>CM030888.1:35547703-36747703 GCA_018136845.1 Heterotis niloticus | reverse complement strand
GGTATGCAGGAGCGGCACAGCGGTTAGTACTGGTGCACCGCAACTCCTAACATGAAGGTTTGGCTGTGGATTTTAATCAGTTTCAGTGTGTACGGAGCTTGCATGCTTTCCCTCCGTTTGCGTGGGTTTCCTCCCATAGTCAAATGATCTGTTTCTGGCTGACTGTTGCTCACTGAATGTGTGTGTGATGAACTGGTGTCACAACCTATGTCCTGGCTCACTCCAAGTTTCCCAGACAGACCGTGAGAGACTGTGTCCCTGCAACGGACAACTAGTTACTGCTGTTGGACAAATTATTATATGGCAACATCACCCATTAAGACAAAGAACGACCTATTAACCAAACTTTTGTAAAGATGCTCTGGTTTTCAACCTACAGGGTTTGGGAACTCAATCCAGCTCTTAAATTCATGATGAAGCAACATGTCGGCGTACATGCGGCCTTAAGAAAGCCCACTTTAGAGACACAGCAGTAGTGCAATTTCGACTCGCGACCTTTACGCTCCTACAGAGCGTGCAGAAACACATGAAATTCCACAACACAAGGAGATGGGAAATGAAATTGGCAAGCCGTCCTCTTTCTGAACGGTTATTTTCGGAGCTGTGGAACGCACCGGAGAGACAGCCCTTTCTGACATCAAAGCCGCATCTCTGCAAAGGAGGCGGGAGAGTCACCGCTCCGGGGATGCAGCACTTATCTTATCTCTGAAAAGTGATTTAGTGCAAGCGCAACTGAGGTAGGGACGAGGGAAAGGGCGATGGTATCTGTCCATCGGGAGGTGTTTACACTTTTCTGGGGATGGCAAGTTGACCGTGAGCGCAGAATAAGGGGCGAAACAAACAACTGTTCTGTCCCTGAGCCTGAGAGAGGACCCGGCCACAGAGAGCGTTAAGTCAGTTGGGACATCTCCTATCAATATGGCTGACCCTCTTTTGCCATTATTTTCCTCCACAGCTGATGATGCCATTCCAGTTTGGGGTTTCTAGGGTTGACAGAGAACAGGTGACAGTGGGTGAGGTGTCAGAACTGGGGTGGGGAGGGGGTTCATGTGGTGCCATAATTCATACAAAACAATACCACTATGTTCAGTCTTCTACGCAGAACTTCAAATTATTCTGGTTATACAAATCACCTAAAACAAGATGAGCCAATCACACAACAGTGCTCTGGTACCTTCTGGATTTTACCGTTATTCTGAGACTGATCTCATAATCTTGGTACAGGAAGGGATCCTTCAAGTGATGGTATGACAAAATCCTCTTAGACTCAGCTATACTCAAGGTGACCTTTGTTTTTTAAGAGGGGTTGAACTATCTTCACAAGACGAGAGAAGAATGCATGTTTGTCTCTTTCAAAGACAAAACAATTGTTAATAAAGCTGGCTAGCAGATGTTTCAAGGTTTACGATGGTTCGGTATGATGCCCATACCAGCGTTGCTCTGCCAAGCTGCGGAATTTGGGGTATCCGGTCCGGTTCTGATGTACTTCACAGAATAATCTGTTTAATAGACATTTTCATACAGAGTATTCCTACATTAAAAGTGTGGCGCGGCGACGTTCGAGTCACCCTCACCAGCCGGAATCCAACTGGAACTCAATTCAGAGCAAAATTGAACCAGATGTCGGAAGCATGTTTATGAAAACAGACGGTGCACATATTAAAACTGCACCCCGCCACCCCCTTGTCACCAAGTGCGCTGAGGGTAACCGTCACCCGCGGCCACTACTTCTTGGCAGGTCCACCTGGAGGTACATCTGCAGCCTCGGAAAGAAACGCAAGGTGTAGATGTTTCAAGGACACTGGCAGAGTACCCCACATCCATGAAGCTCACTCTGGAGGAGGAAGAGGAGGATGTGTTTCGATATGGAGGGGATGGACATGTGAGAAAATGCGCATTGGGGTCCATGCGCGGCAGTAAAGAGCAGATGGTCCAAGTTTAGCCACTTTTAGTTTTTCTCAAGCTTGGAGCGCAGGCGGCTTAAATCTAAAGACCGTCCGGGCTGGAAAACAAGGATATGCGTCGAGAGGGGCCATCTCCGCAGGAATTACGACGCATGATGGATGAAAGCAACCATGCATGCAAGCGTGATGCACGCCACCCACCGCCCTACCCTTACCCGGGCTTCGCATGTCCGGCCCCGCTGCCCCGCACGAGATGCGCCGCGCGTTGCTGACCCTGCTGCTCCCGCAGCGGCTTCGGCGGCGGCGGCGGTGGCGGTGCCTTCTGCCCCAGCCTTCTCACGGGGCTCCGGCTCGGAGGCACCGAGCGGCCGTCCTCTTCCCGCACGTCCCCGCGGGGCGCCTCGTCCGCGCCGCTGCCCGCCAGAAAGTAGAGAAGTAGCGCAACTCCGAGGCACGCGGCGATCGCCACGAGCCTGCAGTAAGTTCTCATGGCGACCAAGTGCGCGCACTCCGTGCGACAGCGCCCGTGTCCTCCTTCATGGCCGCGCAGCGGGAGGAAGTTGGGACCGCACGCCACGTTCCACCGCCACTTCTCCCCCCCCAGTTCTGTGGTGCGAAGGGGGACGGAGAGCCGCGGCGCCGCGCAGTTCCACGTCAAATTAACCAGCGGAGGAGGGGCTTGGGGACTCTGCCGTAATTCTCAGAATAACCCCATAATAGCGCATACTTTTCTTAATTACTATTATTCCTGTTGTTGCTATTGTAAAGAATGGTAACAACGTTATTAGGACTACTCATAGTAATTATTTTATTTTTGTAACAATTTTCATAAGAATGTGCAGCTCAACTTGCTTCCAAAAGAGAAAAGAATAATCTTTTTGCTGTTGTAACTTCACACTGAAAGATGACAGCCCTAAACAAGATCAGCTGCCCTGTCTCATATTCGAATAACTCGGATAATATGCAACACTGCAATTGCTAAAAGTGAAATAGCTAAAACTCTGGAAAACAGAAAATGTACAGTTTAGCTGATATTAATAAATATTAAATATCTTCGCTGAAAACGCGCAGCTGTGTAAATAGATTAAATACTGTACGCTAATAGATAAGATATAAGATATTAATTCATACGAGGTTTTTGCACACGGCTCTCCATAGCCAACAGGTGGCGTGGCGCAATAACCATTAAATCGTCCTCCCATGCTGTACGCGTGCGGAACAAATCCCTTTAACAAATTTGCAGTGTTTATAGCACTAGATTGACGTTTGCTGTCAGCGGAGTTTCACTTTTGCCCACAGTGCCCTGAAGATACACGCGATGTACCTTGAAATGAAGGGTCGAGTGAAAATGCGGTGCCGTTATACACACTGTATTACGGCGCCAGCATGGTCTCCACTCCGGAACGAGCGTAAGGCGGATGCGGCGCCAGGGCACGGGGCGCGTTTGCGATCCTGAGACGCCACGAGGCGCAGGCGGTAGAGGTCGAGTGCGTGTCCGCGTCGCGTGCTGACTCCCACGGCGGGGCGCAGCTCCGGCCACGCGGCCCCCACCTCGGCGACTCGTCGCGAGCTCGCAGGCCTGTCGGCGGCTGCATCCGAGCCGAGCGCCGCACCGACATCTCGCTGCTCACGCATGGTGGCGTTTTCTAAATTATTCCGCGGATGTTAGCAACGGTAAGAATGCATCTTGGCAGTTTTTGTTCAATTATTTGTAAGAGTGTTGTTTTAGGGGCGCTGACGGTTTCGGTCGTGCGAAATGGGCTTCTCGGTGCGCCCGGGATGATGGTGTCGTTGCTTCAGGCGCTTTTATTTGCTTTGAGACAAAGTTCGGCAGACAGTCACTTGGCTTATAACAATAAACTAGCGAAGTTGAACAGTTTACCTGGAAAATGTTGTTATTTGGAGATGTGATTTGATGGAGTTGTTATGGGGACGACGGGCTCCGGAAAGACGGTTCCAACAGGCGGCGGTGCTGGTATTTCTGGCCGCTGTGGTGAGTTCGAACGTGGGTTCAACCCAGTCGCAGACATGTGTCTCGGATGAATTGGTGAGTAGCGAGTGTTCTGGTGTGTACATGACTGAATGACTGTAGGGAGTTAACTATGGTGCATTGTAACCGACCTTGGTTAAAGGTCTCACCTAAACAACATTTATTTGTATAGCACATTTTTCATACAGAACTGTAGCTCAAAGTGCTTTACAGGGTGAATAGTAAACACTAGTTAACAATAACTGTATAGCACTTTGGAGAAGACATCTGCAGATGTTCAGGTTAAGACTCTGCCCAGCTTTACTTCAACCTTTTAATTAATCCAGTTGGAAGGTTAAATAGTGATACTGGTACCACAGATGATGTGGTATAGATGCCTTTAGATGTTAGTTTTAAGCAGCAAGCAAATGGTGTTAGTATACCATATGGTTTGTGGCCATTCTGTGAGGTTATCATCAGTTTTGTTCTTTTTATAGCCATCATATTCGCTCAAGGGAACTTGCTGTGTTGGATAGCAACTTTACATTCATTTGTACACAGGAGCCATTCAGGGCAAGTTCCTAGTTCAAGGTTACAATAGCAGGAGTGGGCTTGGACCCAGAGGCATTCAGTTTCCAAAGTGACAATTCTAACAGTCACACCCACCGCTGTCTTGCGCAGAGGAAGGCAGTCTTAGGGTTCAAAACCTAGTTTCTGCACCAGAGCTGTGGAAAGAAAAGGCGATACCATAATGTATAATACGGCTGATTCCATTTTCTGCAGAAAGTGCATTTCCGTCGCTAGGTGCTTAGCTTGAATGGGAAGACTGGGATGTGATTAAACAGAACTGCTTAGAGGGGCGTGTGTTGCGGAGAAACTGGTTTGAACAGAAGTCACGGTGAGCTTCAGTCAGCTGTCTAATCAACACCTGTTCACGACATCTCCATCTCTACTACCTGTCATGTGTTCCAGAAGCATCAGAAAACCCTTTTCACTGCTACTTTTACTGATTGTCTTATGTATTTTATTTATGGTCTAATTTTTAAAATCTTAATATTCTGTAATTTCATTAAGTCATGTATAGGTGGCTATTTTATAAGAGTTCCTGTGGAATAAATATGAAAGTGTCTTTTAAATGTCACGTGCTGGATTTAAATAATTCAGCAACACCCTGTCACACACATCTTGGCTTTTTTTGTGTGTTGAGAATTTATCTCTATTCCAATAGAATACAATGGGATAGGACTTCACTGATCCCCACTGGGAAATTGGCCCTGCAGCAGCTGGACACAAAGGATACATAAGACACATAACAGTAAATAAATTACAAAAAAGGAGAATGAATAAGTAGCTGATATTGAGCAGAAGAGAGTCTAATTGTCAATGAATCCTTCTGTGGCATTATTGAGAAGGTTGTCTAGTGGAAGGAAGGGCTACCAGAAGCATTTTTTTAGTGCCACTAAGGTGAACAACCCAGTGGCTAGAAGAATCCATGGCCATCACTTCATTTCCCGTTTGGCAGACTGTAGCTTCCTTCTCATCCTTGCCTCTGCCTCCACCGTATCAGGGCTCAGACCCACAACAGAACCTGATTTCCTTAGGTGTCTGTGCTTCTCACCAGAAGTGATGTTTTCCCCCAACCCTCCACAGTACAGAAGATCCACTGGCTGCTACAGTCTGATAGCAGATGTGGAGGACGTTGCTGCGCAGCCACCTCTGTTCTTTCTTACATTGTGTATTTGTGTTTTGACCAATCCAGTTTGTTGCTGAACCAGGAAGTTATCCCAGGTAAAACTAAATGGTTACAGAAGAGCGATCTGTCTTGAAAATATCCCTGCCACAGTATTATTGGGTTATGTTGATGAAAATGTTCAGCTAAAGTCCGTGCACACAGGTTACCTGCACGTTTTGGTGTTCTTTTGTTGGCTGAAGATAAAGCAGACTCTGTGAACCAGTTGTATCTGTTGTCATGGCTGCAAAGCCTGCATGTTTCATTCTTTTTAAGGCTATCACTGGTTATATTAACCAGTTGCAGCAGACTGTGTGCAGGTCTCCTTACATCCTCAATTCAGTAATCTCCTTTAACACTGTCTTACGATAGCAATTTCAGACATTAAGACCATTTTAAGTTGATGCAGGTGATGTTATGCTTTCTGTTTCATCAGAGTAGTGCTTTTTGTCCACCTTTCTCATCCCTTAGAGAAGCTGACCAAGGACCCACCATGATAACCCCGGCATTTGAGCTGAGTCAGGAGGACGACTTCCTTATTATCAGCATCCGAGTTCCCTACACCAGGACATCAGAGTTTGACTTGTACATTGATGGCGAGGACTTCAAATTCTATGCCAAGCCATACTTCCTCAGGTGAGCTCTCCTCATGGATTACTGTTGTTTCAAACACTGTAACAAATGATTTATGTAACCTCCACGAAGTCTTTCTGGGAAGCAATGAAGAATTTATCAGGCAAGTCGATTCAAAATGTATGTTTTTACCTTAATGTAGTAAAGTGCCTTCATTTCAAATGCTTAAACGAACACATAGTTCTCAAGTGCTCAAGTTCTTATGCATTCAAAAAAGCAGTAGCATTTGTGATGGCAGTATACATAGTCTGTTAATTATGAATATCTGTAGTCTGCCAGTGTTTGTTGCCTGTAGATTTGAATACCTCACTTAGTAAGTGTTGCTCAGAACTTTACAGAATACAGTATAATATTCTTTGCATTGGAGCATCACTTGATGGGGGGGAAAAAAAAAAATACAGGTGTCCCCCTACTTAGGAGCATTCCTGTAAACTGGCTGGGGAGGTGAATTCTCTTAAGCTGGAAACATAATTATCATTTTGGCACCAACTCTGAAAATTTTCAGGCAGATCCTGATTGCGAATGAATAAAAAACTTGCTATGTTCAAAAACTGATTCCACCCTTTTGCTGTGGAATGTCATGAGCTGGCGCTGCCTATGAGTTTGCATGGTCTACTTATTTTTGTGTGGATTTCCTCAGACAGTCTAAATACATGTGTGAGAGCGAGAGAGACATTGCTCTGTGAGAGACTGACACAGCATTAAGCTGTGTCCTGCCTTGTGCTCTTTGTTTCTGAAATGAGTTCTGGACCTTGCATTGCATAAACTGTTAATGATCATGAATGAATGGATGGATAATTACTGAAGAGATCACAGTGGTGTTTCCACCAGTTTGAGCGATGCCTTCCAGAACGTTCTAGGTATCACCTCTGCAACCACAAGTTAATTTGTTGCTTAGTAGGTGTTTTAAAAAATGAGTGGTAAGTCCTGATCTATGGGTTCAGATCTAGTTCAGTCAGTGGAGTTTGCATAGGTTTCCTCTTCATGCTTTGGTTTCTCCTTCCACAGTCCAAACACATGTTTCAGAGGCACTGGTTACTCTGAACTCCTCTGTGTGTACGTGTGAGAGAATGAGTGTACGCTACATTGCTCAGCTGTACCTTGGAAAATAGTACCAACTAAATATATTTAATAAATGTAAACATTGGTCAATTATAATTGTACTTAGAGAAAGCATATGACAGGGTACCTAGAGAGGAGTTGTGGTATTGTATGAGGAAGTCGGGTGTGCCAGAGAAGTATGTAAGAGTGGTACAGGATATGTACAAAGACAGTGCGACAGTGGTGAGGTCTGCGGTAGGAGTGACTGATGCTTTCAAGGTGGGGGTAGGATTACATCAAGGATCAGCTTTGAGTCCTTTCTTATTTGCAGTGGTGATGGACAGGTTGACAGATGAGATTAGACAGGAGTCACCGTGGACTATGATGTTTGCGGATGACATTGTGATCTGTAGTGAGAGTAGGGAGCAGGTTGAGAAGACCCTGGAGAGGTGGAGATATGCTCTAGAGAGAAGAGGAATGAAGGTCAGTATGACTAAGACAGAATACATGTGCATAAATGAGAGGGAGGACAGAGGAATGGTGAGGATGCAGGGAGTAGAGTTGGCGAAGGTGGATGAATTTAAATACTTGGGAGCAACAGTTCAGAGTAACGGGGAGTGTGGAAGAGAGGTGAAGAAGAGAGTGCAGGCAGGGTGGAGTGGGTGGAAAAGAGTGTCAGGAGTGATTTGTGACAGAAGGGTACCAGCAAGAGTGAAAGGGAAGATCTACAAGATGGTAGTGAGACCAGCTATGCTATATGGATTGGAGACAGTGGCACTGACCAAAAGACAGAAGGCAGAGCTGGAGGTGGCAGAGTTAAAGATGTTAAGATTTGCATTGGGTGTGACAAGGATGGACAGGATTATGAATGAGTATATTAGAGGGTCAGCACAGGTTAGATGGTTTGGAGACAAAGTCAGAGAGATGAGATTGCATTGGTTTGGACATGTACAGAGGAGAGATATTGGATATATTGGGAGAAGGATGCTAGGGATGGAGCTGCCAGGCAAGAGGAAAAGAAGAAGGCCTAAGAGGAGATTTATGGATGTGGTGAAAGAGGACATGCAGGTGGTGGGTGTGACAGAGAAAGACACAGAGGACAGGAAAAAATGGAAACGGTTGATCCGCTGTGGCGACCCCTAACGGGAGCAGCCGAAAGATAAAGAAGGTCAATTATAATTGTATGTTGCTGTCCCGAACTCAGAGTTGCATATTTTGGGAGGGGGAAAAACGTGTCCATTTAAACCAGTAAATAAATGTACCGTATTTTCCGCACTATAAGGCGCACCTAAGAGCCTTAAATTTTCTCAAAAATCGGCCGTGCACCTTATAATCCGGTGCGCCTTATGTGTGCACTGAGTTCCAAAATCTGTCAAAATGTTGTTGTGCGACTTTGATAAGCGCTCCGCTTGACTGACTGTCGGACCATTTCCCGCTGACACGGATGTAATACGTACGCTGGCAGCGATAAACCAATTAGAGAACATTATGTAATACGTACAGTACGTACATTGGCAGCGATAAACCCATCAGAGAACAGGACGTGATACGTACGCTTACCTCCGCCACGCCTCCGGTAGGTATACTACCGGTGTGCTGCAAAACAACATTTGTTTGTCTAAGGACCTCCGAAAATGGCACCAGTGAAGAGACATGCTTACGAGGCACAATTCAAACTACAGGCTATCAGTTACGTGGTTGTTCATGGGAACAGAGCAGCTGCGAAAGAATTCAACATCAATGAATCTATGGTACGGAAGTGGAGGAAGCAAGAAAATGAACTGCGCCAAGTTAAGAAGACCAAACAGAGTTTCCGCAGCAACAAAGCGAGGTGGCCACAGTTAGAAGACCAACTTGAACAATGGATTATTGAACAAAGAACAGCCGGGAGAAGCGTCTCTACAGTCACCATTTGACTGAAGGCAACAACGATAGCACAAGACATGAAGATCGAAAACTTTCAAGGAGGTCCGTCTTGGTGCTTTCGTTTTATGAAAAGGTGTCATCTCTCCATCCGCGCAAGGACTACCGTGGCGCAGCAACTGCCAGCGGATTACAAAGATAAAAAATAATGTGTGTATTGTTAAATAGAATAAAGTTCAACTAAACTCACTGTTTTGCTTCCGTTACCTTTTTTTTGTAGACCGTATGTTTTAGCATGCGCCTTATAATCCGGTGCGCCTTATGTATGGGTTAAGTACAGAAATAGACCCCGTAATTGAGACTGCGCCTTATAATCCAGTGTGCCTTATGGTGCAGAAAATATGGTAAATGTTACGTGATCTGCTAAATGAATCCTTGTGCCAGGCTATGTGGTGTAATGTACCAGTATCTGCTGCTTACATTTGCAGACAAGTTGTGATGGGAATGCTGCTGAGCTGCTCATCTAGGGATGGAGCAGTTGGAAGGACAATTTCACCACCTGGCTGTTTTTTGCATCTACTGCCAGTGAAGTTCAGGGTTATTCTGTCACACACAAGCACGCACACACACACACCCTTGCTGAAATGGCAACCCTTGTCAGGTCTGTACAGCACTCTGTGTCACTGCACTGAGAAGAGTGCTATATAAAAATAAAATTGAATTGAAATGTACATTCATGGCAAATCTGTTGAAAAACTTACTGAAGGAAGCTAGATCTGGAGTGGTTACTCAGTTTCTATCACTAAGATAGTTGGAGTGGATTCATTAGGGGGAAAGGTGAAAAGTATCTTTACATCACCCTTATGGTGAAACACAATACACTTTCAGAATGGTTCTTGAACAGCCTGGAAGATCTTTAGGTGAGGGGATAACGGTGGCACGATACTTGATGTGCAGTAAGTGTTTGAATTGTTTGTTGCTTTGACTTTGCACAAGAAGACACTGGACCTTTTTCATTTGTGTTAAACTGGATACAGACTGTAATTTTTGGTCTTTCTCTTTTCAGACTAACCCTTCCTGGAAAAATAGTTGAAGATGGGAGAGAAAAGGCCTCTTTTGACATCAATAAAGGTGAGGATTTTGTGTTCAGTTATTGCAGACTTCCATATTTACAGACATTGTAGGACACCTGCACGCTAATAGAAATGTGACTTTTGAAAAATACGTGTGTCATGGTTACATGTTCAGTAGTGTTTTGCATACAAATATGGGTTGTGAACTGCTGAGTTTGGCTCTGGTTGGTTAGCCAGCGTGTAGCTATTTGGTCAGTCAGTGTGTGCTTACACTTCCTGACAGACAGTCATGCCAGGTTTGTGGGTTACATCCTGAATTAAATGTGAATGGATTGATCCCTGGTGTCTATTTCACACCCATCAAAACCCTGTCAGACTTAATTATTCACAGCATACTCAGAGGGTTAATATGCCAGCTTGTTAATCATTGCTTCAATTAATCCTTTTTGTGGCTGCCAGTCTCACTTTCTCACTTATCTCCTTTTTTTTAGTAGCAAATATCTCTCTTGAATTTCCTTTATCCACAATTTACCAATTAGCATGAACTGACACCTTTTTCCCCCCATTTTCATAAGTCTCAGTTGCACTCTGCGTTAGTTGTTATTTAAGTTGTTGGGTTTATGTGGAAGGTGTTAAATTATGTAGACTGCCTCCCTTCATCTGATTTCTGCAGCATCCTCTTTGACATGCTGGATTTAAATAATTTAGCAACAGCTGGTAATAAAGCTCAAGTAATGGGTGTCCCTGTTTACACATGTAATTAGAAATCATTTAGACGGCTCCTGTGGGCCCAGCAAACCTCATAAAAAGCCCTCAGCCAAGGCAATCAATGGTAAAATGCATTTTTAAGGTAAATACTCTGACAGCATCTTCAAAGTTTTATGAGGTTGTTAAAATGCAAGAGCCAGGAGAAACCATTTTCAGGAGAGAAATCATGATCACTTTTGACAAATCTTTGCACTTGAAGCAGTGGTTGGGATGAGCTGACATTGTATCACGCTCATTTGCATATCATTCGCTTTGGCAGAAATGTAATGGTGAGAGAGGGCTTCTGAGGTTATAGTGCGGTTGCAAATTCATGTCCTAGAAAGACCTTTTTCTTCAGGTCCATTCTGTATCGTACGCTGAATTCTCTGTCGTTGACGTGAATGATATTAATCGCTAATATACTGTATGACAAATTAGACAAACTTGTCTTAGAACATTTGCCAGCAGGTGAGTTTTCAGGCGTTTGTTTTGCTTTCCAGGCCTGTTCACTCTCCGTGTGCCTAAGGAGACGGCAGGACAGCGCTTTGAGGGGCTCGAGATGCTAACAAGTCTTCTGGCCCCGCGGGGTTCCAGATCAGCCAGGCCTCTAGTTGAGGAGCTGGGTACGTAAGCAGCCTGCTTCTCCTAATTCAGAGTGCCACCCTCACACATGTGGGGGGTGGTCTCTACAGGCAGAGAACTCCTAACATCTTAATATCTTACAGCTGCTGTGTGATTTGCTCATGCACAGAGCTGTCGTATAAAATAAAGTTTTTGTACCATTTTAACTTTCAGATGCAGGGAGTGTGGAATGTGAAGAAGAAGATGGCGATGACTTTGACTGGCAGGTAGACCAGGAGGTGTATACGGAGTGCTTGGAGCAGGAGCTCAACTCTCTACAGAAGTATGGCTTTGGGAACCAGAGGTCAGGAGTGTTCATTAGGTTGCAGGTGAGATGCTGAGTGTGATACTTCATAAAAAATGACATTTGGTAAGCATATAATTAATCTGGTGTACTGCAACCATAAGAAGGAAGGAAGTAGCACAAGGGTTTTAAATGGATGAACACCATTATTTACTTGTCTAAAGTTTTATCTCAAGGTTTGCCAAGTATTCGTAAGTAAATACTTAAAATCTTTATTTTAATCTTAATAATGCTCTCTATGTTAGAACTATTAGTGCCACATTTTGAATTCAGTGCTCTTTTGAGTCACTCCTCAGCACTAATTCTTAATGCATATTGAGTACTTTTTAGCTTGTTTATTAAAATACAAATTACTACTTATCCTTTCATTAGTTGGTGAAACAAAAGTATAATTTTGTGCTTAGTGATGCAATACGCTTCAAAGATCAAAAGAATTTGTCCCATACATGGTTACCGAGTATACCATGTAGTGAAATGTGCCCTGATTCAACAGGAGACTGTGTGTGGTTCCATTCTACGTGTAAAAAAAAAAAAAAAAAACAACCAAACATTGAGAAGACAATAAACAAACAACAAATAGATAAATGAATAAATAAAACAAATCTTTAAGTTGTATTATGGGGACAGTAACAATGAGGGGGAGCAGTCAGTGAATATTGTAGACTCTGGTTTGCGAGGATTGTGATGGCATGACTGGGTTCAGAAGTCTTATGGGCTGTGGATAGAAGCTCCTCCTGAGCCTCTCCGTTCTGGCCATACTTCTGAAATGTTTGCCTGATTTCAGCAGGTCGAACAGATGATTGCTGGGATGAGACAGGTCACCGATGATCCTAGTTGCTCTGGTCCTGCATCTCCTGGTGTAAATGTCCTGCAGAGATGGCAGATCAGATCTGGTGTGGCGTTCCGCCGCCCGGATCACTCTCTGCAGTGCTTTGATGTCACGAGCACAGCTATTCCCAAACCAGGGGGTGGTGATCTGAGTCAGGACAGTTTGTACAGCACCAGAGTAGAAAGTTTTAAGGATCACGGGAGAGACCCAAAGCTTCCTCAGCTGTTTGAGGTGGTAAAGACACTGCTTTGCTTTACTGGTTTGAGCTCGGATGTGTACAGTCCATGTCAAATCCTCAGTGACATCAACGTTCAGATATTTGAAGCTGCTCACCCTCTCCACTGCAGTTCCGTTGATTTTTAAGGGGGGTTTAGGACCGCTGCTGTTGTCTACCAAAGTCCACCACCAGCTCTTTAGTTTTGCTGACATTCAGTTGGAGGCAGTTCTCCTGACACCATGATCCCAAGTTCTCCACCTCTTCCATGTTGCTTGCAGGGCTTATTGTCATTCTGTTCTCTAATGTCAGTGTAGTGATTGTGGTTTGTAATTAGCAGTAATGTATTGTATGACACGGTTGGTGTTTTACCTGCCTGACCCTAGAACCTCAGCTGACTCAGGAAAACCACAATTCCAGGGCTTCTGTCCTTTGGGCGAGAAGGAACAACATGTAGAAAAGTCTTCCTCCAACACACACATTTATTTATATATACTGCGTCCTTCCCTCTTGCACTTACAGTACCTCATGTATATGCAATGTATTTTTATTTATTCATGTATATAAAACCAGTTACAAGTGGGATGGAAATTAGATTACCCCAGCACATTGGGTTAAATTCAAGTAGGGAATGAGCCACCATGCTTTCTCATTTATTGTTACTGCAATAAGATGTAGGATAGTTTTCGTTTTATTTCAAAGTTTTATCCCAGATGCCCATGTGGATTTACTAAATCACTAATGGGAATTTTATGGACCAAGACTTGTGTCTTGGATGAGGCCTGGATGCAGAGGACATGTTAACATGCAGAACTGTGTTGTCTTTGTGTCTGGGTTCAGAAATAGTTTCATGAAGCCTTCTAAGGCCATTGTCATTTAATTTATCCAAACAGAAGGAGCTGAGTGATGTCATTGACGTGAAGAACCCTGACACTACTACAGCAGCGGACAGAAGACAGGGTCGGCTGTCTGCTGAGAGCTCCAAGTTTGACCCTGATCATTACCTGTGAGTAACACACAAGTGTGATTTTTATTGAGTGGATAACAGTATAAATGAATGAAGTATAAAAGGGTGTTGTCTGCAGCTGCTGTTCATGAGGGTTTTTTTGTGGGCAGCAATGTAAGATGACATATAAATTTGAATTTGGCAGTTTTTGTTTTTCAAAGAAATTAGCCTAAACCCCCCCCCCCCTTTTTTTTTTTTTGCATAATTTTCTCCCAGTGCTGACCTGTTTGAGGATGATGTAGTCCAGAGCCTGCTGAAGTACTTCCCATGGTGGACCACATCCAGCCAAGCCCAGGCACAGAAGAGTGAAGCAGGTGGGCATGGTGTCCTTGCTTTGTTTACTTGTTTACTTCCTGCTTACACCCTTAATGTGGAGGTTTGAAACAGCTCAGTGTTGGCATACGTTCCAATCTTTTTTTTTTTTTTTTTTTTTTTTGGTCTATCTCAGGAGTTCAGGATAGCTGATAAAGAGGGCAGTGCTGGGGAAAGTTGTGCCAGAATGTTTTTGTATAAAAGTATTGTGAATTCTCCAAAAATTATATGGAACACATGCTTTTGTTTTGTACCCAGAATCACTCATGATTTCATATGGGATGACAAAACTGTATAGAAATGTCATGCTGTGTCACATTTGTACCAGCAGGTGGTGTGATGCAGCTAAAAACATGTTTTTGCATCTAATCATAGTTCAGAGACAATGAGCTCATAAGAATGTTGCCTGTCACGCTGAAGTGAAACTGGTAAACCTTACGCTCTCTTACTTGCCTTTTGTTGCCAAGCTGACATTGAGCCTCTCATCCGCAACCATCCACCCGCTATTTTTCAGTGGCGTGATTATATGCAGAATCAATTCCATCATATGGGTTTCAACACCACAGATCATGGCTTGTTGGAAGGAGCCAACAGGTTTGATTAGGTTTGATTTAATCTCCAGATGAAGGCAGAAAGCATATATATAGCTGTCTCCCAGAGGAAGATGTTGTATTGCCAATGTGTTCCTTTTAATAACACTATGGCATGGACAGACTCTCAGCTTGAACTTCTGTTGGCTGTTGTATGGGTAGGAAGGATGGCACCATCTCAGGAAGGCAATGGTGATGGAAGGCTTCAGGGGCTCCGTACAGTTTTTATTTTCATCGCCATCCCCTTCTGCTGATGGATGCATGGTTTCAAGAAAAGTCATCAGGTTTGTCATGCAGTGAACGGTGCCTTTCCTACAAGCTGCCTTGTAAACTGACGGCATGCTCCACTGGGGTCGCCGTGGAGACAAATGAGGCTACTTAATCATGTGAGGGCACCCTGCTTGCCGTTTCAGTGGCGCAGCGCTACATCTGACGGCGGCAGCTGTGTGATGTAGTGTTTCTGAAGTTAACAGATGGGTGTGCTTTTCAAATTGACAGGTGGGACTACTTACATTCACTTTTATTCGTTTAGATCATGCTTTTATCTGAAGGGACTCGTAGGCATATCTCATGCTAGTGTAGTATGTGAAATTTGCAGGTGAAGTTTCCGCTGAAATGTTCACATAGTGAGCGCTAACAGTTTAATTGCATTAAAATCTGTTATCTGTTGGCGCTTTGAGAGACTTGGTAAATGCTGTCAATTTGGCATCATTGCATTTAAAATACAAGGCGTTTATACAAAGTGCTTATGTTTAAGCTGAAGCCTTCAGTTTTCCTGGGCTGAAGAGCATCTGCAGGTACTTCAGATCTTATTTCACCTTACACACTTGAATGAAGGACCAAAGCAAAATGCTTTGCTTGAAATTCCAACAGCAGTCAAGCAATGTCAGATCAAAACCCTGAGAATTTTTCAGGTAACTGCTCACATTAAGTCAGAAACATTTGTTTTATCGTGACACAGTTTGATATTTTAAAGAGACAAAATATGGTACAAAATTCTTTACAAGTCAGAGCCCTAACTTTGTTTTCTTAATCAGATTCAGGATGACTTTATTTTGATTGTCACAGAGAGGAGACATCAGACACTTCAAGGTTAAGACTAAAGTATGCATGGCAATGCCTCCATATGATTCAGAGTTTAAGCACTTGAAACTTCAAGTTCAAGAACCAGGGAGCATATCCAGAAATAGCGGTTATACTCGGCAGCATCTGAGAATCAGTGATGTGGAGGTGTCTGTAGTGCTGAATTACAGGCAGATTTCCCCAGCAGAGATGATAACCATCACTAATCCCCCCCTGAGGCTTGCAGGAGAGTTCATAGGTCATGATTATACACAAGGGGGAGTATGTGCTATCTGTGCCCGGTAAATAATTTATTCTTGGTTCCTGTGTTGGTGGATGAAGTCTGTTGTCAGGAGGAGAAATTGTCATGCATCTTATTGTATTAGGGCTCTGTGTGTTTGTTTATTATTGACAGATACAGGACATATGAGTAGTATTGGTCATAATGAAGTCCTTTTGGCTTCTGTTCCTCCCCAGTGTTAAATTTTGCTAGCTGTACCATGTATACACATATACAATATAATTTTTAAAAAAAACTTGCATTTTACACGTCAAAATGATGCATCTCCACATTTAGTTTTTTTAATTAAGGTGTCTTGAACAGTGCCACTTGAACTGTAATGGATTTGTATTGTCATACTGCTTTTTATGCTGCTGATGTACTACAGACAGTGAGAGAATGATTGAGTGACTGAAGCAAACTAACAAAAATAAATGTGCATTAACCACTTTACTAGACCATCTGTAGATGTTCTGCCCAACTGCAGGAGTCTGAGACCAACAACATCTGTACTCTGCATGCTAAGCTACAACAGTTCTGCAAGTCTTATGGATGTATGATGACAGGATATGGTTTAAGGGGGTAGCATCTGTTTAATTTGGGGACCCACAGACCCTGAGAGTGACACCCTCAGAGATCACAGCAATGTTGTCATTTGGCAGGAATGCAGTGCCAAAGGTCTGGCTCAGCCAAAAGAATCATTGTAATGCAGTTCTGTGATCTGAGACCTGTACTCTGCACTTTGGGGTCCCAAATTGGGGCTGTTCTGCCTTTACTGGACAAATGAGGGATCACTTTCAGCTGTTCTACATGACTGCAGGCACATTACTGACTTGGCCAGCTCAGAGGGAATTTCAGCAGTTTTGTTTTAATTTAATGTCACAACTTTCCATTTTGTGTAGCAACTGCATCTGTACAAGTGGTCTGCATAGGAATACAAACTTTATAATCTAGAACTGATTCAGAAAACAGTTGCTCATCTGGTTTTTAATCCCCCTGCCCCCCGAGAGAATACACACGTCGCGTCCCTGGTGGCTGATTGCAACACGGAGCAGGTTTAAAACCCCAGATCTGGCCTCCCGAGCAGTTAACAATACCTTGAGGATGTCATTAGCACCCACAATTCTGGCAGACCTCATTGCTCACCAACTTATGAGTGCATAGCAGTTCCCTCTCCTTGTAGTGCTTGTTTCTTTTCCATCTGGCCTCCAAACAAAACGAAAAAATAATCACCTAATCTGTTAGTCTGTTGCATCTAGACCCCCTGTACAGTCTAGACCTCTACTCTAGGTCCTGACACCACCCCTTTTCTTAGCATCAAATGCCTACTCCTTAATGTACTGTTGGAATTAAGTTATGTTAATGGCTTCATAACCTGTTTGTTTCTCTAATCCCCATGCACCTATGCGTGTTAACTTACTAATTTGCTGATGTGATTAGAGATGGTCTGCTGGCCTCTGCGCTGAATGTTATTTCCACTTGTTCTTGGGGTATGCCGCAAATGACCAGGAAAGGCCGTTCAGCTGAATCATGTAACTGAGTTAAGTATATGTGCTGTTATTGATGCGAAGCATTAGATTTTTTTTTTTTTTTTTTTTCCTGTCTTCATTTACGTAACGGAATGAATTATCTGCATGGCTTGTTTCAATTAGTCTTCAGTGTGCCTTTCTGTACACTGATCACAATCACGGACGTCTTATCAAGTGGGTGATTTTAGTTGCTCCAAATGAAACCAGCCCTGCAGCGAGGCTCTTAGCAGCTGTGATTAATAGTTTGTGAAACACTTGGTTGGCTTTGGGGAGAAAGCGTAGCGGCTGGTTTAAAAAAAAAAAAAAAAAAAAGTCTTTGACCCTTCTATGCCATGGTTCATTTCCCATGTTACAGGAGTCAGGTGGTCTGAGTAACTACTGCTCAGAGGTCACTGCCATCATTAAACTGAGACAATTTGGAGAAGCCTGGACTTGTGACCTGAACTTGGAGCTCAAATCTTGTTTATTTCAAATTGGTAGCCTACTGCAGTACTCTAAAGAAAAGTATATATCCTAACTTGCTATGGTGAAATGGCCAACTGAATATTTGAATACAATTGCAAGACTCTTTGGATAAGCATCAAATGAGCAATAATGTAGTAATATTAAAAATCATTAAAAAAAAAAAAAAAAAATCCAGTCGTAGCAGCACAGTAAGAGCTTGGTATTTTGCTGTTATCACATTGCAGTGTAAGCCATAGTGAAACAGACTGCTGTCTGCATTAACAATGTGATCTGTACTGTTTTGTTAATAGTGTGCACCATGCTGTCTCTGCTGTATCTTCTTTCAGGGCTGTGTCAACACTAACACTAGGAGCCATGCTTTCTTGGTGTTGTCTCTGTGGTAGTGTGAACTTTATCTCACTAAGTGCTGACCATCTTGATCTTGTGAACATGTGGTTGTGTTGTTCACAGTGAATTTTTCAGAAGAAGACAAAGAGCAACTGCGGAGATTTACCAACCGTTCTTATCTGCTGGACAAAAAGTGCCGCCGCCATGTTTGGCTGAGCCTGGTGGACATCATCTTGGCATACGCCTATGAGATTCGCACCACGGAAGGGGACCACAATGTGAGTGGGGGCTCACCCAGAAGGTTCTGCACCTAGTGCTTTAGTTGTCCATTCACAGAAATGCTGTCTTCTTCCTTGCTGTGCTTGCTTTGGTGTCTCGGTATCTTTTGATAGAAAGGCCTGGACTGCTACCTAATTATGGCACATTTTTACCACATTTAGTGTTGAGCTGCAGTAGTGTGTTGTGTTTTCCGAAAGCTTGGTGTTGCATTTTAATAGGAGTTTTGGGGTTTTTGCTCAGTTTGTCATTTATACCAGAGACCAGTAGCAGCTTAAACTTAAAAATTGGTAATTAACACCTTTTCAGTCATAGTCTTAACACTAAATATTTAGTTATTCCACATGGTCACACAAGTAGATTATAATTTAGAGGGATGCCTGTATGCTTGTAAAGAAAGGACATTTGTGTTTAGCATGCAGACTCATGTCTCGTGTTTATACTACAGTGAGTAGCTGGAATGTGTGTTTGTTTGTTTATTTATTTATTTATTTTTTACTCTTTTTGTCTTTGCAGGTGGAATCATCCTGGAACATCAGGAAGCTCAGTGGGACTCTTTGTTGGCTGGAAGTATGACTGACAAAGCATCCTCACCTGGTTTCCAACACTTGAGATCTAGACATCTGTAAATGCTTATGTACCATTAGTGAGAAGTACAGCTATCCCTCCAGATACATGTTTCTGCATATATGAGTGAAATTACTTAATATCCTTTACCAACATGCAAACAGATATGAGCCAAACGTGTTTGTGAATAACAAAAGCCATTTGCACAGTTATATTAATTGCATCTCCGACTTGTGATTTCACCTTATGAATTAATTTCTTGGAATGCTTTACACTGGTAAAAGTGTTTTTAGCTGCATCACCAAAAGGCCTAAATGTATAGTGCATAACACCAGTTATTACCAGGATACAGGGAGGAGAGATGCCCACATGGATAGAAGCCTGTTCAAAAGGATAGACCTTTGGCATTTCTGAGGGGTTGTGCATAGGATGGGCTTTATGTTCCATTCATTCTTTGACCACATATACCCTGTGCATTGGAGCTTCAGTCTTAGAAACATGTCACCCTACAACAAGACTGTTGGCGGCCTATGCAAATGATCACTCAGGGTAGTGACTGCACATTGCCTTAAGACCAACAGGCTGCAGTCAGAAACATTTTACTCATTAAATCCAGAGCTGCTCTGATATACAGCTTTTCTGGCTTTCATTGTGAGCACACAAGACCAGTTTCTAAGATCCTGGTGGGAGATGACTTGCCAGGCCACGTCTTGTTCCTGCGCTGCTTGGCAGTAAGCCATGCCAGGCTTTCTCTGTGCACCACTGGAGCCGTAAATGAGGCCCCCAGGGTGTTTTGAGTTGTTAGCACAGGGCAACCCAGCTGCAGTTCCCAGTTCAGTCTTAGAGCCAGCCACAGCAGCTCTGTTCTCCTGAGGATTCTTCCCGTTTAGTGTTCAATCCCGCGAGCTGCTGCCCCTCAAAGAGGCCGTCTCCATTTTTTGACATTGCCTCAGGGATGGTTCCTTGTGACAGCCTTGCTTTAGCAGTTTCTGCAGGCCTGGCACCTGCCAAATGTGTGCTAGGAATTGCAGTCATTCAGAGCCGTTTCTCTCAAGCGACTTTTGTAGCACTAACACAAGACAGCTTGTATGCAAACTCTACCATGGCTGCACAAGTAATAATATTTCCTGGATTTGGCCTTGTATGTCTACAGGTTTGAATGTATGTCTTTCAGCCTGTGGTACTTTATTTATTTATGTATGTATGTATGTATGTATTTATTTTAATCCCTACTCCAAGTCTCTCAAATTAATTTGACCTTTAGGTTCTTACTTTCAAAGCTTTACTGGTCAAAACTGGACTCCTGCAGCCTTTGCTGAATAGATTTTAATTATCAACCTATTTATTTAAGTATGATATTTCCTTCAAAAAGTCAGTCAAGTGAAAACCAGCAGCCTGAACACCAGTTTTATAGGACTTATTATGAATTTGAAATGAACCAACATGTTTGACAGAAGCAGATCTCGCTGCTGCTTAAACTTTTGCAGCAATGCGAAGTGAAATTTTTTATAAGCATTTATTGTTATTGAAGAGCTGTACCTGTTCACAGAAGACCCTGGATTCTTAGCAAGGGCCCTGCACTTGTCACATTTTGAATTTATGCAAAATGCAGTAGTTTTTCCTTAAGCCCTACATTGTTCATATAAACTGGACAGCATGGTGGTTCAGCAAGTAGTGCTGTGGCCTCATAGTACTTTGACAGGTCAAGTATGAGTTCCATTTCGGGACAGTCTGTGTGGAGTTTGCACAATCTCCTTGCGTTTGCTTGAGTTTCTTCCCACTCTCCAAAAACACGCATGAGATTAATTTAGTTTCTGCAAATTGCCAGGTGTGTGTGTGTGTGTGTGTGTGTGTGTGTGTGTGGCCTCCTGCGATGAACTGGCTTCCCATCCAGGGGAAGTTTCATGCCCTAATGCCTTCTGCCTGCATGCTAGGCTCCAGACTGCTGCTACCCTGCTCAGGATAAAGGATTTCTAAAACTAAATGGAAATATTGACTAGGTTTCCTATGTACTTTTGCCATATGGAAGGGGGTAGACTGATATGTAATCATTTATGCCTCAGAGCCCTGCAAGTGCATTGCATAGCCTACAGTGTACAAACATGCTTTTGATGGCTCACATTTTTAAAGGCACATACGATGGCAGTGTAATTAAATGCCAACTTCTCTGTGGATGAGGTTTGGACCAAGGCCAGGTGATAATGATCCCATTGTGTGCTGGCTGGTAGAAGGCGGGCTCTGGTATGGACCAGGTCAGGTTGCCTTTCAGAGCAGCAGTGCACCCCTCCTCTCGGTTCACCTGCTAGGCCTCACCTGTTTACACAGAGACTACCTGAGCTGAGGACGACGAGGCACAACAAAGGGTAGTGGTGTGTGAACTGGGACTTTGGTAACTAAAGTAGTGGGGACTAACAGATGCGTTTTAAGCAGAAATTTGCTTTCTCAGGGACTCCTTTTGTATTCCAACTGCAGGGGATGGGGGAGGGCAGACCCTGAAATAAATGTGGTGATTAAAGACCGCACACAATTAAAACCACAGTTGCAGGGGTGTTTAAGGTTTCTTCTAGTATTTTCCCTCCGTAAAAAGGAAATTGTTAGGGGTAATTAGTTTATAAATGGCGGCAATTAGGCGCAGGGTATGTTCTTGTGTTTGAGAGGAAGAGAACCAGCTGTCTGAAAAAGGTCAGTTTCAACTGTCAGGCAGAAGTATTGTTCACCTCCACCCCGTTGGTGTTTTAACTGCAAGCTGTTTTCCATTCCATTGTCGTTCTATTAGATCAGTGTGAGACAACTGTTGAAAGTGGACGGACCTCACTGTTTTGTTCTTCTTTTTCAGACGTACAGCTCTATACAAGAAGTTCTTGCGTCTTTCGGCAGGAGAGTCCTTTGCTACCCATTGTACAGAAACTTCAGCCTCATCACCGCAGCAGTCCGTGATGCGGCGCTCATATTTCAGTCAGGTTTGTCAGTTCCCTCATGGTTGATTTCAAGGGTCCTAGTTTTGTTCCGAATTTTACATCGGTGCCAGGTGCAGAAAAGCGATGGCTCTTCTGAACCAGGTTTTTCGTAATGTAATATCAAGAAATTTCCCCACTTAAAGAAACAACTGCTCATGTGCTATAAGCAGCTGTGGATGTTCTTTGGCATTGTTCTGAACTGCTAAAATTTGGAGCTGAGTTGAAGGTTCACTTTATTTTCACTATACAAAAAACTTTATGTTTGTACTATGAAATATATTTTCTTCTGGACCACAGTACGTAATATGCTAAACAGACAGCACAATGTCACAGAGCAACACAAATGTGCACACACAACGCCAGATAGTTGGCAGCTATTGAGGGAGTATTGGTATGTAAATAGATGTTTACAATAAATACTGTTGTGCAGTTAATCGTTTTAATTTGCAGAGGTGGTGGGACAGTGGGTGACAGTAGTGTAGGACACAATATGACCGTGGTGGTGATCAGCCTTATGCTGACTGGAATTTGGCAGTTTCACAGCCGGGGGCAGGGCTGAAATGTTCGTAGGATTTATACGTTTTTGGACGATTATACTTCTTGAAAATAAATCTAGTCAAAAGACACAAACATATTTCATATAGTGTAGTTAGATGCCACACGTTAATATTGTGCTGGAAAACTTTGTGCTCTCGGGTTTAGCACAGTTAGCATGAAGTTTCTGTATTTTAAGGCTTTCTGTAAGTATAGTTTGTTCAAAATTTTGTGTATTGTAGTACGCACAATAGGGGGTTATTTGCTCTAGCAGCACAATAGCAAAACAAGCCTTTCACTTCACTGATTGGTGATATTTAGTTTGTTGTTGAAGAAAGCATTCAGAAATGCTAGAAAATGTCAAATGGATGCAAGTTTACTACTCTGTTGTATTAGTTGCTATCAAAGTGCTTTTTCCGCTCCTGCTGTGTTACGAGTTCTATGCAGGATGCATAGAGTGTTGGGTAAGACACCCAGGACAGGACCTCAGTTCACTCTCTCTCTCTCACACACACACACACACACACACACACACACACACACACACACACACAAAAATGCATGTGCGCAGAGGGCATTTTAGAATTGCCAGTTCACCTGAAATTGTCATTTGTACTCTGGGAGGAAACCAGAGCATGGAAAGGTTTCTGTAGTCTAAATACTTTCGGGATATGTCTTCAGATTATAGGTCTTGTATTTCTTTGTATCAGTCCAAAAAGTGCAGCTTCAGTACAGGTACTTTCCTACTTATGAGCATAATACATTCCTGGAAATTGGCTTGTGAGGTGAAATTCATAAGTCTGAGGCTTGAATAACATTATGCCCCTAACGGCTCGTTTCTCTTACATGAAAAATCAACCTCATTTTGTTGCAACTTGCTAAAGAGTATTAAAGAATTTCACTTGCATGTGCAAAAGTTCGTAAGTCAAAGACTCTCAAGGGATTCCTGTGCTAGATCAACCTCTCTTGTCCATTTAAGTGTTTTAAAATGAGATTATTGTATTGGTCTGATTTCATTATTGATTCCTGAAAGGAGTGACTGCTTTTTGCAGCTGTTTGTTACCTTTTGTTCCTTCCCTAGCATATAACACCTTAAGTCTGACAGTTTCATTGGATGACCAGTTTATACCTTTAATCATTTTATTATACTAAATAAATTTGGCCACAGATCTTGGCTTATTGTCAAAATTTGTGCTTAAATGTGTTAATATAAACTGAGCACAAGTACCAAATATTGTATGACATGCACTTGAATGTATGCGTTTATACAGCAGTGGCCTTTCATAATTAACCTGTCAGAATGGCCCAAAGGAAACCATACCCCCCTAATTCAGAGTACTTGATTTCAATAGCTGTGAAAGCAAACATTCATGGATATTAGGAAAACAAACCTATTAAAATATGCTGGCTTAGGTAAAAGCCTTCAAGGAAATGTTATCCCAGGGTAAATATTTGAACAGCCCACTGGCAGCATGTTGGTTATTTTCAAGGAACGGTGCCAGCCTGCCATTAAGTAGGAAAAGTCAGTGGTCTGAGGTTGGCGTGAACAGGGGCTCATGGGCAGTACACGCAGGGGACCACTTCTGTGGAGCGCTTCCAGTCTCAGTGCAGCCACTTAGGAGCTGGAATGCGTTAGCATGGTGTGCTCCACACTGGGTTTGGTCCAGTGCACCAGTAACTCATCAGTCCTCAAGTGTGTAACTTCCCTACTTTTGGAACTTTGATTCCTTTTCAGTCTGTCTTCACAGGCTGTTACATCCCTTCTGCGCAACCGTTTCTTCACTTTTGTGGGTTGGGAGTATGTGCATTCAATAAAAATGTCTCTTCGGTTTATT
Source organism: Heterotis niloticus (assembly GCA_018136845.1). Classification (NCBI taxonomy): domain Eukaryota; kingdom Metazoa; phylum Chordata; class Actinopteri; order Osteoglossiformes; family Osteoglossidae; genus Heterotis; species Heterotis niloticus. Next base: position 36,723,036 of record CM030888.1, on the reverse strand, counting down.
GGGAATCTTTTTTGAATGCAGGTGCATAAATCTATAGCCAACCTCCAATGGCACATTTGTGCCGATTTGGTTTGTAGTACTGAAATTGTGTTGAATTGTCTGTGTGTTGGTGTTTTGTTGCTCAAATTAGCCAGTAGAACAGTTTGATTCCATTTAGCATGTTTGCAGTCCTCTTGTTGTGGCTGACTAATGCTGACTCACTTAGCAGTTCTGCTGAAGTGAACCCAAATAAAGTTGTACATGCTGTGTTGCATAATTTATTTGTTTAGCAGGTAAAAGTAAGTTGTCTAGTGAACAGTTTTACCCATTTACACAAGTTTATGAAGTGAAGTAGTTAAACCGGTTGAATAGGAAGTTTGAGCAATTATGTTTATATTAATTTTTTTTTCACCAAAAATGTTCACTTCTGAAATAAACAGTAAAAATTTGTGCTCATGGCTCAACCTTATTTTTCCAATTTGTCTGTTAAAAAGACCCATTTCTTTATCGCACAAGGTCTTTTGCCGATTTTTCTTTCCATTTCATATTCAGTGCATGGCTAGACAGGTCATTTACTAAGGCTAAAACCTGGACATTTAGAGTCCAGCCTGTAGAAGAGATGGCTGTAGTCACGTTGCTCATAATGACAGTAAAGCCAACTGTAGCAGCATTGGGTGCAATGTGAAGAGTCCCCGTTAAACAGAACATTTCAGTCCAATATTGATTTATGTCCCACACTGCACTTTTAAGTTAATTTGTTTTGATCTGAGATGACAGGAAATATTCTGAAATAATTTAAATTTATCAGAGAAATGTTGACAGTTATGTATCAGTCTATAGGCCTTTAGCTACTCCAACAGAGGAACCAGCTAGCATTCACTGTGGACAATGAGTTCATATCTCCATGAAGTGATCCTCCATGAAGCCACCAGATTATTCAGCTGAACTACAGAGAGAGGGAGTTTGGGGGTCCCTCCTACCAACAGGCTTTTGCCTTCATAATGCCACTCAAGAGCTTGTTCAACACAGAAGTAGGGAATGCCTAATGAGCTTGGGGTCATTGTACTTAAACTCTTATTATCTTAGAATTACACAATACAGTTATGAATCTGGGTATAATGGTGTTACCTTGTTCTGTGCACCTTGTTAAGCATGATGTGTTTTCTGCCTGACTTTCCCTGCAGAGATCACTAAAGCAACTATACTGTCAGGTGGAAGTGGAAGCCAAAATCAAGAGCTGAAATTAAAAATAGTTTTTACATTGAGTACAAGTGTACTCCACATTAAATTTCTGTTTTGCAAGTGGTTAAATTGTCAAAAAAAAAAAGGCCTTACTACCCTGTGGTAGAAATTTAATGCTCCAAAAAGGAGCTGTAAACTATTGCAGATTTAATAAACAATAAGAATTAAGTTTTAGTCATCCAATGTAAATTAAAGCTATTTCATGAAATGGGTGAACACGGCAGTCTTTCTGTGCAAATTCATACAATCTCTAGTTTTTGGTTTCACAACCAGCACCTAGTAGTGTCTATGTCACCCCAAGAGGTCCTAATTCTGGGTTATAAACCATATGTAGTTGGCGTGATTTCATGGTTCTTACTGATGCAGTAACAGAATAAGATTTTAAGCCCTGATTTGAAAATGTAGGGAAACCGGTAGTAAAAAGAAACCAATAAATATTTAACTGTACATTAAAAATTAGATTTTCCTTATATTTCAGTGCAACACTGACTGCATTTTGGTTAACTTCCCAGAAGTCTAAATAAAGGTCTGCTGTCACTTAGATCCCGATATAGGAGGTGGATGTGTAATTTTTTTTCAATGAGTGGGACAACACCAGTTCTTGTACAAATGATGTGTTGTAAAAACTGTTCCTCCAGCAAATTTTGTTTGTGTTCTCCTCCTTATTGTTCATAGCGTGTTTTTGTACATGTGGCTTGGTCTGCTTTCAAGCTGCTAGAGTTGTCCATTAACATTTGAGTGATGTGAGCAAGCAGAGCCAACTCTAGTCAGCTTCACATTTAGTCTGCCATTGTGCGCCATGCTGCTTCCCAGGACTCTCAGGCATGTGAGTAACTGCCTCTAGATGCCATCAAAGTAAAGAAACAGACAAGCAGAGTGACTGATACCTCACAGAATCCCTTTCCCCAGACCTAATGATGAAATAGAAGGTTTTTTTTTTTTTTCTTCTTCTTTCTCTCATACTTTTTTATTGCTGGGGGAGTAGGGAAAGTGTGACCTTGGGGTATGGGAGCGGTGAGTTAGGGTTTCTCCAGGCCTGCCATAAGCCCTGGGGTCAGACACTAAGCTCTCAGAGCCTGCGGCAAGAGCTCCACCTAAATGGGAACCAAATGTTTGTGTGAGGCTTTCCTCAGCAGGACAGCCGTGTTTGTTTGGAACAGTCTGGAATGTCTCCGGCAGCCGCCAGCTAAAGCCGCATGTGGAGGAAGATTCTCTCCGCGCCCCACTGTGGTAGGCGCCGGTGTTTTTCAGCCCTGTGTGGGAGTTGAAGATTCTGCCAACCTGTAGGATGCCATGGCTTTTTGGCACATCAAGGTGTTTGTTCCATTTTTATATGCACTCCTATTGACCCAAAGCGAATACCAGTGGATAAATCACCGTTTGGGGATGCTTGAGCTCATGGACTGAAGCACTTGTTCCTATCAGACATTATAGCCTTAAATTTTAAGCTTTGCGTTTTATTATTTATTTTTCTACTGAACAGCTTAAACTATTAGCTCTTAGGTATTGTTCTCTAGTGCGTCAAACAGCCTTATGGGTACATGTCCTTAACCACGAACATCCATCCCTATGATTTCAAGCCACAGTGATGTATTTCTTGTTCAGCAGCCCATAAGCCATAAATACAGAAATTTTGTGGATTTCTGTGGCCATTATGATTTTAAATACTGTTTGAGAATTTCACTGAATGTTGACCAAAACTGTACTCTAGCAATTTTTTCTGTGGCGTAAAGGAAGGATGTGAAACAATGGGCGCAAGAGCTGTTATTTCATCAGACCCCTCACAGGGGGCTCGTGTCAGGGCTACAGCTAGACACCACTACCCCTGACCTCCACATCACAATACTGTTCTGTGAGAAGCTGCAAAGGCTAGACCAGTGTCACCGCTGCAACTGTGTAATTTCACTGGGGCACCTCCTGCTAGATCACTAAATGTGGTGCTGCAAATATCACTGTAGGGTACATTTGAGGTAGTTGTCCTCACTGTTGATTTTCAAAAGTGAGCAACCTTGTGTTGCCTTGGTAAAATTTTGTCTCTCCTGAAAGTCAATAGACGTCAATTGAGCAGGACAAGACGGAGTCCCCATCATAATATAGCAAAATATAATGGCAAAACCAGAAAATGGTGGTGAATGTAATGATTTAAATATTTTTTTATAAATTTCCATTTTTGCCCAGAGGTTCTAAAGTCATTATGCAGCCCACAGTCTCTCCTTTTGGTATTTTTTTTACATTAATATTTACTCTTTGTGAAAGATTGCCCTGAAATCTGCAGAACTCTGCCCTCATCTTGTCAGAAAATCTATGCATCGTATGAAGCCTGTTAAAGTGAAAAGAATTTCTTTGTGGTTGACCTTTCAAGGTGTAATTATTCTTCTTACTGATTCAATTCCTCCTGCAGGGAAGGCCTGTGTGCTCAAGTGCCTGTTGGACATCCACAAAATCTTCAGAGAGAATGACCCCGCATACATTCTTAATGACCTCTACATCACCGACTACTGTGTGTGGATTCAAAGGGTCAAGTAAGTCCTGACCCTTTCCCCACCCCCTGGTCCCATGCCACCCATCTTCATGTAAACAGTGTCAGCAGGAATACGTTTGAAGCCTGCAGGTAAGAGGATTATATGGGAGTCGTTTGTCACAGCGTGGCTCCTCAACTGACTCGACTGTTGAAAGATGTAATCTACCTGTACCTGTTCTCCCATGGAGAAGACATTGACATAGAGACAGACTCCGTTCTGTTTGCTATTTTTTGTTTTTCTTTGTATGGGCTGAGATCTTCAAATGAAAATGGTTTAAGACGACATTTGCAATAATAATCATGATTGGTGAATGTTGCAGTTAATGTACCATCGCACGTTCAGCTGACTCTCTTTCTTGCCTCTGTCGGTACACATTTGCTGCATTGCTCTGTTCATTTTCACCATAAATGTCATTGCATTGTTCCTCCTGCCTAACTAGTGTCCATAATTTCTAATTACTTGCATGTTTATAAAGAGAAAGCACAAGCACATAATTCAAGAATGAGGTATGTTCTCCTCTTGCCTGGGCTTCTGCCAACTTGTGTGTTTGCCTGTAAGAGGTCCAGTTGAGAAATGTGTGCCTGATGTTGTAGGCTCTGAGCCCAGATGTAGATGCGATAAAAGGACTGCTGGGATTTTGGTCCCCCCCCCCCTTCCTCTACCCTGGCAAATTCAAAAAATTTTCTGGAATGAAAATGCCTTGACGTCCAGCTAATGATGTATTCACAGAAATCTGTGCAGTATGGTGTGGTAAGCTTCTGCGGAGTTCTGTGTTCTGGGAATTGTGCTGCAGCACATGGCGTTTGGTAGTGTGGTTTGGTGCGAATTCACAGAGTGCTGTGGTACGACATTGCAGTCTGTGGCCTTGTTGATTATAGTAGCAAAGCCCTCATGCTGAGAGAGGCTGTCAGTCTCCCCACCAAACTGTGACAAGGAGATGGAAGAGCAGAAGGGTGTTTGAGCATGACTGCCCTTCCATCTGTTTGTCCTGGATGTTTGGACTGAATTTCAGCTTCAGCTCACCAGGTGCTGTTTAGTCTTCTCACACCACCCTGCATTAACCACTGATTGATTTATAACACTGTTGCAATACAGTGAGATTTTTTTTCTTCAAGTAACCATTTTACTTCTACATACCTTGGTGTTACATGGAATGTCTGGCAAGATTTATAAATGATCCTTTCTTTCCCATGCTGGCTAGAGAAAAATTAGAGAAAGTTCTTAAAGGCCTTGTTCAGTGATGTGTTCTAGTTAATGTTAAAGTAGTGTCTCCACAGTTTTGCAGCAGCAGGTGGTGTAATGGTTAAGGTTATCAACTTGCACACACCGGATCTGGGTTTGAATCCCACTTCCTCGTGCAAGGCTCTTTTATCAGCATTTGCCTTGAATTGATATAGCAAACTACGTAACTATAAGTGGGTAAGTAGCTTAAAGGAGCATTGTGGAGGAATATAACACTGAAATGAAATGAATCATGTAAATCACAGTATACACTACACAGAAATTCCATAAGCTTGTGTTTGTGACCCAAGTTGCCATAGGTCTGAGTTTTGAGGGGTACACGTAAGAATTGGGTGACTTGCTGTGATTAAAATGGGAAGGAAGAGTAAAATGTGAACATGTTACATTAAGATTGTGTTATAGGACAATTTCTGGCTCTTCCTGCAGCGATTATTCTTACTAAGGTACTGTATATAAGGTCCCGCCTCTGTAACTTGTATATGAAGCTTCTCCTTGGAAATTTTGAAGTTCTCAAAAGGCAAATCATTTGTTCTGGTTTTGCTTTGATGGTTGTGAGAACTTACGATTGTTGTGGTCTTTTCTCTGGGTTTTCCCAAAGCGTCTTGTGACTGAAGCTGGTGACATTTTCTTGATTCCATTTAAAAGATTGTTTGCAGGAGAATTGGCTGTATGTTGGGACATTGTGAGGCTTGTAAGGTGTAATTTCACTGGAGTTGTATCCTGAGACTTTTGTGGGTTTCTCTGATTTTGCGATCAGCTCCTTGCAATGGCCACTGGGATTATTATATCGCATTTGCTCGCAGTTTGATTTACAGAGCCTTTCAGCGGCCATGCTGCCATTTGCGTTCCTTAAGTCTCCTTGTCCGCTGGGACGTTCCTCTCAGATTTACTGCGACATTAAGACTTCAGCGTGATTTAAACCCCCAGGCCGTCCATACCACTCTAACAGGCAGCGAATGGAGCGGAAAGCATTCCTCCGAAAGAGAGGCGCTTAAATGGAAGGGGGTGTAAGAGTGAAGGCACATGAGAATGATGACATGAGACCGGCTAGTTGCCAAGTGCCTGTCTGTCACCAAGACGGCATGCCGTGATGCTGTCTTTACTCTTTTACATTAACAGTTTCTTCAGTGTTAAAAAGGAGTGCTTTGGTTGAAACTCTGAGCAAAGGTTTTTGAAGGCACTCAAATGTAAAGTTAGATGAACAGTACTGTGACAAATTTGCAGCTTGCAGTTTTTCTTACCTGCTGTGTTAAAAGGAGGTCAACCTTTTAAACACCTCCAAATGCTAACCCTGTTCATGATTAGATTTTTTTTTTTTTCTTTACAGATGGCAGGATGCTGCATGTTGAAGTTGCATTTAAAACTGTGCAAGCCAAGCCTGCAAAGTTATAAGAGGTTCATCTACAATTTTACCCAGCCTTTTTGCTTGGTGCTAAAAGGATTAATTTATTTTTCCTTTAAGAGCGCATTGCACGCTGGAGGCCACTTTGTGATAAATAGACAGTTTCATTATGATTAAAGATGGAGTGACTCTCGCAGCCCTTTCAGCTTCAGTCAGACACCTGCTTCCCTTGGAGCTCAGACTGAGTCCCAGTCAAGGTCTTCCCTGCTCTGTGACTTTGTTGTAAGATTTCTCACTACTTATTTTGGCCGATTTAAGCCCTACCAAAGGTGCTTAGAAATAAATGGCACCTACTTGTTTGACACTTCAGAAAGGTAGAATGAGGAATTAAGTACTGCTTGCGGTCGTGTCATTAATTTCTCTTTCCCAGCAGTCAAGCCATGTTTTTATTCAGTAACTTATTTATAGCCTTCTCTGCGCATAAATGAAACAAAATTATTAATGCATTTTAAGATTTAAGAATTATTAAGGCGTAATCTTAATCTATAATTTATTATAAGTGAAGTCTAATTCTGAAAATATGTAATAAATATAATAAATAATGAAATTCTATGATAGTACAATATCAGTCTTATGATGCAACTGAATACTAATGTGGCCTCTGTCATAACTCTGCTTTTAGATGCTATGAGTGATCATTTTTTGCAGGCTCCAAAATGTCGCTTTGCAGTGTGACATTCTGGAAATCTTAACTTTAACCGTAGTCCTTAGCAGGGTTTTGACAACCGTTGCATTAGTTTAGTCTCTTGTTTTTGAGCACTTGAGGAGCTGTCACAGCAACCCCACAGAAACATTGCACATTTGACCTGTTGATGTGTGCAATGCGTGACTTTGGGGCACGAGGGTGTAACGTAACCTAAAAGTTACCAGAGCCGTACATAACAGGTGGAAGAGGCCAGGAGAACATTAGCATGCAGCGCTGCAGCCATCTAGCTTGCAACTGTTGCAGTAGTGAAAAGGGAAGATGAGCCAAATTCAGGGCTTGTGTCTGCACTGCTGGAGTGCTGTAGACCATCACACAAGTGTAAGGTAGCAGATCAAAACACATGAAGGAAAACACCACAATAATCTGCTGAACTAATTACCTGATATATCAAATATGTTTACCAGCTGGAGGTTATGTTGCTAGCATCAACCTGACTTTTTAATGTTTGTTCTGTATGATATAAAAACATACCGCAATATCTGCAACTTTGCTGATTCTTCCACGCAAACAATCTCAAACTGAATTTAAGGTAATAGGATTGCACTATGATTGGGGGTACCCTGCTTTATTTCTACCACTTTTTAGATAATTAGTTATTTTAGAAGACCATATTTAAAGGTAGAATTTTTTTTTTTTTTCCTCCCACACAATCTGAGATGGAATAACTGATCCATTGGTTTATCAGGCAGGGTACATGAATTCAGATGTTATTACAGTGCACTGAAACAGCTGGGATGTAATGTAAATAGGAATGCTTTCCCCTCTTACTTTTCCCTTTCCATATCCTGTTTTCTATGTACCCATTAGAGAGCCAGATGAAATTCCCTGGAAATCTGTGGATTAAGTGTAGATGCTTGAGAAGGGGAAGCGCACCCTGTAACACTTCACTGTTCACGTTCCATTGCCATCTGGAGTGCTCAGCAGAGCCTGTGGTTGACTCTTTCAGAGGTCTGCAGACACCAGTGGCTTCTCATCTTCTCCGATACAAGCTTAAGTCATGCAAATTTAAGCTGTAGGAACAGCATACAATAACCTTTTTTTTTTTTTTTTTAATCAGTCTATTTCTCAAAGTTTAAATGGCAGAGGAGCTGAAACCACTGGCAAATATATACTTGTGATGCTTTATGTTAAGTATAGTAGTGTCGCAGTACCACTGAATAGTTTCTTGAATCCCATTCTTCACAAAGGTGGTTTTTGACTATTAGATCATAACATCTGAATATACAAAATGAATAATCTAGTCTACTTTTTGGATTTTATTGTAAGAAAAGTTAAGATGTTGGACTAAATTTCTCAATGTTTATTTGAATCCAGGTAAGAGCAATGCCCTAATGTTACAATTAAAATTCTATACGTTTTCAATAGCATAAACAAATCATTTTGGAACAGTCCTTGAATAATGTATTCCCTAAAACAATATTTCTAAAGGAAAGCTGATGGTAGCAAAATCCCCCTTTCAGCAAAGGTTTGTTTATTTCATGGACTGAATACTCCTTGGCATCCTTGCTTGTGTGCTCATGTTGTATGCGAGAGACAGAGGACGTTGAGGTTTACTACATGTCCATAGGAAAATGGAGAACTGCCATGGCTGCAGTGTGCCCACTAAGGTTTGAGTCCCTCTGAGATGAAAGGATTTTAGCCTGGTGTGGCCTGCTCTTCAAGAAGAAGGTGGTCTTTGTAACATATTCTATACCTAGATGTGTGTTCCCTGTCTTCTTTTCAGGAGAGAAGTAGGTTTCACCTCAGCAGGAGGCTCAGGAAAGGTGTTCCCTGCTTATCACATCTTCCTTCTACCAGCAGCAAAGTCTGATTTCTGCATATACCAGTGGTTCTCCTTGGAGGGCTTTCAGAGGTAGTTGTGTGGTACTCGAGGGGCTGGGTTACAGATCTAGCTGATTGTTAACAGATGGTGGGGGACTGATATGTAACCTGTGGTGTCACTGTTTATTATAAAGAAATTAACATTGCTGTGAATGTTAATAGGGGATGAGGTGGTGTGGGTTTCTTGTTGCTCTAAAGTAATTCAGTGCTAAACCCTGCCGTAGTGGTCGATACTAAAACCATAAATCAAAAAAAAGACCTGGTTCACCAAACATTTGAGGTTTCACATCAGTTAGCCTTTGTAATGAAGACAGTTTGAATCCATTTGTGTTGTTTGCATGCCCTTCCCATGTTCACGTGGGTTTATTAAAGAAGTCTCTGCAAAACCTCTGTAGAAGAATCTATTGGAAAGCCACTTCTGTATTCTTTCTTAGTGTAAAAATCATGTGTTGTAATCGCCATGAGTCAAGTTTGAGCAATGCCCTAATATAACCACTGCAGTGGCTGGTGTTGAGTTTGCAATCAGTGTCTGACCACCTCAGCTTGCCCAGTCCACACACTTGTAGAAAAACTAGTTTAAATAGTCCATCAGTGAAGTGAGATCTTCAGAGTCAAAAACCAAGCGTTGCAAATCTTAAACCCTAACAAACATCAGAAATGGTTCTACTTTAAAAATTGATGGTATCATTGTTGTTGGATTAAAATGGAAAGGTGGAGATGAAGGCAACCTGAGCTCACCATCATTCTCTCACAGCTGATATTTATTTTTCCTTTCAGTATTAGTTACCAGAGTAATTCATTTACAGGACCTGGCTGTGTAGTTAAACAGATCACTGGTAGTTCACTGTCAAATTAGCCACCCAGCAGCTTGCCCTTGGTATCACATTAAGAAAAAATTAAACAAGGGACAGTTTTATTAGTTGAGCAGAACTTTTAACCATTGTTAACGGTCAAGATTATACCACATTTTTGCCAAAAACCAGAAAGCCCCCCCCCCCCAGAGTTGGCCAACACATGGAAATGTGATGCTCAAGATCACACCTGTCTTCAACAACTAAACAAAACTTCACATCTAAACATAGAGACCTGTTGAACACACTAACTTTAGAATCATTAACAAACTAAACAGAACTGCACTGATTCTTTCAACAGCTTCATGCCTGTTGAAAAAGATTTTCCATGCAGTAAATTAGTAAAAGATTTATATTTAAGTGTAAGTTTTTGAGAAAATGTCAAGTGCACAAGCAGAAATGCTACTTTACTGTCTTTTTGCTTTTGTGATGGTGACACTATGAGTTATGGGTAAACCCTGTGCACACCCACAAACAGACATCATTTGTAAATTCTGTGATTATTTTTAAATGCCTTCTTTTGCCCCCACTGCACTCTTCCTCAAACAGGCTCTGTCCCTGCCCATATAGCAGGACATCCTCCAGTGGTCTTATCTTTCTTACAGTGGAGTGCAAATGCTTCAAATGAAACAAACTTCCTGTTCTAGTGTCACACTCAATGTTCTAACCTTAATCGTCCGTAATACTGATTTCAAAGTATTTGGGTCTGCAGAGGTGTTGCAGCCTTTGAGTGCATTTTAGTTTCATGGCGCCTGGAACTCCCACCCACCTGACCCTGGTGATGCTCTGTTTCTGTTCTGTGTGGTTACCATCAGGCCTGATCAGTTCACAGAGGATGTTCACTGAGCCTCAGACTCAGTTTTGGTCTCTGATTCACTTGTCTGGGATGATGGGCCTGACATGGTTCACCCCCACAAGCCCTTCACCAGGGGATTGACGCCCCCCACAGCACTGAAGGTTTATGGCTCATTATCCTCCTGTGATCCATGTCACAGGGCATACGGCTCACAGGCCTTCTAGTGGCCCACTTCCAGCTCCAGAAACACAGCAGAAGGTCTGATGAAATGGTTTCCACGTTTTTTTTTTTTGTTTTGTTTTTTTTTTTTATTCGTATTATTAAAATTTTTTTCCTTCAGAGGTTCAGCAAACCAGAAGTCAGTTGATTCCGTTTCCATGTAAGAAATTTCCGCACCAGCACTGAGAAAATTTTGGAAGGAGTTTATGTAATTAATGATATCATCTGGGACTTTGCAGTTTAGTGTTTACCGAAGAAATAGTCTGTAGTTTAACAATTATTTGTGTCTTTTATCTTGATAAGTTTACAGACCTTGGAAGCCCCTCCCGCTTGGTTAACAGGATCAAACCACGACTGCATCGTAACGGCTTAACGGTGTAAAACGTATTCCCTACCTAGATAAAAAGAGCTGAGCATGAATGAGACAGAGTGATACAAGAGCAAACACAGCGCCGCAGGGTGGGCTCAGTAATGACTTCCCACAGGGCCAGGGCAACACAGGGGGCTTTGAAGTGGCAGTCCCGCTGGAGGCCCATGCCCACACCTCTCATGGAAGCTCTGAAGGGCTGCAGCGGGGTTTATAGACCTGCGTGAGGTCTGTGTAGATGCCGGTGGGGAAGACCTACGTGCAGTGTGGCAAAGTCACCACATGTGGGGGTAGGGTGTTGGCTGTGGGCTGCGGTGGAGGGGGCTGTTGCCTTTGTTCAGCTGTGTGCTAGATTCACTGCAAATGCTTGGTGTTCGGCTTAGTGTTTTCGTCTGCTGCTATGAGCCTTACTCTGTACCAGATTCTGTCTGCAGGCAAAAAGGGACGGTGAAGGAACAGCTACAGCAGTGGCACAGCATTCCTTTATTTGTGTGTGTGTGTGGGGTTGGGGGTTTGTCTGAGGGGAGGCCACTTCAGAAAACTGGATAATTAACAGCTTTTGTGTGTCTTTCCCTGCCGTCGGTGTCCTGGTGGGAAAGTGATTCAAGGCTTGAGCTCTCACTCAGTACACCATCCTCTTGTGGCAGGCAACCTGCAGCGTGAGCTGCCCTCCTAGGATAGGGTAAACACTGCGCGTGCGAGCAACAGACACTTACACACAGTAGTCATACAGCAGCATAGCTTTTAGTGATGCCTGGAGTGGTGGTAATTATTTGCCCCTTTTGTAGAGCCCACTGTGTGTGCCTGTGTGTGTGAGAGAAAGAGGGACGGAATGTCCCTGCATTCCTTGTCCTCAGGGAGTTGGCTTGACCATTGCCTGTCTGGCCCTCAAAACTCACTCAGGTCACCTTGTAATCGCCACAGAGATGTTTACTGCTCACCTGCATTAACCACAGGGCACCAGAATTGCAGTCATTTTCAGGCCTCAGAGCTGGGCATCTGTGGCTTTAGCTCTGTGAATTATGCATGGACTGGAACTTAACCGCCACGGGAGGGTAATCTCATCTGCACATTGCGGGCATTGAGAGAGGTCATTCATTTACTACTCTACATCTTTACAGGAGGGTATTTTTCCACAAGGAGTGTATTGTTATCATATGCCTGTATAATATTGCCAGCTCTCCATGGAACTGACGGAAAGTGTCACGCTAGTATGTGGGTCTGTGTGTATCTAAGGCAGAGAGAAGGGGGGGCAATCCCCTTGGCATGTTGAAATATGTGGCCAAAGTTTGCCTTCTGTTATGTACATTGTAGTTCCCAAGATCTGCTTATCCACGTGTAAATAAGGGCTAGGGAGGAGTAAATAGTAAACCCGTTAATGCTGTTATTGTGCCTTATTTTGTGCCCTTTTGAGGCTTTCTACATGATCCAGGGGAATATGATTTTATTTATTAAATAGCATTCCCTGAAGCAGCTTGGTCAGGGGAACAGCAGAAAGGTCTCTTTTGAGATGCTTGCCTGCAAACTTATAATCATAAATATATGACTTGGTGGTATGTGCTGCCCTGGGCTCACACCTGAAGCACTTGGAAAAATCCCCCCCGGTCCATCTTGGGGGGTGGGGGTGGGAGCAAGAGACAAAGTGACATCTCGGAGTATTCATACTTACAGGTAGATGGCATACATGGCACCTTCATGACAGTGTGCTTTCTCTGCCTTGGAGCTTGGTTACTGTCTCCTTGAAGAGCATTTATAGCCGAACATTTCTGTTCTTCCTTAAGCTTTGGTGTGAGATTATCATCAAAGTACAACCCCCCTGCTGCCACACCAGAGTGACTTGTCATAAATCAAATTCTAATTCTTTCTCAGAGTGCCGCTTTATAGTCGCTAAAGTAGATAATGAGCTCCCAACATGCCCTCTGGTAATTACGTTAACATGAGAATAAGACCGCCTCGTCAGTCTATAAAAGCATCTATAAAAACCTGTATAAAAGGGTGCATTTGTTTTATGGCATTGTAATTTGGTGCATATCAGCAGGGTTTAAAGATGGAGCCAATCGGCTGCTGCATTTGTGATTTTTGACTCATTCTTGCCAGTGGGGAAACTGGGTAGGGTTGGGTCACTCGGGCTGAGGGTGAGCAGATGAAAGGGGAAGGAGATGGTGTCTGTTGTCACGGGAACACTATCCTAATCCACTCGAGTTGTTCATCTTCTCCCCTCCCCTACTGGGAGAGCTCTGCAGACGGAGAAGTCTGCCTGAATGTAGAGCAGGATGAGGATGAGCTGCAGCTAGAGGGACCCGCTTGTCTGCCCTGCCGTTAAACTGTAAACACACTGCTGAGCAGAGCTTCGTCTGTTCAAATAGCATTTGTGTCCAGAACAAAAAAAAGCCAAACTGTCAGTAGGGTATGTGGAGGCTGAATGTGATGTGCAGCACAGAGGCAGGCTGCACTCATCTGCTCTAAACAGATAACTCGGCTGGTTCTGCTTCTTGACCAACTTCCGTCTCATATGTGGCGACCTGTGGTCGGGTTGCTGTGTGACTGCTGCATCCTGCCCTTGTCCTCACGTCTCCCCCTTTCGTGCCCCTCCCCGCCACAGGTCAAAGAAAGTGACGGCACTTGCCGAGCCACTAAGGAAGGCAACACTGCGGAAGGTCGAGCTGGGGCTGGAGCTGGACGAGCTGGAGGCAGCAGCAGCCCTAGTGCAGGAGGAGGAGGGGGAGGGAGAAAGGGGAGGTCTGGAGCTGCCTAGAAGCACTTCCCACTCCCTCAGCAGAGCAAGATCCAACAGCAGCAGCAGCAGCAGTAGCGCCTTGGAAGAGGAGAGTGAAGACTCTGGTTCAGAAGGGAGGGACGTAGACAGACCTCCAGAGCCGGCCTGCACCCAGCGGCTCATCCAAGAGCTGGGGGAGAGTGTAGAGGCTGAGCTGAGCATCTCCGAGCCACGGTCCAGCACTAATAGCGGAAAAGCGATACCCACGGGTGCACAGGCCACGGAGGCACAAGCAGATACGACCTCCACAAGGACCCTCCTAGAGGTGCATCCACACAGAAACCCACTGTTGATTGTGGGAGCCACCGAGGACCAAGATCATCACTGATGACTGAGTGAAAGACAGTGGGAAAAGAGACACTCAGGAAAGAAAGTGGGAGAGAGGAAAAGGCGTTTTCGTGGTAAAATGAGTTAACGCTTCCCTGCTTGTTAGTTAAGTATCTTCAATGTAATGGTATAAAATTACATGTATTTTCAAGATTGGATTAAAAGATGTCATTTTGTCTCCTGCATTTCAAAGAAACTTGGATTCTCTATCAATTACCATGAACCTAAGAACTGAACATATTTTACTGTTAACTTTTTTTTCTTTTCTGTTTTCGCTCAGTCAATTTAAATAAAAAAGCATTTGTAAAGAATCAGTTTGATACACTTTTATTTATGTGTTGGATTTCTGGAGTTTCTTACATCTACATGTATGGCTCACTGTGAAAGGCTCTTGAATTGATGTTGCATAAGGTAAGTAAAAATGCTTTTTCTGGCTGTTCTGTGCATTGGTGGTCATTGTGCTATATTTCCGCATTTATTTTTGCACCGCTAGTTTCTCGCAAGCGACGTGAAGGTTACTAGCAGATAAAGGCAGAAGGTCGTTGACAAGAAGCATCAGCCCCTAACACCAGACTCCCCTCCCGAGACGTTGAGCTGCCAGCCGTGACTGTTGCTGCTGTCCTGCTGATAAGAGGTGTCTGTCCCAGCAGGATGACCGGTGGACACGTGAGGGCCAGTTCTTCAGGTTGTCAGTGACTGAAAATCTGTGCATGAAGCATGCTTTTGGTTACCTTCTGGGAGTTTGCTGCTATCACCGCCTTCAGCACTCTCCCATGCCACTACTGACACAGACCCTTAGCTGTGGCGTGTAAGTGTCCGCCCTCTCCGCCTGCTTTATTGTGCCACGCTCTCCCCTAGCATGGCCCACAGTGCCGGAGCTCCACCCGCTGCAGCTGTGTTTGGCACACGAAGAAGCTAGGAGGACATGTGAAAGGCTGGCATTGATGGGGCTGGCAGGGAGGCGGGGGGGCTGGCAGCCAACACACAGCAAGACTGATTGATTCATCTGGCCTGAATCGGGGGGGCCAAGAGGGCTGTCTACTCTGTTCAGCGCTGTCATCTCCGCTGCCTCCGGGCTGGGAGAAAACAAACAAGGAAGCACGTGTCAGGCAAATAAATGAGCACCTTCTCCTACGCTCGCAGCTACAGGAGGCAGGGGAGGCTCAGGAGCAGAGGACAGCTTCTCTGTGCAGTCACCTCTTCTGCTGAACGACCTTGCCTGGGCTAAAAGGTGCCTTGTGCTGCTGTGCACCCTGCTTATGGGATGCTGTTAAAACCACTGTCTATTCAGCTCTTTGACAGAGCTAAAATCATCTTGGGTATCAGACTGAACATTTTTGAAAAGTACCAAGTGTTTGCTAGACACTCTGCCCACAGCACAGCGGGTTGACAGCATTGTTAGAGAGGACAGGCACTCGTTTGACGCACCTGTCCAAGGCCATTTAGAGATGGCTCTCCTGAATGTGTCAAACCCTGAAAATGAGTACCTCGAAGTCTGGGCCTTGTCCTGTGGTGTGAGTGCTCCCCGTTGGAGGACACAACCCCAAGTGAGATCAGCCTTTTTGTCATTTTGACATTTCAAAGATTTCCAGGCAAAGATGAATGGGATTGTCGAGCACATCAGAAATACAAGAATCTTCCCTCCCTAATACACACCTGCCTACATTTGTCTCCAGTCCCCGCTGCTCACATGTTTACATACTCTCCCAGGAGTCCAATTTGTGACTTTAGGGCAGGTTTGGTTATCTGGCCCACTGTCAACAACCACCTGGGGGGGGGTCATGGGCTCCTGTGCTGGGGGGTTTCTGTGTTAGTGGCCTGCGCTGTGTTGCCAGATTGTCATTTTTCATCCTTAGCTGGACTCAATATTTTCAATCACTGAGCCTCCAAAAAGATCTCAGCGAGAAAGCCAAAGTTGGGCAAATTCTTCTGGAAGAATCCCTTTGAAGGTGAAATCTCATACGTTCAGCTCAGTCTGTGGAGTCTCCATGTTGTCTCCGTGTTCTTATGACTCTCCTCCAGGTGCTCCGGCTTCCTCTCACAGTCCAAAGATGTGTTTCAGGTGAACTGATGACTAAATCTGTGCGTGTGTGCCTGCGCGCTGTGTCTAGCACCGTCCCCTTGGACAAAGGTGTCAGCTGAAGACTACATCACAGCGTACTTGGCTGTCAGGAGGTGCACGGAAAGGCAAGGGCATTAAAAATAAGGGTATTAAAATGAAATTCCCCATAAATGGAATCGGTGGGGAGGAGGGGTAGTTTGGGGATGCCTGTACAGGTTTTCCCACATCCTGAATATCTTGATTGAAATTTAAAATGTCTGTGCACTCCTTGGTTAAACTGCAGCTATCGCTTAGTTAAAATCAAAGGTCTTTCTTAGCAAATGTAGAAAAGCATTTGGAATGAGCTGGGGTTTGATTGTGCTTCTGTAGATGGTTGTGATGCTTTTTGGTTTTCAATTTTTTTTTTTTTTTTTTTTTTTTAAGCCCACAGAGACTCCCAGCCCTCAGCAGCCAGAGGGGAGAAGCAACACCGGTCACTGATCAGCTTCTGTTTGCTGGCCTTTAATTGCTTCTGCAGAGAGCGTGCATTGCAGATCAGCTCATCTTCTTTTTCCCATGGAACCTTCTTGAGGTGTCCTCAACCCTTCTGCTGGTGAAGGGCATGCTGGGAAATTTTCCTCCTAACATTTTGGTTCAGCTCTCATTCGTAAGCCTTTTCTGGACCAATTTGCATGTAATTACAATTAACACTTTTCAGTCCAGTTTCTCGACCCAGCTCCAGTTCCTCTTAAGAAGCATCAGTGTCTGGTGTGAACAGTTCATGTCTTCAGCAGTTGCACTTTACTGAGGAAACAATTAAAATTAATATACTGAAAAATTTAA
This sequence comes from Heterotis niloticus, assembly GCA_018136845.1. Taxonomy (NCBI): domain Eukaryota; kingdom Metazoa; phylum Chordata; class Actinopteri; order Osteoglossiformes; family Osteoglossidae; genus Heterotis; species Heterotis niloticus. The sequence goes on along the minus strand of CM030888.1, from coordinate 36,705,902 downwards.
ATATATTCATTGGCCATATGTTCCTCCAAAGTACAGCACAGGGAAAGTAAATGTGCTTGTCACAACCGGCTTAACACCTTTGATATACGTTTTTAAACCTCTGATAAATTTATTTGGAAAATAAAGACTATATGCACTGTTTATGTCTGACACCATTTCACAGCTGAAACAGAAATATTAAGCAGTAAATTAAGGCTGGGGAGGGGTGGGAACAGGGAAGTAAATTCACTGAAGAAGAAACCTGAGGTAGCTTGAAAAAAAGTCATTCTAGTTTCTCCCTTGTAAAAGGCAAAGGGGTTCCAATGCTTGAGAAGATTAATAGGCCCCCAGAAGGCAGGAATCAGTGCATCTCCAGGGGCCGACTCCCCGAACGGCTGTGCAAATGGTTTCTGTCCACCGCCTCTCCCAGATCCTCTGCGACACAGTGAATTTCCAGGAGGTCTGGCATGCTGTGGCGAGAGGAGGAGGAAGAGGTGCAGATGCAGTAGGAAGAGCCTTGCTTCAGCTCTTCCTTTATCTCCCAAGATGCTCCCTTCCCCAAACCCAATTCCTCTTCACTAACTACTACTTTGTGGGGCCATCGTTGCCTCACAGCTCCACTTACTGTTTGTGTGGGTTCCTCCTACAACCCACAGACATGCAGTTTAGGCTGAAAGACGACTCAGAAACACCCTAAAAAGACGACTGGTGTGGTTGAGTGCTGTTCCATCTAGGGTGTTGTCCACCTTCAGTAATGTGACTGATAAGCAAGGTGGCCAAGTGCTGACTGGATAAATAGTTACTGAGAAAAGGAAGATAAAACCACTCCTGGGAAACGGGAGTGTCAACCTCAGGCACTCCTCTCCTTACTGCTGAAAAAGGTGAGAAATTTAATGCTCATTTCAGCAGTGAAGAAGCAAAGGTTTGTTTCTGTCTCAGCAAGGCACCACAGTGCTGCCCCCAGGCCAGCGTACATTGCACATCATCCAGGCTGATGGCCACAAAGAGGAGCAGCGTTCAAACTTTCCGCCACCGGGGCCTGTTTGCATTTTTAATGATCATCTCGTGTATTTACATTGCAGGAGTTCCTCTTCAGGGATCACTTGTGGTTCTCTTGATCAATAGAAACGGCAGCAGGGGCAATTTTCAGCGGCTAGCGTGGGATCGCGTGTCACCAGGCATTCTTCTCTTTTCTCACTGCCTGGCTATGATGGAGTGTAAGCACTGTTATTTACTCTTTCTAACCTGTTACATAGTTTTCACTATTATTAATTTACGCCTTGTGCTCCCTTCTTACATATGATACTGTGGACGTATACAAAATACTTGCAAAATGTATGTTCAGTTCAAGTGTGTGTGTGTGTGTGTGTGTGTGTGTGTGTGTGAGTGAGTGAGTGAGAGAGAGAGAGAAAACACAGTGGATAACCCCTGGTGAAACTTTGTGGAAAGTAATATAAGCAAGTTTTATTGTTCCTCATTTGTGATTCCAAGGTTCACTTTGCTGTGCGTGGAGTTTCTCTCAGACCACAGTCCACAGTAATAACAGATCACATAGTGATGCAGTACAACACAAATAAGTTGAGGAATATAAATAAGTAGATACAGAAGAAGGGCTAAAATTAAGATGGATAGATATCAAGAGATACAAGTGAATAAATAGATGAAAGAAGAATGATGTGGTCGGTGGCGGTCATCAGTCCCTGAGAGGAAAAGAAGTAAAGCGTTTGTGCACCAACCTTTGTTAACACAGACACACAAGCTCCCTCCTCTGGATTTCCCTGCTGATATTTCTGTCCATGCTGAACGTCAGTCTGTCTGGTTCAATTGCAGGTTGAGTCCTGGACGTCTCCGAGAATGACGACACAACGGTCATTCATTCCACGCCGGATAGTGCTATGGCCTGAGTTGGTGCACTGAACGAACACTGGCGAGGATGAGAAATCCAAGCAAGTGGAATTGTTTTTGTTTTCGTTCCAATATCCCAAACAGTTGTGTCAAACGTCGGCTGCTTAAAAACTTGACTTTCGTAGAAAAGGAAGCAGCTATTGCACTACTTGCAATTCCTGTGTGACACACATGGCTTGTAATGCGAGTAACAGGCACTCAGTTGTCAGTCTGTGTTGCTTGGATTACGCCTGAGTGCTCACCACCTTGAGAGTGAGTGTGTGTGTGTGTGTGTGTTTTGGAGGGGCTTGTTATACCTCATTTACCTCAAAGAAAACAATGGAATTTCTGGAGCCACTGAGGCTGTTGAAAAGAGGCTCTTAGCTCTGTTGGAGAACTTGGCAGGAGGAATATGGTGAGTCACTTGCACTGAGCTCCTGCCTGAGAGCAACATCAGCTACGCGGCTGTCAGCAGCACATCTTCATACCCGTCACCCCCGTAGAGGTGCGACCGTAGACGTCCAGGGATCCCTTGATGCTGAGAAGTGCCGCCGATGTACAGCTGTGCTGCAGCTAACATGATGGACACGCCTGCACTTCCCTCCCTCCCACACACAGATGCAGGGAAAACAAAAGCATGCGTGTTGTAGTGCGGCGCAGGACGGCTTGGCGGCCTTTCCCTGCATGGCCACACCCTCGCTCTGTGCCCCACATTATGAGCCATTTTGCAAGTGAATCATCACAAGTTAGCAAGGCAATTGTGCAAGAGAGAGATGATGAGGAGGAGGGCCGGGATGCAGCTTTGGTTTTTACTGCATGTGGCTGAAGTTGCGAGAAGAAAAGCCCGCTTTGTCCCCAATATTGATGTTTATGTGAAGCAAACTGCAGCTCGACTCAATGTGAGGTTGACTAAGTGTTAAACAGTCAACTGCCCTTTTCTCCAAGTCCCCAGTTGCTGCAGTTTTGACAAGCATATGTTGCACACAGTTTATGCTCAGTGCAAGGTTGATCAATTTTTCATGCAATTTAGCTGACACTTGTCCAAACTGGTGAACAACGTGAACCTGCTTATACCGATTTACTGCTACACAGCTGGGTAATTTTTACTGTATCGGTTCAGGGTAAATGCCTTGATCAAGGGTACTGCAGGGAGCAGGAGGTAGCATTCAAACAAGCACCCTTCAGGTAGAAAGAAGCAGTTCATCTGTTCCCCATCCTTGTGAACATAAACTGCTGTGTGTACTGTGTTGTGTGAAACTACGCTAATTTGGCAGTGTGAAACAGTGATGACCATATTTTGTGTGTGCTGGCGCCTCTGTGTAATAACATTTGACCAGCTATAGTATTGACAGATTCCGCAGCATGTTGCTGCCCATCATCAGTACAGGTGATGTTTATCTCACCTGGGACCTTAAACCCTTGGGAAGCAGAGAGGTGTCATCTCTCAGTGCATGAATTGTTTGCTGGCTCTAGAGAAAGAAATGTGCGCATTTTAAGATGCGGTGTGTTGCTAGGGGAGGTATACAAATGATGATAATGGGACTAAGGGGAGTCATGACTGTAACTGCTCAACGCAGTTGTGTGTGACTGCATTGTTTCTCTGCTGACCACACCATGTAAATAACACAGCTTTGATGCGGCTCTCTGGTGTGATGCTGAGGCTGGATGGTGGCCAGGGGTGGCGTATCCCTTTCTGTGCTGAAGACCCTACTTCTCACGACACTCAACCCCACCGCCGCAGGAGGCAGGACACTACTCTTCACATCAGCACGGGGGCACGCGTGGTGGCGGGGGAGCAACATTCCTTCCAGCATCCTATTAGAGAGACACTCGAGACGCGTCAAACCGTAGCCTCACAGCACCTCCTTGCGTCTCCACAGCATCTTAGAGAGGCCTTGTCCGCCAGCCGAGGATTAGTGAGTTGTGCGGGTAAGCCAGCACTCCAGAAGAAACCGCTTTTCACCTTCCCACAGAATGTAATCGGAAAATGATGGCACAGTAACAGTCGCTCTGGGAAAAAAAGCAAAAAAAAAAAATAGCTTCTTCTTGAGGGTGGGTGGGTGTTGTGACTAAACACTTATGTTTTGTTGAATATTTCTGTTGCCAAGCTGTCATAAATTGCACTCCTATGGCATACAAAGTTGGGGCCTCTCACCGCTTGGGCTGTATGTTGCGGGTATGGCTTCAAATGTGGCTTAGAGCTTGCATGTTCTCCCCGTGTTTGCAGTCCAGACACTTGAAGAAGATACAGCAAATCACTATTACACTTGCTATTGCCATGGAACTCACACAAGTGGTCGTCTTGATCATGACGTCGAATTCGATCAATGGAATTTACCCTCCTCTACCCTGTGGTGTACTAGAGTCTGGGAATTGTCACCAAAATGGGCAACGGCACGATCCGTAGGCTATGTCTCATCCTGGGGCCCAAACAGCAGTCAGGTTCTGGGGCCCACCAAGCTCACACAGAACTAACTTCTGACCCTTTGGAGAGCGCCTGGCAAGGTCCGTTCGTAGATGCGGTATGACTGATGCCTGTTGATTTTTACTCAAAATGTACCAGGGTCTGTTTCCCTCTCTCAGACCCCTTCTCCACAGGCTGTGAGAAGGCAGTCTTCTCTGCTCAATGTGGGGGGGAAAAAAAAAAAAAAAAACATCTTTTTCACCGATGGAAAAAGAGCCTCCAGATACTGTACGTCAAACAGGTGAAGCTTTTATTATTCAGAGTGGAGCGTCTAGCCACCGAGTCTCCAGAATTAATCTGGTTTTGGCCGTCTGGATGAATCAGTGGCTGCAGTTCTGTTATCTTCTGCGTCTGTGCAGTGTGTAGCGCGTTTAAAGCGCGTTGTTGCGCGAGAGTTAAAAATACTCCCTTTCATCTGTCGGGGACACTACATAGATATTTTCTTGATCTGGTTATTGCAAAAGACATTTGTAAAAATTCCCCTGCCTTGTTAATGAGATGTTTCAGCAAATGTAGCATCTAATGAAATTAGAATTATCGACACCAAAAACTATATGAATTGAGCAGCCGTGTCGAGATCAAGTCGAAAGTCATGCCCATTCTGTCTACGGTTACACCGCAAATTGATTTCCGTCTTGGTTTTCCATTTGGTTTTGTCAATAAGTGTCTTCCCTGAGTGTGCGGGTGTGTTAACACGATAGGAGACCCCAGTGGTGCTGCAGGAAAAGATGAAGTATTAATACACACTTCAGATTGTCAGTTGCATCAAAGGTGCAAGTGGCTGCTGGAGGCTTAGCACACAAGGACAACAAAAGGCTCGTTCTGCACTCATGAGTGTGGCCATGCAAAACAGGGAGTTCGACCAACTGAGCTGCCTCCCGTGCATCCATTTGCTGGGCTCAGAGAGGTTCGCGCCAGGGCCGAAATGCCCCCCTCTGTAGTAACATCTCCTCTTCTCTCGTGTCTAATTGGCCTAATCTCAGCGTTTTAGTCAACAAGGGAGGGATTTGCTCTGGGGTTAAAGAAGTACACTCGGCGCTAATGCATCCCGTCCCCGAGCGCAAAACTTTTAACCAACACTAATCTCTGCCTGACACAAAATCAATGAGGCACCCACCCACGCGCCGCGCTTCGTCGGCAGTCAACTGCAGCTTCTCGGTCGAACCCAGGGAAACTCCAGCCTCCACACATCTGGACAGTGTTAGCACAGCTGAGGGATTTATTTGCCTCCGAATAGAGTGCAACCCCCCCGCCTTCATTCCCTGCAGATGGACGGACACACACACACACACACACACACACACAGAGAGAGAGAGACAGAGGCAGGCATTCTTCTCGAGGAACTGGGCCCTGGGTGAACATCACGCTAACCACTGAGTTTCTTAGTGAGGCTTTAAGGATTTTTAAAGTTTTTTACAAATCTGTGAAGGCCGGTTTAGCAGGACCCTGCAGTCACCGGTCTGCGTTTCACCGTCAGCTGACGGTGGCACTGCTCTCGGAGTGAGCACCCAACCCCTGCGAGGTGCACGTGACCGCCGCTACAGCATAAAATTGCTCCCTTCCCTTTTCAGATTGTGAATGTCCAAAACCAATCTATTGCTGCACGTTAAAGGTAAGGGTCTGGAGGGGCCCAAACATGAAGAGCACATTCAAATTTTAGTGAAACAATCATTTTATAACATAGACGTACTGTAAATAAACCGAGTAGTGTTTACTTCCACTAAATGATTATTAGCCACTGTATTTTAAACAGCTCACACTGTGTTTTATGACCACTGCAAGGCCACAGCCTGGTGTTCCTTTGTCGCGCAGTTATTTAATTTTACCTAAAGTCATATTCACATTTGTGCTGTGTATTTAAACTACAAATATTAACCTGTTTAAACAGCTGGGTAATTTTTACTGTATTGTTCAGGATGAGTACCTTGATCAAAAGGGCTACAGCAGACTGAGGGGGGGGGGTGTTGAACCTATGGTCTCTGCATCCCAAATGCAGAGGCTCAAACCACTGTACCACTCTGCTTTTGCATGTGATGGGGCATTAGGGCACTGTATGGGTAACCACAAACCTGTGCTGACCGTTTCATTTCTCCCACATAACTGTCCATCGTGGCACAACAGTGAACACAAACACCCGTTTGTATCTGCAGTAGACAATTTGACTTCCAAAGCGGCAGGAAAAAAATGTAACCTGCTAAAAAAGATTAAAACTATTTCTGAGTTCGTCTTGTTTTCCCTTTTTGAGCAAGTCCTCCTGAAATGACAGTAAACTTATAATTTGAAGCAGTTGGTTTTCTCCACGTTTATTTTCGTAAAATAATGAGTGTTTTGCCATTTCCCCCTTTGGCGTCAATTTACTCGGCAGAGAGCAAAGTGGCGGCAAGGTCTTCCCCACCGCAGCTGTATGGAAAGGCACCCGACACGCAACCCCCCCCCACACACACACACACACACACTGCAGTTTCGGTCATGAAGAGATTCGCTCAAGCACCCTCTGCCTCTCAAACTTGCTCCAAAAACGGGGTGGAGAACGGCAAACATGGACGTCCGCCGCCTCATTCGCTCCGTCCATCTGCCCGCGTGGTGCAGGGTCCAGTTGAATGTTTAGGGCAGCACGTACAGTCAAATGGCTCAGTGGAATTTTCCAGCTTCGGTATCTTCACTGTGAAGATCTTGTGCTCTTTGAAGAACGCAGTGACCTGAGAAAAACTCGCTGCATTTCCCACCAAGGCTTCATTCTGCAGGAATAAGTAATATTAATGTAGACCCTCAAGGAATAGAGGATGAACAAAGTAGCACACATACCACCAAGTTGATGAATTAGTAATAATTAGTAATTGGGCTGGTTCCTGGTGTCTGAACCTCTGGTTTGGCTCCCCTGGATGTAGTCGTGAAAAGTGGGGTTCGACGCCCGCTGTGTGTCTAATGGTTCATTATAGATGTTCCTTGTTAGACCGTCTTCGTCCCGCTCCCAGTGGATATCATTAAGAGGATGCTTGTTGTGGAGAGGCTCCGCCTGGCGCGTTTTAACCATTCCTATGGCTGTGTGTTATTGCTCCTCCAGAATGGTGTCGTACGGGGGCGCTGCTTCACTTTGCACACACCCCCCACACACACACAAATCAATTGTCTCCAGTCCGTGGACCGTATATAAATATGGCAGGAGAGCATGATGTGCAGCCGGGATGACTGACAGCCTGGAGCCAATGAGCAGGCTGAGCTTGGCGTGGGAGACGTGTAAGTGGGTTATGCGTGTGCGTTTGTGTGCGAGAGTGCGCGTGTGTAAGGGCCCAGGTCCAAGATTATTGCAATTTCTGATGTGCGTCGCATCGGGTTGAGTTGCAGGGCAGGCAGTAGTCACTGCACCAGGTGAGGACAGAGTCCTTGAACCCCCCTCAATACACGTCCCATAGCAAGAAAGTAAACCTTGGGTAGCAGGTGGTGTAGTGGTGTAATTTGCTGTACATTGCTCTGGAGCAAACCATCAAGTAAAAATTAAAATGAAATGCACATTGTGACCTCTTCAGAAGAGGAAAACTACCACAGGACCAAATTTTTCAACAACCATTACAATGGGACACAAATGATCAACATCTGTCTGTCCAGCCATGATCTGTAGCTTTTTGTTAAATTCAGGGTCTGGATGGTTCAGAGTCTATCCTGGAAAAATGGGGTGTGAGGCAGAATGCACCCTGGGTGGGATGCCAGTCCATCATAGGGCAATTACACGTACACACTCCCGCAGCTGTGGGATGCCGATGTCAACTGCTGCGCCTCATGGCCATTTAAGTCTAGGAACCAACTTTTAAGAAACTGGAACCTACATGTGTTGTTGCACTGGTTACTTCATGAACTTTTTAACTTAACTGCACTGATTTCTGTATTTTTTTAGACCGATAGACAGATGTCACCGGATTCATCAGATGTCATCTTTTTTTCTTTGTACCCCTTTATTATATCGCCAGCATTAGCTGCTGTTCAGCCGTCCTGGAGCACTTCGCTGGGGCCAGAGAGGCTTCAGCCGAAACGGAAACAAATGTCACAAAGTGACCTCAGTCACCACGTGTTGTTATACATTGCCACTAAAAGAACATGTGTGTGTGTGTGTGTGTGTGTGTTTGAGAGAGGGAGATGAGTCACTTTGTGACTCCAGTAATTACGGTTCCAGTTCGTGGTAGCGGACACTTTCACACGCACGGCTCGGGCACTTTCAAAAGTTGGATCCACCTTAATGATCAGGTAAAGCCATGGCGGTAATGAGCTCAACCTCCCATCCCCCCCAGCTGCTTTGCTTTCCCGAAATTTCCTCATGCTGCCAATTTAATGCTGAATTATTAAATCCTGTCAAAAGTATTTCCCTGTTCCCATCTGTGTTTGTGCATCAGGAGGGGAGAGGCAAGCGCAGCTGCCTTCACCAGCGTCTGATTCCTCCATTGCCTGGGTCTCTTCTCCTTTCACTACTTGCTCTTTTTCACCACTTCCTCTCTTGAGTCCCTTAAGTACTGTAGCCCGGAGCTTTCTTAAGAACAGGAAGTAGGACTGTAATCAGCTGAAGGACGTTCAAGGACAAGAAGTCAGTCAGATATTCCCAGCGATGCTGTTGGATGGATTTTCACTGCTCATTCTTCCCTGCCTTCAAAAGGTTTGTTCCTGGAAAACTCTTCACAATTGGACTTTGCGGAAGTCACAGATGTTCGCCACTATCGTTTTTGTATGTTCCAGAACCTCGAAACAGACACCCAGGAATGAAGATACTAAACGTGCAAAATTTACCTGAACAATCCAAATGCATTCACAAACGGGGGCATTATTACTGAGACTGTAACAGGGGAAACTGGCAAACAAGGAGTAATGGAGGCTGACAACGTAACGCTGCCCAAGCCAAACTATAAGTGCAAATAGGTGCAAGATGATGATGGCTAAAAGAAGATCCTCAAATTTATAAATTCACATCATGAACATATATTGCGGTATCCCTTTAGTCAGGATTAATTTCTCATGCCCGCTTATTATGCTTTATGATTGTTTCCAGATTTTAAAAAAAAAAAACTGCCATGCTTCCACAAGTCTTGATCTCCAGCTTCCATTAGGACCCCTCCTGGACTGGTGTAACCAGCAGTGTCTCCAGTTTATCGCGGCAGCGTTGACTGAATTCAACGCGAAGGTCCGCCTGCTTCCAGGCTGTGTAAATTGCTGTGTAATGGAGTCCAAGGGTGTTTGAAATTGAGTGTGAAGACTGCGTCAAGGTCACTTGCGCTGCCCTATCCGGAAAGTGATGGATGCATTTCCTGATCGCTCGATTCTGGCGAGGGCCGTACATCCGGGGACTCAGCAGAGACTCAGCTCTGCTGAAGGAAGCGCCTTTATCCGGGGTGCATCAACCGCCACCTTAGTTGGGAAAGAAGCAGTCTTCAGAACTCTTATTCGCAGCTGGACCCGCTTCTGGCCAGCAGAAACCGCTAATGATGTTTAACCGAACCAAGCCGGCTTGCCCCTCGTGCAAGTCGCTGTGCCCAAATGCAGCGATATGATTAAAAGAAAAGTATTGATCGGGGGAAATAAATTACAAGCCCACTATGTATGGAGTAATGAGTGATATTGACCCCAGTGCCATGACGTTGAGGGCTCCACAACAGCTGGATCCAGTCTCCACTCAGAATAAACATCATCCATACTTGGCCGAAACCTCCACCGGGAGGCTGTGATTTATAATGCGGGAGATTGTTTGCAGTGGAAATGACTATATAAGAACAGTGAAGGCAGCTATCCAATCACTGCACTGCTCAACATGCGCCATGGCTTCAGTGACCGACTGTTTTTCAGCCCGTTTGCTGTTCTGAAGAAACAAAAAAAAAAACAAAACCTCCACAGTGCACCGTACACAGAGCCCTGCCTTTGGTGAGAAACCTGATTAAGTGCAGTACTACGTCCAGATTTTATCACCCAGTTGTATAGATAAGTAACAGAATGTGTGTCGTGTAAAATTAGTGCGATGGCGAGATTTTATCTAGTGTGACTAACAAATATAATTATGGTGTTTCAGATGGCATCCATGTCTACGAGGAGCGGCGAAATGTCGCGCAGACCACAATGCACCGATTCCAGACTGGGAAGTATTGTTGTTGCAGTCGCCAAGCAACCAGCGGCAAAAGCTGGGCCCTCGCGGCGTGCGGCACGCTCGCAGCTTGTTGGGTGTTGTTCCAGCAGCCGTGCGTGAAGCCTGCCCCCGTAATCACAGAGCACCACACAAGCTCTGGTGGGCACTGCATCCTGCCGGGGTCTGTGTCTCTCTCACACGCGCGCACACACACTCAGTGTGCCACCGAGCGAGGAAGGGATCCGCTCCTCTGCCTCCAGCTCCTCATCACTGCACACTCATCAGTGTGTAAGCAGCGCCTGGTCTCCTGCCAGCAGTGCGTATGCATGCACGCACACATGCTCGCACACGGAACGGACACGAAAACCCAGCCCCCGAGGGGGTGGTAGTATTGTTAACCCTCTCCCTGGGCATTTAGACACGTCTCTCACCGCTGGGCTTCTGGGGGTCTTGACCTCGGCTGAATCCCACCACACCCCTCTCCAAAGTCCCGTTCAGTGGAAGAATGCAGACAGCAATTGATATGCAAATCAAATACCTCCTTGGCCAGGCACAGAAGTTGCAATAAAGGCCAATGAGGGACAAATGCACTGAAATGGATAGCAATTTATTACACTGATGTTTATCTGCTTCATTTTTGCACAGGTCATCATCTTGATCATTGAGGTCATCATTGAGAAGGAGGTATTTCCAGACATAAAGAAACGTGTAAAAAGAGATGCAAAAAGTATGATGGCCGTCACCTGCGTTGGTTTCAAAGCCCCATCCATCCATCCATCCACTGCACTTCCCATCTTCCTACTCCTGGAGCAATGGAAGCCCCGCCCAGCACCCCCCGGCAACTCGCCAGTCCGTGTTAACGGTCAATGGAAACATCTGTCCAAGTCAAACAGTCGCACATCGCCAGACAAGCAATCAGCAAACAGGCCAGGAGGCAAATGTCCAGCAGGACCTTGTCTGCCAGGCGGAAAAGGTCAAGGCCGAGCAAAAACAGGGGGGTGGCCATCTTCAGATGGCACTTTGGGCTTGATTTCTCTATAAGCAAGAAGGATGGGGGAAATGCTCACCTTTCCTGAGAGAAAACCAGGATGAAGATCCTACAGGGTAGGATGTGTCGCCTCCACTGGGTTGCTATATCGATCTTCAGAACTCTGGCTGAACTACTTCTCCAAAGTTGTGCTTCCAGGTGCCAGATCTCTGGGTCTTCCTCTCCAATTCCTCACGGCCTCTGCTGAACCATACTGTTGAGCCATATTTATGCTTTTAATGAGTGAATTTATGATGTCGGGCTCAAATTGATTACAATATGACAGATGCCACAAATCTGCAGTTGGGCTTTTTGCAAGCTGTTTTAACTGCAAAAACGTAAATACTAAAGAATAGGCAGGACACTTATTTTTTTCCATTTTTAAATGGGTTATTTATAAATATGTAAACAGTCTGTGTTGTTTCCATCCTAGAACAGCAATTTTGTATTCTCTATTTCTACAACTTTAAGTTACTTGAATTCAACTTTCTGCCTATGTGTTTGTATTGCATGGATACCAACACAGAAAACAGTAGTGGAAAAATGATTTCAAAAATCACGACAGCTGCTTTGGACTTTTCTGCCGTGCTAGAGCCGGCTCTCTATTTTTGGTGCGCATGTCCAAAATTGGGCAAAATATCATAACTATTTATGAAGTTATTATAAAACATTCACTATCATCAAATATTTTTATGCACTTTATTCCTGGTCACAAATTCTACAGTTTTTTTTTTTTTTTTTTTGGAATTTATGGCCTCGTTTAGTTGAACTGTTAGCACTTGTGTGTGTGTGGCTTCCTACGACAGCCAGATCTGATCAACGCACCACACACAAAATGTGAACAAAGCACAGAATAAATTCTACAAAACTGGTAATCTTTATTTTGTGCTGAAGCCTTATGGACAGCAGGTGAAAGAAACCACAATTATGACACCACATAAGTTGAAAATGTGCCAAATTTAGCCAGAACACAACTTGAGGGCTAACACTGGTATTTACTACATTTTCCACGCAGGACTTCAGCATTCTCAATATGTTGTCTCCTTTTACTAGCATGTGTGATCATTTGAGAAAGGAGGAAGCAGGCCCTGGGAATGAGTCCTGCTCCATGGGGGTGTGAGCTCTCCAGAGAACCCTGGACCCTAGCAAAGTGTTTAATGAGGCATTACCATTTACGCCTCGCCTCCCCAGCAGAGAGGGGGGCCCCATCCCGTGTACAAGCCATGATGGATGAGCCTGGCAGTTTAGGGCGGACCAAAGGGAGTCTCCGGCTTTCATGTCACAGACTGTGTCATACTCATGTCCCCTCGTAAACTATTATGAGCTGAGCCCCAAATTATAGCAAATTTGCTCCATTAATTTGATTCCCTGTGATACAAACACTCATACAGCCGGATATGTGATGAAGGGATGCTGCAGAGGTTTCCCTCCTGATAGCCGAACTTGCACATGCAGTTCGTTGATCCAACATCTAGGCTGTTAACCGCTAGGCCACCTGCTGTCGGTTGTACAGGAGGAACAAAAACATGGTGTCACATTTCATGAGGGCTGGCAGTCCAACCACCCCCCCCTCTCTCAGTTGGCACTATTTCCCATCCAGATTGGAAGTGGGAAACCGTGGCTCTCGAGAGACTTGGGCTTCAGACACACCAAACAGATTGGCTATCAGCTTCTTTACAAAATGTTTTGTTTTTAATTCTCTGCATTTGCCGAAGTCACACCATTTTTGCTCTGTCGCCGTCTTCCATGCCGTGTCAGTCAGTCATCCTCTCGTGCGTTGTGAGCCACGTCTATCTCAGCTACCTCCGTCTCCATGGCTGCACAGGGTGGTGTAGCAAACGGTCCGGTACAGTGCCTTATAAAAGTATTAAAACCCCTTGAAAGTGAGACACTGCCTGGATTACAAATTATACTTTCACATATTTTTCGAAACAGTTTCTCTTTTGAAGTCACACAATTCTAACAATTTTGAAGAAAAACTGAAATGTGACACTTGCATGTATTGTAAGTATTGAAACCTCAGTTATTAATATTTGCTGCAACAGCTTTACGTATTTTAGCTTGGATGATGCTGGTGGAGCACAGTTTTCAAATAGCGCCGCAGATTCTGAGTAGGACTAAGATCAGGACTTTGACCTTTCACCTTTCAGTTCTAGGGCCACTGGATCCCGCAGTCAGCACTGAGCCTCAAAAGTCAGGAAGCGGAAGCTGCACCACAGCCCCAGATGCTGCGTAGGCCAGGATGTCCCTCAGCACTCAAAAGATGGCTCCACCAACGCCGATAACTTTTAATGGTTTAAAAGCTTCTGCAAGGCACTTTCCTGGAGGGCGAAATTATCATCAGTAGCGTTCAGTGGAGTTATAGACAAATATTGCGGGGCTCATTTTAGTCTCTAGTGCAGCCAAAGCTGCCATGGTCGCAGCTCCTTTGTGAGATGAAGAAACGGAGAGCCACAAAAAAGTCCCTGAGATGTGTCAGTCAGCGCAACACAATTAAACTGAGCCAAACACCTGGTCGGATTAGCGTACCTCTAATTAAAATACCTTGTTTTCAGCAGCGATTATTTACATAAACTTACCTGCCGGCTGCCAGGTAAATTTAGACGTCTCCCCCACCGGTCTCTGAGATTAATGCGTTTTCCGTCAGAACAGCCATCAGACGTCGTGCTTGCGGTGTTCTTAAACAGTTCATTAGAAAGCTGCGGGCTTCAGGAGCAGAAGCACAAAACATGTTGAGACTTCTTGGGGGGAAATGGAATTCTGATGTAAAACTGTAAAATAAATAAATAAATCAATTTTAAAAAAAGCCAAATCACCCAGCAGGTAGTGGCTGAATTCTCATTCGATGTGTGCAAGCCTGAGGGATGGGATGAGACGAGACTGGACAGCAGGTGGCCTCGTGGTTAGAGGTCCTGGGTTCAAATCCCCCTTCTGCCTTGAATGAATACAGTAAAAATTGCCCAGCTGTATGAATGGGTAAAAAATGTAAGTAGTTTAACGCTGTAAGTTTCTTTGTAGAAAAGGGTCAGGTAGAGGAGAAAACTGAATGCTATTTCAGTGAAAGACATACGTAATATGACATGTGTTGCAAATAATGACATTTTCTTTCTTCGAAAGAAAACCAATGAAAGTACGGTAACTAGTCCACAGCTTCCCTTACACGTTTTAAATCCGTGAGCCTGAAACCAGCTACTATAAGTGCGAATGCACTTGTACAAATAACTTATTTTCAAAGATGCATTCGAGTGAAGCTTCGTGTCGACCGACGTGCAGTTTGTTGGAGGAGCCCTGCTGAAGGAAGTGAAGGTGCGCGTTGTTTCCACATTTACCGAGCGAACGCGAAGCACCGCCGCAGAGACCCGGACGCTGCCAGCCGTTTTTCCTGCGTTTGTCCACCGACTGTGTCGCCCCGTCTTCCCGCTTTAGAAACTCCTCCGCCAGCTGTGTCGCCACTCGGCCACCTGCCTGGGGGGGGTCACCCTCGGCTCCCGCGCTCGGCTTCCGGAGGGGAGGCGCGTGCCGCGCGCCCCGTAGCGCCGGCCCCCGCGAGCCGCCCGCAGCCCGTCACGTGCGCGCGCGGAGTCCCCGCACGCGCCGCGATCTGTGCGGCTTCCAAGTTGTTCCTTAAGCACGTCTAACAGCGCCGTTTGCAGCCCGCTTTCGCGCAACATTCAGTCGTTTGAGCGCACGAATTATGTAGCTGCCGCTTCTGAAGAAAAGGAACCCGATCTGCACGTGAGATCTCGTTTAATGACGACCTCAGATAGCCCAGCCAGACAGATTCATTTTCACGCTGCTGAGTTGTTCTTTCTTTTTTTGCAGAAAGAGTCAATTTTCCACCTCGGACGCTACATGCAACCAGCGATTCAACTCGCTGCATCTTTTTTTTTCTTTCGTTCGTTCGTTCTTTCTTTCTTTCTTTCTTTCTTTCTTTCTTTTTCCTCTCTCTCTATTATTACCCGAGCTGGACTTTTAAACCGAAGCGCTAGGCGATTGGCCGCCGCTGAGTCACGCGGGCGCGAGCGGCACTCGCTCGCCCCTGCGCGCCTCGGCTAGGATCGGCTCGGCTCGCGCCGCCTCGCCTCGCCTCGCCTCCGCCTCGCGCTGCCTCGAGCTCGCGCTCGCCCGCCTTCGCCCTGCCTCGCTCGCTCGCGCCGCGCCGCGCACCCGCTCGGCGAACGTGAGCGTCCCCGGCGGCCTCCGGATTTGTCCTCGCGAGTGCCGACGCTTCGCAGCGAGGAGCTCGCTTCCCCCCTTCTTCATCTCGGGACGGCGTTCTGTTGTTTTGTTATTATTTTTTATTTTTATTTTTTGTGTGCTTGTGTGTTTAAACATTTATAATAATGGGCGACAAGAAAAGCCCGACCAGGTACGGAGCCGCGGGGTTTGCGGACGGGTTTCAGAGGGGGATGCCACTGTGCATGTGAGGGGCGATATTGGGATGCTTGGGCGCCTCGGTGGGTGAGTGTGAGGGAGCGGGTGAGAGTGTGTGTGTGTGTGCGTGTGCGTGTGTGTAAGAGAGAGAGAGAGAGTGAGTGAGTGAGTGAGTGTCAGCGCTGGAAGAGGGCGGCCATGGCGGCTCTCCTCTCGCTCCGCTCCCTCGCTACTCACTTGCAGACAAAGGGAGCCCGGACTGCGGGGAAACGCCTGGCCTCCTCAGCTCGAGGACGCGCTTTCAGCAGCCGCCCGGGGACCCGCGGATGCCTCTGCCACTATAAATAGACGGACGGGGTTGCTGGGCGCAGCCGCGGGCTCTCAGCTCGCACAACCCAATCCGGTCCCACTCGGCTCGTCAGGAGGCGGTTTGTGTCGTTTCTGACTGCTGCTTGTTTGTTTGCGTGTTTGTTTTTTGTGTGCTCAGGCCGAAAAGACAAGCGAAGCCGGCGGCCGAGGACGGCTTCTGGGACTGCAGCGTGTGCACGTTTAGGAACAGCGCCGAGGCGTTCAAGTGCAGCATCTGCGACGTGCGCAAGGGGACCTCCACCCGGTAGGGCACCTCTCCGGGCCACACAGCTGTAACGGCCACCGCTCCTATTGATCCCCTTCCTAATTCCCGTGTCGGTCCTGGACTTCATGTCCACTCCGTATCTGGTGGTGTTCAGGTCAGCCTCACATCTAGACTTGTTGATTGACCCCATCTGCCCTCACGGCTGCTGTCCGTGGCTCTGCAGATGTTGATGTTCCATGAAGTTCATTGGCAGGAGCTCCTGCACAACTGCAGCGTGCAACTCCACAGACTGGCCGCATACAGTTCACCGCTCCACTGCTGGGTGTTTCTAACACTTTTGTTGATGTTTGAAGAATAGTACCTTAAAGCATTTTAAAGAAAAATTGTTTGTGTAACACCTTCACCTTAGAGGTGTAAATGTTTAGGTCACGGTGGTCCAGAGCCTATCCCAGAAGCACAGAGCGCTTGGCTAAATAGGGTAGACCCGGAACAGGATTACTGGACCGCACAGTCTTCTCAACTTGAGCTTTAAAAACACCTCAGCACTGGCCCTAAGCCTTAAACAGATTACCATTGACCTTTACTTGGCCAATCCCATTGGTCAAAGTGACTCTCAGTGTTGACTTTTCCAATTGTTGACCCATCTGTACAGGAGGGTGTTCTTACCAAATCATGTACATTGATCAAGAGTACTAGCAGTAGTGGGATTCAAACCAGGCTCTTGACATTAGAGGGTGACGGCCCAAACCACTGTATCACCAGCTGCCAGGAAATGGCAAAGGTCATTAGCGGTTGTCTATTACAAGTCACTGTGCAAAGGTCTTGAAATCCCAGCAAAAGACAACCACTGATCTCCTAAACCATCGTGCGCTCAAGTGATTTTCCCCAATTTCTTGGTTTCTATCAGACTTACTGCACGTTGCTCTCTAAATGAAACTACTGAAAATGTTATTGGTTTGTTGAGATAAGTGGTGCAAGACCACCACAGGCTGAGTGCCACGCTGAATGGTACAAATGGTGTAAAACAGGAGTATGAGCTCTTCCGAACTGTTTGCAGCGTAAACAGAACATCCGAGACACCCGACATTCCTCAGAAAAGTATCTGTCATCCGCTGTTGTGGCTGTTGTCTTGTGGTTGAACAGCACCTTTTGTAGGGGTGTTGATTTTGTTTCCATGCATTTGAGAAGAAAGCTCACACTGCAACTTACTTTACCGGTACACATTTATGGCTTTTGACTATTCAATCACCACTTGTGAAATCTTTTATGATCTGTTGACCTTCTGCATTGTCATTTTATCTAATATGAATTTATAAACTTGCAAAGAGTAGCAGTAACCGGACGAAGCGAGGGAATTTGGATGAGTTTCAGGGCTTTGCTAGATGGTAGGTCATTGCACCCCGAGAGGACGAATTGCTGTCACTCTACTGTCACATGTTGCAGTTTCACACCTTTAAACTTGACTGCGTTCTGGTGAACATCTCGTCATTGTTTTGAGAGCAGTTGTTTTTCAAATGCACCGTTCTTGTTTTTATTTTTTAATCATTTACTGCTCCTTTGTCTGTTTCTGTAGTACAAAAGTAATGCATGTTCCAAGGGCTGTGTTGATGATAGTGTTGCTTTACTGGGCTGCTCTGGCTTCTTGCGCTCATAGCTATAGAAATTACTCCAGCCAAGAAGAGCAGCAACATGAATGAAACGTTTCTGCCTTTATTGTGTCACCTTGGAGGCTTGAGTTTGACGCCAAGTTAATCGTGACCCTGCTGAAGAATCCCCGAGAATTAACCTTTTCTGTTGCGGTTTTGACTCAGTGTTTGCTGACGCATTTGTCAGCCCAGGGAGGAGGGAGCATCGAGGGGTTTACTGCTTCTGAAAGTTGTGGTTTGTTGTCTTTGTGTGTGTTTTATTTTTTTCTTGTTCTTTTTATTGATAAACAAGGCAGGTTATCGTACGAGATTGTGTTACTATTGGGAAGATGTAGCTTAGTACTTACAGTAATGGTGGGAAGCAGTGCTACCAGTACATACTGGGATCTGTCTCATCGCCTGTCTCGTAAATGTCATATTTCATTATAAGTCATGTTATTTGTATTGCTTGTAAATGACTGCTGCTTAGTCATTCTTTGCTATGTTGATTTAACAGTTAAACAAAGGTCAATTTAAGTTTTTGTTTTTTGTATTTGCATTGGAATCATGAATTTGAAAATGGCTTGGTATCAGTGAATATATCCAGCTGTGGGTTTTTCTTTCTTGTTTTGGTGTATCGTGTGAAGATTTGTAAATCCTCTTATTTTGGTTGGTCAAGATAGAAGTTGAAAAACTTACATATAGGAGCCCTCTCTAATGGTCGCTACTGTTTCGTGTAGGCTTTTGAAATGGGATTCATTATTCCAGCTCATGTCTTGTTTTGTGTGCGGTTACAAACTGGATGCAGTATGACAGTGAACGACATTAGTGGTTACTACATTAAAACCATGACGTTATGGCAGAGGTTCGAGTTCTGGAATCCCATGTGCACTGAGCTGTGGTGCCTATGCGGCTAGGTATTTTACCTCAATTTCAGTTAAAAAAAAAAAAGAGGCTCTTGAGCGGGAAATGCAACGTCTGTGAGGTGTAACACTGTCAGCAATGGAAGCCCCCTCCCCCACAGATTAGCGTCTGCTCTGCAGGTGAGGAGACAGCAGCGCTGCTCTGAGTGTCACATTAACAGTCGGGTGAGATGAATGATTTTGGAAAGAGCCTCAGCAGCCAGCGCTGAGATCTACTGGCAAACATGCGGGAGGGTTTGGTGCATGTTGTGGGGCTGAAATGTTTTGGCAGGGCTTTGTGGCACAGAGCACTGCTCACCAGTCTGAAAACTGCATGTGTATGAGTGCAAACAGATTTTTTTTTTTTTTTTTTTTTTTTATCAGAAAAAGTCCATCACTCTTGGTGGCACAGTTGTGTAGTTGGCTGCTCTGGTGTCTCACGGCTCCTGGGCTGGGGATTTAAGCCGGCTCAGTTTGTATGGCGTTAACGTCATTTACCCATGTTCTCGTGGGTTGCCTCTTGGTGCTCTGGTTTTCTCCCACAATCCAAAAACAGCTTTCAGGTGGGCTGATCACTATATATTTCCTGTAGAGAAAGCGAGAGAGAGTGAGATTACCCTGTCTCCTACCTTACGTTTCCAAAAAGAAATCCAAAACTTTGGTCAACTTGTTAGTCAGTGTTTTTGCAGTCTAGTAGAGTTTCCTGACCTTGGTATAAATCTACCATAACCTTAACCAAATAAGCTAATTAAAAGGTAGATGCATTAATATTCCCTTATGTCTGGTTATCACATCTACTTCCTGGTTGGTTTCATTGTGGTTCTATTTGGATATCTGAATATTAAGAATTGAACGATTGGATGTTTATGCATAGTAATGTGCTGAGCAGGACGATAGTTGGAAAGGGAAGTGTTAACCTTTCAAAATGTGATCTTGACCTCTCGATAGTGTCCCTGTATAATGCCTGTGCTGAGGCAGGTCTGAGGTCAGCCCGGGTCATTTAAATCTGCCAGCAGGGAGTATAAATAAGAGCGTATGTTTTTAATAAGACTGCTTGTGTTCCAGGGGTTTATGGTAGTAAAGCAAAGAGGATGAGGAGGGTAGAGCTTCTTCTGGCATCATGGGTAAACTATCAAGTAAAACACAAAAACAGTGGAAATTACGAGCACTTATTCTCGGACACTATTTTAATATAAGCTGTTTGTATGACAGTATGACATATAGAGGAAGTCGGTCTCAGTGATTAACCACAGATTCCCTGAGCATCAACAAATGAGAATGCGAGTTTGCAAATTAAAGCATTAGTCAAACTGGTTAGCCTGTCACATGGCAGGCCCTTGCTGCCTTTTATTTTCAAACTTTGACAGAAGTGTTGTTGTGGAACAAGGTAACCGTTGTTTAGTTTAAGCCATCATGCACAAGATGGGATCCAAGTTTCACTGTGCCAAGGAATGTGCCACTTCATTTAATTGCTTTCTGTCATGAGGGTGGTGACTTCTGAGCTTCAGACGGTAGCAGGTTGAAGAAGGAATCGATTATGGGGCTGTCAGCAAATCCTCTGTTTTGGATTGACAAGTGTCATTCTCAAGTGTCATTTCTTTCTTCTGTTGCACTGGTAGGGGGTAAAAATTAATCAAATGTGTTACCATCACACTTTGTGTAAGAATGTCCCAAGTGTTAAATTTAAAGATGGACCTTTTGTTGCAGTGAATCTTCACAAATCCCATAGATTACTTATATCCTTATTTCCTTTTCCTACATGTGTGTCGCAATGAAATGCTGAGCTGTCCAGTTTGAAAGCAGACTGCAGCAGGTTGCTGTGACCATAGCTCCTCTGAGGTGGTTTTCTATCCCACTACTGTTTGTCAGTTGGGAGACAAGGGGGGCTGTTGGTGTCCCTGGTCACTGGATTTCCCATCCAGTCAGGTGGCCGGGGAAGGTGTGTACAATTTCACATGTTCACCTTGAAACAAACTGCATAATTTAACCTGAATAAACTACAGTAAACCTGAATAAAATAGAGTAATAGTGCTTTTGGTAACATTAAAATATTACAAAGTTTCTGTTTGAATTGTCATTCAAGGTGAATTCAGTTTTCAAGATTTCTGCATCTATCAGAACTATCCCATCCCCTATACAAGTACTGTAATGTTAAACACATAATCATTACTCCATATCAAACAGCTCTAGTTTTAACATTGGAAAATGTGTGTATGTGGTGGTGGCTTTGTAGAGTTTGGCTTTCTGGGAAGAGTACCAGAAAGTTGAGCTACACCACACTACCTGAAGACACAGCCATGACTTTGGCTGTTTATGTAGATGTGAGTTCCCTTCATACCTGAAGCAACAAAAACTTGAAAGCTTTCCTGGGCCTGAATCTGCAGCATAGTTCAGGCTGCCATTTTTTTTTTTTTCAACTTCATTGTAGCTCAGTTCAAAATGGGTTTTTTTTTTTTTTAATAAATTTTATTTTATTACTACTGAAAAGCCCCCAAAGTACTGGGGGGGGGCGGGGGTGGGAAAGTTCCCAACAACAATGTTAGGTGATGTTAGCAGACTAATTTTTGTGTTTTTAAGGCAGTTGAGCCAGCTTCTTTATCTCCTCAAAGTGTTACTCTGCACACAAAATGAGCCATTTATCCATCCAACTGTGTTTGGGTCACTCATCTCAAGCTGTACATATTTAATTTTCTAGAACATATTGCATACCTTGCATGTAACCTTGATAATAAGTTGATATCTGCATACATTTTAAAAATGTGTTTATTTATTTATTTAGTAGTGTAAAGGAAGAAAGCCCTCCTGAAGCTGGAAAACAAACCTACAGCAGAGAAGGGTGCCAGAATCGCTGAATCGCCCCTCTCAAAAATTACCAGGGCTTTCCAAAAGGGTTAGGTTTTAGCATCAAATCCCAAAAAGCTTTTGACAACTCTCCTTTTTGGGTCTCCTCCTTCCAGTAGATAGTTTCAGGGGTGCCGAGTAAACTGTGCAGTTGATCTTTCCACCATTATTCTTGTGTATCACATCATCTAAATACCAGTTAGATGCCTATGATTTCAGTAGTGAAGTGCCTATAAAATGGCTTTGATGCAGGTATAAAAACCTGTGTTTGGCCTTTTTATTTATTCATGTTTTTAGTTGTTTGTGGTTATTTACATAATTATCATTAAAATGGTTGCCATGTCAGCGAATGTTTTATGCACTTTAATGGGTGCTGACGTGAAGTGCAGCCGACCCAGGCGAGACCCTCTCATTGTGAGGAGCCTGACGGACCTGCGGCGGAGGCCGGCGACACGGCGCTGCAGTGGAGAGGGATTCGTGTTCCGCTGCTCCGCTTTGAACTGCCGCCACATGCCAAGAGCCGCCGTCTGTGAATAATTGCCTGTCCTTCCGAACGCTCTTCAGGAAAAAAAAAGGAGTGCGGTGTTAATTGAGGGCTTTCCTGTGCCTGCCTCTCCACTGAAGTGCCCGGTCATGCTGCGGCGCTCAGTGCTTCGAACGGTGGTTTGTTTCCTCGTACTTCGCGTTCCGTCTGTTCATTTGCTGTTTGTTCCATTGACTTTCACACCCTACGGTCTGCGTTAACACGGGCAAATGCTAAGCTAAATGTTGTTGTTTTCCCTTTGTTTCTGCTGTTTTTATTTTCCTTCTCTTGTACTCGGTGCACAGATTTATAGGCCCAGGTTGTTTCAGTAGGGACTCCATCAAGTTGTGTGTGTGTTTGCGTGTGCACATTTTGTTAGTGTCCAGTCAGATTTTATTGTATTTTTACACAATGAGTGAAACTTTATTACTCCCAGAGGGAAATTCCACTTAGTCACAGGAGGACACTGCATACGACGTACATACACACATATTGCTTACGTACGTACGGTGCCAAAACAGGTAAATAAATAATTGAAATGAGCAAGTATATGTATAGAAGGGAGCACTTGATGAAGTGGGTTGTCGAGGTATAGTCAGATACCACAGAGTGAGGTCAGTACCCCCTCCTTCCAGCAGCGCAAGGACTCATTGTAGCTCCTGATGGCTGTTGCTAGAAATGACCTTGTGTCAGAGGATGTGAATTGTTGCTCACAATGGACCACAATTTAGTTGTTCATTTGTATGTGTCAGACTTCCTGATCAACTTGTTAAGCCTGCTGAGATGATACTTGCCAAATTTTACAGCAAAAAAACATTGACTCAGCTACAGCAGACTGGTAGAACATCTGCAGCAGCAATCTGAATCCTTTGTGCAGCTTAGTATTTTACTGCAGCAGTTCAGTGTACTACAGCAGTAATAAGGAGAGGGGCTTGAACTAACAACCTTCCAGGGTTGTTTTTTTTTTTTTTTGATTTGGCAAAAGATCCTTGTGGCAAGCCTGTGTGAGCTTTATCTAACCTGTTACACCATTAAATGGGACTCAAAAGATTCAGTCAAGGAGATTTGTGAGTAATATGAATTATATCCCTGTCCAAAGCTACAGCACTTGTATATTTTAGCTTCGTTCTGTACAGACTGTTGGAGTGCTCACATCCACAGCCAGTACAGTAAAACCGCCTTGTGGCACTTGCCAAAAACGTGTCACAGACAAAGCTGCAAGTTAATTTCAGCATTATTATTTCTATGACTGGCCTGCTTTTGAAGAAAATGCAGCAAAATAATCCTTGGTCTGTATTGGGCTGAGTGATAAGGTTGTGAGGGGCTCAACTTTTTTTTTTCTTTTTTTTTTCCTTCTTTCAGTCTTTAAAGGTGTGGAAGCACTTCTCGTTTTTCTTTTAGTAACTGTCTGTCACTGACCACCTACTTTGTATGAACTGGTGATGGATAAAAGGTCAGAAATAAAGTCAGTCTTCTAGTTTGCTTTGGTGTGGCCATTAATGTTGATGAAATTTTGCCTATGGTGACATCCACAGTGTTTGACTCGTTTTTGCCAGCAATCACAATCCTTCTCTCAGAAAGGATCAGATTATATGTGTTGCCAGTTTGCAGGTGTTACAGCGGTTAAGGAATTAAGGTTGCCAGAAGGTCACTGCTTTAGATCCCACTTGGGGAGCCACTGCAGACTAATGCAAGGTACATCACCCGAATAGCTGTAATAATTATTTACTAAGCACATCACGTCGACTAGTGTTAAGTGCAGAATTTTAAACTCTAAGTGCAAGACAGTTTTAGAATTTTTTTAAAATAATAATAATAATACATTTTCACCATCTAGCAAAAGAGGTTTAGATGAATTTTTGGCTAAATTTCACTCCAGTAAATCATGACACAGGCAGAAAAGCAGTTCTGAAAGTTCTGCCACCCAGCAATGTTTTATAAAAGCACAAAACTTTTGTGGAACAGTCTGGAGGCATCAGGATTTGTGGGTTCTCCTTCTACTCCATTACTTATTAGGCAAGATTACTTGTGGTGCTGGATGGGAAGCTACATTCTACAAATTCATACCTCAGAAGGCCAAATGACGGTACGTTCTGTCTGTAATATGACACCGATTGTTCAATTGAGTGTTGAGGGACAGGTATCATCTACAGGCCCCATAGGGCATGCAGACTGTTGTGCTTAGGACTGTTTCTACTTGGGAGTGTTGGATGTGAATTTAATCGGGATGGTTTCTCAGCGATGTGGGAAGGGTTTAGGAGCCAAGCCCACAGTAATGTTCTTACGGTGTCTCCCAGTGTAATTACTCTAAAACCAGGATTTGTCAGATAACTGCTTACAGCAAGATTCCCTAGTAGACTTTCTGGGATTTAGTCTAACAGTGTCATCCTGTTTACATTTCTATAGATTTAAATGTTCTAAAACCACCACCCTCCCCTAATGATCTGATTCTCCTGTATGTTTTTCAGAAGTGCCCCTCGCTAAAGACACCTTTCTCTGAGTTGAAACGGAATCTGACAAAAACGGAAATTGCCACGTGGTTCCATGTAAATTATTATTACTGCTCCCCACAGCTGGTTCTCCCCATGAGGCCTCACTTACTGCCACGAGCCTTTTACCTACATAATGCTCATGTTATTTTGTACTGTTTGGCTTCTAAAACAGGAATGTTTTGGATCAGTGTTTAAATGGAGTGTGCTACACTTTGGCATTATAAAACTGTTGGTGAAATTATGTAAGATGTTGCGACTCAGCAGGTTTGCCTGTTTAATCACAGCTTCTATTGCAGCAATAGGTAGCACATAAAACCAGCTTCCTTCCCCTATGAGATTGGTACCATCTGGAGCTGAGGCTAAATGCATGCGCTCGCGTTCACATTATATTTTAAAACATTAAAACGTTTTCATTAAATTATGCATTACTGCTACGAGTGCTTTTGACTACCATCGTTGATGACTGCACGTAGTAACATTCCTTTGCGCCTCTCAGATGCTTCATGTTATGAATGAAACACTCGACTGCTGTTTCACCACAGCATTCCCGTCATATGTGGAAGGAGCGAGTAGAGCTCCTGATCAGCAAACGCAGGTGGCGCATACCTTGTGAAACGGCTTCTTGGTGAAATGAAAAAGGTCTCGTGTGATGCTTTGCACACTGGGAATCCAGGGTCCTCATTGTGCGTTGCATCATGCATGTGGAGGTGGAACGTGTGGCGGGAACCCCTGGCGCTTAGGCTGCCTGATGCCCTCATCGGAATTCATCCCCAGAAGCGACATCGATCGGTTGGTTGGCGCGTCGGGCAGCCGCTGTGACATGATTCCCCATTACAAGCCGATTGATTGCCCTCTGATTGGCTGACCTCCTGCGGGAGACGGGATCCATCACATCAGCTGAGGGAGTCCTCGGAGACCCCAGTCAAAAGCTCTCGGGCGGCTGTCCCGTATGCTTCTTACGGTGTCACTTCATTGTCGCATTTTTACAATTAGCTTTTGGATGGACAAAATCTGATTGGGAGGGAAAAAATGATTCATCCAGCCTATTGCAGCTTTGTGTTAGTGAAGAGTTTTAGAGTTTTGTGTAACTACTTTTTAGCATCTATATGGCTGAATTTGTGCACAAAAGTCCAAAGGTTCAAATGCTGCTCTGGTGGAACTGTTTATTGCTGAATAAGTTAACTTAATTCAAATCACTTTAGTAAATATTTATCTACATGCAACCTCTTCGTATAACTGACAGTTTGGCTGTTTAGTTTACAGAAATATATTTATTTTAAGAAGAAAACTCACATGAGAGAATGTTGTTAGACATCCAAGGCAGTTGTATGTCCTGGGAGCGAGGAGCAGGGCCACCAGGGTAGCTGCGCTGCACTCTGCTCACAGCTGCGTTCCTGCTCCCCTCCTCTGCCGTACAAAGGGCTTCTCTCACACGGTCCGAGACCGAGCTTCTTATATCGACTTGTCAGGGGTGATCTGCTGCTTCTTATGTGGTCACGCTGGTCACTGTCATCGACATTAAAATGAAACAGCGATTTCTTGTTCGCTTAAGGTTTCTGCCATGCGATTCTCTGTGCACAGCGTGTCTCGGCTGCACAGTTTCTGATGTGTTCTGCTGGGCTTCAGACTCCACCAGCTGCCACCAGATGTTCCCCATTAGTCTCTGGTAATGTGAGCAGGCACAGTAAGGCCGCAGGGCTGCTGTGCACATCCCCCAATCCCTCATCCACTGGGCCTTTGCCGCAGCTGCAGCCCCTTAAGTACGGATTACATGTCTTCGGGTTGTAGTGCATTTGTTGTGAAAAGATGCCTCCACAGCTCGGTTCTTTTCACCTGTCAGGAGGTGCGTGTTGTCCTGTCACTTGGTCACCAGCAATTGGAGTAAACTGTTATCACGCACCAAGGTGTGTCCCTCCTCTGGTTCCCAGTCCAAGCACTTACTGAAGCAAGGAAAGCTCATTATTGTTATTACTTTGAGGAATTTCACAGTGTAAAACGGTCCCTTTATAAAATCCATCATAACATAGATTAGTGATGATTGCTATCAACTGTGATTTGTTCCTGTGCCAAGGTGCTGATTCCCGCAATGTGCGACTGACCAGATGGGCTCCCAGGAGCAAATGGATGGCCAGAAACACCTTTCGTTTCAATTACCAATCCTCCGAAACCAAACTGCCAACCCTGCTCCGTAGTGCTGGCTCTTCAGGCTCCGGTGGCCTGTGAGACGCTGAATGGGAGAGGGAGGGCGAGATAGATAGATGGTACTTTGAGCCCAGCGTACACAGCCAGCCCACACAAATCAGATTAGCCAACATGAATGACATGCAGCCAGTGGTCCCCCGCCTGCGATTCCTCAGATGCGTCTATTAGAGGCCTGCAGTAATGAGATTAGCCATCTCAAAGGCCAGGGGGACTAAAGGGCTGTCAGTCAGGGCTGCCCAACCACGGACTTTAACCCTCTGTAGCCTGGATGGATGCTTGTGGCATAGTAGGTGGGACCATGAAAAAGTCTTGCAGGGACTCGTTGGCCCAGAACTGATAGAATCTCTCTCGCCTCGGGCCCCCAGAAAACCCCGGATCAACTCTCAGCTGGTGGCCCAACAGGTAGCGCAACAGTATGCCAGTCCACCCCCACCCAAGAAGGAGCGCAAGGAGAAGGTGGAGAGGCCAGAGTCTGAACGAGCAGAGCGTGTGCGGTCAGATGCAGAGCCTTCTGAGAAAGAAGCCATCGAGAAGGAACTGCCCGACAAGGAGAAGCCGGACAGGGAGAAGGACATCAGTCCAACGGTCACCAAAAAGCCCAGCAACAAAAAGACCAAGTGAGTATGGTGCTATGATACAGTGCACTAACAAACAGTGCAGGGTGTGTGTTTTATGTAGGAGAGTAGATTGAGGGGGGGCTAGCACATAGTACTTCAGAGGGGGGTTTGGGGTCAGGCTAACACAGCACCATACAGCACATGAGGGGAGGTACACCATACAACATTTGAAAGTACCTTTGAAAGCAAAACTGCAGCATTATGATGTACTCCTGTCATTGTACTGTATTTTTTAAGGACTTTACCTTTTCTTTTACTCCTGCAGACCTAAGTCAGACATTCATCAGAGTCCGTGCAGTGAGGTAAACAGCATACAGTCAGGAAATTCAACAGCCAAGACCAACAACTCACACGTTTCAAGGTACTTCTTTATTTTCTGACATAGTTTGTTTCATTACGCAGTTGAAATGGTTTAATAAAGAAAAACAAAGGAAATGGCAAACTTAATTTAAATGCCAAGAAGAGACTGATTGTATTAGCTCTGGCAAAAGGGATGCGGTAAACCGGGACTGCTGGTGCAGTGGCTGTTAGAGCTGGACATGTGTGGATTTCGGTATTTTTATTACTATGTTCATGGTGCCTTTCCATGTGAAAGTAATTACCCTCCATCGATTATCTCGCCTGTGCAGGTTAATTTGAACTGTAAACTTAAACGTGGAATTAAAGAACTAAATTGCTCATGTGCTTTTGAGGCTCCCAGTCAATCAGCAGGGTTCACTATGCCATAGTGCACTTCTGTTTGAGATATTTCTCTTTATGCATTCTGACAAACTGCCAAAAAGCTTTGTGATTAAAGGGGGGGGGGGTGTTTCCTGCTCCCTAAGCATTGTTGATATATTGTTCCCCCGAGATGAATCAATTGTTGATTTATTTATAGAATTTGAAATTGCTGTACTGCTTTTATGTCTCTTACATTTCACAAGAGGGTTTCAGTGACACCAATGTTAACACTGACACCGTGGAAGGAGCCGTTGCTCCTCGATGTTTGTTTATCCAGATATGGTTCTATGTGATGATAAGGATTCGTGCAGTTCCTTATTTTGGGTTGTGGTTGATGCCCCCCCCCCCCCCCCCAAATGGGGTCGCTCAACAGGCCCAAGCTGAAGAACATTGACCGGAGTACAGCCCAGCAGCTGGCCATCACCGTGGGCAACGTGACAGTCATCATCACGGACTTTAAAGAAAAGACACGCTCATCGTCCACGTCATCGTCCACGTCGACGTCCAACACAGGCTCTGATCAGCAGCACCAAAGCTCCGGTTCTGAGAGCATAGACAGGAGCTCCTCGTGGGCCTCCACCCCCAAAGGACATCTCTCTGCAGGACACGACGAGTCCTTCTGAGCCCCCCTCTTCACCACCTTCACCGCCCAGCGCCCCGTATTGAAAAGTCGGACCCTGAAGGGGAGGAACACGTGTCCCTTCCACCCACCACCTCCTGCCCCCTCCCCCTTCCCTGGGTTCCCTCCCCTCTTCCAGGATGTTAGGAGTCTGGCTGATGGGACATGGATGCACCAATGACAGACAAGTGTGTTCACAGGACCTAGGCTCCTTGGTGGGGCAGGAGGGCCGGAAGGAACGGCGCCTTGTATGTATTCCGTTGTTTTATATGTTTAAGTGGATGTGCCGCTGAATCAACTTTTTTTTTTTTTTAAATATATAAATACAGTATATGAAATCTGCTGTGCACAGTTTCCACCTGCATTTTAACAATACTGATCCATCACATGTATCTCCTTATTTATTATTTCTTCTACCTGTATAGTTTTTTTTCTTGTTCTTCTTCAAGCTGTACAAGATGGCTCAATTCTTACTCTTGCTCTGAAGTAAAAAGACAAGATCACTTAATCCTTTAAACACTCAACACTGGTGCTACATACACTGTGAAACAGTTTCACCTCGTAGGCTCCCATTCACTATGTCAAGTGCATAGGTCAGAAAACCTTTCTCTCTCTCTGTGCGTTGTTGGAAGAGCAGGACATTCCTAATGTTGTCAAAGTGAAGGAACACAAGTGAACTGTGTGTGTGTTTGTTTGTGTGTGTGTGTGTGTATGTGTGTGTGTGTGTGTGTGCAAACAATATCGTGAATCAGAGCAATGAAAGGAGGCCACACAGTAATCGGATTTTTTCACAACCTCACTGTTTGAGGTGGAAGGTATCATTGAGTCTCTATTTCATCTGTTTTGGAACTTTGAAGCTCAAATCATGTAGGTTTGTTGGATGAAGACATTGCATCTATCTCAGCACTTAAAAAAAAAAACAAAAAAAAAAAACACTAATTTATTATTTTTGCTGTTGTTTGGTTTTCAGCTACAGAGGTGGGCAAGACTGTAAGACCACAGCAGGTCACCTCTTCCAGCTAAAGGAAGGTCTACTCACTGCAAATAACAGAACTAATAAGCATTTAAATGAGTAAGTTCAAAACCAACAACACAAAACTGTGTTTTTACTTAATGTCTTATAAATTCAATATTTACAATCCCTGTTGTGCAAAATACCAACCCAGATGCTTTGGTTGAATCTAATCAGTGATTGAGTTTATGGCTCTTTACAGAAGTGGCTCAGTTTCACTGTCCTCGTGGGTGTTGGTGGATGTTTGTTCTATTTATGGACACAGTGCAAATAATGTGGTAAACTGGGTGGTGATGTGCTTCCTTAGACAGCTAGGAAATGCGTCTGCGATGGCACAATTTGTGCAAATCTATGCTGGCCTTCACACTTCTAGGGCCATGAAGGTCTGGCCAGAGTGTGAAGAAAAGCAATTTAGTTGGTCATAGGATTAATAATTGTATTTTCAGACTCCTATGTGTTAATGAAGGCAAATGCAACATAATAGTCATTCAATATTAATTACTGCAGTCAAAGAGCTTATCGATCGCTTCTGTCAGCACTCAACACAACGAATGGACGTCATGAGCTGAGATTGGATGCGTTCAAATAAGATATTTTAATTTCCCCCCTTTCATTCATAGGTACAATAACAGAGCTAAACTTATATTCACATAAATTGCCTGTGTAAGTAGTGGTTCAGCGCATTTCCTTTTGAACTGTATTAAACTTGTACAAAGAATAAAAATGTGTATAGGATATCTAAGTTTTATTTATTAAAGGACCAAAGGAATTTGATATAGATGACATGCTAAATAGGCAAATAACAATTTGAAATGTTATTATAAAATGTGCTATAAAATACATACTAATATAATCCATTTAAATGGTGTAATTCTTGTCCACACTATAAGACCAAATTTAATTTTGAATCTGAAAAAGTTTATCTGATGAGCTGAAATGCTGCCGCCGTTGTTGAATTGCAGTCAATATTGGATACGGTTTGCACTTTTCTCACATGCAGGATGAGGTGAGGACAGTGGACGGGAAATGTGGCGTGAGTAGAGCGTGCTGGTATGTGAGCCGCTGCGTAGTCGCGCCTTCTACAGAGCCGTCTCGCGTGCAGATTTAAACGTGTGCAGTGACCTCGTTCGACCGTCGACGCTATATTTTCATACATTGATCTGTCAGGTTGGCAGTTTGTTGACGATTGTCGGGGCCACGTCAATGTCTGGTAACCGTGAGGGCACTGAACTGCAAACCTGAGGCCTGTTAGCCAGCGGGATATCTGCACATCTGTCCACACAGGTGCTGACTGCATTTGCTGAATTATAACAACTGAATGACCACGTTTGTGTGTTTTAATGCACTAAGGAAAGCAAAGTTACCTTTTTTTTTTTTTTTCCTTTTTTTTGGGGGGGGGGGAATGAAGTTTTGTGGTTCAGTCCTGTGTTCCTTGTCCCTGGTTTAAAATCCATTTAAACTGCTTATAAATATATTTGGGTGAAATATCCCGTCTAAACTTTTCTAAAAAATGTCACAGGTTTTGCTGGGGAATTTTGTCAGTCCCAGTGTAATATTTTGACCTGCTTTGCAGTAATTTCATTTATAGTCGTCTCCTCACTTGCCTTATTTACTCCCATGCAGGCTTGGTCCGCGTTTTGTACAACTACCAATTGTATCTTAAATTATTGAAAATTGATTATTTGCTGAATATATAAAACTTTGCTTGTATGTAACTTGAAAAGGTACAACAGCCAACATTTTGAGAATGACAATGAAGCTGAACAGTACTTTTGTTTTTGTTTTTTTTTTTGTTTGTTTGTTTTAACGCGCAAGCAGTTCTGTTCTTGTGTATGACCAGTAACCTTAATTTACTGTGTAAAGATGGTTACATTTTTTTCCTTAGCTTTGTCGGAAACCCAAATATAGAATGCTTGTTTTACTATTGTATAACAACTTTGTGTTTTTTTATTATTAATATTGTACGTGTTATACATGCTCTTTTCATTTCTCCTAATACAGTGTCTTGTGCAGCGCTTTCCGAGTTTTGCTCTGTAAAATTATTTGGCGTTTTTCAATATATCAGTATATATACATTTTTTATTTTTTTATTATTATTATTTTTTTTTTATACCAGCATTTTGTTTAGTTTCTTGGCCCGTTGTCTTTCCTTACCACTTGCCGCGGTATCAGTGGTGACTTTGTGAAGTGGTCAGATTCATTTTCTCGTGCTGAGTGTATCTGGGTGACTAAGCGGTCGTTGCTCCTTGTCTAGCTAATACAATGTTAATATATACACGTTATCTGGCATGTGCACGACTTTGTTGTTAGAGGCCACTTTATCATTTCCTCTGCTTCAAATAGAAATGTCTATTTATTAATTATGCTTGTAGTTTTTCACAAATAAAATGGTTACATTTATTTAATTCATGGTGGACTTTGTGTTTTGACATGTTTAGGCTTTCTTATCAACAGTTGTCAGGGTTTTTTAGTTATTGCATTTGTGCCTCTTGTTTCCTCGCTTACTATGTTACCTTACGTTACTGTCAAATATAATGACTGCCTGTGCCATGCAGGGTTCCCGGCGGTCCGGAGTCCGTCCTGGAAACAGGACACGAGCGCTGTTACAGCCTAGTTGGAACGACAGTTTTATCACATGACTGACCCTCTCTCTCTCTCTCTCTCTCTCTCACACACACACACACACACACACACACACACACACACACACACACACACACACACACACACACACACACACACACACACACACACATATATATACACATACATAACTATTTTTGGACTGTGGGGTGGAAAAAAGGAGCACCTTGGGGAAACCCATGCAAGCGCAGAACATACATACCTACAGTATCTCTCACACGGAGCCCAGGAGCTGAGGCACCGGTGCTCCCAGTTCTCCATTGCATGTGGCAACAGAACACATTTTGTGATTTTGGGAAACTGTGTGAAGCTGAACCTTGAGGTGTGTGATGGGTGATGTGTGAAAACTGCGCACCTGTGTATGGTGAAGCAGATAAATAATGCCACCTGGATACTCTGTCGTACTGAAGGCCTAATATAGAGTCAAGAAAAACCATATTGTGGCTTTTTTAAAAAAAATTAAAAAATTTTTTTAACGTCTCAATGTTTTCATGTCCACTTTTTACCTAGTGTTGCTGGGTTTCTGATCACCTGCTGTCGCTCCGTGTTCGCGTCTTTGCAGTAATTTTGTGTGAACGGACCTCCTCGAATGATGAAATCGGATGTAAAACTGTTGTAGACTTAACGCTTTTCCAAAATGCTCGCCCTTCTCCTGGAAGCCAGGCCCGTGCATAGAGACTGGCCGGCATGCTGCTCTCCCGCGTTGTCACTCCTACCCCCCAAGTGAGCGCATCTACACCCAGGGAACCAGCTTGCAGGTGAGGAGCAGCAGACTGGATCTTCTCACAAGGCAGAACTGTCAAATCATTCAGGTTTCCCCAGCTGATCTGTCCAGAAACACCTCAATCGGGAGAGAAAGAATCTCAGAGTTCAACATTTTGGACCCCCTGTGTGGGCTGCTTCACACAAGGAGCCTAAAACTTCCAAAGGGGACAGCACCTTCTCAGAGGAAGGCACAAATTACCCATATTTGTAATTTTTTTTGGACCACACAGAAAGGGAACAATGGATTTAGCAGCTGGACGGATCACACACATCCTTCTACCCACCGGTCTGTCACTGTTCCCCATTTCTTTGTCCATGAGCGACTTTAGGGTTAGGTTAGTGTCCGCTACATAGGGAAGGCAGACGTATCAGGACTGCTGGTGCATTTCATTCTTACTGTGGCACCCAAAAAATAGGCGCACTCACATCTTGCACGATCACACTAATGTGATGTCACTGTAAATGCAGAGCGGGAAATAAAAAATTTACACGATCGCGTCTCTTTCAACTTCAAAGGTCAGCGCGCGTCAGCATTAAACCTCAAAGCGTGAGAATTCTGTGTTTTATCCAGTCCGACCCGTTGAGGGAAATGAAGTTTTTTTTTTTTTTTCTTTTTCTTTCTGATATTTTCCCGTTATGAACCTCAAGCTTGTAGAGAGCATGAGGGGGGGAAAGGAAGCCAGAAAGCGTTAATGTGCAGGTGTTGCACGCAGGTGGATATTTGCCAAGGGGGAGGGTTTCCGGGGGAGGTTAGGTTGGATTGATGGGCGCTGGCATTTAAGACGACACGCTGTGTTCACAGTCCCACATTTTGGTAGATTTCACTCTCGCATGAGACGCGTTCGAGCTGCTCTGACTGCATCACCTTCTACTTCCCAGGCGAGGCTGAGGGTCCTACTGACTGAGTAAACTTCAGCGATTCTGTCAGTCCTGAGGTGCGCCGCTGTTTGATCAGGTGGCTCCTGCTCAGTTTCGTCTGAAGATCTCCTGGCTGTCAGCCGGATGAATGGTTCACGATAGTGCAACCTAACTTCTACAAAAAGCTGGATTCTTCTTCTGCATCTAATTGACCTCGAGTTTCCAGTTTCTCGTGTGTGTCTGAGAGTCCGGGAACTGCTGGAGGAAAACCAGAGAAAACAGATCTGTCTTTCATCTCCAGCTGAAGGAGCAACAAATTAGTGAAGCGGTATTTTGAGGAGCGCAGAAAACCCCCCCGGTCTCACTGATCGGCCGCCTGAAGGTGCAGCACAAACCGCATAAATGCAGCAGAAACCACCGCTAAGCCCCCCAGTGGTCAAGGGGCAGCCGCTTGCTTGGCTAGCCTGATTGACACCTGATCGATCCAGGATTGGCATACGAGGATTCCATGACCCTGGTACCTCGACCACAGGTGTGGCTGTCAGCTGAACTGTGGCAGAGCCTCAGCTCTGGGACAGACGCACATCCGGATTAATGCACAGAACGAGGTAACAAAGTTTAGGTCGAATGTTTGTTCCTGTGGCAATGTTTCTCTTTGCTGTGGAAATCTGACCAAGAAAGCCAAAACCCAACACATAAATTAACACACACATCACCCGAAAGGCTTCATTTTCATAAATGCATTGTTTGTACGAACCTAGGTCGCATTTATTTATTGCTGGTGTGCATGCAATGCTGTGCTGTTACCACTGAGCCGACCAACTCTTTGTTGCTGCATATATTGCCTGGCCAAAAAAAAAGTACCACACTCTAATATTTTGTTGGACTGCCTTTAGCTTTGACTATGGCACACATTCCCTGTAGCATTGTTTCGATAAGCTTATGCAGTGTCACAACATTTATTTCCGTCCAGAGTTGCATTCGTTTTTCGCCAAGATCTTGTATCGATGACGGGAGAGTCGCACCACCGCGTAAAGTCTTCTCCAGCACAAGATCCCAAAGATTCTCAATGGGGTTAAGGTCTGGACTCTGGGTTGGCCAATCCATGTGTGAAAATGATGTCTCTCTCATGCTCCCTGAAGCACTCTTTCACAATTTGAGCCCCATGAATCCTGGCATTGTCATCTTGGAAGAAAAAATCCATTGATGGGAAAACCTGGTCATTCAGTATAAGCAGGTAGTCAGCTCACCTCATTTTTTGGGCACATAACATTGCTGAATCTAGATCTGAGCAACAGAAGCAACCCCACATCATAACACTAAGTTAAATCCAGGTGGTGACCTTTTTGTTTTTAGCCGGTCAGTGTATATACTGCATGTACACTGCTTCCAGAACCTTCTGTCTTCTTGAGTCTTTAGGTGTCCATGGTCTCTGTGACTGAGTCCACCCACCCTGCTGCGGATTTCCTCTTCTGCCTCCTCCCCAGGCTTTAAAAGCAAGAGGCACCTCCTCTGCATGACTGTCATGTGCCTGTTTGTGGCCCGTCTGCGCACCGCACAATTTCCGCCGCTCTCCTTTCACCCCTCTGATCTGCAAACTGTTCTCGTCCTTAGGAGCGCTGACCTCTGGTACTTTTGTGCTTTTCGCATTGTTCTCGCAAAATGTTGAAACGGCCGTGTGCACAAACTCTGGGATGACAGCCGTTTTGGAGGTGTTAGAACCAGCACGCCTAGCGGCAACCATCATGCCAGGTTCAAAGTCACTAAGGTCATCACTTTGCCCATTCCAGACCTCAGCTGGACACTGACTGATGCTTTAGATGCTGGCCTGTCTGGTGTGCACCCCATGCCGCAGCCATGCATGACTTGTTGCAACGTACAGTTTGTGTGAAGGTTGAGGGTGTGCCTAATAAAATGGCAACTTGGAATAAAACACAACATTCACACTTGCAGAAACAACACAGTGGGACCCCCATACGAGAATTCTCCACTGTGATTTACCGTAGGACTAATATTTTACTGCACTATTACCTTTTTATGTATTATGTGTCATTTATTTTCCCTTGGAACATTTTCTGTGTCCCATTTATTCCTCAGCTTGGAATTTGTTCACTGGAACAGTTGGAACTGCACAATCTGCGCAGTTTTGCCTGCAATACCAAAACATATTTTTTATTCTTAAGTGATGGACACTTCCGCTCATTTTTGCAGATTTGTACACTCCATCCTGCGTACATGGAAGCGTTTTAATAACATTTACACTGCTTTATTCATTCCTCCAGTGCAACTCGCAGCTGGATTTTGGATTCCTCCAAACATGAAAAATGTTACCTGCGTTTTTTTTATGATTTTATCTGCAGCGATGACAATGATGAGGATACGGAAATCTACAACAACGTTTGATTTGTTGGACTTATGTAGTAAAATGAGCCAAGAGATGCATAAAGCCAGCATTCGGGGGTAATGTGCACATAACCGTCATCTTCTGGGTTGAGCCCCCACTCCTGCTTTATAAATGGGTAAATCACGGTAAAGCTGGCTATCGAACACGGCAACTCACCTTGAAGAAAGGCGCCAGATAAACAAAGCACAATAGTAGCAAAGTGAGTCGTAGATGTCGTTTTCCATAATTTATGCTTATTTTGAACGCGGATGCCCAAAACACAGTGACGACTCCCCATCCGAGCGTTTTTGCTCCTGTGTGTGTTTTGCTGTCTCCACGTGAAGACATCAGACGTCCTTCCCTGCAGCCCTCGGATAAATCATTCATAGGCCAGTGACTCCTGGGCTCATAAAGCGGGACGGTGAAACGTTGTTCAAGAACTCGACTCTCTTTTTTTCCGCTCCGTCTGCGGGAGGACTAATTTGCTTTTACAGCTGCGGCGTGACGTTGCGCTCCGTGCCAAGAGCGCCGCGCAAATGAAACCCGGCGCGAGACGATCCGAACCTTCCCGGACGACTCGGAGCTCAGACATCTCGAGATAAATGAAGCACTTACACTCTTATTGTTTTCTCTGATCACTAAGGCTTCTTTTCGCATTAAGGCGCGAGGACGAGAGAAAGCGGCCCTGTGGTGGAAGCGCCAGCTTGCTACTAATCTGAGAAAGTGTGTGTGTGTGTGCGCGTGCGCTACCCAGTTAATTTGTTTTAATCCTAGGGGCATTAAAAATAACTGCCTCTGCTACAGCTGATGAATTTTAAATCTTTCGGGCCAATTGGTCATTTTGATTTCTGCTTCCTCAAACTAAGTTATTGATGCGATCTGTACTTGTGTCACATTTTTGAATCTTAAATCAATGTGCTGATGCTTCCGTAATCCCCGTCTCGCAATTAATTGGATTTGGTGTCGATTTTGATTAATATTCAATATTCGGGTCAAATATTCCCGATCGCCTTATTTTGCCGTGTCTAATAGTTCACGCCCGCGTGCTTTTTTCCTTACTTGTTGCACTTTAGTCTCTCATTCTGGCTAATGAATGCAGCGGAGGCAGTTCGGGCGCCGCCAATCTGCTGCCATAGCCAATTTCACTTGACCTGCTGGGTGAACTTCATTTGTTAACCACTTGAGCTGTGTGAAATTTCGCAGCCCGCCGTTAATAAACTCAGGAAGCGTTTGTATGGAATACATCATCGCTTCGGTGCGGCCCCCGTGACCGCAGCAGCCGGCCAGCGCCTGCATCTGGGTGGGCGGACGTCTCGTGCCGGTGTGACGGGCGGAGAAGTGTCAGTGGGGACGTATGTCCGTGTCACCAACTTTCACGCGCTTTCGCCTTCAATTTATTAACTGTGGAGGGGATCCGCAGTGTCGGGTCCTGCAAGAGCCATCATTTGGCATTTTGGGCAACGAACAAACAGGAAGCGGAAGGATTAGTGGCTGACGTTGTGAAAATGGTGAAAAGATTCATTACAGGAATTTCCTGCGCCTGTAATGGAATTTTCTCCGAGCGCAAAGGCACTCGTCTGTCGTTCGGCTTAGTAAAGCGGAGCGGGGTGAACACCGGGTGCGTTGAGGCCTGCG
The DNA here is from genome assembly GCA_018136845.1 of Heterotis niloticus. Classification (NCBI taxonomy): domain Eukaryota; kingdom Metazoa; phylum Chordata; class Actinopteri; order Osteoglossiformes; family Osteoglossidae; genus Heterotis; species Heterotis niloticus. The sequence goes on along the minus strand of CM030888.1, from coordinate 36,667,666 downwards.
ATCCTCACCTTTTGTGCGGCTCCACCCACTGAGGATCGCTCTCTCCTGATGAAGTGCTCGCATTTTTGCCATTTCAGCGCTGGCTTGGCTACCAGTGCTGGGCAAGCAGGTGACCTTGAACCTTCAGAGGTTTTTTTCTAATCTGAGTTTTGTCTTTGTTCATCTGTTGTCTTCTGCCTTTTTTTCACGTACCTCTGTTTTGAATTATGTTTTTACTGGCTTGGGTTTCATCTTTTTGCATTTTCCTCTGTTAAGAGCTCCGTGGCAGCTGCTGAAAAGAGCGACAGACGAAAACAAACTAAAAGCTGAACACGACACCAGTGGTGGATGAAGGTGATTCCTTTATTATACAAATATCACCAAAATTACATGGTATCGCTTTTTGTTCAAAACTGAGTTACCCGAGGGAATTAATTGGAAAAGTGTTTAAAAGCTTCGAACCAAACTGAGTCACAGTGCTGAATTCAGCCAATATGCCAGGGTCCAGAAGATCTTCTAGGAGAGTCGAGGATTGCTGGGAATCCTGGGCCAATCCAGGGTGGAAATTTCCCCTCATGCTGAGGAGGTCTGTCTCTTTGTGTCTTTCTCAAAGCTCACATACAGCTGTTAGATGCTGGGGTGGGAAGATGTCAACCTTGATCCTTCATCCTCTGCTGGATCCTCAGGATCGCGGAACGAAGCTCAACAGACTCTGCATCAAGAGTTGTGAAGAGCAAAGTCAGAGATGAAAACTATCTATCTATCTATCTATCTATTTGCCTATTCGTCCATCTGTCCATCCATCCAACCGTGTGCTAATAGAGATTGTTCAGCTGTCTTGGTTTACAGCATAGACGTTCATGTCTGGCTGTCAACATCTACTGTGTAGTTGTGTTTTGCCTTGAAACACAGAACTCCTGCTCATTCCAAGCAGTTAATATTTCGCCCTGTTGGTGATTCTGCCGTTTTTCTGACGGCAGTTATTCCACCGCAGCCCTTTTCGATAGAGGGGCTTTTCTTTGTGCGGCAAATCATGCACGGAGCTGACAGCCTGGATCGACTCCAAGTATGTGTTTCCATTTGGGACTCATCCAAACAAACGCCCCCCCTCGCCCCATCCCCCTCCTCCCCATCCCCGCAGCCCCTGGCCAAGCCTTCGTAATGAGCGCTCCGGGAACGAGGGGGGGAGATGAGGGGAACATGAACCCCTTTGAACTCCATCCCTCCACAGGCCGGGAGATGAAGAGAACTTCCTACAGTGTGTAAACATTGCTCTGAGAGACTGAGCATCTATTTTTTGCCAGTGGTGCAAACTACTTCCTCACAGTCTGGGGCTAAAGCACAAATCTGGTGGCACCACTATGGCTGTCCTTGTGAGGACAGACAAGCACCTAACTGCTGTGCTCCCGATGACCCTTTGCGGTAAAAAAAAAAAAAACCTCTAAGGTGCACTCGGTTTGTCCTTTGTTTCTTATGAAGAACCCCTTGGATGTTGCAGTTGTTTACCTCTCCGAAACACTGCTATTTGGAATTTTCGTTCCGCTTGTTTGTTTTTCGAGACGAGACTTTGGATTTTCTGGTTACTTAAATGGAGGAATCGGCGCACTTTTCAAAGGAAGCCCAGCAAACTCGCATGAGCCCCAGTTTAAGGCACCGCTCCCAAAGATAAAGCCCATTTTGACCACCTGCCATTGGACGCCCCACCCACTACTCTTTACCCCACCACAGTGTGTTTTCCATTATATTTTTGCAAAGAGGGTGAACGGCTCTGCTTTCCTCTTCCCGACTCCATGGTAATTCTCCATAACAATAAAATCAGTGTTTTCCTCTTCTCTATAAATTGTCGTCTACGAACGCTGACAACAGGCTGGACGCAGGCCAGCGCCGCGATTCGCTCTTTTGTGGAGGTTTTCATCTGTTCGCCAACATCACGTCGGGACAGACGAATGAAGCTCTCCACCAGGCCGTCTCATGCCTCTCACAAAGAAACGCCGTCTCGCTTTGAAGAACTCAACAATTGATGGTGACTTTTTTTTTTAAAGCCATAGGTGCGTTCCTGCCAAATTTTGCTCCCTCTAATCAATGAACATTAATTCTCCAGTTTCCATGGAGATTTCATATTAAAACATTTCTTGTACCAAACCTCCGTGAGAAGAACGTTCTTGAGAGCTTTCACTTTTTTTATACATTTGCGCGGCTGAAAAGAAAGAAAGGAAAAAAAACACACTTTATTGCGCCATTAATAACAGCGATGATCACGACAGCTCCATATTTCGTCTATGATTTCTCCAGGCTTGATGTGGAATATTGTGAACAGAGTAATATTTGCCTGTCGCTGAAGTGCTCTGGTACCGCCTGGGTGAAGCTTCAGCTTATATGTGTGCAAGACAATTTCTTTCTTAAGAATAATTACAAGGGAGGCGGTGAGTGGGAAATCTAGGGGTAGAGGAGGGGTGCATAAGCAGCATATTGGTTTCAGCTAGACTTCATATGCATATAAAGAGTAGGTAAACACACACACACACACACACACACACACACACACACACACACGCAGTGTATATGCACAGCTGTTATTCCGGCAAAATCTCAGCTTCTTGCCTCCAGACTGATGTCAGACGGGTGCTGAGGTTTACTTTGCTGTCGAGCTTTTTCCTCCATATTGTGGGTGGAGTCAGTCAGAGGGTGAATCCGGGATTTTTACATGGCAACGTCACTGCCTCCTGCAGAGAAGCAGCCCGGCTCGGTTTTTTCCCCGAATGGCATGTTTTTTTCTTTTGTTTCTCAAGGTGGGATTATGTTCACGTTGTGGGAAACCTGCACTTGTTTTAAAAGCAGCGGGATGGCAGGGCAGAGGTTTCTGTGGAAGGCATAGGTAAGCAAGGTAGGTCGGTAGAGGGTAAACAAGTCTGTGAAAGATGTCCAAACAGCAAAAATGGTCCAGCTAATATGGAACAGGTGCTACCTTCACCTACGCTGATGGATCAAGAAATATGTGGAGCGACAGAACCGGTCCTTCAGAAGCATCACTCAGTGTCCACACAGAGTGTTTGCAGCGATTTGCTGTGTTTTTGGTGATTTACCGGGCCAGTGTCATACCCGTTGATTTGTGGATACTACCTGGTGCAGGAAGTGCATGGGAGGAACACAGCTGAAAAAGCTGCTCAACTCATCAGATGGATTGGACCCTTATGGTCTTTCAATGAAGAGCAGAATGCAGCACTTAGGGGTTCCACTTTTGGCCTTGTGGGACCTGAATTCAAATCCCATTTCGTGTTGTAGTGCCTTTGATCATGACCACTTTATTAGGTACACATAGCAGCTCCTGCTACACATGGTCACACTCCACATACATAGCAGCCAAACCAGGTATAGAGATCCAGTTACTATCTGAATGACCATTAGTGAACAAGACATGGGGTCTAAGAGCCTTTAAACGTTTTTTGAGCACTGGTGCCGGTCACTCTGGTTCCAGCATTTCAGACACAGCTGACTTTGTGAGATTTTTACACACGACAGTCCCAGAACCATGGCAGCACTTTACCTTACTGCAGTAAACTGTACCGTCCCACTTTTCAGGCCAATGAAACATCTTTGGGATGAGGTGGGATGTGATGTCGACAGAATGAATGTGGCATCAAAACATCTGCAGGAACAGCGGAGCTGACAGCCCACCGTAGACAAAGAGCCTTGAGGAAACAAGTGCAGTCCCTCGTTGCTCAATCCCTGCTGCTGTCAAAAGAGGGTTCGACTGAACAAGTGTGCCTAATAAAGTGGCCAGTGAGTCGGTATATTGGTGCAGTAAATGTTATCCAGCTGTTTAAATGGGTAGATCACTGTAACTAGTTGAACATTGTAAGTCATTCTGATGAAAAAACGGCAAAAAATCAGTATGTAAATATGAAAAAAAAATTTTTTGAGTTTTTTTCTGGCACTGGGCGGCACTGATATTAGACCTACAGAAAAGATACAAGTAGGCAGAAATTTTTGATAGGGGGACAGGTCAGCCCCCTCTAACCAGACATATTTACTCGACACCTTCGTCCAGCTGCTTGATTTAGGCTAGCGCATCACCTGTTGTCCCAACTGGGCTGCAGGGACAAACCCACTTGTTTGACCGTGCAGCCCAAATCTTTTGGATTCTGTGCGTGTACTGAGGCTGCTGGTTTGTGTCTCCGCCGGGTCAGCAGTATACCGCAATGCCGCAGAACATCACAGCCGGGGTGAGCATATCTGGGCCATTCTGGCCGCCCAGCAGGAAACAGCGGAGAGACTGTGGTGTTTCATTTGGCACTGAATCCTTTACAGCAAATATTGTTTTTGTCGTGCGTAGAGGCAGAGTAAATATTCTGTAACATCCTGAAATGTGAAGATGCCGTTTAGCCCAGAAGCCGAGTAAGATTTACTTTTGGAGCAGCAGGGACTGCGCAGTGGTCACACAGTCCATAGAGGCCCGCGCTGCTTCCCAAAAGCTGACTGTTTAATTTGTGCTGGGTGCGGAAATACACAGCTGCCATGTGGCGGGCAGGTAAGCCAAATGGTGGGCTCCTCTTTATTACAGGGCAGCTCATGGCTGAGATGACTCGACATTTTCAGGATGCCGTCATAGGTGTTTGTGCACTTTTTTCCTGCAATGACTTTGTTTAAGCCGCTTGTTTGGCACTGAGGGGGCAAATGGGAAATGTTTGTTAACTGTGACCATTTTCACTTATTCGTGATTTGCATGAACATCAGATCACATTTAGGAGCCATTTGTGAAGAAATCCAGATCGGTCCACAGGGTTCACAAACTTTTCCTCATAGCTTTTGTACACTGCCCGGCCAATAAAAAAGTCACACTCTAATATTTTGTTGGACCACCTTTAGCTTTTAGCACACGTGGCATCGTTTTGATAAGCTTAGCCAATGTCACAACATTTATTTCCATCCAGAGTTGCATTCATTTTTTGCCAGAATCTTCTACTGATGGGAGAGTCAGACTGCTGCGTAAAGTCTTCTCCAGCACATCCCAAAGATTCTTTCTCAATGGGGTTAAGGTCTGGACTCTGTGGTGGCCAATCCATGTGGGAAAATGATGTCTCTCTCCTGCTCCCTGAAGCACTCTTTCACAATTTGAGCCCCATGAATCCTAGCATTGTCATCTTGGAAGAAAAAATCCATCAATGGAAAAACCTGCTCATTCAGTATATTCAGGTAGTCAGCTGAGCTCATTTTTTGGCCACATAACGTTGCTGAACCCAGACCTGACTAACTGAAGGAACCCCACATCGTAACACTAAGTTAAATCCAGGTGGTGACTTTCTTTTGTATATGCCCGGTGCGTGAGACCATGTGTGCGCCTGGTTCGGTATGTGATCAGGTGTGAATAGGCAGAGGGGAAATTAGAAAGTTTTTATTAAATACAAACCACACGCTGAGCAATACTGAGGCACTTTAGTCAAGTGTTTAAATATTATGGCCACGGGTGTCAAACCGGTAATCAGGTCCGGTCAATATTCCCACAGGTGGATGTGGCCACTGTATGTATGTGTGTAATATTTTAATATCCACTGCTTTTCTCAGACTAATCTGTTCCACATGGTGTCCCACGGAGGGGTACCTGGTCTGTTCATTCCTCCCTGCGGCTTAATTGAAATGCAAAAGTGTGCGGCATTAAATTCCCATTTGGACGTGAATGGTGGCTGCCAGGAAGCTGCAACTGTTTGCTCTAGCAGAAACTACGGCTGAAAATGAGCTGTTAGGGTTCCATGAATGAGAAAGTAGTGGAATGAGCTCAGCATCACTTTTGCGGCGGGCGCGCAGGTCGCCTTCGCCCTCCATTTCCCTGTGAGCCAATCAAAGTGCTGTGATGGGCCTCACCTGCAGTTGGCCTCACCTGCGCATCCTCACTCACAGTGCAGCTGGCAGTTAACTCCTCTTTCATTAAATAACGGTATTTTCTGTTCCCAGAAGTCCCTGCACCATTGCCTCTTTGTCAGCTGTACACTCTTTGCTCGCCAGCAACCCAGAAGTATCAGCGTGACTCAGGTGAGCCTGAATCCCACAATCCCCTTGGCCTTCTCACGTTTCTGTTGCAATCGTCCTGTGTGTCTGTCCATCATGTGACAAACTGCTGGACAGCAGCTCAGTGGCCCAAATCAGTTTTTTTTTATACTTTTATTGAAACGTGAGTTCCCCCTGCGGTGAAGGACTCTGTCTCACACACACACACACACACACACACACACACACACACACACACACAGACTGCATTTGGTAAACCACCTAACTCCTCCTCCACCTGTTGGACTTCACATTGCTTTCTTTCAGATTTTATTCCGTATTTTCATCCCCAAACTGAGCACATATTAACGCTGCCAATGAAATGTGATAAAAACCATTCAGTAAATGTGCTTCTCAACGTCACTTTAATTTTTCAAGTGTTTTTAAAGCTGAGAAGTGACCATTTGGGAAAAGCACTTGGATTATTTGTAATGCCTAATTTTATATTTAAACTATGAGTGCCATCTTGTGGAAGTATTTTTTAATTATTATTAATATTATTTTTTTAATTTATTTATTTTTTCCCCTCAGCCAATGGAATTGTTTTGTTCAGTTGCAATAATCTGTCAAAATCAGGACCACGCTTTGCGCATAAGACGATCCAGCAGGTGGGGTAGTAGTTAGAGCTGCCACCCCTGGACCCTGAGGATCAAGGTATTTACCCTGGATTAACATGGTAAAAATTTCTCAGCTGTATGAATGGGTAAATTGCTGTAAGTTTCTTAAGTTTGCAAGTTGCTTTGGAGAAAAGTGAAAGAATCGGTGTGACTGACAAAGAACAAACCTAATGCATAACTTTAGCTACAATGAGCATCAAGTGTTTTATTTACATTTTTGAAAACGGTTCATAATGTAAAGAAGCGGCCATAAGTCAGAAGGGGTCAGCACATCTGCACAGCCGCAAAATAGGGCGTCATTTTATACCGTAGTTTGAGATGGGTAAAAGGAGCAATTCTGTAAATAAGGGAAATTAAACTCTCACGCATGTTCATGAGCCACGGGAGAGACAGAGTGAAGGCTGACGTCTCTGCACCTTCCAGCCCTCTTGTGAAACCCTCATGCAGCCAGCAGGCGAGTGGACTGGAGGACAAGAGGTGCTTCAGAGGCCGATTGGACTCGGAGGATCCAAGTTTGAATCTCAGCTCCTGCTGTGGGGTCCTTGATGAAGGTGCTCACCCTCAGTTAACACGGTAAAACTACCCTGCTGTATAAATGGGTAAATTACAGTAAGCAACTTAATGCTTTAAGCCGCATTTAGGAACATTTACATTAACTCTTACAGTAAGACACTTGGCTGTGTCTAAAGAGGCCTGATGGGCAAAAGCTTTTTCCTGAGAGTGCTGTGATCGTAACTACAGGTTCAGTGGTCACCACGCCAGAGTAGGGGCAGTGGGGAAAGGGAGGTGGCAGCCGTGACGTGATTGAAGCTGACACACGGTGGCAAAGTGTCACTCATGTCATTTACAGCTCAATTCTGCTCATTTGGCTTCTTATCTACTGGGGCGTAATCGAACGTGACAAACGCCCCCCGGCCCTCAGACCCGGCTGATTGATGTGCGCTAACTGCCACGCTATGTTATAACCCACTGTGGGGATATTCGGACCGGGGGGTCTCTACCTGGACCTTCCTCACCAGTCGGGGGCAACAAGCTGGCCTTCAGATTGTTTACAGGCAGACAGCTGGCCCACTGTGGTGCGCTTGTCCTCTTCTGGGTCCCATTTGCAGCGGTGCTGTTTCTGCCAAGGCCAAAAGAGGGGGCACTCACCCAAATCATTTCCACGATTGCATGAAGCCTAATGTGCCACCCTGCCCCCCCCCCCCCCCCCCCCCCCCCCCCCCCCTCTTCACGGTAAGGATCCTAAACAAGGGAAACGCGGCAGGAGTTAAACCCACATCCTTTGAGTCCAAATATATCGCCTTTAGTGGCTATGCCCCCTGGAGTCTCATTAGTAGTTTTGTTATTAATACTTTGTTGGCTTGTGCCATCCATGACAACGCTGTGTAGTCCCAGGTCAATTTCATGCCAGCACAGTATTTCATCCACCATTGAATTATCCTCACCCAGTGAAGCTGGAGCTGCTCATGTTTTCTACAAAATATTATTGTATCAAGGGGGTCATATAAATAAAAAAGATGAATAATACGGACTGGGCATCAAAGAGGTGCATTTCTTTTGTTTAGACACAAACGGGTAGAGTGGAAAATCAATGATATTGACGGGAAATGCACGGTTATGTTTTCAGCAGCAGTGGGTTTGTCAGAGCAAACCAGTATTATTTCTCTGATGACAAAGCCGCCTGACAGTCGCACTGAGCTGTAATCCAACTTCTGACGCCTTCGCTACTGTGATTTACCAGGCTCCTCCACCACAGTATTATGGCTGTGAAATGGAGGGAGAATAAAAGTTTCTCTGTCGTTTCGGCAGCCCTAATGCATCATATTTACTGTACACGGTTTTTCAAACGTAGATATAAAAAGTCTGTAAGCAGCAGGTGTTTTGCATTAACAGTTTTTGTCTGTTTAAAACGCAGGACTTTTCACCTTGGTGCACAGTGGCACAAAAATGGTGCAAAAGGGCAGACAGATGACACCATTTTATTGCAATAATAAAAACTTCAGGTCCATGGGTGTATTCACCTACTTTTCTGACTCTGCCAGGAAAGAAGTGTATTTTTTATGGGGGTCAAACCAGCAGTTATGTTGTATGAAATCTGGATGGGATTATGTTCTATTATATTATATTCCAACATTAGTTATTAATTGCTATTATTTGTATTTTATAGATTTGTAACGGCATGCTCCTTCTGTGCCTGGGTGGGTTTCCTTTCACAGTCCAAAGGCATGTGTTCCAGGATAGCTGATCACTGTAGATTGCCAGTTGTGTGTGTGTGTGTGTGTGTGTGTGTGTGTGTGTGTATGCTGCCACCCTACAATGGAATGGTGTCCCATCCAGGCGTGTAGTTTCCTACCATTGAGCCCAGTGACTCCAGGATAGACTCTAGACCTCTGCCACCCTGACCACAATAAAACAGTGAATAAAAATGAATGGATGGTTGGAAGGATTTCCAGATTTGTGACATGCCTGTGAATTGTATATTTAAGTGATATTTATAGCGAATTAGCACAGCATTTATTGCAAGAGTTGCTGTTGAGACTGCCGCTCTCTTTGCTTAACCCTCTCAAGGGGGCAGCGAGAAGATTGATGGAGCTGTCGACAGAATCAATCCATCATTTCCCCTCAACATGCTTATAAAAAAGGAACAGACACAGAGACTGACAGTCTGCACCCCCCCAAAATTAATATTCATATACTTCTTCTGAAGACCAAGACACAAACCAGAGAAAGTTGTTCCAGATGGTAAAATTATGTAAGCCTAATGAAATGACTAATAAGTGCTACACTTTTCACAAAACATTGACACAATAGGACAGCAGATGGGCCAGACAAGTAAACAGGGGCAGATGCAGGAGACGTACAACAAAATAAGTGGCACAGCGAGAACCAGGGGACACTGCACTGGGGATTGGTTTCATTTCAGTGTTCAGGATGGGTTGTTCTCTAAGTTTACTCTCAGGGAGGAAAAATACCCACAGCCTGCATGAATTAAGAATTAATAAGAAACCCTCGTGCTGTAGATGGAAGTCCACACAAAGACGGGCTTAGAGTCCTTCGCAGGGGTCTGCAGTCGGGAAAAAGATGCAGATTTGCTCCAACAGTCTGTGCGTTGGAGTAAAGCCCTGGGGGGGGGGCAGAGAGGTGACAGATCTCCCTGTGAGTCCACACTTGCTGGATCACCCAAGGGCTTTCTGCACTGTTACCCATGAGCCTGCAGCAAATCTCTGTGGACTTGCTATGAGCCCCCCTCCCACACACACCCAAGCGCCACTACCCCCTTGGGTTTGGTTTCCAGACGCAGGTGCTGCATTTCAGCCCCAGGGCAGTCAGATTGGCTCCGTGGGTCCTGGGACCACATCACTGCGCTCTCTGAGCCTAGTCCTCGGATAACCTGGCGGGGGAATCCGACAACTGTCCAATTGTTAAAGCGTTTGTGTTGGGGAGGAGTGTGTGTGTGCAGGCTGCCAGATGAGCCTCAAAAAAAATACAGCAAATATCCAGAAGGCCTTTGTTTTCAGGTTTGTTCACCACTAGATTGGTGTTGTGGGTGTGAGATGGGAAACAACTTGATGCTCAGGAATGTTTCTCCGCAGGCTCTTGCTCAGTATTCACTGTGACGCCCCCCCCTCTATGTCACCAGGTGGCAATGAGGTGCTAATTGCATCGTAGCACACTGTGCGAGAACCTAGAAGCCCTGACAGGGGGTCCTGATGCTGCCAGCATCTCTGGCAGAGAGCTGTGTCCTCTCCCCCCCCACCTTTTTTGCACAGTGAGCACAACTGCAGCATTGACACCCAACAGAAGCTGCGTACGGACACAGTGGTCTGAGGATCATCTGAAATAATCTTTTGCAAATCACCCACGCGCTGACTATTATATGACTTATTGCTATGAACAGTACAGTTATTGTGTGAAGACAGACGTGCTGACAGTGTTTTTATTTCAGATTTCCTCAGTCCCAGACACAGAAGCAGTCAAATGCTCAGTCGGTAATTAATAAGAACTCAGTTGTAAAATGAATCCGCGCGCATGGTTTATTGTCAGCCCCCCTCTCAAGGGCTGCTTGCCTATTTATGCTCCAGTACTAAAACCCTTAGTTATTGTGAAAGCAGTTGTGTCTGTGCCTCAGTTCCACCCGTGAGACAACCCAGCCCAGCGGTGTGTGAGACTCAAAGAAGAACATCGCTGCTCCTCAGATGCAGTGGATGTGATGGCAAATGACTTTGCCAGGAACATGTCAGTCTGGAAGAAGACAGTCTTGGCCTTATATATAATTCTTCTAGCAGAAGTCCCAGTGGGAGGGGGGGTTACGCCATGTGAACAAAGAAAGAATATGAAAACAAAAATGATTGTGGAATCTTGGACCAGATTATTTCAAGTGGCTGAGGGGATACATTTTAGGAAGAACTGAAAGGAGCAGAAGAGATCCAGTTTTTTAAGAATTAGTCATGGTATTAGAATGCAAATCCAATGCAAATCCAACCATCTTTCGAAAAAAAATACAAATTTTCCTAGAGACCAACTGACCTGAAGACCCAATGACCTCATCCTCATGTTGTTAATGGACACTGAAGGCTGTAGAAGAGCACAGACAAGGTGGACAAAGTTAGAGACCAAAAAAAACATTTTTGGTACCCCCAGAATATTAAACATAAATACACTCTTCCAAAATATTGAAATGGTCATTTATTCATGAAAGATCCCCTTGTGTGGCAAATTCTCATAAATCAAAATAATAAAATGGTAAACTAATTCCTGAACTGTGTCACAACACAACATAACAGGACAGTTTCCCTTCATTACTCACCCACGTTTGTTAACCGCTCATCTTTGGCCAGGTAGCGGCAGTCCACATCCATCTCTGGAGGGTGGGGCACTGGGCTAGGGGGTGATACCTGGGGTGGAGCTTTGTTTCCCTTCATTAGTGACTCTATAACATCACACAGTGGCCTACCTGCACTTGTTCAGCTCTCACGCGGTTCTTACAGGGCCCATGGTTACCGGAATTATTGCAGGTGAAACTAGCAAACATTTGGTAACGGAGGTTAACTATGTGAAGAAGACTGCATGGCAGCTTCGCTCTTGTACAGCTCAGCAAGGTGAGAGGTGCCACAGAAACCAAATTCACAGCGATGATTGTGACAGAATAACCAGTATGAGTTCACGGCCCTTGATCCTTTACAGACTTTGACGCAGAATTGTTTTTAACACCAGCAAAAGCAGCAAAGCCTCCGAACGGGATTTTAATTGCTGATGCTGTGCAGCAGCAGGCAGTTAAAAAGTCACAAAATGTCAAGGAAAATTTCAGCTGTGTGTTGGCGATTTTCAATAACGGCTGTACCCCAAGGACTTCATTCCGGTCACACCGGACCGCTAAAATTATGCAAATGTGCAAATTGAGCATCTGTTGCCTCGAGTTTTCACTTTTCCACACTTTCCGCTGCTCTCTCCCTCCAGAGTGCATGAAATGGCTCCGAATGTGGGCGGCGAATTTAAACTACACACGAGATGCCATGTTTTTGCAGTTAACCTCAAATTATTTCCAAGGTAACCATAAGGTGTGTCATAAAACCCGAGTCTTTATAAGTTTGGAGTGGTCTGGGATTTTTGCACATGAGCATAGTAATGTACAACTTCTTACCCATGAATGACAAAATTAGCAAAATTGCCCATAAAGTTCCCACTATAACCGCAAATAATGTGACTGAGGTTATAACATTTTGGGCACATTGAGTGAAGGCTGGATTTTGCTGAGCGGACAGAAAGACTTTATTAACTACAGAAATGAGGAAAAGCTGGAGGAAAAGCTGGGCTGAGCAGTAAATGTAATAGCTTGTTTTCACATTCAAACCTGCCAAAAGAAGAGGAGAAAGGAGCAGACACCCTGGACAAATGGCATCTTCCAGTGGACTTCATGCATTATGTGTGTAAGCAACAAACACCACCAGCAGGCTCTACACGAGCCTCCAGCAAAGGAGCACACAAACCCTCTGAGCAACCTCCTTTAGGAAGGCCTCAACCATTTACTCACAATAATGCAGATGTACACCAAGTAAACACAGACAGCAATATAACACACGATGCTGCTACACATCAAGGTATTTGCACTGATTTCTATGTAAATATCTAACATAATATATTCATAATATTGTAAAATACAGGGATGAACTCAAATCAAGTTAAAAGCAAACACCCCCTCTAATACGTTTTCCTTTCAGCTCTGACTGAGCACGTGCCCCACAGAGACAGGCTCTATACGGTATAAGGTACCTAAAAGCTTATGGTGGTCTTTTGCCACAACAGAGAGTACACAGTGCTGATGGATGAGTAACATATATACAAGGCAAAATAGTGCATATTTTACATAATGGGGGGGTTTAAACACTGACAAGAGTATCTGGATCTGCTGAGTTAGTGTACCAATTTCCTGCAAACAGACAAATTGCAAAGCTGCTTTCTTGTAAAGGGTGAGTGGCTTTTCTATAGTTTTCATTGTCTGTGTTCCTTACAAGTGTCCACTAAACTGCTTAATATGATGGTGCCACAAGGCCTGGAACCCAGTAACTGTTTTGAAAATATCCAAACTATCTGGATCCTCTAAAACCTGCCACTGGCATTATATCACCTTTTTATTCAATGCATTGGGTCCAAATGCAGTTGTGTGAAATTGTGAGCCTGTGGTGTTAAAAATTCTGTTTCCATGAGCTCTTGTAGACACCTCCCACTTAGGTGAGTGGTTATGGTTCTGTAGATCCAGCCCCCCTGGAGGCTGGATGTGGTTTCATTATGGTTTGGCATGTACAGTGAAAGGGCCAAATGCTTAAAATGGGTATGTGCTGCCTTATGGTTACGTACACAGGCTGTAGAGCTGAGCGGTTGTCCTGGACTTAGTGCTTGGTTGCTAAAGCTGTTAACGTTGCTTGTGCTGCATCAGCATCTCATTAACCCACATACATTTGCATTTAAAAAGTTTACTGGAAAAACAGGACTCTGAAGAGCATGTTTGTTAGAACTCTGCAACCTAGCTTCGCCGTCCCCAAAAAGTAAGCAGCGTTCCCAAAACTTGAAAGAAGAGACATCCCTCGGTGCTCTTTGGTTCTGTCTCCATGGGGATCGGTGCCAAATCGGCACCAGACGTTTGGCTTCTCTTTATTTCTCCATGTTTGCCTCATGAAGCTAACTTAACACTACAGTCTGACCCAGTATTCTTCAGCCTCTCTTTTTATGTCTTCTTCCTCATTGCCCTGCTCATCCCCTTTTTTTCCACCCTTTAACTGAAGAAACGGCAGTTCATCAGACAGCAATTCGTATCCTCTGCTTGCCACCTTGGTGGAACACAGGGAGTCCTTCAGCAACTGGCTGGGCTGCTTGTGGGAGTCATTCCCTACCAGCATTGGGGTCTGCAGTGAGTCCCCATGCTGATGGGGGGATGACATTACTGAACACTACCCCTTGCTTTGCTTTACAACCACAGCTATTTGGGAGATGCCAGAGGCATTCAGAGTCACTTGTTTTGCTCATTCCATCGCTCAGATGAACATTAACTTATGGTAGAAACCCTGGACTGCCTGACCTATACACACCCTTTTCATGTGGTGCATGCTGGATTCTACAGTTTGTTTTCCTCACTCTATGCACGTACCCATCTATGTCATGAGTATATTTTATGTGAACTGTATGCTCCTGCACCTGAATGGAATTTCCATCTGGATTTAATAGCTTTATTTTTTCACCAATTCCTTCAATTCATCTGTCATTGGCAGCCTTGGACTTGAATGTCAACACACAAGGATTTACCTATTTAGCAGATAATTTTTACTATAGTAGCTCACATGAAGGATCCTGCTCAAGGGCCCTCAGCAGGTGTGGGGATTCAACTGCAAAGCAAAATGGCTCCATTGGCCATGTTTCCTGATGGCTCGAGATAAAAATAACGCCAACACGAAGAGCAAAAAACATCCAGAGGGTAAGGGAGGTCTTGCGTTTTCTGGTCTGACAGGTGATCGTAACAGGTGAGCTTCATGCGGACTCTCTATGCCAGCAAGATGTGCTTCTTAAGTGTCAGCCCCTGGCACAGCTCTGCTTAAAACAAGAATGTGAAGCAGTTTCAGTGTCCTGAGTGTCTGCAATGTCTGCAGCCACTCAAATCCAGATATGGATCCTGGAAACCTAGAGTCCAATTCTAACGCCAGATGATGCACCTTGGTGCAGTTGCACATTTTGACAATTTAAAGTGCAGGACATTAAAATATTTAAATCTTGAGATTGCTGTCAGCTCCTTGGTTATGCATCTGGTTGCACCCCCCTCTCCCAGTGAGAAATTCAGGGCTCCTAATGGGGCTTTCCTCTGGGAGGCTGAAGACCTGGGCCTGTGGCTGAGCTGAAGACAGGCAAGCGCTCAAAGCCTGTCCTCATGTGCCACTTTGTGATGAATCTCTAAATCTCCTCCTAAGCTGTCCACAGGGCTCTCCCCTCACTTTGAAATGCATCACTTTTCTTTAATAGAACAGATAGACGGAGCCCCTTGAGGCGAGGAAAACCTTTGATCTCGCTCCCGGATCTGCTGCGCTGGCTCCAGAGAGCTGCGCTAGACAAGGGGCCGTGCTTTTTTTCGTTGTATGCGAGGAACATGGATCCTCATCTTGCATTTTAAACTCCTCACAGCTCATCAAGGAGGGCTAAAGGTGAGAAAAGCTTGGCGTCAAACACACTTTATGCCAGACTACACAATATCAGCTGTGATGGATTAAAATGTTACCGTTTGAGGAGCGCCTATCATGTCGCTTAATACAGCAGGCAGGGATGCTCCTGCAAAATTACTGCAGGAATTATAGGAATTTCCAACAGGAAATGCAGTTTTTTTATTGGATTTAAACAAGTCCAACAGGAAAATAAGCTTTTGATGCATGCTTTTGTCACGAAAACAGTCACATGGATCGTCCAGCTTTGACTGATGTCCTTTTGGGTTAAACAGATGCCTGCTCTGTAATTCTTTAGAAGCTGACAGTGATGCTCAGTACCTTGCAGGCTGGCAGGAGATCATTCCTGATTAAGTGTGTGTGTGTGTGTGTGTGTGTGTGAGACTTATGATGACGTAGACCACACTGAGATGCTGAAGATGTCTGCTAGGGTCGCAGGTGACTGAGTTCCAGGAACTCTCCCATTTGCACACACCTGGTGGCCATTCTCATTTTTTACGATGGTAAAATGTGCCAGAGGGTTCATGCACTCTGCTTCACTCTGTAGACAGCAAGAGCACCAATTCTGTGTGGCTCTTGTCAGCACTTGGAGAGATGGAACTGCTTGGTCTCCACCAAAAGACTGTTGGACTGCATCTTGAGTAGGAAAGCCCAAAATGCTTAGATTACCTTGAGTTTATTCTTGTGGGTAATGTCCCTTTCTTACTCCAAGCTTTGTCAGAGACCAATTTTAGAAATTTCAAAATGGCGAGTAGCCTTTTTGGAGTTTAATGTACTTGCCTACGCAAAAAACTCCCTTGAGGTTAGAAGTATCCTTAAAAAATTTCAAGTCTGCGGCTTTAAAAACAAAGCTATGTATAAAGAAGAGATTGAACTATAGAGTGCTTTTTTTTTTATCGGTTTCTTTAGAAGGCGCTGACCTGTTAAATATTGGCCTTCATTTAGGTTTTTTTTTATCTTCAGCAGGACTAAGTGCTTCTGTTTCTCTGCATCGGGCTGCTGCGTCTTTAACAGCACACTACAGCCCCAAGTTGTCAGTTGTGTGCTGTGCTTTCCGGCAGCCCACGCTGTGGCTGGGGCTGTGCGATGCACGTGGGCCATAATTGCTCCCAGATCACCAGCACACCAGATCATCTCTCCCTTTCAGCAGCCACAACCTGAGTGATGTGACCTGCAAATAATTCATTTTTCTGTGACAGTCAAACTCCCCTGATGGAGCTGTCTCAGGTAATGCACATCAGGCAACTGTGTGAATGGATAAATCAGGGTAAGTAACTTAATGCTGAAATGCCTCCTGAGTCAAGGAAGTCAGAGCCTTCTCGTGGTCTTCAGTTAGAATCTTGCTACATCATTCTTCCCCTCCATTACCACTTGTTTGCCAGTTTCACCTGCTGTAATTTAGGCACTTGTGACCCTGTTTGCACTCTCCAAACCATGTGCCCTTGTTTGAATGTTATTTAATCTGTACTCATTTTTAATGGTTCTATTAATATATTAATAGAAAATATTTATGCATAAGTGTGTGCATAGTTATGTTTGTTACCAACAGTTGAAACAGTTCTGTCCATTTTTAGTTTTGGTGCCAGTTTTGGAGTGCAGGAATAAAAAAAATTTGTACCATTGAAACTAAGGGTAATCTCAACTTTGATTTGGTGACTGCTGTGAACATGAAGCTGAGGGAACCCCACCCATCTCACCATCCAGAACAAAATACACTCATTTGCATTCCCTGGATGTCCAGGACTGCAGATGACTATACTGATGTTTTAGACATTTACACTTCCAGTGCACAGTAACTAAAGTGAAATGTGGAACAATATTTCTTAAATATACTTTTGTGTACAAAATCTGTGGCCTTTAAAATGTACTATTGGCAAATGGCAAAATTTAGAAATCTTAAATGCAGTTGCAGTGTTCAGTAGAAGTTGATCATTTGGTGAAACATTCATTAGATGCTCAAACTCATTTTGGTTTCCAGCACTGTTATACAGCGTAAGAGAAGTATATTTCTATATGGATTATGATTCAGCATAACTCAATACTCTTTTCTTAATAACTAGCTATATTTTATTAATGTGTTTTTTATGCAGGGATATTTTGTGCATGAAAATGAATTTAATAATGCACTGAACAGTTTGGTTCATACCACTAAAAGTCTGGAAGCAAGTAAATTATTTTGGGCCACCGGGCAATAAACTGCTTAGTTCTGTTTTTTGGAAGCTGCAGGTTCAAGTCCCACCTTGTGGGAGCATTGTTTTGAGCAAGGTTCAATGGTTCACTGAATTCCTGCACTAGAGACTGCCCAATAGGTAAAATCATGGTAAGTTTGCTTTGGAGGGGAAGTGTCTGCTTAGTGAATGAATAATTTTTCAGTGGCCTTGGTGTTTGTCACTTCTCCAGCGATTAATTTGTTGGATTAGCAGTCCAGTTTTCAAGGTTTCTAGTGGGAGCTGCTTTAGGTGTTCAAACTTGTTGTAAAGCCAGACATGCGACTGCTACAGCCAAGTTCCAGCAGTGTAAGACCAGGATGTTAAAAAGTGCCCTCAGGAACTACAGCTCTCCAAGCAGGTGGATGTAAAGCTGTAGAAGTTGCTTCTGCCAGGACTCAGAGCAGCATCTTGGATCATGAAATCCAACTGATCAAAGCTACACTTTGATCTGGAAAACCTTCTCCCCTTTGCTGATCATTCTGGGAGTTTGCTTATGCTGAGCTCTGACAATTCAGACCACCACCGCTGACAGTACTTTGCATATTGATGTTCACATTGACTTTCATATCTATGTATTCTGTTTTAAAATATATTAATCTTTATGTTTTATATTTATCTTCCTACTTATACTATGTTTCATTTATATTTTTTTCAGGAGGACCTTCATTTTATTCTAACCTTGTATACCTGTGGGACAATAAATCCTTTTTGATTCTTGACTGTAAGCCAACTGTATTAAGCTGTTCCCAAACAGAGGATCCATGGAATGCTGTGACCAAATAAATAGGTTAAATCCAGAAGTAATATATACTTTTAAAGAAAAGCAGCAAATATTTTTTTCTGTGTACCTTCTACTTTATTTGTTATGTACAAGTTTACTTGTGGCAGTGACCTGTTGAGGTGGAGGATCAGGAGCTGCTGGGACAGCATGCATAGTGAAGAACTTAAATATAATATGTGATATTACAGATCTTTATTTGAGCAAGTGGTTTTGGTTTTGATCCTCATATATTTATATATGATGATGACGCCTGGTATTCTGCTGAGTAACTCACTTCACTTTGCTTTACTTAATCTGTATTTTAATTAGCCCATTTTGGCCATCGAAACAAAATTTTATGCAATTTTTTTCCATTTGTATACATTTTTTTTTTTTGCTATTATATGGTCTTACTGTTTTAGTGCTAAAACCAGCCCAGTATGTGCTATCTGTACTTTCAGTGCCACAACCACACATGTCCTCAAGAAGCCTGATGGGTGTTCAAATAGTTTTAATTTGATTTTAAGGTGCTGAAAGATTATTGGAGTTCAGAGCAGCCATCAGAAGTTTTACGGTGAGAAAGGTACCTCTGATTGTTCAGGTGCTTTAGAAGTTCTTGCACTCTGGAATGCTGCCAGTTTAAAAGAGATCTCAACCCAGTGCCTCTTTGCAGGAAGAACTGCAAGCGGAGGAGCGGTGATGAATGGGACGGAGCCCATTATGGTGACAGTGACTGAAAGGCAGGAAGCCGGGTTATCGCTGGAGAAAAAGAAACTCATCGACAGCAATAACGTCTCCTTGCAGCAGGTGAAATACCGGGGCAGAGGCGGAGCTATGGTGACAGCGGGCCCCTAAATCATTTCTCTCCGGCTGGTAGGGGGGATCCATTCTGCCCGTTGACATATTGTGCTGTGCAGATCACAGACATTCATCACTGTCACCCCGCGTGGGACTGCAGGAGATGAGTGAGAGAGGAAAAAGGGAGAAAGAGACAAACATTGAACCTTTTTGCTCTTCAGTCGCAGTTGTCACATTTTTGTAAACATTGTCAGAAATATTCAGCAGCGCAAGTAACAATGCACAGAATTTACACACATCCCTCATATAGCAAGTGTTGGGCAGAAGGCCTTCACTATGTGTTCCGTCTCCCATCAACAGGTGGTAAACTGGAAGCAGAATGCCATTGGGCAGACAGTTGTACACAAGGCATTTGAAGAATGAAAAGAGGAGGCAAATGTACAAGCAGTTGTTTAGTGAACATATTTGTCAACTGTCTATTCAGTGACCTTGTATGAAATTACCACCGGCATAAGTGGTGTTGAATCTTTGTAAACATTAAGTAACTGCTTGAAGAGGGTAAATGTTGTTAATTTCTATTATTGTCTGTGAGAGGATTGTGAATTACCATTGTTTAAAAAAAAAAAGTTTCTGATTGAAAAATATTGCTGATAACCATTGTAAAGCGTCTGCACACTTTGGGTTAAGGTTAGGCATGGAAGGATTTTTAAAAAATTTTTAAAATCCTTTTATTTTTCTTAAAGCTTATTAAAGATGGAAAGATGAATTGCTTTGAATTCACGTCAACAAAGACTCATCACATCATTAAGGGTGTGTAGACTTTTGACGCCCACTATATTATCGCAATTCAGTGGAGGGTCACAGAGGTCCAGAGCCTATCCAGGAGGCTTGGGTTGTGAGACAGTGTCACATCATCACTGTGCTCTTTAGTAAGAGGCCTTCAGAGGCAGTATGTAGTTTGACACAAGCATTTGACACGAGATGGTTTTTATTGCAGTATTTGTGCTCTAATATCCAGGTATTTATGCTGTAAAAGCTGTTTACTGTATACGATTTCCATAATTCAATAACTGTCATGTGCAAGAAATATTTCATCCAAATAGAATTCATGCTTGAGTTTCATATGTTTGCTAATTTATTAAATCTCAGTTTTCTCATGTTAACAACCCCCCAGGCAGCAGAAAAAACAGCGGCTGTTCAATATTTCGCTCGGCTTCAAGTCACGCTTGACCAAATCACAGCTCGGCCCTGGGGGCATGTTGGCTGACATCACCTGCTGCTGTCCAGCTGAAGGAGCTCCGTGTCTGGCCATATGCTCAGCATGCTGTCCCTCGGCCATCGTTGCGGGTAGACAAGCAGCCGATGGAGGTGAGCGCATTGCTGTGAGGGAGCTGAGTAGCTGAGCCTGGAATCTTCGGTAAGCACCAAGGGCCAAAATGTGTTAAAGGCTCCAGATCTCCTCTTCTGATGCCGCCCTGTGTGCCTGTGATACTATTTTCCCATGATAACCAGGCTATAATCCTATTCACAGTGTTCACTTTGTTAGGTACTGATATAAACCATGGCTTCCTTTTTTCATTCATTCAGTATTCTGCCCACCACAAATACAATTATAATTTTTTTAAATTCAATTTGTACCTTCCATGCTGATTTAAATATATAAGGTGTTTCAGCAAACATACAGTATAATAATGTATTTACATTTCACAGTTGTTCAGTGGTATCAACTTTGGGTCTTGACCCTAATGTTCACCAGGTTATGACTGTACTGGTTTTAAGGCAAGCTATGAACCTTTTTATTCATAGTCACATTTTTAGCCAGAATGAGCTCACTGTTCTCTGAAATGAAAAGGTTTTAATGCTCTACATCAAAATACTGATCCACTGGCCTGAACTGGTGTATTGCACAGTACCACACTGTTTAGCAGAGCAGCAGGTACAGTATAGCACATCCTTGGCTTTGGTCCTCTTTCACATGAGCTCTTCATGTTCTGGTCTTGATCTGCTCTTTCATTCTGAGTGGAAAAACTGTGCAGACTGTGGCTGATGTCTTCACAGACCAGATAATCCAGACATTAGAATCAGCCATAGCTCCCAGTCCAGCACCTCTGCACCCAAAGATGTGGGGTGTCCATTCAGGCACGGCGTGCCTTTGAGGAGAACTACAGTGCGTCTGTGTGACATCCTGCCTGATGACAGCTGCTTCCTGCTGTCACTGGGTCCACAGCGCAGGGAGACAAGTGCAGTTCCGATGGGGCCTGAATGAGAACCCACACGCTGTGGTAAATCAAACTGTCGGTGCCACTGTGAGTGAGCTGCACTCCAGAAACTTCTGTCTCAACACATTAGAGGGACATCAAAGAGGGAGGGGAGCTTCTGGACGGCAGAGAGACTGTTATAAATGCAAATCAATGCTGGAATATTTATATTTTATGAGACATGAATGTCTGGTGGAGAGTTTGTGTTCAGTGATGCTCATGGAATTCCCACCACCAGTCAGACAGAGTAATGGAGCTGTGATGGAGCGGTCAACCCTGCAATAGGAGTTTATACACCACTGTGAATTTAGTGGGTTTACAGGTGTGGAAACTGCAGATCTGGCTGGATTATCCATTTCACAGTTTCACTCTTTTATCGCTCATGTCGTGTGAGGAGGTGTTGTCAGATGGTGTTGGGAAACTGCGACCACGCACTGAGACAGTTTTTTCCCCCCAGAACAACTGGTTTCATATGCTGCGCTTACATTATTTCTGTGATGAGCTGCAAACAGACTCCAGCAGAAAAAAGTGCATGCAATGCAAAGATCTTGATGTTTATAACCTAAATAATCACACTGTAGTATAAAATGCTGGAAAACAATTATGTGACGCTTGATGAGGGAAAAGTTCGACAAAATGGATCTGGTGGCCCCCTGGTGACAACATGCCCTGATGTGTCATTTACAGCTGATGGTGCCTGGTAATAAACAGTGGAAGGGGCCCGATGGCAGGCTAATGAGGCTCCCTGGGAGGTGTTTCTTGCACCACGAGAGAGACAGGCTACCCCAGTGTGAAGACCAGTCTGAAAGAAGGAGCATCTCTTCACACCCACTTTAACCTCTTCTTTACTGAACCCCTCCCAGCAGTACACAGCACATTCTATACACATGCTAGCTGGCCAGATCAAAAAAATATGTAGCAATGGAAAGATAAAAAGTAATAACACTGCATAATCACCAGGGATCTCCATATGTGTGTGAACTAACGTATGCCAATGCATGCAGCAATAACAGATGACCAAACTTTTTTTTTACTGTTAAACTTGTTAAATTTAGTACATGTGCATGTGTGAGACATTACCACTCCTGCTACTCCAAACTTTTTTTGGAGATCAAATTAAACATTTTTGAAATAACAAGTAGCCTTTTAGAAGTACCTTTGTGCTGAAATTCAAGTGACTGGAAAAAAAGCTTTTCACAGAGATAAACAAATGGATAAACAGAGACTGAACTTCATTTAAAGTAATGAAGCTTTTTGTTGGATAGTTCCTTTTCACATTACCTGTTGGACAAACTTAAGTAGGTTCTGTGTTATTATTGCTTATTTGCTTAGCTGACCCTTAAATATAGCTTAAAATGTCAGGTTTGTGTATTAAATTATTATGATGCTTCCCAAAGACCTTAGTCACTGCATATTTTGAATGTTATTTTGCCACCATTGTCTAAGCAAAGCACAGGAAATATGCACGTGAATTTTTCTGTGAGCCTGCTGTCATGATTACTTTCCACCCCGTTCAACATCAGAGAGCATCGCCTTTGTGTTTCCTCTGAATGCATTCCCACACGTGAAACCCAAAATGGTCCAGCCCGAGAAGACGCAAGAGCACGTGCGTGTAGACGTCTTTGTTGGCCTGTCAAGGACTCTGTGCCAATTGATAAGCGGTATCACTTGACCTTGTGGCTATGTTGCGTGCTTGTGTGAGTTCTGAATGGGCAGCAAAGATAAAGCAGGGGAATGTCATTGCCAAAGGTAACGTGCATGTTCAAGGAGAGCCTCTCTCACCTGGGAGGCAGGTCTTGCTCTGTGAATGGAAAATCCAAAAAGCTGGTGGTGCTGCCAGCCTCATGCATCAACCAAACTGGGTGATAAGTGACATTTTTATCATTCCAGTATTCAAAATTTCTATTTAAATTTACATTTAAATTCATTTTAATATGCAAATAGAAGAGGTCCAGCAATAAACCTTGTGCAGAACTTCTTGTCATTTTAAGATCTTAGAATGAATTTCAAAGCATAATTCATTAGAACTAACCATGCATTTAAGGAGTTCTTGATATTTTTCCATCCTATATGGAGTTTATCATTACAGCTAAAACAGACCCTTCTCTTCTGGGAAGGCTTTTCACCAGATTTTGGACCACGGGTGTGGAAATTTGTGCCCATTTGGCCGCAAGAGCATCAGTGAGGTAAGGCGAAAAGGCCTGGCTTGTGGTCGGCGTTTTGGTTAATCCCAAAGATGCTGAGTGGGGTTGAGGTCAGGGCTCAGTGCAGGCCGCTCGAGTTCTACCACACTCACCTGGGCAAACCGTGTGTATATGGAAATCGTTTTGTGCACTGGGGGGGGCACAGTCATACTGTAGCAGGAAAGGAGCTTCTTCCTCAAACTGTGGCCACAAAGCTGGAAGCACACGATTCTCTAGAATGCGTTTTTATGCTGGGTGGGTGCAGCTGAAACGGCTCAGCTCAGTCATTAGAAGGGGGTCCACATACTTACCGCTATACGGTGTACTTACAGTATAGATTAAAACTCGTAGCGCAAGACCCTTTAGTGCAGACTGGCTAAATTTGCACTCTTTTCACAGGACCACGCTGTTCTTTATCAGCTGTTTTCTTTACTTGTAACTGTGCTACAAGCTTTAACAGAAATCAGCAATATTAAAAATAAATAAATACTGCCAATGTAAGTGAGTATGTTTAAACCTATTTGTGGCTATGTTTGTACTGTATCTGCCGTGTTTACATTCAGAATGAAATGAAGCCTCAGCTCCATCCATGCAGGATTTGGCTGCATCTGATGCACTGAGCCTGTAATGCAATTACAGCACACACATTCTGATGACTTAAGGGCTTTCCCTAAAAGAATATTAAACCATTTTTGACAGACAGATGGGGTTAGTGTGTCTGCATGACAGGCTGAACTGTAAATCAGACAGTGAATGCAATAATGTTCCTTTTTCCTGACACGTGAAATCAATCTCAAATTATCAAGCAAAATAATTTCATTAAAAAAGGGAAGAAGCACTTTGGGAATTTTGAAGAACTTTTGAGGACTCGGGACTGGTGTCTCGTAACCTAGGTGTAGTTTCAAAGCCTGTTGCTCATTGGTTCCAGGATAGAATCTGCTCCACTGCAGCCCCGACCAGGAGAAAGCGGTTAAGGATAATGGATGTATGGCTGAATGGATGGATTTAGAGGATTCAGTTAAATTCTCAGATGCAAGTGGTCAATAAAAACACTTCTTTTGTACACACTCTTCTCTGTCACACCAACCAATCTGCGGGACATTTACCACAGAGGTTAACACTGCATTCTCATCTGCACTCTCTGTCTTGGAATTGAGGGATACATTTCAGCCTTCATGTAAACAATTCATTGATGATGATGTGGGATATTAAAAGCAATAACCAGTATTAAGATTAATGACATTTATGTGGCTTTGATTTCTTTGTGAGGAAGATACATTTTTGCCTTTGTGCACGAGGTGAAGAAGATGATTCACTGGACCTTTCCATAGACACATTAACGAAATGGCGTTTCTCTGGCCTGTGTCAGTACTGAAGGCATCATGAAAACCCTTGAAAGGCTGCTGCCCGAGCATCTCATTCCCCTGGTCAAATCTACACATTTACACCCAGCCATGGCATTTCCACCCACTAAGACAATGAACAGGACAATTGACTTTTGTCATTGGTTACAATAAAAAAATGTTCAAATTCATGTATCTGTCTTCATAAACCCTCTGTATTCTGGGCAGCATGGTTGTTATGGCCATTGCTTTGCAGTGTGAAGGTTCCAGGGTTGAATCCCACCTCCTGTTCTGGTATCCTTGATCATGCTGCTTACCCCAAGCTGGTATGGTTAGAATACCTTGCTGCAAAATGGGTAAATCTCTTTGAGTTGCTTAATGTACAAACCTAACATAGTAAGATGCCTTGTACA
Organism: Heterotis niloticus; assembly: GCA_018136845.1. Classification (NCBI taxonomy): domain Eukaryota; kingdom Metazoa; phylum Chordata; class Actinopteri; order Osteoglossiformes; family Osteoglossidae; genus Heterotis; species Heterotis niloticus. The sequence goes on along the minus strand of CM030888.1, from coordinate 36,642,364 downwards.
AAGGTGATGGTTAAATAAAGAATAATAATAATAATTTCCTACATCACACAGAGATTCAGCCCTCCATACACCCCCATACCAGGTTAGTTCATTGTAATGGTGTGAAAGACATTTATATCCACCTTCTCACCCTCTGTCTCACCCGACACCCTGATTTATTCAGGCAAACACACTCTTCACACTTCATATGGGAAACTGTGAGCAAAGTCAAAGTTCTTTGAGACTGAACAGTAATAACCCAAAGCAGCTGAAATGCCCTGACAGTCAGAGGTCGAGCTGCGATTTAGGTCAAGGTCAGCTCTGGCCATGGAGCAGGGATAGGACACTCCTCTACCGCAGGGACACTGGGCACTTATTGTGACATTGCTGTGAGACTAACACTCTAATACTTTGCTTCCAGGATGACAGGAAGTGCCCCATCTAGGCACAGACTAGTAAGGCTTTTGGCCATATGGACCACAGCATCACACACCAGTGAAGATGTATATTTTACTCTAGAATCACATTAATCTTTCAATTTGCCATATTCTACCCTTAAATGCCATCGAATTCCAGAATGAGATACTGTCTGTAGCTTCACCGGTGTGTGATGTCATGGTCCATGTGGCCAAAAACCTTACCTATGCCAGATTTCAATCTAGAGTCTCATCCATGTGATAATTCCAACAAGGTGAACTGATTTAATATTTCAAAGTTTTACATTTTTTGGAGGGAAGTATTTAAGCCATTGTGAACTGTAGCATTGCAGTTAGCAAGTTTAGTTACATTGAATTCCCACAAGTGCAGCTGTTTACTCTGTTTTTTATCGCTGAGCTCAGAGAGCTGAGCACATGGGTCATGAGAAACCGAAGCACTGAAATTATATGAACGCAACCTTGAGTCTGAGCTTGAACTGAACTGAACCGATTCAATCTCAGTGATGTTCACAGCATGTAATTTCAGACGTACCAGTGTTTCAAAGAGAAACTGGTGCTTCTTTTAAACACCAAATAATATGTTGTCTCCGTTTTGCCGTTTTGATCTCCTGGCTGAGTTGCTCATTCAACTGACAAATATTGCTGCCGTCTATTTTTCAAGATTACTGGGGTTTGTGTATTTTCATTTTCATGTTTAATTTGAAGTCTAACAACTTACCAGAGAGCATTATCCACAACAGCTTTTGTTAAATATTATAGTTCTCCACATTTACTATATGTGCATACAGTATATTATATAAGATATACTGTATAATATATTATATAATCTGGCACTAATAATTAATTTTGCTCGTAGTAATCAAATCTGCAACCGTAAGTTTGGCCCTGTTATTACACAGGGACAGAGTGGTTGTAGTACTTTTCTTATCAACCAAACATATACAGAAAGCGCAGTACAAAGTGTGAAGTGTAGCCTCTTTTCTGGTCCAAATGTACATATAAATAGGTATTAATCATCATTTATGAAGTCTTTACATTTTGTATTATATATTTTCTTAAACAAAACAAGAAAATCATGAATTTTCCCCACACATTTTACCCCTCTAAGCGCAGACTGGGGTTTCCCACATGGTATCTGTGCTGTTTTTTGGATATTTCATCATAGCTTTGCGGAGCGCCGCATGTTTTGGAAACTTGTATTCCCAAAGCTACATTTCGTGTCTGTGCCTTGGCTGTTTGTTCACTGTTTTGACAGGCAAATAATATCAATTCCCAAAGGAGAGCTGACATGTGCGGTCTAAGCGGAATCTTTTCAGTTAATCACATGGAGCGGTTTGACAGTGAGGGGATTTTAAAACATTGCAAGTAAGCATCAGTACTATTATCAACAAAACTAGTACAGGTGGCCTGCTGGTTACAGCTGCTGCCTTATACCAAAAGGACTCAGGTTCAAATCCCACCTCTTGCTGGTTTTGATTATCCTTACCCTGCATTAGCACAGTAAAAATCACCTAGCTGTATCAATGGGTAAATCAGTGTAAGAAGCTTAAACTGCTGTCTTAAGAGACAATGAGTGAGAGAGAAGGGCTGGGCTTCTGTATTGGCTGCTGAAAGGAGACAGGCCAGGCTTTGGTGACAAACAGCGAGGGACAGAGACCAGATGGGCTGAGCTTGGTGGGGGGGGTGCATCTCTGTGTCACTGGCTGCTCTCCATGAGGCACCAGGCCCTGTTGCTGTCGGTCTCTTTATGGGCTATGAAGCTCAGGGTGTGCGGGCCAGGTAAAGCTTGTCAGACAGCTCAAGAGGAAAAGGCTTAAGTGCAGTCTTTTAAATGCATTTGCTTTTAGGGGCTTCTTCTACCCCAGCTGCAGCTAAGCTGAGAGTCATCAGTGAAAAATTAAAAATGCACTCTGGCAACAATTGTTCTGGGATCACAATTCAAATCTGGGACTTTCAATCCCTGCTTTGTGCTAAGCTGCGGAATAATAGAGCGATACGTGACATCAAACCCGGCCACGAGCAAGTTTGCTCGTCAGCAGTCTAACTCATCGGGTTGAAAAATGCACATTTATTTCCAATATAATTTTGAAATAAATCTGCATTTTTTGTGGAATTGCTTTGTATTTCTTAGATGCTGTGAGCTGTCATTGCACAATGGGAGGCAGCAAGTGCTTGATGTGCAAGCTCAGGTGACAGTGGTCTTTGACGCACTGTACAGCGTAGCCTGGGTCTTCAGAAGTCCTTGCGAGTCCAAGTTGCAGCTCTTTTCCATATTAGATGTGCAGTTTGAATAACACCGTTATAGAATAACTCGATGTATAATAAGTACGAGTCCTCAGCTGGAGCAGTTTGTTTAGAACTAAACCAACCGCTCAATAAAGCATAATTAAGAGCTCAGCTGGAAGGAATCCTGCACACAGAGGACCCCATCTGATCTTAACTGGGATTTTTTTTATTTAATAACGCTGTTTTAGTGCCACGTTGGTCCCAGTGACATCATACCAAAACGCAGTTTTGTGATTTGATCAAACATTATGGAAGAAATTATTTCAGAAGCACTGTGTGATCATTACAGGCATCAGCCTAGAATTTTCTACGTCATCTCACCAGGGCACTCTTAAACTTCACTGTGATCTTAGTGAATGAAGACTACTTTTTGTCATCCTAGTTTCCTATTTTCCTGTTCTTTTCCACAAGCTGCATTTCCTATAATCATTTGTATGTTTCTGTTCGTGAAATGCACTTTAGATTACTGAACTGGAGAGAAGCAACAGCAAATATAGCATGAAAGTCTGTTATAACCGTGCTCTATTCATGTGACCAAATGAAGTAAATTGAGCACATTTTTTCAGAATGTACATCTGTATCAAGGTGGAACCTGGTCCTTTGAAACAGAAGAACTGAATAGAAGGGGTGCAAGGGAACAAGATATGGGGATACAGAACAAAATGTGACTGTAAGCTGAGGTAACCAAGTGAGCCACTGCGATGCGAACAGAAGCTTTATGTTTTGCTCCCTCTCATCTCTCAGTCATCTGCCCTCTGTGCTTTTGTGCTTCTTTGCTGTTTTACAAATGTTCTGAGTGAGGTAGAAATTATATCAGTCCTCATGCTGTTCAAGTTCGAGGGTCACACAACTGTCTTCCAAGTGACACAGCACTGTGTCGCATCAGAACTGGCAGTGACTCAGGTAAAGTGGCAGATTGTGATGTAGAAGGAAGCACTGAAAAGCACACCCACATTTTCCTCTCTGAGAATGACTACATCACAGTTCAGGACTCTACTCAAGCTTGAAACATTGGGCCACAATACTGCTGGGTTACCTCCAGGTCTACCAATGCCAAAAAATTCTCTCTCATTGAATCAGACGTCTGATTTCTGCTGAACTTCCATCATCAAGGCAGATGAGACAGGGCAAACGGGTTGTTTACTTTTTTGTCAATATGACACCGAGTGTAGGTTTCGACTTTTTCAATTTTGATTTCCCCAGGGGACCCTGTTTATCATTTTATTGTCAATTTTGCACTCTTGATTTCCAGGTCAACATTAAGTTGCCAAGAAGAAAGGTTTTTGCATTTCTTCCCCTATGTGTTTGTTCCTGTGTTTTACTGTTTTATAGATCTCGTGTAATCTAAGATAGCGCCGAAATGTAAATGTACTGAAAATGTACTCTATGAAGTCTGACTGTCTGTTTTGTTGTTTGTTTTTTTACTCGTAAATTTTCTTTTTTTCTGGAATGTAACCACGCACAGTCTCCTCTTGATTCAGGGCACCACATTTCACTACATGGTATACTCGGTTACTATGTACGTGACAATAAAACTCTTTGAACTCTTTGAACTTGAACTTTGATGTCCCATTTCCATCTTCTTGTCCGTGGTCTACAGGCTCATAGCAATGTGTTGCTCACATTTTAGAAAAGAACAGAAAAGTTCTGCTCTTTGCTAAATCCATCCAATGACCTCTGGAAAGGATATGTACAACTTTTCGTAAACTACATAAAATAAAGCAGAAACCCTATTGCCACTGACATGTAGTTGAATGCCAGACTCCATGATCCTTCATCTCTGAAGACATCGCTCAAGTTGGCCTTAAGCAACTGAAGGAAAGCAATGGAATGAATTAAGTGCCATTGTAGGTGTTGGCACATTCTCACCACATCACTACGGTTAGCATTTAGCAACTGGGGATGGCATTCGAGCAAACAAAGCAGTCGTAAAAATGAATTGCCATCGCTGTCCTGTTTCCTTGACCTTCTACTCTTAAAGCTCAAGGATTTTCCTTCCTCTTCATGCCAATAAATTCAATTATAATGCAGAAAAAAATTTCCTCCTTTCACACTTTTTATAAACAATAACTCGATTTTACTTTTTCAACTCGGATTTTTAGCGCTGGGATGAGAATGAAACGGACAGATAGGGCTACTCGACTCAAGGACGCCGTTGTCATACAGCAGCTCAGAGCACATCTTTTCAAAAATCTAAAGCGGCTGCCTTGGGAGGCCAAACAGCCTTGACACACACATGTGCACACACACACAAACACAGATTTAAGGGACATTTGTGGGCAGTCTGTCACTGCGGGCTTGTACACGAAATGCTGTACATGGACTGTAAGTACTTTCTGGCATTGACTAACTGTGTAACCTAAAGGTAGCATGAGTGTGCATGAAGGACAGCATCACCTCTTAGGCCTGAAGACAACGTACAGTATTAACAAAGGTTATAATGTTACTGCAGATACACTCATACTATAGGTATAAAGTTGCCTGGAGTAGCATGAATACTGCAGTTTGTTTGAAAAAGCTGGCTTAATAATGATCATCAGAATTTATGAAAATACATGTCTGACATTTTCTCCGCGATGGACACGTGCAAGGAGTGTGGTTTTGTTTCTGAGGCAGGTGGCGGAGGTGTGGATGTTTTGTATTTATATCGGTCTGAAAGTACCTGGACCAAATCTTTTTTTCATACAATTCCATCACAGTGGAGGCTTAGATCTTCTGGAGATTAATAATTGCATGCGTGTGTGCATTTTTCAAGTAGCTCACTGCTTGAGCCCACAGGCGAGGACATGTTTCAAAGAGAAAAGGTCCAGCGGAGGTGGAGGAAAGCCTGTGGACAGAAAGAGAAGTGTGTGTGTGGCACCCAAGAAGCACTCGTGGAGTAGTGTCACAAGTTCAGGCTCACCTTGGAATTCTTGTTTTTGTTTTTCCTTTTCTCCCAGCGCGTTCGTGTGAGTGACTCACCGAGGACGTGAAGGAGCTCTGCTTATAAACCTCTCTCCACCCTTAGCCTCATAAGGTAGGCTGTCCGACCACTTCACACACTTCTCTCACAGCCAAAAGAACACATAAACACAAGCACACACACACGCTTGCGCTACTTGGCTCAACCTGGGACCCAACCTGGATTGAGCAGGACGAGGCTCTCCAGCCTGCGATCACCATGAGGTCCAGCTTGTGGCTGCTGTGCTGTCTGCTGCTCATCTCGCACACATCTGCAGCCATCATCACTGGGGTGAGTGGCTTCCTGACCAACCGGGGCTTGCGGGGCACCAAGGGCGTGGCGGCATCTTGCCCTGTGCGTCACCTGTAGCTTCTTTTTTTCACCTGACAGAAAATAACAACCAGCAACTGATTATAGACAAATGCAGAACTTAATGATTTAGCAAATTGCATTTTTTGGTTTATTTTGAGAGGGCTACAGTGCATGCTGAAATATTGATTTTGTTGCACTCTTTCTCTCAGGGGGAAATGTCTGTGTATAATAAGTGTGTCCGAGAGAAAGATTTAATCATTGGGTAGCAGTTAGTACTTTCTCAACAAAATTGTTATACTACAAAACATCCAAATACATACTAATATACATATAACAAATACCGAAAATAATTTACCAAACGGTGTAATATTCAATTTTATATAAAAAAAAATACATACATGCATAGCCTTTTCAACTGAAACAATAGTAGTCATGTGAAACATACATATTTTTACAAAAATTTTAAAAGAAAATGCACATTATGTGCATACACTGACAATATTTTGACCAGTTATGTGCCAACCTATGTATTGGAATTTTTTTTTTTTTTTTTTGCCTACTTCTGTTATATTATGTGCAAATTTACAAAAAAGGTTTTTTGGTTTCACCAAATACCATTTGTATTTATAATTCAGGCTGCACGGAATATGTTAACATAATTACAGTCGTGTATAAAGAAAGAGTTCAGTTTTCCCAGCATATCACAGCTGTAGCTTCCTTACAGTGACATCCTGAGTTATGACATTGGTTGAATAATGAAACTGCTAAACACAAAATATGCAAAAACAACTGTTAACCAGCCTGGCCAAAAACTTGTCATGTTGAATGCATCCATTCTATCATTGAGCTTAATGAAATATTCATGTTCTCGGTTCATTTAGCCAGAGTAGGTAGTCCTGGCCTCAGCCGAGAAGCAGAATTTTCTTCTCCTTCAGCTTTTCTGTTACGGCACGAACCAGGGTTTAATAACTTTATACTTTTTCCTCAAGGTAATTTTTGCAGAGCAATTTCTGCCTTTTGTCTGCCCTTAAAACCTGCGCAGAGGGGCAACGTGCATCATCTTTCCTTTACTCATTATGACTCTGTTCTTACATGTAAATGCAAACTTATTAGTTAAACTAGAGGTTCCAGGGGTCACTTTTACACTCTAAAACAAAGAAATTTTGCCAAATATACCACTGGATGTTGTTAGTGCATTGTAAATGCTGTAACTATTAAAATGGATTCAGAGCAATAAAACTGACACATTAGTGTAATGCATCATCAGATGACAAAAGAAATGTATAAAGCAATTGTTTAACAACAATTAAAGCTGAGCAGAGTAACTTCTAATCTGCAAAGCCAGGCTGTAATGCAAAGCCTTGAATATAAAATAATGATTTTCTCACTGCAGATCACCTTCCACAACAGCTGTGCCGCAGTCAGTGCCGCCATTCATCTAAAGTGCCGTTTATCAATCTATTTTTACAGCGTGCAGTAATACATCGATTAGCGCTGCCTCCCATAGTGCCCTTCCATTGTAATGCTCTTTGATTTTAGCCCTTTGAATAATTTATCAAAGTAACTGACCATGTTTTTCTACATTTTGGTGAATGTGGAACACGTGTTTGCTCACATGATTGCTGTATGAGGGTGTGACCAGGTGTCCAGGTATTGCAATGGTATGAGTCTGGCCTGCGACTGCCTGTCCACCCACACATGACCCAGGTCTCCCTGCGCTCCTCCCCAGGCCTGTGAGCGGGACACCCAGTGTGGGGGAGGCATGTGCTGCGCAGTCAGCCTGTGGATCAGGAGCCTGCGTATGTGTGCCCCCATGGGACAGAAGGGGGAGGACTGTCACCCTTTGAGCCACAAAGTGAGCCCCACTACTACCCGCCATCACTTCTCCCTCCACATCCATTTTTTCCTTGCCCTGGTTCCTACGCTGTTCACATCACCCTGTCCACAGTCTCCCTCTCTTCCCATTTTGTTCCTTCACTGCTATTTACATGTTTTTATTAATCTGTCACCTTCCTTCAAAGCAGCTTACACCGATTTACTCATCTATGCAGCTGGGTAAATTTTCACTGTATAATTTCACACTAAGTACCTTAATCAGGGGTAGTACAGCAAGAGGTGGGATTTAATTCAAATTCGGCGTAAAACCATTATACCACCTGCACCCCCCACCCTCCCTCCCTGGTCCATTATTATTTCAAATATTCTCTTATCCTGCAACGCCTTCCACAGACTTCAACGCTGAAACATCAGTCTATAGAGCCGATGTGCTCTTACATGTTTACCGTGGTTCTGACAGTGCTATCCAAACACACCCTGTTGTGTAACAGCCCACGATACAGCAATATATCAACATGGAATATAAGTGCCTAGAAACTGGCACGATGATAAAATTCATCAGCAACTTTTTTCATTTTTTACCCACAGGCATGAGCAGTCTGTTTTGGCCTCACAAAACACATGCAGGTAGTGTTGTGGGTAATGTTTTCACCTGCAAGGTCAGAGGTTCAAAACCCTGTCCCTGTGTTAACATCCTTGATCCAGGTATTTACCCTGCACTATCCTAATGAAAAATGACCCCGTTGTATAAATAGGTAAACCATGGTAAGCGTTTTAGCATTCAGAGTTAACGTTGTACGTTGCCTGGAGAAAAGTGTCTGATAAATAATTCTTTGATTATTATTCAGCCAGTGTATCACACATCTATTAAACATGAGTTCCTGTCTCTTGGTGATGTCTGCTATGCGTTTCCAGGTGCCCTTCTTCGGCAAGCGGCTTCACCACACGTGTCCCTGTTTGCCAAACCTCGAGTGCATCCGGATGGCGGATGGCAAGTCCAAGTGCTTGCCTCTGTACAAGTACCAGGACTACTATCTGTAAAGGTGTATGAACCCTGGCCCTGGCGTTTACGGTGTCCGTGTGTGTTATGATCTCTTCTCATGATTTTGTTCTCAGAAACGCTTTTGAATAAATCAATATTTTATCTATAACTCTCCAGCTGCCTGATTCTGTTGAATGTCATTTCTTATATCCTGAAACATAATTCTGAATTAGAAACAACAGCTTTTCAAGTGTGAGTTAAAATATACATATATATAATACACCCTAACTGTTACATATATATTTACGATAAATGTTTTGCTTCCAGCTGGTGTGAGGTTGAAACTATAATCTTCATTAATAAAATACTCATAATTCGGGTTATGCAAATAATCATTTTTATGTACGAAATTGAATGTGTCTTCCTTTATTTCATGTTTTTTCATGTAAACAATTCGGTCGTAGAATCCTGTATCGGACACTTTTGCTGTTCACCTATGGACAACCTCATCATTTCTCTTAACTTATGGAAATAATTAAGGTGACACTGGAGAGTGGATCTTTTCTGCGGACGTTGTTATTCACTTAAGCTAAATGATGCCGCCACGTCGCGTTTTGTGTCAGTAATGTGAAGGTCACGCATGCACTTTTCAACTGTTGGCTAGATTTCGAAAGCATGAAAATAAAAAAAGAAAAAATCAGAATGCCACATATGTGCTAACATTAACTATTTTCTGGCAGGAACAGAAAAAGGTGTATTCAAACTATGATTATTAAGGGACAGCTACGAAGCTCAGCTGTAAAACCAGGTGTTAATCTGATGAAAAATTTTTGCACTAAAAGTTTTGTTTTTTCTTTTTTTTTCTTTTTGACTTGTCGAACAGGCTGGGGTTGATATGAGCTGTGTTGTCCTCTAAAGAGCAGTCCTACTGTTAAAGCGATTATTAACAAACCCCATCTACCAGGTATGCTTATGGGAATGCCATACTCAGCAGCCACTTTATTAGGTATACATGACTGTTTCTACAAACAGTTTGCCTGCCCAGTAGCTCTGCACATGAATATGATTCAAGGTTTAAACACACAGTCCAGGTCTACAAGTCCAGTTACTGTCTGAATGACCACTACAGTGGACAAGATTTGGGGTCTAAGTGGCTTGATCACTGGTTCTGGTTGCTCTGGTTCAAGCATTTCGGAAAAACCCAACTTTATGGGATTTTTACACACGACAGTCTCACAGACATGACAGTACTTTGCCTTACTTTATAACAGTAGCCTGTATGGTCCTATCTCTCAGGCCAATAGAGTATCTTCAGAATGAGGTGGGATGTGATGTCAACAGGACAAAATTATGTGACACCAAAATGTCTGCAGAAATACCAAATTTGACAGTCCACCTTGGACAAAGAACCCCGAGGAAACAAGTGCAGCCCCTTGTTGCTGAATCCCTGCTGCTCTGGAGTCAAAAGAGGAGCGGGCAGAACAGGTGTACCTAATAAAGTGGCCTGTGAGTGTATTTATTATGTTATTTCCCTGTAGTCTTTGCTTCTGACTACACATTTGATACTAACACAACACATACAAACAAAGTGGTTTTAATTGTTGAAATGGGACACAGAGGAATTGATTTCAGCTTTTGTGTTGAGTTATTAAAAACCACAGTTCTGGCAAGATGTTCGGTGTGTGGAGCAAAGGATGTAATTGGTGCTTGAGGATTCGCTTCCCCAAATTCCTGGCTCCCGATGTTTCCTCTGCTGGCTTTTTTCTTCTACAGATTTTAGGAACTTCTTGGCAGTGACAAGGAGGGTAAAAAGGCAGCAGAATGTTGAAGAGTGCACAATTCATCAGTGTCCTCATGAGGTTACAGCTGAAAGCCCCGGCCTACTTGAATGTGCTGTTCCACCCCAGTGTACAGATGTTTTATACAAAATTGAGATGGTTTTCTGATCTGACCACAGTACCTCCTGGATGTGGTGTTATGCTTGTTTGGCCACATTGTTGTGCTGCATAGAATCTCTGCTATCACAGGATCCAGTAAAAGATCAGCATCATTACTAATGGCTTTTTTATGTATGTAGGACACATTTATTCACTTTTAGAAGTCAATCTTCTCATCCCGCTCACCCTGTGTAGATGCGATAGTGAATTAATTTCTACAGCAGAATGCAGCTTTTTCTCCAGATATGCAAGCAGATGTGGGCCCAGGACGGGTCTGCGAACCCTCAAGCTGAGGAATCGCACCTGCTAGCTGTTTAAGGTACCAGTCTTTAGGAAAACTTTAACAGCTGTGTTGGTGCTGATAGCTCAGCTGGATTACCTTATTCCATTAGTTCAAATGAACCCTAATAACTACAAGTGGGAACTACAGTAATAGTCGGATTAGGGCTCTAGACGCGTTCTTCAGAAATGGAGCTTAATGAAACACTGCTACAAGAGGTCATTAATACAGTATTTTGCACAAATGAACCTTGAAAACTGTGCATATTTGTTATACCTTTAATAGTTAATAAACACAGAAAATAGTCTGTTTAATGAATAACAAATATAACATTCCAAAGGATGTGTTCCAAAACACTTTTTGAAATGTCTTAACTGTGTAAATTTTTGGGATAAATTACTCAAAGGGCTAAAAAAGTAATAATCACATAGTAACTAATAATAATTACTAATGAAAATACTATATTTTTGAGTTTTCCTTGTTTTCTTGCTTTCCTATGATCAAGCTTAACAGTTTTTTACTGTTTTTGAGCTTCAGAGCAAGACCAGCTAGCTGTGAACAGTGTAAGAAATTCTGTACTTTCCTGGTCCTCTGGGTTGCGCGGTATTCATGACTCCCTGTCACATCACTCAGAGGCAGCACATCAAGAAATCACTCAAACCTGCTGTTTGCTATTTGTGCAACTGTGTGCATTCAAAATTATTTCTTGATATCTTCTCCCAGTTTTCTCCCCAGGGCCAGTCACGCTGCTGACTTTAGCACAAGTGGCTCTGTCCAGCACAGCTCTCAGACAAAGCGACATATCACTGGCCACACAGCGGGAAGTTCTCCTTGGAGGACTATCCCTCATCTTCCTGCTTCGAAACGGTAAGGTCTAGGCATTGGCCCGGTCATCAAAGCCACTTTCCATAGACATCTGAGATGCAGCCAGGCCCACGAGCCCCTGCACCAGCAAGTGACAGAGCCCTTGGGCCCACAGAGCCACTCAGACGGACTGTTGCTGATAAATTAGCATCTCGTCCAATTTTCAGGCCATATTTACAATTCAAAAAATTAATCCTGGAGATATTTAAAACATATAGGTCACTGGGCAAAATAGGAACACTTTTAAAAATCTGTGGCTACAAACAGAAGTTGTAATATGAAGTAAAACATAAATATTCAATTGAAATAGTTTATCTAAATGGACCACAGGGACAAATGGCAGCTAACTGCCATATGTCTGGGGCAGTGCATGCTGCCCTTGGTGCACACGGCACTCGCTTGGGGATGGAGAGGGACCAGCACCTTGTGGGCTCGTGCGGTGTTCTATGTGTCCACGTCGCAAGACTATGATGAGAACTGTGCCCCTTAGTGACAGTTATCATTCTCCACCCACAGGAGCCATCACTACCCAGGAAGACTTAAGAGTCTTGGCCCACGTAGTCAAGACTGATCTTGAGCAACCGGGGAAGCAGGCTGACCAGTGTGCAAACACAAACTGCTCACCAGAAGGTTTCTTACTGAACTGACGTAGCCAGACCACATTCAGGGAGCCCTCAAGGAAGCACTCGACAATACTTTCCGACTTACATTAACATAAGCGTAGACCTCAGCATGGGACATTCTCAGTGTGATACGTTATGCATTATTACACTTTCCAGGGAGCTGAAGGAACCACAGGAAACTCGTGACCAAACAAAGCAGACATTAAATGTGATGATGGTGATGTCTGAGGATGTACAGTCTTACCTCATTATGTCACCCACAACCAGCCAACATTAGCAAGATATGTATGAGGTTTGTGACCTAACAGGGTTATGTCGGTATGGTGCAAGCCAGATGATCCACAACTTCTACAGTAGCATAAACAGTTATGTGTTTGCATGCGTATATAAAAGAATATTGCTTACTGAATGCCGGCTTACAGTCTGGCTAAAGCGCTCAAGAACAAACTATTTGTGTGAGTTCTTGCTGTGTTTTTAAAGGGCTGTTGCTGTACACAGATACACACAAACATCTCTCGCTTTTGTCGAGCACTTGGGACAAAACAGCTTTATTGCAAAATTTTAAGAATTGAGACTTAGAAACAGTACAAACGACTGACTGAATGCGACTAAATGAGACTTGAGCAGCGGTGCGTGGAGGTGGGTGGTCACAAGACATTAGCCTGCATCAGACGACTAGAATGGCATCAGCCATTGTAAGATGAGTGGTGCCATAAGGGGTAGAACTGCATAGGTGCTGACACCTTCCGTGCATGGAGAGAGTAAGAGGCGAGGTGAGAAGCTTTTCAGGGGAAACATGTTCTGTCACAGTATGTATTGAGATACGAGGTTACGAGGTAAGACTGTATCGTGAAGTTGAACCTGTCAGGAAAGAGCGTGAGCTCAGGAGATGCAATCCGAGTGACGTGATCTCAGATAAAACCGGGATTTACCCATCAGGGCTGTGACTCGGTGGATGGCCAACCCACGATGGGGACCATTTGGCAGAGTTAAAAAAATCTCTCCATCCATGGCTGAGCTGTTCTTACTAAATACGGTAGGGAGTGAGGTGAATGGCAGACGATAGCCGTGCGGATCACTGGAGGTCATGTTAATTCCGCTGAATACGCTTAGGCCGTGTGAGCCTGTTATGAGGGTAATGAATAGCCTTAATGCTGGAGATTATGTCTGAGCTTGAGCTCCACACCAGTAGTAATACCATCTTCACACCCCCAAGCTGTTACCCCAGGCCCAAGGGAGCAATCCGGACTGGAAAGATGAAGCCTCGATTAGTCGAGAGGACCACCCTGGCACACATCAGTGTGACACAGACCGTGATGGAAATAATGAGGTCCAATGCAATAATTAGAGGTGTTTAGCACTTGACTGACAGGTGTGAGACAAGAGCATTTGACTGACTTTAAACAGATCTCCGCATTTGCATCGGCCCACTGGGTAAAATGCAGCGGCTGGGTAGAAACTACTGAAGGCAGCTGATTTACAAACATGATTCAGCCACAACTCCACTTTTTTCACAAAGCAAATGCATGGTTAGAATGAAAAAAAAAAACAAACACAGATACCCAGGATGCAGGGATGGCAGGGCTTTCCTTTACAGGAAAAATGGAAGCATCTGTCAGAGGAGCTGGCGACTGGGAAAGCGGAAACACAGCGCCGAGTGTTATGTAAACACACAGGCGGGAACAAGACGAGCCTCCAGATACATCTTCCTGTCCCTCTGGGATGACATGTTGGATTAAAGCGAGGATTAAATCTGCTGGCAACAACAGCGGCCCTCCTCCCAACTGCCAGAGGAGTCCTGCTTACCCCACTGTCTGTCCACAAGTACTGCTGGAATACCACTGAGGGTACTCAGCAACTGTCAGGTCCAGAATATGGCAATGTTACAGATATTAAAAAGGAAATTAAAGGAAATGTCACAGAAGAATTAAGATAACTGCAAAGACAGCCTCGCCAAGCCCAAAACAAACTAAATAGCTGATTAACATTTTCCGGTGTTCCTCTGACAGCCGCATTTTTTTTTTCTGTGGAGCATGAAAACAAACAGCCCGCCCATCATTTGTCATGGTTTATTTTAAAGAACAAACAATGCAAACATTTATACAGCGAGGAGGCCTTTAAGTCATCGATACGAAGCCAGGTCTTCGTCACAGTAACCTACACAACAAAAAGCAAAATTTAGTTCTGCTGTTATTCTCGTCCACACAAATTATAGTAGAACCGATTTAAAGGTAAATTATCAGATAAAGTAGGACTAAAAGCAGCAAATTATCCTCACAGCATTTACAGCAACTTAATACATAAATAATCTTTCTCCGACATGTACATAACATGGAGACAACTCAGTGGGAGCCGTCGCTGTGTTAAATACTACACGCACGCATACAAATCTTTTAAAAAACATGGTGTTCTGACACTGCGTGTACCTGAATTTTGGACAGTTGGTTGCATATATGCCTCCTTATAATAAATGTACATAAAGTCAAAATAAAGGGAAAATGGCCAAACCGGAAAACAACTGATGGAGAGAAAGTTAAACGTAAATGTTTTCCATAGAAAGGGCATATCCTTTGAGTTCAACAATGGCAAAAATCCCAGCAAAAATGTGGAAAACTGCCGCCAAAAAAAGGCGTCAAAAATCCCGGCAGAGAGGTTGGTGAGTCGACGCCCCTCCTAAATGACGCAGTAGGGTTCCATGGGCGTCTGCGTGCGCAAGCAGCGGGGGAAACGGGCGCACAGTCGCAGCCGCAGCTCCCTGTTGAATGCGAAGGCGATGATGGGGTTGACGGCGGCCTGCGCGAATGTCATCCACACGGCGGCAGACAGGTACGCCTGTGGCACAGCGCCACCTCTTACGAAGACGCGAGCGTAGCATGCCGCCACGTAGGGGCACCACAACACGAAAAAGGCCAGCGTAATCATGTAGAACATCTTGCCGATGCGCTTCTCCGTCTTGAACTCGTCCAGGACAAGGAGGCGCCGATCAGGGTTGTGCGCCACCTGCCGGACGCCCACCAGCGTGGGTGGCGTGGGCCCTCGGCCAAAGCCCGCAATCCAGTTGGCGGCCGCCTGCCCCGTGGCACCGGGTCCATGGAACGTCCAGTTCTGGCTGATGGCTGGGACAAGCTGGGCGGGCTTCATCTTGCGGTGGTCGTACACGAAGAAGAGCATCTTGACGTAGACGATGTGCGTGGCGCCCACCACCGCGGCCAGCATGAGCAGGAAGCCCAACGTGTCGTTGGCTTTCAGGTAGCGGTGCTCGAAGGTGCACTGATCTTCTTCACGCACAAACCTGTAGGTGCCCACGTCGAACACGGGCGGGAGCGCCATGGCGGCCGAGAGCGTCCATACCACGCAGACGACAGCGCCACACGTGCGCGCCGTCATGCGTTTCGAGTAGAACCTGTGGTGCGCGATGGCCATGTAGCGGGTGACACTCACGCAGAAGAGCATGAAGGCCACGTGGAAGCAGAAGAGCGTGGCCAGGAAGGCGAGGGCCTTGCAGCCAGCGGGGCCGCGGCTCCAGCTCGAGCCCGAGCCCACCGTCTCCATGACGAACGGGAAGCAGAGGAGGGCCCGCGCCACATCCGCCACGCACAGGTCCACCAGGAAGTAGTAGGGTGCGCGGCGCAGACTGCGCTCCTTGAGCACCAGCGCGCCCAGCAGTGCGTTTCCCGCCAGGCTGGCGCAGGCCACCAGCCCCAGGGACGCGAGCTTAGCAGCGGGGGCGCTCAGGGCGTAGTAGTTGCGCAGCGCGGGGCTCCCCCCGCCTGGCTCGCTCGCGTTTGCCATGTGCAGCCGCCCGCCCTGCCGGTCAGTCCCGCACCGGCGGCTCGCACCTCCCCGCGTCAAGCGAATGCCGCTCCCCCCGTCCCTGGGTCGGGGCGCGGGCGAACGCGAAAGGCAGCGGGCGGCGCATCGCTTCGCAGGCGCCCGCCGCCCTCGACACGGGCCGCCGAGAAAATCCGTTTAAGTCGCAGAAACGCAGGAGCCGAAAAAACGCGTCGCGGGAGCGGACGAGTGCGCGCCCGGCGCCTCCTGTGCTGCTCAGCGCGCGAGCGTCACTCGGAGCGCCTCCATCTTCTCGTCTCGCGCCACCCCTGCGCGACGGACATCAAAGGAGCGGCGGCGGCGGCGTTCAAAAAAGCGGCGACTGCATCGAATCGGTACCGACACCCCTGTTGCGGAGGAACGGTGCTGCGGGTCCGAACGAATCCACACGGCGGGGGGACCACCGAGTCACTGCTCGAGCCCCGGACACGAACCGGGAGCCTCCCCCCCCACACACCACCCCCTCCGCAGGTGTCAGAAAGCAAAACTTCCGGTGACAAAAGTGGCAGCGAGACCGGAGCGCGTCCCCGAGCCGTGTGCGGCGCGTGCTCGTCCGCCGGTCGCCTGTCACCCGTCCTGCACGTGCGTGACGCAGAGCAAGAGGATAGGGGGGCGGCGGGGTGACATCGAACCGTCAGTGTTAAAGGCGCACGGTACGCGCGCACACACACGCACACCTCTTTGTCCACACGGGAAAAGTTATTGTCCTTCAACATGTTGTGTTTTAAAATTGCATTTTATCTCTATATTTGTGATTAAAAAATGAATAAATGTAATCTTTGTGAATACATGCGTATATAATAGAGTGTATTATATATGCATTTAAATATACGTATAGATCCTGTATATATATAAATTTTATGTTATTCAGAAATAAAATACCTCTATAAAGAAACTAAATTTGTAATCAGGATTGAGGCAGGTACACTGTGTACGGGAAACTCTCTCTCTCTCTCTCTCTCTCTCTCTCTCTCTCTCTCTCTCTCTCTCNCAGGGCGCCGCCGTGGGCTCCACGTTACCTCCTGTTCCGCGCGTTCTACTCTTCTCCGGACCTCTCGCTCCTCCGCCGCCGCTTGCGCTTCATCCCGGCGGACTCGGGCAATGTTGTCCTTATTCCGAACGTGCCAGCTCTTCTTTGGCAAAATATTCATTTTCTAAACCCACGAGTCTAAAATTACTACTGTTGTCGAATCAATGTTGTCAGTAGGCCGCTGCAACTCTTAAAGGCGGAACATTTCAGCGCGGCGCCATTTTGAAAGTTTACCTGTAGTTTGTTTTTTTCATCGTCAGTTTCCGGGTAGCGGCTGCAACGTTTTTAATCCCCGCCCACATCCCTCAATATGATTGGACCAAATGGCGTCGTCAAAGCATGACCGGAAGTCGGTTCTCTCTCTCTCTCTCTCTCTCTCTCTCTCTCTCTCTCTCTCTCTCTCTCTCACACACACAGTCAGTTTAGTCTCCAGTTCACCTGAAGCACATGTCTTTGGACTGTGGGAGGAAGCCCCACACAGAAGGTGCTGGGTTCAAGCCCACAGTGAGAAAAATCAGAGACCACGAGACAGCAGGGTTCACAAGCATAGGTTGAAATAGTCAAATTCTGTATTGTAAAGCAGTTAAAATGGCATCTATAGTATGTAGAGATTGAAAAGCAGAAGTGATTCTGCCTGTACTTCTCACACATGGAACCACATATTTTGCACACAGAATGCCAGTCTTTGTTGCATTTATGTACTTTGTCAAAAGCTATTTAAAATGCTAGTTTTGAACACTGAGTCATGTACCCATTTATAAAATCGGTCACTCTGAATGCTCAGTTCAGGGTAAATACTTGGATCAACATTTTATCCACAGGAGCAGAACTCAAATACCGGTTCTTCTGGCTGCTATAAGGCAGTTCTAACCATAACGCCTCCTACTGTCCTATGATGAAGATTGCAGGGTGAAGTTCCAGAAGAGGACCTGCAGTAGCGATGAAGCAATTTCACCTGAATGGGTAGGGGGAATAAATTCGTGTCACCAGAACAACAAACGGCAACAATAATGCTTTATTCCGCACATTGCCTGCCCAAATTTATGTTCAGCCGTATCACCACCCAAAGCCACTGGAGCCCGGAATACATCCAGGTGTCCTCCTACACCCTGACACAGAGAGGTGAAAGGGATAAAGCCCCCCACTCCACCATCTGTATCCGAGACACTGTGATAGCCAGCAGGGCTTCCCTCCTGCCACCTAGAGGTAGGGCAGCTATAGTCTTGTGTGTCAATCTGTGTTTGGGGTTTTTAACCGATTCTTTTTCATTTCTGCAGCACAAAGAAAAAGGGGAGGAGTCTACACAGGGGCTGGGAGACACACAGCATTCAACCTTGGCACTCACACCAATACACATCTGCACTGAGCCCCGACAAACACACATTCCTAGAGGCCAACACAAACTCTACTTTGAACTCCTGAACCGCACTGGCTGAGACACATGGCAGAGCAGCCAACAGAATATTATTGATTATTGATTAGAACAGGCAGGAGATCGATGTCTAAACCGCAGGAGTGCCCGGTGCGGTTACGCTCTTCAAATAGATAGTGAGATCAAGGAACTAGGGAACGCGCACACGCACACACACACACAGTGTACTGGGATATACTGATAACAATCATCATAACAGGAAACCACTGCAAATTAATAAGATTATTATTAATCTACCGTGAAGTGGGATCCCACCCACAGTCTCCCTCACCCACTGTTTTTGCCAGCTGTGGCTCCAACCCACTGATGTCTGACCTGGATGGTAATTATGGTAAAAGGACGCATGGTGGTTAATGGCCATGTCTGGATTTTCACAGTGAATGTGTGATGGGAGCTCTGGTGGACTCAGGTGCAAAATTTATTTAAAATGTTTAGGACAACAGGTGGTTAAAGCTGTTGTTTGGATGGCAAAGACTTGGAAAGAAAGAAACCCAGGAATGTGAAGACTTGAGGAGAACAAAGATTTGGGGACATGGAAGACATGAAGGCCCAAAGACTGTTGGATCAGAAGCTGGAAAATTGGGAGGACACAGTACAGGAGGAAGCAGGGACCAGGACTGCGGTAGGCACACAGAATCAGAAGCAGTGGCTGTCCTTCTCCTGGTTGCTGGGTGATTTGACAGGACCAGGTCTGTCAAGTTCAGACAGATGATCCTAAGCAAGACGTCTGGTGGTTACGTGGGGTGCTGCTCCTGGGGGTAGGGACAGAACCATCTTCTGACAGGTAAAGATGGAAACAAACGCACTGCACAGCTCAGGTACACCTGCCCATCAAAGATGGAAGAGCAGCTGAGCCTAAACAAAAATGAGCAATTAAAAAGATCTTAAGTACAAGTGAAATGGAAGCAGGTGGCATAGTGGTTAGAGCTCTCACCTTGTATTTGAAGGTCCTAGGTCAAGATTGCCCTCCTGTTTGATCAAGGTGCTTACTCTGAATTAATACAGTAAAATTTACCCTGCTGTATAAATAGATAAATCAGCATAGGTAGAAAACCTAACAGTGAGGGTAAAGCAGAGCAACACTTGCGCTAACAGTACACACGTCCATCCATCCATCCATCCATCTTTATCCTGTATATCTGTTTTCCTTAATGAGGAGATCCATCATGTTGTGATTGAAATTTATGGACTATATGATCTTTATGTGAAAAGAACATTTACCATCTGTGTGCTATACTGTTTAATGTGTGTAAAAAGAGTTCTGGGGGGGGGCTACCGAGAGAGAGAGAAAGGGAGAAGGGGGAGCGGCAGTGACCGAGAGTGAGCGCATGCGCGGCGCCACCTGTTTGTCGTCGTTGTTGTTGTTATTGTTGTCGTCGCCGAGGCGCCGGTTGGTCGGTGGTGCGCGCGCGCTCTGTATTGTTCGCAGCGGCGCTGCACTTCGGGCCGCACGTCGATGCGCTGCGGCGACCGAAGAAATGGCGCTGTCTGCGGCCCCGGACCTGCAGATGAACACGGAGGTGCAGGGCGGTCGAGTGAGTGACCCGGAGAACAGCATTCACATCGACGAGAAGGAGCTGGAGAAGGAGCTGGAGAAGGAGGGAGACGACGCCAGCTGCGCGCTGCCCCTGCACTCACCGTGGACCTTCTGGCTCGACAGGTAGGCGAACAGACATCTGGGCGAGAGGCTGCGTCAGTAAAACCTGCTAGCTTTTTCACTTCAGGTTGCAGCGTTTTTGGTCAGTAATTCTGAGCGCTTTTTTACCGTACGTTTCTTTGCAACGGCTCCGCAAACCATGGTCGGTTAGCTAGTTAGCAGCGCGGCTAACACGAAGGCCCGGTTAGCTTAACTTTTCGTTGATGCTGTTATTGCACCCGGGCCGCTCGTTAGCAGGAAAGCTAGTTATGGTAGCTAGCAAGCATCGGTGCGCTTGTGTGCTTTGTTTTATTTTTATAATGTGCGACCGAGACTCGGTGTACAAAATATTGTTTCACGCCATGTGAGGTAAAATTGTTGAAAAGTTGCGATCTGGGAGGGTTTGTTTGCATGAGTAGCTTACAACAACTAGCATGCTAAGAGTTTTTCAGTTCATGAAAAATATTGCATTCTCTTTTCAACTAGCATAGTTTTAGCAGCCCTGAAAACCGTTGTTTAAATAACTTAGTTCAACCCACATTTATATTGCTCAGTGTTTCCGTCACACAACTTTTCACTGTTCATATACGTCATTTATTATATTTAATATTGGTATATTTTTAAATAGGTTGTGCGCTGCTGAATGGTAGACAGTACGCAGACGATGAATCTATGAAGACGAGAAGGATGGATGTGTGAATTATGTGAATTGCACAACCTATCTGTTGAGAATGTTTAAAAATGTGTAAAATGTTAAAACACTGTAGCGATTTTGATAGGCTGAACTGCATATACTGTATGCAAAATGAAAAGATGTCAACTTACATTTCCATACAGTCAGCCTCATGGTTTAACCCTTTCCCAAAATTTCTTTTAATACTGTATATTGTTTTCAGCTCCTTCCACCTGAGAGAGGAACTGGACCTGCATATTTTCCATGTTTTGCATTTCATGGAATTCTACATGGTTAATCACTTATTAGTACTTATGTTGACTGTTAATCATTATTTATAGATATAAATAATGTTTTGTTTCAGAAAGCATTAGAAAAATGTGGTAAGAGATTCTCTATATTAAATTATTTCCAAATGAGACACAAAATGCATGTAATATGTGAAAGTAGATGTGTAAGAGTGGTTTTCCTCTTAAGGAGTCTGTTTCAGAGTGTGAACGGCATTTGAAGGGCTAAGGGGTTGCATTCTGTAATACTGAACATGCTCAATGGGGGGTCTGGTGTGGCCTCCAGTGAGTCACTTCAGCTTGTGGTTTGGTAGCAGAGCTCTTCATTTGGTGTAAAATTTTGCCCTCTAGCGTTCAAGAAGCAGCGTCATAATACGCTGTCTGGGCAAAAAAAAAAAGTCACCACCTGGATTTTACTAAGCAAATAGGTAAGAGCCTTCCTTTGGATAATTACTGCAGTTCAGCAATGTTATGTGCCCAAAAAATGAGGTGAGCTGACTACCTGCTTATACTGAATGAGCAGGTTTTTCCATCCATGGATTTTTTTTCTTCCAAGATTACAATGCCAGGATTCATGGGGCTCAAATTGTGAAAGAGTGCTTCAGGGAGCAGGAGACATCATTTTCACACATGGATTGGCCACCACAGAGTCCAGACCTTAACCCCATTAAGAATCTTTGGGATGTGCTGAAGAAGACTTTACACGGCGATCTGACTCTCCTGTCATCGATACAAGATCTTGGCGAAAAATGAATGCAACTCTGGACGGAAATAAATGCTGTGACACTGCATAAGCTTATCGAAACGATGCCACGGTGAATGTGTGCCGTAATCAAAGCTAAAGGGGGTCCAACGAAATATTAGAGTGTGGGACTTTTTTCTTTTTTTTTGGCCGGGCAGTGTATTATCTATTAATAATTATTATATTAACCTCTGTATAGCTGATGCCTTTCAAAGGAAATTATGTTAGATAATGAACAGTTTACAATTATTTACTAATTTGTACAACAGAGTATCTTGCTCTAGTATCAGTGCAGCGTAAATAGAGCAGGACTGGAATTTGAGACTGCAACTCAATGGCTCTCAGTGCTAAGCTACCTGTTGCCCAATTAATTTGTCAACCCCTTAATAATTATTAGAGTTTAGAGTTAGTTTAGAGGTTTTTTCCTTATTCTTGTTTATGTTCATTCAGAGTGTTCCACATACTTGTCTAAAACCTGAAAGGGTTAAAGAATATCGGTCACATGACTGTCGCTGGACTTCTCCGGTCATATGCCAGGCAAGTTGTAAAAATAGAAGCTGCTCCTTCATTGCCTGATAAAAAGTGTTGTTTTTATTTGTGTGTCTTTTTGAAGGTCATTGCCAGGAACAACGGCAGCAGAATGCGAGTCCAACTTGAAAAAAATCTACACTGTCCAGACAGTTCAGGTAAGGTCCACAGGTGTAACTAGAGCTAAACAGAAAAGGAAAATAAACATTTTTTTGACTAAATAAAAAGGATAAAGTTTGCAAATTACAGATGTTTTGTTCTCCTTATTTCTTTCTATCACTAGTCTTTCTGGAGTGTGTATAATAATATCCCACCTGTGACGTACCTACCTTTGAGGTGTAGCTATCACCTAATGCGTGGAGAGAGGAGGCCCCTCTGGTGAGTCCATCATTCAGTTGATTTTCAAGTTGTTTTATAATTTTGATGCAGCTAAAGGGTGGGATGAGAGGAGGAGGACTGAAGTGGCAGATTTCTTGTTTTTTGTATGTAACATCCATCCATCATCTTTAACTGCTTATCCTGATCAGGTTCATGGGAATCTGGAGACTGTCCTGCAACCACTGGACACTAGGCTATGAAACTACACACTAGACAGGATGCCAGTCCATCACACAGGGATTTCATGAAACAAATATGTTAAATCATAGTGTGAAATGTACTTGTGGTGTATAGTAATGAACTAAGATGCCCTACGTTGCGAAGTTGTGAACATTATACGACAGATTCTTCAGCTGACACTGATAGTGAAGCTCAGAGTAGAGGTGCAGGTGTGGCCTGTGGCTGTGTGCAGTTTACTGAGTATAGATTGAAACGATGGATTTGAGATTACAGTTTGAAGTAATCCTTTGTTTTTTTGTTTTTTTTTTTTTGTTTGTTTTTGTTTTTTTAAACAGTGGAACTTTTGTGTGTCTTTAGTGTTAAGCCTAAAGGGACCCTTAAGGATAAAAAATTGCTGTATCAGAAAGCCCAGAGCTATGAATTTTGCTGTGGTGCTGTGATTAACGACTCAACGTTAAGCTGTTAGGATTTTGAGGATTGCCACATTGCTATGAAGTATTTGGGATATCACCTGTAAATCGAGTTTAAGATATACAGTAATTCTGAACCATAGAAAATAGCCTCTTGTTGTAGCTTCCTGATTCTGGGACAGCAGCAGCCCTGATGTAGACAAGCGGTTTCCAATTGTGCGTGTGTGCGTGCATGTGAGAAAAAGAGACTCACTGTCATTATCACATGTCCAGGTCAGGGCTGCTGTGGTCCAGAGTCTATCCCTGAACCAGGAGGCACTAGATTAGTCAGGCTATAATCTGGGCAGGTCACCCGTTCCTTTGCAGGCCCTCAGTGTTAAAGCAGAGTTTTCACAGTGGCCGAATTGAATAATGATTTGTTCTCTTGGAATCCAATTTTCAAACTTTTGTACAGTTCACAGACAGAATTTAAAAATCCTTTTCTTTGTACCTTGACTTTGTAGTTCCATTGTAGTTTGTGTTCTCACGTCACTTTAAAAGTGTTGTATTGTTTTATTCCCTTGAATATGAACAGGCGCAAATTTGGCTCTGCTGGGAAAGGCTATATATGTAGCTCTTTATGAGTAAATAAATAGAGGCAGTTATGCACCATATCCAAACATTTTCCCCTTCAGTGACTCTACAGTTTCTTTCTGCTTGTTGGGCATGCAGCATTTCTGATGAGGTGTCTACTGGTATTAGACCGTATGCAGAGTTAACCTCTTACAGCAGTGTCTCCTGACTTCTTGCTGTTGTAAACTTGATATTATTTATTCTAATTAATTTATTAATTACACTTTTCTTCAAAGTGGCTTAAAATGTTAAGATGGTTACAATGAATTGCCAATTTATACAGAAGGTGGAACTCCAACCAATCCTTTTATTGTAAGGCAGCAGCTCGAACTACGCCACCTGCTGTCCATTTTTAATGCTGATTTATCCAGATAGGTAAAGTGCGGCGATCTTTCATCTTGCTTTTTTTCATGAGGCTTTTGCTTGCTTTTTTCTGAATATTTCCTGTGATCTTTTAAATCTGAATTGTCTTCTACAATAAGGACAGCACTTTCCTTTGTTGCCTTTACATTTATTGTAATGTGGAAGATGTAATGCAGATACACTTAGGCCTCAAGCCTTCATCAGCCTGTGTAGACTTTGGTAGATGTAAATAACAAACACTGCAGGTCAATGTGGCTCATTATTTTTCTAATAATTAGACCAAAACTGCAATCATTCAACTGAGAGATTGAACAGAGGGCTTGTAATTCACTGCAGGATAGTTGTCTGAATGGTTTACTGGGTGTCCATTACATTGGACATTTCAGGAGTGCAAGATGGATGATACCCTAAGTAAATTAGGTACCAAAACACATTATCTATTACTGATAGCAAAAACATCTGTATCCTGATGTAAAGAGAATATCTACACATTTGTATCTATAGAGTACTTGTATATCTAAACTTATGTACACTTTTGTATACATTTGCATGTCCATACACATGTCAGCATCCATTGTTTCTTATAAAACCACTAGGAAACCCTTTTTAAGTATCAGTGTCATCTGGCTCATTCCTAAACAGTAGTTGGATGTATGAGAATCAAGGCAGCAGCTGTCCACACTTGGTCCACATTGATCACAGTTTTACAGACCTTTTTGAAACAGTGGTGGAACTGTTAAATACTCTACTGGACAGCTGATGTTGATACAGGTTAATCATTTCATTTCCAAAAAGATTGCCCCCCCCATTTAAATTTAAATATCACTCATTTTCAACTGTATTTTTATTTCAGGGAAGAGGAAAGCAATGCTAAGGGTGGAGTTTGGAAGATGAAAGTTCCCAAAGAGAGCACGGTATGTGCAAAATGCTTACTGCAAGCACCTTGGATTTAATTTTATACTTAGTGTTTTGCCAAGGGGAAAGTTTGTTCATAGAGTATTTATGTGTTTATTTTTTATCAGTCTGCTGTTTGGAAAGAACTGTTACTTGCTACCATTGGAGAACAGTTTGCAGATTATTGTGCCTCAGGTGAGTACCAAATGAAGCCTAACCCCACTTAATTGTGCCATCATTAGTTAACTAGCCAACTTTGACTGTGAGTTTGATTTTAAAAAAGGTTCTTTTTTATATTAATAAAAGTTGAGTGAAGAAAGTGAAGTTGAAATTCTGCGTTTTCAGCAAGCTTACTGCATGGATAATAAAAATTGTAGTGTGCACACATTTTCTGTATCACTGTTCATTAATTAAGCATTATCTATTTGACATTTTTCCCTTAATTTAAATAACCCTGTGTATTTAACAGTTTTCCATCCATTTATGCAAAGGCATCACAATTGCAAATGGTGTTGAAATAACTCTTGTGTAATATGTGTGCCAGTATGGTACACGGGCAGTCCTCGGTACTGCTTGCTGAAATGAGCTTGGCCTTGCGCTGCCTCTGAGTCACGGAAGGAAATCAAAATAAGTTTTATAAGTGTGTGCTTTTAACTAAAGCTCTTCTCCAAAGTCACTTAGAATGTTAAGCTGTTTCCAGTGATTCATGCATTTACAGCTGGGTAATTTTTACTGTATCCATTCAGGGTATCTTGATCAAAGGTACAACAATGAGGGCAGGATCTGAAAACGAGTCCTTCCAAGTACAGGATAGCAGCTCTAACCACTGGTGTCTGTTGATTTAAAGTCTAATATTAATGTGTTGATATGTTAGTGTTTTTATCAGAATGTTTTACTAGTTTTAACCTTCTGGGAAACTTAGGAATTTAATGGATTATTACTTCCTCATGTATACATGAATTAATAACAGGAAAAATTATTTGAGACATTAAAAAGGCCGATTTCACTGTTGGAGTTGAACTGTAACAGTAATGAGAGGCTCGAATCCTCAGGTGACTCTGGACTTTTCCCCTCTATGACCAGTAGCCTAAGTGTAAATGACACCACTGAATGCTCACTAGCCTGAGGACCTGTGTCCTGTATGTCTGGGGGCTGCGCTGCACAAGCACTGCGTGAAAGCCTAATTCTTCTGCCTGAAGGCTGAAAGGAGTGGAAAAGAATTTCTTTTTTGTGCTATAGCAACATGGTGAACTGCTGTACTTTTCTGTAATTTGCAGGTGAATCAGAGAATCATATGCTAAATGTCTGCTAAATAAATTTAAATACTAGAGTCACAATGATAATAAGCAGTAGCAATGAAATACAAGCTATGTACGTGAGTGAGAAAAGCTGTGTGTCACACAGGTCAGTTTGACAGTTTCCTTTCAAATGGAGAGTGAACCTGTTGCTCTTGTTTCCTCGCAAGAGCAGCAGACAATGGCAAGGCAGCCAAATGCAAACATTACAGCATTATTATAGTCACACAGGTACATGTCAGGTGTACTGGTATTTGTAAGGCAAAAGTGTTAATGGAAAATGCCATTGATTAACACAATCCCTTTTTTGTGTTTTAGAGGATGAAATAGTGGGTGTGAGTGTCAGTGTAAGAGATCGAGAAGATGTTGTCCAAATATGGAATGGAAACGCCTCTTTTGCCAGCGAGGCAAATGTTTTAGCCAAGATTTATGAGCTCCTCCCACGCATAAATTTTAAAGCAGTGTTTTATAAACGTAAGTATTATGGTTTGACTTTTTACTAATTGTACACAGTGCTGTATTGTGCTTGCTGTTCTTGAACATTGGACTTTTGACACAAGGTCACACTCTTGTAGGGTATCAGTTTGTTTTTAGTAGTAGGTGCAAAGTTAAGCAAAGTTCTGGATGTGTTTAAAGCATGTGTTTGTGCTTGGAAAATGTCCAAAGGTGGTGCATGGCAGAATCTTGTCTTGTTGACATTTTCTGTCATTTGACATTTTTTTACATTTTGAGGTGTTTAAGATTAATTTTGTTAATGCTTCTTTTTCAGCTCATGAAGAGCACCATGCATTTGAGGGTGGTCGTTCAAAGCATTAGCCACTCACGCATTTTGCTGTCAATTTAGTTTGCTTTGCAAAACCGGACTCACTATCTCCTCTACAAACAGCATTCTGGTTAATTAAAAACAGTTTGCAACTCTGGAGACACTGGGTGATATTACAGATGCTCATTTTGGATTGTACTTCTTTCAGGAATGCCATCACATATGTTGGTTCGTTGCATTGCGGAGAGAATTTGTCTTCATTTTGTTGGGTTTTAAACAATTTTGGTTCTTGTTAGATTGTCACTCGTGTCTTTTGATGCTGTGCTCCCACAATTCAGCGCTAAAGCTTTCACCTCCTCCTCTTTCTCCCTTGCTACTTCTGCTGTTAACACGTATGTGCCCCCACTCCAACAAACCCAAGCACTTCACATGTGGACAGAACCCCTCTGTCACGTGTGTCCCAGCACAAACGCGGCTGCTTATTTCATCCCCTGTGCGGTACAGAACACACAGCGGTACCTGCTTAACACAGCCTTCCTGACAAAGGCCAGTAACTGACCCATTCGCACAGTTAAGTACTGTTGGTGCTGCAACAGATATTACATCGGCATTACATTTGTCCTTCCGTTTAGTTTTAGTCTTGCATGTAGGGACATCGCAGTGTGACATTACTGTGTTACTGGTTGTATTTCTCTTTTTTTACTTTAGCATGTTACTGTGAACAGTTTGCTCATAAGAATGAGGTAAACATTCAGTGCTTTCAAAATGCATCCCTTACATTGTAGTAAACAGATGAGATTTAAACTTTTGTAACTATACATTAGGTGTATTTATTATAAAGCCACAGCACTTTTATACAAGTATCGCAATACTTTGTAATAACTGTTGAAGACTTAACTGTCATAATTTGTTTAAAGACTACTAAAGTTGAGCTTGGTTCATAGAAATATGTGTTTAAGAAATGACACTTCCCAGAGAGTGAATGATTTACATTACCGCAAGCAGCATTTTACCATGGTAAAGGCAACCCGCATGTGTCACAGTTGTCTGCTTCTGCTGTTGCATTCCATCTCTGGACAGTAGCCTTGCTCCCCACCACCGTTTTATTACTCAGCCTTGTTTTTCAGATGCCCTTTTTTTTTTTTTTTTTTTTTTTTTAAATATCTATACTTTAAATAAAAATTTATACTCAGTACTTGTAACGGATGAAAAGTACTTCCAAGTATCATTATTAATAACTATGAATAGATATATAATATGTATTACGCTGTACCAAAGATTTTTTTTTTGTATCCATTTTGTGCTGAACACTTTCCACAGAGCAAATGTTTGTCTTTCTGAACTTTTCTCTAGACCTTTTATGTAGTTTAGTAAATGCATTTTTGTGAGAATGGTAGCATATTTGTGTGTGTGTGTGTAGTCCCCTTCATTGTCACGTTTTTATTCAGACAAGTATTTGTATTTTGAACGGATGGAAATGACAACGTTTAATTGTTGAATGTTGCTTGTTTTTTTTTTTTTTTTTCCTTTTTTCGGATAAGGCAGGTGTCCTGGATAACTGCTGTCATCTGACTTGGGTCGTTGGGTGTAAAAATACACCAGGATGTTGCTGTTGGACTGAGTCTCGTGATCACTGGTGCCTGCAAATGTTGCCCATTGTGTACATTATATAATGTAGTTTAAAAAAAAAAAACCTGTTATGGACTGGTGCCTTGATTTGTTTATTTTTGTTTCTCCTCCTTTCCCCCAACCAGATTAAAATGAATTTGTCTTTTCAGTTTGTGTAACTGGTTTCAGTGAAATATTAATCTTTTAGATTTTGACATTGTAAAATAAAATGCACAGATTCAGTATGAAGTTGTTTTATTATTTTTGCATTTTTTCAAACAGACCTGAACTCCGGTCATGATTTCTTGTCTCCTTCTGGTGGTAAGTGTGCATTGTTTGGTAAAGCTGCACTTCGCCGTTCAGTTTACTGAGGAAAATGCTCGATACAGACAAACTGAAGGTTGAAATTAGACGACTTGATCAGACGCATCTCTTAATTCGTTTGACTTTGAAATCCTCCTATTTTGTTGTGAATCAGCGCTGCGTTTCTGCAAATTCGGCTATAGAGACTCCAGAGGTTTTACTTAATGTCTGAGCCGCTAGATCTTGTCATTCACACAAGGAGTTGTTGGGCACAACGCTGCAAGGATGGAGCTAAATACAAACGAAAGGTCACCGGACCCCATCCTGTTCGGCGTTTTCGCCGCAATACGTGCGATCGGCCTTATCCAAACGCACAGAAAAGATGGTAAATCGCGAACGCTGCCCATCGCGGTTGTTCATTATTACTTTGCGTTTCCATGCACCGGCTTTACGATTTTCCCATCATGCCGTGTGAGTACATTGAGCGGAGCCTTTATTTCGTGCTGATGAGCGCTGCAGTTAATTTATGAGAGCGGCAGTGGGTTTCCATTGTTCCCCCGGAGCTCACTCTGCACACAGCAGCAGGGGAGAATATCATCTGAAAGCCACCTCCTTTGCTATAGAGAGCGGATTCTTTTCATTTGCTTAATTACCTAATTAACAGAAAGCTAATTACTTTGTTGTGTGCATGGGTGCATATGGAGAGGCTGTTACATAACTTACTGATGGTGATCCTCATTTATCTTAAGAGAAAGCATGGTTTGATCATATTGTGGCCTTAAACCAGGGAGGCTCGCCTTATTGCTTATTGTACCCACAAGGGGTCAAAAATTATAATCTAAGACAAAAGGAAAAAGGGGGGAAAAAAAAAAAGGCACCGGAATCATCTGAGCCCTGGAGACGAGCTGGTCCGCTGCATTGTACGGCCTTTAGCTGCTGAGGATGCTTAGCACAGAGGCCAGTTCGGCTCCAACATTTTCTCTCCGCTGTGCTGGTAAAGCTGTTTGGTGTTTAACTTGACCTCTGCTCTGTTTTCAGGGACGCACCGAGTCGGGCTTCTACCGGACAGTTACGGTGTTCATTTTATAATTGGTTAATTAGGTTACGGTAACTTACCCGGTGTCATCAGAAATGACTCTTCAGCACCACTGCCCTGCTGTGTAGGTTGGGTCACAGTACGATGTGCACCTTGGACAAAGGAGTTGGCTGAAATGCCAATTAAAAATATTAAAACGGGCCGACCCGCCACTGACGGACACCCGTCGTGCTGCTTTAGATTACAAACGGCATAAGCGGCCACTCGCAGAACTGAAACCACTTCCGTGTCTGTGTGTTTTCAAAATTAGCTTTTAAAGTGCTTTTGTGCAGGACTTTGCAGGGAATAATGATTATTTCCTTCTCACGCTGTAAAGCTGCACTGCACCTTACATCATTAACATTTTGGATGAAAATAAGGGACAGACAGTCTCTTGACACCCAGATGTTTAGCCCTGTTGCCATGGATTTCAGAGTGTAAAAGCAAACATTTGGTGCAATTAAACAGAGCGTTTGCCTTGGTTTAACTACTGTTCATTTGTTTTATAGGAACACACATCAAACAAGTAGAAGCCTGAACACTGCTGCTGATTATTTCAAGTTTTGCTGCGCTGCGAAGTTAAAATCACTTCCTTTTGTGCTCATACAGAGGTAACTCCATAGTTTAGAAATGCTGATCAACATTCAGCCCCTTTCCCCGAGAAGCCTAAGCAGAAGTGACCATTTGCATATATTGGGCCATGTGCTGTTATTTATTCTCCAACAAACACCACTACAGATTTTAAAGTCCAACAGGTGAAGCGGGGCAGCAGAAAAGTGACACAGTCCTGGTAGTGTGGGGTTTAAACTGATGGTTTACAGTCTAAGGTTCTCACTTTCAATTTTTTCCACTTCTTGAGTTCTAGTAATGAAGAAAATACCTGTTTTCCACTTGAAACAACACTCTTAGGAAACAAAAAGTTAAAGTTCTAGAAAGCTTGGCAAAGGTTTGGACCATTGCTGGAGCACAGATAAGGCCATTGAGACAGAATGGGAAAAATGTGGCACAACCCAGAAATGTTCAAGGTCAGACTGCCACACCAAACCGAGCATCAGGATGAGAAAGACAGCTGACCAAAAGCCTACACAGGGAGACTGACGTTGCTGGTTTAAATGGAAATCGCAGTCCGCAGATTTGGTTCTTTGGGAGAGCGGCAAGAAGAAAGGCAAACTTGCTGTTGGGCCGAGAGTCCCTGAGACCTTCTGGAAGATGTTTTTGTGGTCTCGTGAGACAGAAGTTGAGCTGATAGTTCTGTCTTAAACAGTTCACTTTCTTGAACCCTACAGGGAAATTCCCAGCACATTTTTGGTATGTTTCATGCAAATATTTTACAATTTACATAGGCACTAGCCTGAATGTCAAGATTTTTTTTAAGAATAATCAGAATGTGAGAAAGCCTTTTTTTTATGCTTTTGTTGCACACAGAGTCACTGAAATGAGTGTAACTTACAATAGTTTTGCCAAATTTGTGCATTTATAACAGGAGGAATGTTTAACCGGTCATTCCGACAGTCCATCATCCAGGTATTGGCATCTGTGCTATCAAGCACAGTGGTGGCAACATCATGATGTGGGATTAGGACTGGGAAATTAAGGATACATTGGATAAGCCAAATTAACTTAAACACAAAACAGTAAAAACTGCAAAAGAGTGGCTTTAACAAGTGTTCCTCAATTGCCCAGCCAGTGCCCAGACCCAGAAAAAAACTTGCAACAGATTCCAAGGTTCAAGGTATAGGAATGTTGCACAAAATTCCGTTTTGAGAACGCTCCACATGCATCTTGAAAACTTACATATTAATGTCCATATATTCACATTCTGTTTTACTCAAATGAAATTTAACATTTCCATTTTGCTGCTCGAATGGGCCGCAATAACATTTTAGCACTTTTTTTGTAAAAGAAAATATATGTATATTTTGAGATCCACAGTTGAGTTTATATTAATGCATCCTTCACCGACACCTGATACAGCTGTATTGATGCACAGTATTAAAATTTTATAGGCTGCTGTGAATATTTGCGGCGACATCGCGGGCCACCAAGCCCCGTTTACCCTATTTTATCCAGAGGGTGGCGCTCTATAACCAACGAATCCGCCGTTCCCTCACCTCCCTCGCACAGCAAAAGGGACAAATAGGCTTTAAACCCCATTGATGCAGCCATGATAAATTCACCGTCGCATATAATTAAACGAACTGTGGTTTTTCAGCCCTTGATCAAGGACGGGGGGGACTTTAAAACATTTTCGCTTGCGCTGTAGATTAATGTTGCTTTCCGAGCCCGAGAAGCGGCCCACGACCATCCTCTGATGTGGAGTCACGGGGGGGTTAAATTAATTCTAACGGTGTGATACACCTGCACAGTCCGCCGCGTTGTCCTCTGTCGGCCGCAGGGGGGCGCGCTCCTGCTCGGGGCGCTAACAAAGTTTAATACTTGACTACGAAATAATAACCGCGGGGCACAGCTTACCTTTACAAACCTGTTACGTGTAAAATGATACAATGCGTAAAACACATGTTAATACGCATTTATCATACATGCATTTGCCTTGCTGTCTACAAAAATGTACGCCAGGTACACGAATGCGCATTTAAGTTCCTTTGAAAAATGGTTGGATGCACCGATGCTCATTACGTGAATTAGTCCCCCCGAAAAGTTGTGCGCTTAAAGTTACACTAAAGTTTTTCTTTTTTTAAAAATAAATTTAAAAAAAAAGGCACAACCAGCAGAGGAGCGACTTCGCCCAAGTATTTGTGCCGGCCAAAGAGCTCCGTACTTCGGGGCTGCGGCGCGCGAGGCGTTTTCGGCGGCCGAGGGCAGTTCTCCGCGCGCCAGAGTAAAAATGGGGTAAAAACGGGGTGAAGGCGAGAACTAAAGCGCGCAGCTTCGCAAGGTGGCAGGGAGCGAGGCTCTGTCCTCCTGCTGAACTCTCACCTCGCGAACCCGCCTCCTTCCATTGGACGGGGAGAGCGGGGGGGTGGAGAGGGGAGGGGAGAGAGTCCAGCTTCTAATTAGCTTAGCTCGTTAGCCTGCTAGCTCACACGCGCTTCTACTGCTACTACATGCGCCTTAACGTCGCCGCCTCCATGAATCCTCCTCACCGGCGCCACCACCATCTTCCTCCATCCTCACCCTCACCCTCCTCCTCCTCGACTCGCCGGTCCACCGCACGTCGGCCGGCGCGTGTTGTTTACCAAGCAGGTGGATGTGACGTAACGGCCTCGGAACGCCAAAAAACAAACAACCCCATCCGCGGACTCCCCTCTGAAGCGTTCCTCTTCTTTTCCCGCTTCCCCCCTTCTTCGAGCCGCATTAAAAATGTAAAAAGCGCGGCCCCGCATATTCGAGGCGGCGGCGGCGGCGCTGTGAAACCCGCACGTCGTCTCTCTCTCACTCTCGCTCTCTCACTCTCACTCTCTTGTCCACCCCCCGCACCCCCTCCCGCCGTATCCCGGTGGCGTCTCCGGCTGGAGAAGTTGGCCCCCACCTCCCGTTGGCGGAGTGATCTTGGTGTTTACAGTGCGGCGTGTCGTGCGCTGGGTCCTCCTGACGCTGGGCATCGCGCGCGCTGCACTTCTTCAAAATTTCTTTCCTTCCCCCTCAAAAACGAGAAAACATTTTTCCTTTGCGCCTCACGTTCGGTTAAAATCGGTAAGTGGCCGGTCGCTCCGCCGCAGTCGCTTCTCCCGGCGCTCACTCTGTCTCCCTCCCGTTCCCCCCGCTCTCTCTCTCCCCGGGTCTCCGGGCGCAGCGCTCGGCGAGTTTTGCTCCTTTTGTTTTCCCCCCCTTTTTTTGGGGAGCTTCTCGTTTGTTCGCTGCTCGTTTGTGTCGCCAGACGAAGGCGGAACATGGAGGCGCCGTAACGGCTGACGCGACCGCACATGTCGGCGGCAGCGGCGGCGCCCCTGCGAGGCTTCTCGGAAGTTGGCGAGTTGGCGGAGCGTACGCGTGTCGGTCCTGCGGTTGCCGGTTGCCGGTTCGGAGGCGGGCGGCGCGCGGAGACGGCGGTTGCTCGTGGGCGGCGGGACGCGCGCGGGTAACTTTTGAGAAGTTTCTGGCGGCGTGCGTGCCGTGATTTTAGTGGAACCGGGGGCTCCTCGCACCACGTGTGACCTTCCTAACCACTTCTCACACACATTCTGCGTTTAACGTGAGCCGAGTGCGCTGTCCGTGCGGTCGCCCAGCGCGTCTCTGTCACAGTTTTAGGGGACTTCGTGTCGTGCGGCTTCTCCTGGGCACCGTTCGCCACTTGAGCGCAGGGTCTCGGTGTTGCGGAGTGAAGTTGAGCGAAGCCGAGGAGCTGAGCGGGGCAACTTTGTGCTGCTCTGTCACCTTCTTCCCCCCTCACCCCCACTCCAAACGCGTGTCCGCCTTGCCCCCACCCCCGCAGGTGTTACAGTAAAGTCCGCCGTCACTGAAAAGCCCAATTTTACGGAAGAGAGGAGCGGCTGTCGGGAGCCGCAGTGGAGACAAACACTGGAGCTGAAGAGCTTTTAACTAAACGCTGTAAAAAAAAAAAAAAATAGCCGCGTTCTTTATTTATAATAATATAAATAATATCCGCTGTTGTCTTCATGTTACAGTGATGCCGAACTTACTTGGTTGTTTTGCTTTAGTTTGCTTTAGTTTTTACGGTCACGTTCAACAGGCCTCAAACCCACTGACACGAGAAAAAAAAAACACTTTGCAGATTAAACACCTTCCTTGCGTTCGTACAAAATATAAGGTTTTCGGTTTTTATAAATGAAACTGCCGATGTGTGTTGGTCGTTTGACAGAAGTTGCTGCTTTTGTGTTCCCACATTGAGTTTAGATCCATCTTTTTGTTTTCCCATTTAAATCATGTAATCCTATAAATGGTAGAAAGTGTCTTTTGAGAACGTTGTGTAGATAGGTTCTGCTGAAAATAAATCCAAATTTTGTAAAAGTGTTAACTGCAACATAAATTTGCTAAATTGGGATATGGAAGTAAGTTTATTTGTACCTGCTAATTGTTACATTTAAGCTAAAACACTAGTGATAGCTTATTCCTCGTTCTCTTAAGTAATGTGAAATATATTTGATTGAAAGGTTGTCCCATGTAGAACTGAAAGATTTTAAATTCTTTTGTTAAAAAAAGTAATTTTTTTTTCTCCGCACATCCTCTGTAATAATCTGTCACACAAACTACAGCGACTTATTTTTCTTGTTCTTTGGATCTTCTATTTTAACTTAAATTTTAAAAAAGGAATAGACAAAATAGACATCCCTTTGTAATTCAAATTAAAATTTTTGTAATGTTAGCTGAACATTCAATGCTTGGTCTGCCTTTAAAAATCATACTGCAGTTTTTTTATTTATTAAGAAAAGGGCAACTGTAGCTTTAACATATTGCGTTGGCAGAGTCCTCTTTCTTTTTTGCACCCCCTCCCCTGGTCTTTGGATTAGTCATTGTCTGCGGGAGAAAAAAAAACACTTTTTGTAGGAGAAGTAAAGTAAACAGCCTCCACCAGGCGAACCTTGACAGGCCAGATTAAGGGAAACGCTGGAGATCAAACAGCGCTGCTGCTGGGCTGTTGTCACGGGCTGCCGCCGTCGTCCTGCTCGCTTATGCAGAAACGGACCTTCGCCAAATGCTGGCCCGCCTCCCGAAGCCCCCTTCGACTTCTCTGGAAGTTCTTGCCTTCCTAATGTTTGGCGACCCCATCTCACAGCTTCAGAAAGTGCCCCAGTGGCACCGTTTGTCTATAGTGCCGGACAAACATCTAGCCATTACTCCTAGTTAAAGTTCCAGTTTCAAGCCCTCAAAAATAGTATAATGGAGCAGGTGCAGCTTTCGTGTGGCATCCAGTGTTCGCTGTGGCCTCTTGATGTTTCCCCTTTTCTTGTCAAGTTTAGTGATCTCCCCCCCCCCCCCCCGCTCTTGTCACACCTCTCATGAGGTGATTAAAAGGTGAGTATCACAAACAAACATTTCCAAAGCCCCCTTTCTGTTTAGCTGCGTGGTATTGGTGGCCTTCTGCCATGCCAAATGTTTTGAAGTTAGGCTGCTTTTTGACCTCCGTGGCCCCCACCTGGATCTCCAAAGCAGTGGCCAATGGTAACATCTTGGGACTGCGGCGTGAGGAGGGAGAGACAGAAGTAGTCGAGCCGATGAGAGATGCACCCTCCCTGGGTGCAGGCGGTGAACAAAAGTGGCCTGTCCACGACTGAGGCCTCCCTTTGCACCGGAGGTGTGCGTGCGTGCACGCGCATGTGTGTGAGCGAGAGAAAGAGTTTCAGCACAACTGAAGCGCCTTGGAGCTGCTCACGCTCTCCTTGACAGCAACTGAAAGATAAGACGAGTTATTTTTGACCCTCTGCGGGGAGAGGACTGTTTCCCTCCTGCTCTCCTGTCGCGCCGAGCTCCGCGTCCGGCTCTGTGTTTACAGGCTCACGGCGGGATGATGGAGCACGGAGCTGTTCGCTCGAGGATGGTGGGGACAGCTTTTTGGCAGTTGGACCAATAAGGGAAGATGCTGCTGTCTGTCGTTTGGGCAGAAGCACAAACTCGTGTCCGGCGCCCTTCCCCCTTGCCAGCTGTCACAGTGCCGCTTCGCTCTGTATCAGGTTGGATGGAAATTGTCAAAATAGTTCTTTAATGTGAACTAATCTGTTTGCAGATAAATTCTTGCAAGGCAGCGTGGAAATTATTGGGTGGAAATGTGGGCAGTCTTTGCTCAAAGGGAAAGTAGCGTAAATGTGTAGCCGAGGGTTACGCTCGCAAGTGACATAGCGCTGCTAATGTGCTTTAAGTGTTGCTGTTTGCTGGGCACCGACAACAGGAAGGCTGCTGTCATCAAGTGTGTCCCGGTTTGCGCTCCCCTAACCCCCCTCGTGTGTGTCGACGCACACCGAGTCTCGGCGACAGGTGATTGGTCAAGGAGCAGACAGCTTCAGGTAAAGACCAGGCGCTTCCCCTCCCCTGTCGCCATGGAGACCATACATACTCAAGACAGTCATTAAACACTTTGGCCGAATCGGGCCGTGATCTCATGCACACTCTGCTCGGCATTATTATTATCTTTAATGAAAGGCTTTGAAGCTGAAACTGTCACAGTAGCAATAGAAAAAGAAAATGTCATTGTTTGTAAAAAGTAATATATTGCACATGCTGTCATTTGTCATGTTTGTCGGTCTATGCTTGTAAATGTTTATAAGTAAACCGTTTATTTTATTAGTTTTTCTCTGACAAAAATAAAATACAAAATGTTTAAATGTGCATAAAAATTACTGATTTGTTTTTGACAAGCCAGCTCTTCTATATAGTGACTTTGGGTTTACATATTAATGCAACTGTATATCTTAGTTCAGGTTAAATTCTTTGTGAACGTGGCTTTGAACCGGTGACCATCAGGTGTTTGTCCGGAGACCTTTATATATGTGGAGCAAAGTTTGGACTTTGACACTTTTGAGTTCTTCCTTTATTTGTTCAAATATAAAATACTGCAGCATTTAGAGTCAAAATAGCCTCAACCTTTTTAACAACATATGTTACAGAAATTTCAGAGTATTTATTAATGATCACTAAAAGCAACATATCTATTAAAATTAAGGAAGGTGGGGGTGAAACGCAGCCACAGGGTATTAATAAATTTGCACCACACTTTCTGAACTCGAGTCGTGAATAAATAGTAAAAAGTCCAATGGGTACTATTTTGAAGTATGCACACAATTTGGATGGAGCAGTAACATAATGTTAAATGTCTGGGATTTTGTTTAATTTCCCAACATGTTTGTATTATTGCATATCTTATTAAACCATAGGCAGTATCACCTTTCCTGGCCAGTGAAGTAATCCGGTTGTTTTCACCGAGTGCCGTTTCTGCCCACCTGTACCCCCCCCAAAACAATAAAGTTGTGTGCTCAGTCGAATAAGATCGTTGTGGGCCGAGGTTAAGCAAGGCTACTTCTGCCCATGCTCCATGTAAATTTGACATTTTCTGGGTTTTTATTCTTTCTTTTTTTGCTTTTCCATTTTCCAGATCACCGCTGTAAAATAAGTCCTAATCGCTACTAAATGTAATGGTTTCCCGTGAGATGGATATAGATAGTAAAGTTGTCACTAGCCGCACCAGTACTATTGCGTCTCTGCTTGTGTGTGTGTGTGTGTGTGTGTGTGTGTGTGTGTGTGTGGGAGGGGAGAGCACAGCAGCTCCGGGCTCCTTTGGAAGACAGTGGGTGAAATCTCACTATTAGACGCTACGTGCTCATAGTGAACAGGAGGTTGGCATGTGCACGGCACCGCTGTGTGTTCAGATACCGTTTCGTCATCACTTTCTTCAGGACTGAAACCTGGAGTTGGGTCTGTGTATGCTTCAAGAGAAGAACCATTAAATTTCCCAGAAGAAAAGAACAGAACAAAAAGTAGACCGGCCAGAGTGGTTATATGTGGCTTCAAGTGAAAGTGCAGATAAAAAGGACGTGAATTGATGGCCTGTAGTCGTGTGCACAAGAAATATCTTTTTTTTTTTTTTTTGCATATTCGACCAGAGGTGGTGGTGTTTATAGTCTGACGCTCTATTAATAGGCCTCAGTGGAGATCAGTGCTGATTTTGGAGAGCTGCAGGCCGCAAACCCATGCAGGTTTGTTGTGCAGACAGCATGTGGTGATGGGTTTGCTGGCCGGAGCTGGTCACCTGATCGATAGTGAAGATCCTGTACAGCTTTACGGCTTCAAGTAGCCAATATACTCTGAGCGACTGTATTGACTCTCACCAGTCACGGTCATAGCTGCAGTCATAGCTCTACTTTCACACTCTTTGTCTGCGATGCCGTCACCGCAGCACCGCTTCCCTAACCGCCTCATGGTGACAGGTCACCTCTATTGAAGTGGTGCCCTTTGGGTTTTTAACATGGTTTGATTTTACTGGCACCGACCGGTCCGTTTACTTTGAAGTTATGTTGTTCAGCAAAGTCAACGCCACTTTTTCAGCCACCAGGTTTCCTCCGCCGGCGTCTCTCAAACAGGCCGACCCACATGGCTGTAGATGCAGTCAACAGTCAGCATCACCTCCAGTGTCAAAAATAAAGATTGCCCTGGTAAACCTCCATCCCAGTCAGTACGTTTTTCTTTGTTTGCGTGCTGGAGATGGAACTTTACTGTAGCTTGGACATCAAATTCTGGCCCTTCCTTCATCCAGAGGTGGACCATGTGATTGGATCAGTAGGTAACTTAGATCTTCAATAGAAGAGGGAAAGTCACAATTCGGCCCCGCTTGCCTGGTGGCTCCAGGGCCTACAGCTGCTCCCCAGGTCAGACGTCTGGATTAATGCATTTATATACTTACGTACCTCATCCTGGTCCAGCACCCCCTGGTGAACAATGCAGACTGCACAATTTGCTCCCACAGGTTGTACTTCTGTGATGCTGGAGTTTGGGTCAGGACTGTGCTTTAGGTGATGGCAATGTACCTTTTTATGAAATTTATATTACATTTTCATTTTTTCATGTATCTGACAGTTTTCTCTTAATTATTTGGCAATTTAAAGAGCTGGGCGGTTTTTACTGGAGAAATGTTAGGGTAATTTCCTCGATTAGGTGTACTACAGCAGGATGTGGGATTCAAACCTGGGACTTTCATGTCCAGAGGTGGTGGCTTTAACCATTTCTCAGCTGTTTGACTTGGAAAGTTGCCCGATTTT
The DNA here is from genome assembly GCA_018136845.1 of Heterotis niloticus. Lineage (NCBI taxonomy): Eukaryota > Metazoa > Chordata > Actinopteri > Osteoglossiformes > Osteoglossidae > Heterotis > Heterotis niloticus. The sequence continues at coordinate 36,602,182 of CM030888.1, read as the reverse complement.
TAAATTTATTTATTTTTTAAAACATTAAAATTTGAAGCAGTACAAGTGACCAGAGTCCATATTACAGCAGTCGAGAACATTGCCGCTGGACAGTGAGAATGAAGGGTTGTTCTCGACAGCTGCGACCCCAGGCTGCCCGAATGGAGCAGCAGTGATTCGAATGTACTTTTCACACTGAAAGATGTATTGTTTGACTGCGGTTCTTTGTTGGAGGAGCTTAGGGAAGCAGCCCTGCAGAAAGGCTGTGGTGTGGCCTCTCCCGCAGTGTGACAAACTGATTATAAAGTCAACTGTCTGGGTGTCAGGCCTTTCCAGGTTTCTGGGAAGAGTGCAATAATAGGTTGTTGACAAGCCTAATTACAGGCAGCGGGAAGGACCAGTGCGGAGCTCTTGTTCGAATCGATAGTGTTCTCACTTGGCCCTCTCTTGGGGTCTTTGGAGCGGCTCGGGGCAGACCGGAGCGGTGCTCCGGTGTTGTACTTCGACTTCCGCAGCCTGGAGGCCCAGCATGACGGACCTTTTGTGTGCTGTAAATGGAGAAATGTCCAACTCGTTACATGTTGTCGTATTATGTTAAAGTTTGTGAGTGTTCGTGTGTCAGAGAGCTTGGGAAAGGCTGCTGTTGAAGTCATGGCAAGTTTTGGCACCAGCTGTTGCAGATTTTTTTTTTTCCTGCATGGTGGGTTGATGGCTAATTTGCCTTAATATCAGCATTCTTGTGTTATTGCTTCAACTCTGCGATTATAGATATCTCTTAGCCTTTTAAGATAAAGTTACATTTGTTCAGTTGGCACACTCGTTGTTCCAAAGCGACATGCAACTTCATTACAAAACTCAGTAGCAAGCTTTGGCTTTGACCCAAAATTGGAACATTGAAATGTATTAATATTCTAAATATTCTTAAGATAATACATGCAAAATATGACTGTCCTACTTATTGTGCTTGTTGTTTTTAACCAATTAAATGTTATTTTGAAGCCTTCCTGTTTATCTCCATTTCTAGAGAATTCACTTCTTTCGGTTGCCAACCTGAGCAGTTGCACGTATTTTCCAGAAATGATGCTGGTGAGCATTATTGTTTCGTTGACAGAAGTTTTTTGTTTTTCCTTTACGCACAGGAATTTTAAATATATTAATTTCTGAAACTTCTTTTTCTTAGATTTTAAGCTGACGGGTAAACAATAAATTTTATGGCACTGTGGGTCTCTAACCTGCTAGCTCTTGTATACGTGTCCAAAATGGGTAAATGCTCTAACTGGCACACATACAGGACCTATTCAGTATATCATTTTAAAAAGACTAAATTAATATTTCTAAGCAAGCCAGCTTGTAAATGATTTAAATTTTTTCTAGTCTGCAGAAGTTTCACCTTGCAGTAGTTTGTGGTGTTTGTGTGGTGTGTGTATATATATGTTATATGCATCAATGAATCAATAAATAATTTGAAAACAACCAGGAAAATCAGAACATTTGGTTAATGAACAACCTGCTGATTCCCCCCCCCCCCTTTTTCTACTGTAGAATTCAAAACATCTGTATATACACACACACGTTTGTGGCCTAGCTGTACATATTAGCTGCCTTGTGTTGTGCAAGACGCTGCCACTAGCAGTTGTGGCCTTGGCGAAAGGCAGCAGTGCTGGTTGTCCGTAGGAATAACTGACATGTTGAGCGAAGCCAACTGTTTCGCTCTCACAGCGTCCGCCGTCCCCTCCGACTTCAGGTTTGTTATGCATGAAACCCATTTTTCTAAAATCAGATTGACTTCCTAAGTGACTGCAGCTCTCTCACCGACGTGCTTTCACTTTCAGACTGAAACTGTGTGCCACCTCAATATGCCTCTCTCTTGTTTCTGTTTGCCTCTCTCCCTCTCCCCGGCGCCGCCACCGCTCCTTTCTCAGTTTTGTCTCATGGCAGAGGTCACAGGCCTAGCCATATGCTGTGCTCGGTGTGTTCGGCTGGCCGACTGACCCCTCGCACCTGTACTGGCCAGCTGTCCCTTGAGCTGCCCCTCCCCCCATTCTCCGGCCCCCGCGAGCCAAAACGGCCGAAGCCTCGCAGGCTTTCTTGTCTCTGAGGTCACTCAGGTTACATCCAATACAAAGCCACATCAGGAGAATGTTGTCCGGGCTTTTTGTGCATATTAGTTTACATGGTTTGCTCATTTAAATACGCCTCTGTCTTCGTAACCACCAATTAGGGCCTTATTAGAGGTGGGGTTAACTTTAGGGGTTAATCCTGTTCTTCATCCATTAATCAGTAAGTGAGACTTATTCAGAAGTGTTGGCAGCACTTGCTGATATTTATTGACTGTCTGAATGCCTTGGTGCCGCCCTGGGAAAGCGGAGAGTAACCGTGGACTTTGGGAAGATGTGAATTCTGTTCTCCTACTTAGAGCTGCTCTTTTGCTCTGTTTGAAGGAGATGCAGAGGTGCTGCTGAAGTTTGTTGCTCAGATTCATCTGCTGCAAAAACATGCTGAAGGTTTATGTGGTGTGGTGAAGAGAGATGTAGTAAATGTGTGAAAAGCAAATTTTCAGGGTTTTTAGTAACCCCCCCCCCCCCCCCCAATAAGAAGACATTTGCACATGTAAGCAAAGGTTATCTGCGATCATGCATGAGTTAAATGTGATTTAAGTTTTCATCTTTGTGTAGTGGAACCCACGCTTGATGATCTCTTATTCAGCTCGATCTTTCACTATGAAGGGGTGTAGTTCACTTTTGAAAAGTGTTGTCTTGGCCATTTTTGCAGCAGGTTATGTAATAATTTTCATTTTGATTGACAAGCCACCCCAAGACCAAGTTTCACCCCGTGGCTTGTGAAAAGCAGCTTGGCCACAGACTGTAGATGCTATACAGGGTCCATGGTAATAAAACGGTGCTTTAATGTGCGTTCAATAAGCAAAGGCACCTTTTGTGTGTAATATTCTTAAATCGTTTTACTCAAATCGGGAACATTTGGATGTCAAACCTCTACACGCTGGTTTCTAAATCCGTTTTGTTGTTTTGCTGAGTTTCTTTGTGCATAAGAGGTAGGGTGTATTTAAGTGGTTTGTTACAAGTATAGCCATAGGAGAAGTATTTTTATGTTTTTAATTTAAATGTGAACAGCACTGTAACAGTAATTTTGTATAAAATTTTTGCAGTTAAGTGTGATTTTATTGGATTTGCATGTTAAGATATGTTTAATTTTGAAAGAAAGAGAAGGTTAAGAGCACACGCACTGGTGGGAAGTGTGAAGATCGGTTTTAGGAGCAAATCCCTTCATCAGCGAGGGGCTCGATGGAAACAGTGAATAGATGCAGGGCAGATCGCCGAGGTTTAAATACTGTGATATATATGTGTCAAACTGCACAGGCCCTGACGGAGAGAGAGATTTGCGTTCTTTGTCATTGTCTGCTACCTTTTTAATAATGAAACAACCTTATTGCTGAGGGCCGTAATTTCACAATCATTATTAGTATGTTCTTCTTGCAGAGCATCAAAACATTTTTCATTTCTGCCTCGGCATTTGTGTCATGTGAAAGTCTTTTTTTCCTCCTTTTTTCATGCCATTTTTTGAAAAGAACATGCTCATTAAAAAGTTATGATTTGAATGCAATTTTACTTTTTCTGCAATATAGAATATTGGATGAATCTTTCGTGGCAAACCTGTAATGTAATAGTCAACTTGACTATTTTTTTTACAGGAGTCATCTCCCCAATTTACTGTGAAGATATGATGTTACTTGATCTGTGTAAATAGTTAAAATAGTTATTTCTGTAATTTTAACATTTTAATAGAGAAGTTACAATTGTAAAAAAAGAAAATTACTCTTCTTACAATTCTAAATTGTTATAAAATAATTAGGATTTTAATCTACAAGTTAAATTTACTTCAAAAACTTTAACTAAAATTTAAATCTTTCAGACTAGAACAAATGAATTGGGGATAAAACATATACTTTATATTCAGAATATGTTTGGAAATAATGAATATTCCAATAGGCAGATTTTGCTGTTTTGCCTGTTACAGAAAAATGTACACATATATATATATATATATATATATATATATATATGTATATATATATATATATATATATATATATATGTATGTATATATCAAATTTGATTATGTTACTGTAAATGTGCAATTTTTTTACAATATCTCTGTAAAAAATCAGTATAGCAATAAGTTGTGCGAGTTGGATGGATGTTGGTGAAACTTGGTGAGACACTTCTGTACCAACTGTTTCTTTATGAAATGTGATTCACCACCTGTGCATGGGCTGCACTTTTGGCATTGGCTTTTTTTTTTTTTTTTTGTTTAGTAGTTTTTGTTTTTCTCTGGCACTATGTCAGAATGCGGGCAAATCACATGACCATGAGAGCCACTCCACTTTCCACTTCTGAAGTGTGGTCATCCTCCTTTGAGCATGTGTACTTTTCTCTTGTTCTTTGTTCTCTTTTCTCCCCACATGTTGGGGCTGTTGCTTCGCCCACCGCTGGAGGCGCCACATGTTGTTGGAGTGCTGCAATGCGAGCTGGGAAATGGACCAGCTGATGAACGGCTGAGCTGCAAACAGAGCCGGATACACGGCTCCTTCTCAGGATCTTGGAATGATCTTTGTCCCGGCTGGCAATCACGCCAATTCATGCTGCCGGCCTCCTTATTAGGACTTTTTTACTTAAACTGCCTGCAGAAATAATATTTTGAATGAATTTCTGTAACGATTGCATAATGAAAAGGAATTCTTAATAAGGATATGGCACAGATTATTCACAAATTGAAAGACTTGGCAGATCGCGTCCTTATTGGCGCTTTGCATCGGATTTTCGCCTTCGATAAGTGAAGTTTGAAGTGCTTTAAAGTGCCCCTTTTCAGCTCTTATGCACTATATTAGATGGTTGCATGTAAAACAAAAAAGTTAAGATGATTTATAGATTAAACCACCAGCAGCTGATCTATGGGCTATTGCTTGTTTGGTTGAGATGTGTTTACTGAATGTGTAGCGATTGCCCAAATGGCCTGGCTGTGGCAGAGAGTAACCCCACTGCTCTAAAATGGTCTCAGCCCTTGTACTGGAGCATGCAGCGTAAATGACAGGTCGTCCGTAGGTTCCTCATAGATAGGCGGCCGAGGGCAATGCAGAGGTCATTATTGTACGTATGGGGGTCATCACCACACACAAACACGAGAGTGAAAGGGTAATGAGCTGCACCGAACTGTGGGAGTGTGATACCTGTACATCAAGTACGCTTTTATCGAAAGGTTTAAAATAAATGTTGAACGTGACAAAATTAAAGGCTGATGCTGGATTCGAGTACCAGAATGGCTGCTCAGGCTTTCCATCCATCCATCTATCCATCTATCTATCTATCTATTGTACCTGACACTCTTGACTGTCGTGTGTTAGGGGTGTTATATTTAGAGTGTGTGAGTTGTGGTTGCTCCTCTGGCTGACAGTTTTATGATTTCTAATCCTTTTCCTTAATTGGTCCAATGTATATTTATTTTACAGACGTAAATGTAAGGAAGCACAGAATCTGCCTATTCAGACACATTCAGTAGGGGGTGATTGTGCTTTTAAAGTATTATTGTAATAGTTTCAGTAAAATATTAATAAATTAAAGTACAGGGCAGCAGATGTAGTGCTTAGGCCTGCCACTTTGTACTCGAAGGGGCCAGGTTCGAACTCCCTTACTGCAGTGCACTACCCTGGTCAAGGTACTTTACCCTGAATTGCTGTTCTTGTAGTTGTTGGTGAAAAGCATCAGTTAACCAAATAAATGTAAATTGAAATGTGGTTTATGGAGAGCCGCAGCCTCTCTGTGAGTCCTGGGCTGCTCTTTTCCTGCAGCTCCTGGCTTTTACGTGGGAACCGCTGGACCCCACGCCGAGTGTGGAGGTACCAAGGCCTTAAGCATTGTTTTTGTGTTTATTAGTCTCTGTCAGTAGCTTTCCTTTGGGATTTGTGACCTAGGATAAATATTTAGCCAGCCGTTTTATTGTGCTGCCCCGTATACGTCATAGTTCAGTTCCGGTGCTGTCTGCAAGAGTGACGCACAGACGTCATGTCAGTAGTTATGAAAATTAAAACTCTGTGATCTTCCTTTTGGAGTGTTCTGACTATCGTGATTATTAAATTATCATACATGCTTCTACTAATAATTTTTGATCTGAATGAAAATATTACTAGTTTAACCAACATTACTCATCTGCTGATGCACATAATTTAGAAGTCTCTCTAACATGCTTAACGCTGTTTAATATTCCAGAGGTGTAGTTTATTAGAAAAGTTAAGAGTGTGTTTTTGTGTGTTTGAGGCTATGGATTGTTATGGTTGAATGGAGGGCTAATTCAAGAAAATTAAATCAGTTCGGGCGAACCTGAATCCATGTCATTATCCTTTTTAAATACTTCATAAAAATGAGCAGTCTAGTTTCCTCTCTTTAGAGTATAATGGCGACATTAGAATACAAAATAGCAGAAGCATAAGAGGCGAAGGGAGCGGTGCTGAAGAGTGGTTCCGCGATAGGCGGGGAGTAAGGTCCACCATTAGACTATTGGGCAGCAGCTGGGCAGCACGTGGGCAGCACAGGTGGATAGATAGCATTACAAAAGCTTTTTTTTTTTTTTTTTTTTTTTTTTTTTTTTTTTGTCCATTTCTCAGTTATCAATACACAAGTCCAGTATAACGCTGTGTTGGTCCAGAGTTATTCCTCAGACCTCTGTGTGAGACAGGATCCATCCTGGACAGGAAGCTAGTCCATCCCAGGGTGCTCGCTCTCTCTCTCTCTCTCTCTCTATTATATATATGTGTGTGTGTGTATATATATATATACTCTCTCTCTCTCTCTCTCTCACACACACACACACACACACACACACACACACACACACACACACACACACACATATATATATATATATATATATATACACACACACACACACATACACACACAGAGCAATTTTAGAGCCCCAGTCTAGCCATGCCACTTGCATACATTTCGTATTATTTTTAAATTGTCGGTTAGACACCCACCCTGATTGTGACGTGTTTGATGATGAACCTGTAATCGGGCAAACCAGACCCATGACAAAGTCCCTGTTACCCTGGTGTGTACTGCGGTGTGCTACACAAGTCAAGCTGCGAGTGCTTGACAGTGGCCCTGACTTCTCTGCTTATTTTAACCATAAGCTCCCTGTTTATCTCACTGCAATTTCTTTGAACTTTTGAATAGAATTTACTTTGGTACATCTGGATTTTCATGTTTTGCAGTTGTGTGTATTGTACTCTGCAACCGAGCTGATGTACCACTTAGTTCCAAAAAATTTCACGTGGCTCAACCTTGAATGCTGTCCTCGATGGGCCCACAATCAGCCGGTTTGTGGCGCATGCCGCCGTTTGGCTGACAGCAGGAATTGGCAACTGAAAAAACCAAATTATTTAGTCATGGGTTTTTAACGTGCACAACAGCAAATGGATGTTAAGTAAATGATGCAATTTATTCCCTGCCTCCTCATTGCCAGGCTGGCTGCCATGGGACCTCTGCCAGCTTTAAATAAGTGGTACCCAGATGGTATTCGCATGACGCCCACTTGGTTACAAAATCATCCCAGGGAATAGTTGTGCTGCCACAACAAGCAGCAGGTCAATTGAGCAGGATTGCCTGTTGCTTCCTTGTTTTGCATATGCTAATCTCTTAATGTTGTGTCATTTCTCTGACTTTTGGGGAGGGGGGTGCAGTCCGGGGGGGGGCCCTGAAAGGATTGGAAAAGCGCCCAGTTAAGGAGCCTCTGCTGCTTCTTGCCTGGCCAACTGGGGGTGTGCCCACCGCAGAGTGGAACATCAGTAGGGTGGTCCAGAGAACTGCAGGATAAACTCGGTTCCCACCATTCTTTAAAAGTTGGTCTTTATTAAGTGCACGCGTGTGTGTGCAGATGCACATGTTCTCGGGCCTCTGTCTGCCACACTTTTACATAAGCGCTCATCGGCTGCAGATGTGCAGAGCGCTTTCGCAGTCATCAGCCCTTCTCCAGGCAAAATCGTGAACCAAGTAGTCTGCAGCTGCAGGGGAACAACAATGTGGGACTCATTTTCCTCTGCAAAGAAAACAGAACCGCATCCCAGTGGGGGGGGGGGAGATATTTACTGATCAACTAGGAATAAAGTGTAGCTACAACAGGCGTATATTCTATTTGATGAGTGTGTTTAGTTGATTTGTAAGTACTGATCATCTCTGGATTTATTTCCCCCGAAACAGCCAGTGTTTTGCAGCGGAAGCCACTGGGTCAAAGTCGAGTGGAAACGGACTTAATTTAAGGCAGCAACTAAATGACATCATAGTGAGAACATAATGAGGTATTAGATTGTGCTCTCAAAAATGGCCTTGTTTACCTTTTTCTGAAATTATGGTTTTTAAATTGACACCTACGCAGAGCTGTTGCTGCAAGCCAGGTCCCTTGGTCTGGAAAGATGTGTGTATTTGATGTCGGTTTGCAGTTTTGTATGCAGCGTGTCATGGAATCCTTTGAGTTTAGGTTATTAGCCAAAGGACAAGATGCAGCAAGATACCACCTGAGGTTGTGGGGTGGAGCAGAAAGCCTGTAGTCCTCGTCTCATTTGTGCCATTAATGGGCAAAACTTAGAGCCAGTAAGCCGGTAACTCTCAATGACATGGACCGACGTGTATGAGGCTGACCGATAGAGTGAGAGCCCGATACACCCATGTGTGACTCTGCTTTAGTGTTTGCCTTAAAAAAAAAAAAAAACCGCCGGTCTACAATTAAAATACCGGTGTCCAGTAAACGCCTCACCACATTTAATCTGTAACTTCCCGCCTTTTCTCCCTACATTATTTATAATAAATGTGATGAAAAGCAAATAAATCTGTGGAGATGTCTTTTACCATGTTTTTACTGTCAGTTCTCATTGATTTGCATTTTGGGAATTGCTGCCTCAAACTGCCAACTTCTAATGCAAAATACCAAGTCTGAATAATTAAAATCAATTTTATCTCGAGATGGTTTATATTACCCCCCACTTCCTTCTCAAATTTCGCTGTCCTCATCTCAATTAATAAAATTAAGTATCTGTCCATCCTTTTTTCCCCTCCCTTCACCTTGCAATTATTCTTGCTCATGTTATCTACCGGAGTAATGTCCTATTTAGCATTGGAAAAGAATTTTGGTGTGAACACTTCTGCGAGGGTACGGCTCTCGCGCTCACGCACATTCTTTTAAAAGGAAAAGGAAGATGAATTTTGCCCATAAAGGCAGAATCACAAGAGCTTTTATTCTAAATGGCTTCTGGGATTGTTATCAGTGGGAAGTGTATCCTGCCTCTATCGTGTTCAATCAAGTGTCCACTTAGCTGTGACTGCGTGGAATTGTTCCCAAGCGGGCCACAGGCTGACCTGTTAATGTCTGCATTGACCCCACGACCTTGTCAGCACGTCTGGCGAGGAGTTTAAATCATACGGCTCTCTCCCTCTCGCTCCTCGCTCGTGGGTCAAGTGGGCGTCTGCTCTGGAAGACCACTTTTCCCGTAATTCTCAGGAGTTGCGCGGGTCAGCCCAGGGTGCTGTGTGAGGCCGGCTCTGAGTAGATGAGGTGCCAGGTGTGGGCTTACTTGATGGGTCAGGCCATTGATCGGATGTGGTGACTGCGCTCTCTCCCCCACGCCAGTCCCTTCTGCTCCCCACATGGAACACACAAGACCAACCCTCTTGAGCATCTTTGCCATTGGGGGCCGCGATCTCACCGTCTGCTTTCACAAGGTAGCCTATTGGCCACAGAAACATTAAAGAATCAAGTTCACCCTAATGGCCAAGAATTCAGGAGCAATTTTTCACGATGATATGCAGTGCAGCAGGATGTGCTGTAAATAAGGAGGTTTAGTTCACCTGATGTCACGGGGAATTTGCTGTTTGGCCCATGAAAAAGGTTCCTAACCTCAATTGCTTCATATGTAGGTGTTTAAACTTCTGAAAGTGTATGGGTGCAAGGTATGAGGCTGGTAAGCTAACAAACGATCCAGCGTTATCGCTGCTTGCACAACTAATGTATACTGCAAGCGAAGGTATTTGTTTTATGGAGGCATTGAATAGTAGGCACAGGAGAACCAAAAGCAGCCCAGATTTACATATGGATCACTTAGAAACCCAGTGAGACCATTAACACAGCACTTTAAAGATGCCAGGCAACTGGTTTCATTTAAAATGGACAAGGGTTATAATTTGTGTGAGGCGAGGAGGGAAACCACATGGTTGAACTGCAGCGACATCTGGTTGAGGATCAACTTGCTGAATGAAAGTGGCAAAACGGAGCAGCGTATCCTGGGATGGTTGCTCCTGCTTACCAGGCTTGCTGCTATGCCTTTCCCCGCTTGTGGCTGAGACCTTGTTTCCAGGCCAGAAGTGGAGGCCTGCAGTGCCAGGGTGTACACAGACGCACAATAGGGTGAGGTTTGTTTCCACTGACTTTTCTCAATTAATGACACACCAGTTGTGCGACTGTCTGGAACAGGTGATTTGCTTAGCTTTTCACACTCGGGTAGAATCATTCCGATGCCCGTCAAATGAACAGGTGGGCAATACATTAAGGTAAAATATTAAGCAATTAAATTCAAAATAATGACTGCCATCATAATAAATCGTGTGTCGTCACTAATTGCATCATCTGTATTATTGTCTCAAAATCATTTTCTCTCCAGAAAAGTGAACATGAACACAGCAAAGCTAAACTCTGATAATGTTCAGAAGGCCTGTGTGGGTGGGGCTTTCACTGGGCAGAGTTGCGTGAAACTCTGCTGCATTTTTCATTATCGTTATTGTTATTATGACTGTTGTTAATAGTTGTTTTTGTAGTTGGACTGTTTCTGATTTACTCACGCTAACACAAAAACATGGTGAGAGAGAAGGAGTCTTTTCCCAGAATGCTCTGATGTGTTTGCCTCCATTTGCTCTTCATATACCTCATTAACTCCTGCTCACATCTCAAGGCATCCAGTAGTGCCCGGCCTGTCGTCAAGGTAACAAAACAGTCCTTACAGTAATTTCGTAAGGAACTAATGGCTGATCTCGGAAGACCAAGCGTGGGGGAGGCTGGTATTTCCTCTGGATTTTTATTAATTGAAAAAGGGGGGCGCTGATGAGCAGCAGGCTACTGCTAAGGCCCACCGACTCTGATGTGACACAGGCTCAGTGGAATGCATTTCCCCAACACACAGTGTACAACAATGTGACTTTAATAGCAAAGGTGAAAATGGAAGTTTTTGAACCCTTTTTTAACTTGCATCAATTTGCACTGATTTACAGATATGGGTCCAGGCTGCTTTCGGCGACGTCACGCTCAAATCAACCGACTAACCGACAAGCACGGTCTTTGTCTGCCTGGGCCCCATGTGCTGCATGTGTAGCTATTGGGTGATCTTTTCTTCTCCCCCCTCAAATTGAGATTAGAAGTCGGATGTGATTTGTGCTAATGAGATTCCTCAGAAATATTACTCATATTGAAAGTTCATACTATAAAAAGAAATTACTGATAGCTGAAAAAGTCTACGTTTGGTAGTGAAGGATAGGAAGATATGTGTCATAATTCGAGATAAATCCCTGAAGTTCTTGTTGGTCACGTTTTTTTCACTCTACATTCTTCATTCCTGTTTATGTGGGTTAAATAAACTAAAAGGGACTTTCACCACCTTTGAAATGGTGTCAATTCCTGTTTGCAGCTTGATGATGTGTCTCTTGTGTCTTGTCCTTTTTGTATTTAAGGTAAAGTGACGTGTGTAAGCGACCAATGGTCCATACATCAGAGCTTCAGTGCTGAATGTCCATTGGACGGATGGAATGTCCATATTATCTCAGACAGTGACAGTGGTAAGTTGGAGTCAGTGCGCTTATTTTTTTTTTTCTTCATAATCTGACTCATGTTTTTGTGTGGCGATAAAGTATTGTAGAGAGGAAAAATACAGCAGTAGGTTTTTCTATGAGAAAAATCTAAATGTAGTTGTCATACATTTATATATAGTTGTTTTAACAGCAAAAAAAAATTATGCAGTTTTTAAAAGATCAGAATTATCATTACAATTTTATCTACAGTTACTGATGTTGAGTAATTATTCTGTTCACTTTTATGTTTGCTGCTGGTGCAGGTGAGTATTTGTTTTACCATGGTAATTTAGGTTAAGGATTCTTAGGTTTTTCAACACCTTGCGGGACTTGAATTTGCAGATTTTGGTCTCTTATTATCTGTAGGATGAAAGATAACCCTGATTATTATGGTACTGCTGTGTAAATGTTTTTGGTGTTTTGGACATATTGAAAGTATTTTTAGTTTTTATCTGTTCTCATTTTTGGTCTGATGTTTTTATTGAGATTTGTAAGGTTTTATTAATTTGGTATTAAGTTTAAAAAATATTTTTGTTTTCTGTGTTGTATGTAAATATTTTCAATTTACATAAGTACTGATTGCAATGACAAAAAGAAGTTTTTTTTTTCTCCCCCCCAAGCCGAATTTATGAAAGCTTTATATTATTGTTTTTTTTTTTGTTTGTTTTTTTTTGCGTACAAGTCAGAATTGCTGACAGTTAGATATCTGAATTGGCTATAATTTGCTGTAGCTTTGCCAAATTCGTGTATTTATAACAGTAGAAATGTTTAATTAGTCATTCTTGTTTCACTTCGAAAACTTTTGTACCACTTCATCTCCTGAGAATTTTTTTTTTCTTTTTCATTTTTGTGCAGCCTATTTTAGGGGATTTGGCATTTGATGATCAGTAAAATTATTGCCAAATTACTGTAACACTCATATGTGGGTTTCCTATTCATATTTGAACTGTGAACTTGAAAACATCATATCAGCATTTGGTAGCATTGAATATTTCACTGCAGGTAGTTCCCCGGTGCTCATTCTCAGCATATGGATTGTGTTCTGCATTACTGTCGTGTGTTTGTCAGCGGTGTCTTTGTCGGGTCTCGATGGGACTCCTTTGTGGCCGGTGAAGACGAGCCGCCGTCACCGCGGTCACGTTGCTAGTGAGCGTGGCGTTTCCCTGGTGGCGGCAACAAGAACATGACACCTGTTTACACCTTGGCCTTTTCTGCCGCAGCACTGATCCCATTAAGTTTTTTTGATTTTATTTTTGTACAGCGCAGTACATGCGAGCAACTAAAATTGTTTAATGGTGACCGTGACCAGGGAGTTGGGTTCTCATTGTGCCGACGTAAATGACTTGCACAGGTCAGATTTGGAAGGGTGGACAGTGATAAAGGTGAGGTTTGGTAGGGTAAACCATGGTATATAAGGGGTTTGATTGTTTAAACCACCTTCACAAAGAGGGTTCCCCACTGGTCACCATTGATGTCTTTTTATAGTGCAGATAGATATTTTCATAATAATGTCCTTTACTGTACAGTTAAACAAAGATATTTTAAACCCAATATACAGCAGACACTGGGGTCCAAGATAATTAACTGCATCATAAGTTAGTTATATCTCTTTTACTCATTTATAATTATATAGCTTTTATAATGATCATGAATTTCCTTTTCTTTTTTGCAGAATTTGAGATTGCATTTTAGATTGTAATTGATCTTTTGTAATAAAGAAATGAAGAAATGATTTACAGACACAGTCGACTTTTAATGTTAACCCGGCATCAAAGACAAGGTTTTGCAACTGACTTTACCAGTTTGGGGCAAAGACGGGCTCTTACCCCAGAGTGTGATGCTAGTGATCCAGTGATGTATCAGGCCCATGGTGTGACCATTTTTGTGAACCAGAAGCAAAAGGATACAGAATCTGCATTGTTTAGGCAATGAGTGGCTGCATTTGGTCCAAAGTGTCCATTGACCCGTGTTGAGTTATGCCTGTTTTGGGGGAGCAGGAGAATTTTCTGCAGTCCGTGTTGTGTGATCTGCGATTGTCCCTACCGTGAACCTGATCAGGAGCGAACGTGACATTTGTGCGGAAGTGATGGAATCTGCATGCAGTTAAACACGAGACAGTGAAAAGGAGCCTGCCGTCGTCCTGCTAAAGGCCACCGTGGCGATGATGAAATGGTCCCAGCAGGCACCTCACCGCCCCTTGTTCCTCCAATCACTGTGTCACATTTGGTTTTTTAACTGGCCCCCTCCACGGGCGGAAAACGGCCGCGCAGCCCGGCAATTAATTACCGCAAACGTCAATTAGAACCCCGGCAAATATTGTCGAAGAATTAAATTTCAATTATAAAAATTACATTAGAACAAGAAGACATTAAAATCGTTTTAATGAATTCTGCTGAAGGTGACAGTTGTTATTTTGTGTGCTGTTTCGGGGGTTTCCGGAGAAATCCACGGGGGGGCTGAACTAGTGAGCTGTGTGCAGACGGGGCTCTCAGAGGACGATCCCCCTACAGCGCTGCTCTGATGGTGACCAGGGACCACGGGGGCCCGCATGTGTATCAGCTAACTGAGATTTGCGTACTGATGCTGTCAGGGCCATCAGTTTACATGGAGGATTATTAAATCACAGCCTGGGTCCCAGAGCAGTTAAAGGAGCAGCTCTGTGCAAGTTGCCAGTACTGAACATGATTGTTGTTCCACAGTCACACAGCTGCGTGGTTTTCTGGCCAAACATAAATGAACAGTGTTGGTTTTTTGTTATTGTCTGGAAACGTGGACACGCACGCACGTGCACATGCACATACACATTACCACTATTGTCCTCTGCTATGTAGCTGACAATGTATTTACACCTCTTTATCGCTGACTTAATATTAATTGTTTATTGGTATTGTGTATTATGACATATTTCCCCATAACCACTTAATGTTCTGTTTGCACCCTAAACTATTTGCACTGATGTACCCACTTGTATGTCTGTAATTCAAATTTACATTGGTGAGGTGACAAATGACAACAGAAGCATTTTTTTTTACCCTGCTGCATTCATATGTAATTCATATACTGTACACCAAGCACATAATGTGGATATTTATTTGGCTATCTAAGCTGCTTCTTTCTCAGACGGGCCTCATTCATACCGCTGAGCAATAACCAAGAGGCATTAGATTGCTCATTTAGGGTAAAGTACCTTGTTCAAGGGTATTAAAGCAGAAGCAAGGATTCAAGCCCAAGTCCTTAGACTGTAAGGTGACATGGCATTATCTGCTGCCCTATGTTTTTCTTTATTTGACCATGTGATAACCTCCTCTCTAAAAGCAAGAGGGTCAGCGGAGGGGTCAGGACGTATGATGGAGTCCGACTGCAGGGTATCGTGTTAACGACTGAGATGCGGAGGGTGCTTCTCTCCCGGTCCCTCTCACCAGCCAGCACCCACTCAGGTTGACCTCTCTGGAACCTCGCACCCATCGTCACACATCCTACATACTGCATCTCAGCCTAATGAAAGGCTTTTGTTTAGTGGCTCACCGTTGGAACCGTGGAACCGTGCAGCCAGAGCAGAGGCCCACGGTGACAGTGGCGACAGCGTATGTCCAGTATTAGATCACTTTGACAGATGGAGAGAGCAAATTCTTTTAATTGTGCAATTATGTTTTATCAGGCACTTGTGTGGAAAAGTGCCGCAACGTGGTCGAAGATGGCAGCACCATGTGATTCTATCGCTTCGGAGGCACAAATAAGCAAATAAACCAGGGGACGGAAAAGATGATTAAACAGGAAGGTCCTTAGGATATGCAGTGTGCAAATACACACATGCATGCAGGCATGCACATGCACAGACAAGCGCATACACACTCATTCTGCGCTTGACTGCAGTGTCTGTAGATCCTAGATAAGACCCTTTGGGTAGGGAAATGAGTGTGTGAGAGGTGGTACACTTTAAACACACTCTGCGAGTGTTTTCCTACAGCTGGGGGCGTGGGGCCTGCCGGACACCTCGCTTCAGTAGTCACTCGAACATATGTACCACGCCGCGTCGTGTATCCGCATGGCGGAAAATGTTGCTTTGTCCACACGTTCACTTTCTTCTTCCCCCAAACCCTCGGATATATTACTTCCAGGCCAGTATTTATTTCTAATTAGCATTTTTTTAACTCCAAAAATTAAGAATGTATTCAGATGGATACAGTTGTCATTATTCTTACTGTTTATTGCAGTCTCTGAGCAACACGTCCCCTTGAACTCATGTGCGGGCAGTTCAAATCTTTTCTGAAGTATTTATCTGACACTTTTATTGATTATTTGCAGATAGTAGAATTCGAACCTCAAGCGGAGTGTAGGGCAGCAGTTCTAACCACCACACCACCTGCTGCCTCATGTGAAGCATCATGTGGTCCTGTTAGTCACCTGTGTTGCTCATGCAAGGCTGTGGTGTGATCTATGATGTGTTTCATTACTAATGTGCTGCTGTGGGACACAGTACACACACTGTATGGGATTCACTCCAGAGGGGAGTCTATTCCACTTGTTAATTTATAAAATCCATACAGCACCTGGAAATGGTAACATATGAAAGGTAATCATATTCCACATGTTTTCCTGTGTTGGAGATTTATAAATGCTAAGGAGTTGTCAGTGTGTGGCCAAACAATCCTGAGATGTGTCTGGATGTGTGGTGACTAGACTGATGTTGTATTTTTGTGTGTGTGGTTGTGTAAACTTGAATGATGTGTGCAGTTTTTTGGAGTACATGTTATTTTTCGCTGTTTTTTACCAACATCTTATTGGGGAAAAACATTTCTTGAACCTTTGTTTAAAGTGTGTTCGTGGACAGGCGCGTAGAGCCAACTGTTAAAGCCACATTTTTGTAACACTCGGTTTATTCACATTTCTATGGAAACACAAACACACGCATTAGGAGGTTGTTTGTGGACTTTGCTAGGTAAAGATGGTATTTTTCAACTTTGTAGACAATACTTGTGTTCAGTTGGCGCTGGCAGGGCAAAGTCAGCAGCAGTCGCAGTTTCAGCTCCACTCTCTCAAGTGTAATAAAACAATATAAGCAGGTTTGGGGGGAGTTAATGCACACTTTAGCAGAATTGGTATGATGGGCAGTAAAGACTACGAATTTGGACTGAGGTACAAGACTGAGCAAATAGCTTATTTGTATCGGGCATAATGCTGAACATAGTGGTTTAGAGATTAAATATGAACTACTACTTTGTTGTTATTTATCAATATTATTTGTATTACTGCTGATGTAGTACCCTTGAGCAAGGCATTTACTCTGAATTGATTCATTTACATTTGTTCGTTTAACACTTTTCTCTGAAGTGACATGCAATAAAGTAGAGTATTTAGCCAACGCTTGTGTAAGCACAGTGACTTACAGTGGCACACTGCACTAAACACCCTACACACACACACACAATGGGTGATGTAGAATCACCAGTTTTGGTTTGTGGAAGGAAACCCATGTGAAGACGGGGAGAACATACCAACTTCACACAAATTGATCTGGATTTGAACCCATGTCCTCTTGCTCTGTCCAGGCACTCAGGAAAGGGGCCTCTTCACTGCGATACCTTGCCG
Organism: Heterotis niloticus; assembly: GCA_018136845.1. Taxonomy (NCBI): domain Eukaryota; kingdom Metazoa; phylum Chordata; class Actinopteri; order Osteoglossiformes; family Osteoglossidae; genus Heterotis; species Heterotis niloticus. The sequence goes on along the minus strand of CM030888.1, from coordinate 36,584,714 downwards.
CCCATAAATGTTACACAGCTGTTTCAACAAGTAAAGCTGCAAGTCACTTTGGAGAAAAGTGGAGTAGATGTAAATATTAATAGTTTTGCTGATGTATTTGTCCAAGATGATCTGTGGTTCCCCTAGTTTTGTGTTATTGTAGTAATTGTGCAGAAGTGAACAGCAGCACTGCTCTTTTATCCGTCCCTGACGAATGTTATTCTCCTCTTTGTATCTGTGGCTTTATTGCTGCAAACCTGTTTGCTTTTGCATTGCAGTCAGTTCTTGTACTGTTACTTGTGGCAATGAGGAACCGGTCCTCGACCGAACATTGCTTGTTTCTTGCAGCCTGTGGCTGGCATGCCAGGGGGTCTGCACAGCAAATGAAAGGAGCTTCCTGATCACAGAGTGCAAAAATCTCAACACTTCAACTGTGACCTGTATTAATTAAACTATTTGGACAATATTGTGCTCCTTAATGTAATAATTGTTGATACTATTACCTTTAACTCAGTCTTAAATGTACCAAATTTTTTGCCATTTTAGATCATCGCTAGGCACTTCATTATTATCATTAAGTCATAGTGTGCTGCTTCCATATATTTGTACTGTATATCTGTGAAGATGTCTGCCGTAATTTAAATTTATCACTACTTGGGTTACTTACGCAACCATGACACGCAGCAATATTAGTGCATATTAACTGCAGTCTTGTATGTTTGTGCTATATGACCCAAAGCAGACACAAATTCCTAATGTATGTGTATGGGGAATAAAGTTGATTGCGAAAGCGCCCAAGCGCCACGTCGACTTGACTCTGCTCGCTTTCCTGTTTGGACTTTGAGGTGATGGGAGCCAAGGCAGCGACAGTTGACGGAAGCAGGGTGAGGAGAGAGTGTTTATTTACAGTGTGGTGTGGTGATGCTTGTTCAGGATGCGGTTTCACGCAGGATGTGCTGTCCCCACCCCCTGGCCCCCACCCGGTTTGATCATCTCTGAAGGAAGGGAGGCCCTCATCTATAGATCCCACTGCCACTGCAGATCGAAAGCCAGGTTGTGTAACGGTCCTTCTACAGTCACACACTCTGCTGAAGGTGGGGCTTTTCGGCTGCCGGTCGCTGCAGTCGTCCCAGGAAACAAGGGGTCCGGTTGGGTCAGGTGGGTCAGAAAGGGGATGGGTGGGCCATCCACTCTGCAGACCTGGGGTGGGGAACTAGTACTGTAAACTTTTCAGCGGTTCCATAGACTCCTGACGACCCCTTTACACATCTCAATAGTCACCTGGTTCTCACCAAATGCCCAGTTGAGTGGTTAGAATCTGTTAGCAAACATTTCCTGATGTAGAAGTTATGTTTTCAAAATGCAGTTTGGTGTTTTTTAAAAAATAAAAAAAAAAACCTAAAATGCTAATTATATATAATGCAGTAATTATATACTAATTTAATAAGCAGTACAGCACCAGTGAATGAGTGAATGTTTTTTTCATAAAGTTTCTAGGCGTGTATATGTTCAGCTCCACGTAGCACTGCAAACAGAATTATGATGCACTTTAAAATTAGAGCATGTGTATTAGGTGTGGAAGGAAATTGCGCAAATGATGAATATGCAAAAGAACGTTCTCATAAGTTCACATCTGCACTGTTTGTCAGACCTTTCAGCAACAAAGAGGACCTCAGTAATTGTGGCTTTTTTTTTCCTCTGCATGTGAGGCTCCGCAGACAGTTTCCCCATGTGTACTTTTTTTGCCTTTTTGAGAGCGACTGACTGAGATGAGGGACAGTTACTGTGGTGCGGGGTGCAGGAGGCTGAGATGAATCATGGGTAGACTGGTTGCAGTGGGGGGGGCACTGTTGGACGTTGTGCTGCTTCTGGGCTCATGAGCAGGCCTTTGTGAAACACACACTTGTGTGTTGGTGAACCTGCTGCTGACCACACTTCCTTCTCAGCACTTTGCTTTGAAATTACACAGCTTTTTTGGGTTTCAAATGAAAATCGCACCATGGTAAATAAATCTACCGTCTAGACGCCGTAAATGACCGACGCAGGGACGCTGCTGCGGCCTCCAGACCGAAATAAATAATTAGGCTCCCAGACAGTATTAGGCAGCTCTCGTTATGCAGTTATTAAAACATTTCCTCTAAAGCGTATAATGCCCAGCTCCTCATTGCCTTAATGGAATAATAAAAAATGTGTACTTTTGGGTTCGGTAATGTGCGTTTTCTGCGTTAAGTACTTGCATTATGACTCTTAAAAGTTTTGCCTGCAGACCTCAACAGAGCATATTGACAAATATTAGTGCCGAGTTGGGCGGCTGTTATGGGTCTTTAAAATGCATGCGCAAATTTGCCATGGATTATTTTATTTATTTATTTATTTATTTTTACCAAGGCAGGACAAAGGGTAGGTGGGTGGGGGGGTCACCGTGGTAAGGTCACGGTGCACGGCTGTGGTGAGTGAAGTGAGCCACCCCTGGCCGCCGCATTGGTTGAGGTCTGTGAGGCGGGACACGTGCCCCTAGTGCAGAGCGGCACGGAGCTGCCCCAAACCGGCTGAGGGCAATGAAAAGAACTTCCGTCTGCTCTAGCGGTCCTTTCAACTGCCCTGCCACGAAGCCTTGGTTCGAACTCGCCACGTCAAATATAGCCACGCCGAGACTAAACAAGCCACTCGTGTCGGAGGGTGATAAGAGAGCGAACACACCGACGTGCTTATTGTATGTTGCCACTTATCTGATGGACACAAAACAATGAGATTTTTTTCATAATCATTTATGTATACTTTTATGGAAAAAGACTAATTTAGAAGGAGAGTCTCTGATTTTGAGCTTTTATGCTGTAACTGGAACCCCTTCTGACAGCAACTTTTATTTTTTTTTTTTTCCATTTCCTGCAAATTTATAACATTTTTGCCCTGTAATTGAGTGTGTTTTGTGAATATTTGCTGCATTCACTTCTCAAGCTCAGTGGTATCTCAGGTAGAAATGTGGCTGCACAGGTGATCCAGCAGGACTCTGAGGGCATGCAGAAGGTGAATGTCAGAGCAGTCTTGCAGCTATGAGAATGGGCCTCCCTGATTGGCCAAATCTTTGCTTCTAACAGTTTTACCTAACATGCATTGCTCCGCTGCCGTGTCATCAGTAATAGCAATGACAATAACGGTAATAAATGTATCAAATGCTAGATTTGTTAACCTCAATGTGACCCTAACTGGGTTACGTGAGAAGAGCCTCCTCTGCCATGGATGCTGGGCGGTGGCATGATGAAATCGGCAGCACTGACCTGCCGAACAGCCCGAAGGCAGTGAGTCAACACCCGTCACTGGTGCCTCCGAAGGGTTCGTTGGAACTTGTCCCGCTTATTTTGCTTTTTTCACCTTCGTGTTCGCTGAGGTGCAGTGGGAGATGTTGATTTTGGGGGAGGCACCGATTCCCCAAACCGGGACAGTCTGCCCCGTTGGTCTCTGCGCAGGTGAGCGCCAGGTGTTGCATGGCCACCCTCCGGCTCCATTGTGGGATGGGAGGCCTCTTGTCTCTGGAGGGGAGGCAGACAAGGTGATTTGTGCATTACGCACCCGATGCCTTTTTTCTGTTTTTGTCTTACTTCCTTTAAATTTGTCTTTGATGTCTGCACAAACAACCGTCGGAGCACCACCGCCGATTCACCTTCCACAACCAGAGTGCAACACTAAAAATACCCAATTGCTACTAGCTCACTTTTCCATGCATGTAGGGAGAAATGTGTACCCGATATAATTTATGAAAACTCAGTAGTATTTCTGTCTGCATTAATGTCTTCATGCACACACAGCTGGAAAACAACAACAGCGGCGGCGTTTACAGCAGGGTCTTTCCAGCTGCTGTGATGAATTCCTGTTTTGAGAAAAGCGACCAAACCATAAACCTCAAAAGTAAAATAGCAGAGTGATATTCAAAGGGAAAAGGCACAGCTGAATTTCTGTCAGCGTTCTTTTGCGAGAGGCAGATAAGTATAGGAGATTGATCAGTGAGTAGTGACCCCATTATCTTCCGAGGTGTTAATGACGCCGCACTCGGCATGCACGTCAAAAGGCACATAATTGAGGAAGGTAAAAGATGTGCTGCTTTTTATTTATGCTTTCGCTTTTCAAGTTGATGGAAGATTCTTTCCCCTTCACTGTTATTCGCCTCCCGCTATTTATTCATTGAGGGATCCGGCAATATTGTCAGCAGAGGTGGGTACAGTGGCCGCACACAGTGCTAAAATAGTAAAGTACATTTGCTTTTCAAAAAAAATTATTCAAGTAAAAGTAAAAAAGCATCTGATCAAAAAAACTATTCCAGTGCTGCTACTTTGATTTAAACAATGTTTTGATGCATTGGCAATGTTAGCAGCTAAAAATTAGTTTTAATTCATTTTCAAAAAATAGTTTTCTGTACAAATTTAATTAGGTATTGTCAAATATAAAAATCAAATGCAAGACAAAAGAAAACCCAGTGTGCTTGTTTATGTCATGAATGGATGCAGTGATAATGTGCAATAAGAATGATGTTTGGAGGAAAAGATAAGGTACATGAGTGAAGTGGGGGTGAATTTGCAGCCAGCGCAGCTTTCGGGGTGGAATAGACTGTCCACTCTGGGGGGCTTCCGTGTCCAAAGGGACTAAAGCGGAGGAAAAGACTCTCCAGCTTCGCTAAGAAAAAGTTTTCACCTTTACAGCCTTTAGCAGTTGCATGCAACATTATGTTCCTGTGAATACAAAGTAATTTTGCACAGTTAATATTAACACATTTGCTGCATTAACATAATAGGAAAGCCTTTGTTATGACATTCCCTTTCTTGCAGCCTATTTAAGGAAAGAAGCATGTATAATTCAACAGATTCATTTTGTTTTATTTTGGTGACCTTTCTCTCTCATAAATGAGCCATGTTCAGTTTATGTATTGCTGTTTTAGTTAATCTATTTTTGACATCAGATCAGTGTAACACATGTATAACACAAACCAAAAACAAATATGCAGTGGGCAATTTGGAGTCCCCGGTTTTTCTGAAACGTCCATCTTTGGACTGTGGAGAACATGCCAATTCCACACAGACTGAAAAGGGGTAAAGCGGCGTGTGCAGTCTCACAGCCCAGGCGCTGTGTGATACCAGCACTGCACGCTGTTCTGTACTGCGTCAATACTTCTGACAAATAATACTGTATTTAAAATGAGTTGTACTATTTTAACCTGAATAACATCATCTTTTCAAACGCTTCCAATTTAGTCAAATGTTAGTAAAACATTAACAACTGTTTCCACCACTCTATTTCTGCTTAATAAACTATGAACGACGTGCCCAATAACTTTAAGAGCATTTTAGACAGATATTACAAAATTCAGCTCTCAGAAAAAGGAGGCTAAGAGAATTGTAAGGAGGCTAATAAGACTTTTTTTAACATATTAAACTTCTTTAAACACATTTTTCCCCCTCAGGTCTACCGTCACCGCTGAATTTTGAATGAAACTATCTTGCCAGTCATGAGGAACAGAATTCAGCCTGGTTGAGAATAAATGACAACTGAAAAAATCTGTCACTAAGGAGGTTAAACTGCTGAATTTGCAGTGTAAGAGCAGTTGGTTCTGAAGAGAGAATGGTTTAAAAAAATGTAAGGAGTAAAAGTGCATTTGTTTGTTTGTTTGTGCGACAGGTGGCACATAGGCAGATACACACGTGAAACTGAGTCACCTGTTTCCTGCTGCTGCACCAAATAAAGGTGAAGTCTTCAGGATAAGGAGAAGCAGTCATACCAAAACCAGACTAGCTCTGTCATCGGTTTTTGTGAATAAAATTTTATTGCGATTTAGGGGGGCATCACCTCCCAATTAAACTGCAGCCAGTATCTTGATCAAGGTCCTTACTCTGAATTAATGCAGCAAAAATGACCCTACTGTATAAAGTGTAACTGTAAACAGTTAAAAGCAGCTTAACATTGTAAGTCACTTTGTAAGATGATGATGATATCCACAGCTATTAATAATTTTATTGCTAACATGAATGGGAGGACCAATAATTCATGTGACATCAAGCAGGGAACTGTGGAACAGTGCAGAGAAAGTGAGGAGGAGGTTGTGTTGGAGTTTGTGTTGTTTTAATCCAGTGCTGAGATATGGAGATGTCCAGAGTGAGGCAGAGGACACAAAGGACGTAGCGCAGATCACACACCATCACAGCTTAATCCAGGCTGGGGAAACCCACAAGGCGCTGAGACGGGACTTTCTTTCTTTTGTTTTGTTGTGCTTTTTTTTAACACTTTCTGTGCCCGTCCCCGTGGGACGTTGCCACGGTCCTTCCTGTGGTTTGGGGAGCTGTGTTTTGTCGCTGCAGCAGCGTGCAAGCCTCTACCCTTCGAGCAGCCTTCGAATTTCCCTCTTGCTGAGCAAGTCTTTGACTATTCACGCACACAACCACATCCGCTCTTGACCAGACCATGCACGTTGAATCATGAGCCTCTGCAGTATGATGCCGTATTGAGTTCGGAGGCCGTCAAGGTGCTTGGCTAGGGGTCGGCTCACTTTTGTTTTTTCAGGACTTTCTCACGTTGTTTGGTGAGTCACGACGGCTGTTGTCCTCTTGTGGGGAAACTCAAACACCTCAGTGATAGAACTGCATTACCTCGTGTTGTGTACACCTTGATGCTACATGTTGTGTGTTAAGCTGCGTAAATTTCCCTGCAGGGATTAAGTTGCTATCCTATTAATTTAATATTAATATTAAAATGATCGTGTTACTTCAAATATTTACCAATAGACTGTGGGCCTGGGTAAGTCTGGCTTATGGGCCTATTGACTGTGGTCCCTAGTGGGGGTTTTTTTGATGCCGGTCTGAAGCTTTTTTTCTCTCTCCTGTGTTGCATTATCATCACTTTGTCAATATATATGTGGTAAAAGGCCACGTTTCTTATATTTATTGAAGTATTTTAATTTTTTTAACTCTTTCCTTTTGTTCTTATCTTAGATACACGTTATGTGACAGTTTATCAGCCTTATCTGTAAGTTTTGGATATGCTCTAAGTCGGTCTTCAGGCTGGATCACTTTACCACGATATATTAGTATTGTATTGTGATAATTTCCAACAGTTGTGGTGTGAGCCTGAGGGAGGCCCGAGACCAGTTCTGGCATCGGCAGGACCCTGTTGCAGGGCGCTTGGCCGCAGCACAGCCTACACGCAGCCCATTCCGCTCTGTGATTTAGTTCATCACCTGGTGGAGGCGCCAGCAACAGGCAGCAGTGCGGAGGGGAAATCCCAGATCGAGTGGGCCTGTGTTTATCGGCCGTGGGGGTGGGGGGCTGCACGATTTCCTCTGTGTTACGCTTATTCCCGACTTCAAGGTTATTACAGCTAAAAAAGGTTAATTCAACATGTCACATCAAAATATCACTAAATATCACAAATTCAGCTTTTTATATTTTGTTTTTTAATTTTAATTTTTTTTTCTCCCTTTTCCTGCCTGGAAGCTCCCTGGGACCCCAGTGGCCCTGACCGACAAGGCGCCCTGTCAGAAGTAAATGCTATGATGTTTAGAGCACATTAGCTCACATTAATGACAAATGGCCTTGCTAATAGCTGCACGTCGCCGTCGTTGTTTTTCCTTTTGGCATCACCATTTTGCCTGCCATTTAGAAAGTACATTTTAATGTGTTTATAAAAGCCGATTTGTGGCTGCACACAAAGCTGGTTGGTGTGTGTTGCCGCGCGGTCCGAGTTTCTTTATTCGGCAAGGTTTGGGCTGTCGTCACACAGTGGCCTGAAGGACAATGAGATGTGGACTTGTGTTAAAATGCAAGGTTTTATTGCTTTGTTTTTATTGTCTTCATGTCACTTTACCCCTCTTGTTTATGGCTGATAAAAGTGCTGGAGGAGGTGCCTGGCAGGGGCTACCCATAGCTGTGTGTTGGGTTTGAGAAGAACTGCCGACCTCTCCTCTTCCCGACAGGAAACACGGCTGGATCTGCGAGTTCAAGCTCGCATCGCGCTGGTGTCTGGGGGGGGGGATTCCAAAGGTGCTCCACTTTTCTTGACAACCACCTTGACAAGCTAACGTTTCTCAACCTTACACAGCCAGCTCCTCCCTGTGATGAAACTTGTTTTATTTATCGTTTGTCTGAAAATGCCCAGTTTCTTGTCGCCAAAGCTGCTCATACTGAAATGCTGTGAAGCGCTGCTGTTTGGTATCTTTGCCCAAGTCACTACTTAATGGCCTTTATTGATCTAAGCAACGTCAGAGTTGCAATGATCTTATTAAGGTGGCGATAACTTGGGTGTAATTCCACTCAAAATATATATTCTGGTGTTTTTCTTGGACTAAATAACTTTTCCTCTTGGATGATAATGTGCCATTAAGCCAGGCTGTGCTTGGCTTCTCCAGGATCTGCCACCGAGATGGTGAGCAATGACAAGGTAAAAGGCATGCTGGGTAGTTTCCGTCAGCTGTCTTTCTGAATGTGTAGGTAGGGGCAGAGCAGCAGAGGGCCTGCCATGGCCCACTAGGTCGTGTGCCGAGGAGTGACCTTTGCCCCCCCCCCCCGCTTCCTGTGTGTGCAGGAGGTGGGGGTGGACCTGCTCGGACCGGTTCTCAGGAACCGTTTGGCGTGGAAAACAGACAGGGAGAGCAGCTGCTGCATCATATCCCAGCCGGAAAACAAGTGCCTGCTCCCTGAGCGACTGTCCCTAATCGGGAGCCACAGCCATGATGGCCGCAATGATTGTTACTATAATTATTATTTTGTTTCGATCATCATTTAGGTATTTATAATAATTTTAACTAATAATAATGGAAGCCTATTAATATTTATTGTTATTGCTGCACGTTATGAACTTTTTCCAGACATTTTGTTGAATATTTCTCTCTTTTCAAGGGCACACTAAATCCAATATTTATATGAAATAATGATCCAATTTATCTGGAAGCATATTTTCAGGGGAAATTTAATTTGCAGCTATTTAAAGCCCAGTTTTAGTAATGAATTATTTTGTCATCTTGCCTCTGATGAGATTCATCTTTAATAACTGTAACAATTATTTTATTAAAAGAGGAGCTGTGCATTATGGCTATCTCGCCAAGGTCTGGAACTGGCAAGGATTCTCATTAAGAGCATGATATTACCCACAGTGATTTCATTTGGAAGTTCCTTTGAAATTATATTAAGTGTCAACAATGCACGTCTGAGGAGTAAGCAGTCATATTTACCGGGGCCACATTCCCCCCCCCCCCCCCCCCCTTTTACAAGGTGACATTTGAAGCTGGGTTTTAAAAACGAGAGATGGTAATATTTTATATCAAGATTTAATCATTTTTTAAGAAACACGTCACTGTTGTAAAATGTTGGGTTTTAATAAAACTGAGGCGTTATGGGGTGCTCTGAGTGTCCCTGTGTGTGATGTCTGTTGGGATGCATTTGCTTTGGGTTCGTCTGATGTGTTTACGTGGCTTTGATGCAGTGATTGTGTGTTGTTTTACTTTGGTCCTCGAAATATAACAGTTTCATGGAGTGTATGTGTTCCACTATCACAGATTTGCCATTAGTGTATCCGAAATATAGACACAGAGTTTATACAGTATGTTCCTCTCACTGTTAATGTACTTTATGCGTGTATGTGTAGTGTATAAATACACAGTAAGTACCAGATGTATTGGAACTGTGAAGTTGGTTATTTTTGCTGCATGAAACTTGGATTTGTCTTGAGGATAAATATAAGTCAAAATTACAAAATGTCAGCTTTTATTTCCAGGCAGTATTTTGCATACTGACGAAACCTTGTTAAAACAATGCAATTTGTTGTGTTTTGTCCCCCAGTTTCAGATGAGTATAAATATTTGAGTGACGGGTGTTTCCAACTGCTTACGTTTCCATGTTTCCTTGACTGTGTACGCATCAGAGCTGTGATCATGTAGGACTGGTTGTAAGCATTGGAGTTTGAGCTTTTTCAGTCTGATTTTGAGGTAAAAGCTATGTGGTTGGGCGAAAACTAGAGAACTGAGTATGAGTTAAAAAAACGTAATGGCAAATGTCAGTATGAACTATTGCAGAGAAACAGGATCACACAATTGGAGTTTGGTGGAAAATGAAGGAAACTACTGGAGGAGTAATTAAGTTGTAATGGCCAGGTTGTCCAAGAAAGACCACAGCAGCTAAAAGTGGAAAAATCATTAGTGCTTTGAAGGAAATCGCCCAAAATTTGAGCCAAAGACATGATGGGCAACCTGGAGAGTGCTAGGGTGACCCTGTCATGGTTGATAAGCTACGCTGGTAGTTGCCCTTAATGCCCAAAATGCCCCAAAAGCACAATGAACAGAGAGACCAGGCTGGAAGTTGCTAAGAGGTATGAAGCTGAGCCAGAAGAGTTTTGTACAGAGTTTATTATCCATAAGATGAAGCAGAATCTTCATCAAAGTAAAGGAAAGGGAAAAGTATGGCAAAAGGGGAAAAGCAAGTGTCCATGAGGCACCATCTCGTGAAGCATAAGGATTCATTCTTATGGTTTGAGCATGAATCGTGGTCTCGGATTGGTCTGTAGATCTTCAGCGATGATGGAAGTCATGGTGGTAGCGGCAGAATAAAATTTTAAGTGTACAGAAGTATTTTGTCTTCTCACGTCTCAAATGGGGCCTCCACCCAACACAAGTAAGCATGAAGTTAATGAGAAAAGGAAAAAGTAGTGTTCTAAACTTCTCCTGGTTTCCATCCAACTGAGCCTTTCTCTTGTTGTTGAGGAAACTGAGATCAGAACTCCAAAGCAAGCAATGACTGAAAGAGAGGCCTCTGTTAAAGCTTGCCAGAACGTTTTAAAGGATGATATGGAGAGTCTGCTGATGCTGTTGGGTCGCACCCCCGAAGCAGTTCCACGTAAAGTGTATGTGGCCAAAGACCAACTTCAGACCGCTTTAATGTGCATGTACCATGCAAATTAAATCTTCCTCCGTTGGCTGAGGAGGTTCAGCATGGACAACAGGATACTTGTCAACTTCTACAGATGTACAATTGAAAGTATCCTGACTGGCTGTTTCACAGCCTGGTATGGCAGCTGCAGTGTGTCAGACCGTAAAGCTCTACAAAGAGTGGTCAAGACAGCACAGGGCATTACCAGGACTGATCTGCAAGCCGTGCAGGACCTCTAAACCCAGCGGTGTAAGAAGAAGGCCCATAACATCTTAAAGGACCACAGTCACCCCAGCCACAAACTATTTTCCTTGCTCCCATTCGGAAAATGCTTGAGAAGCATTCGGACAAGAGCAAGCAGGTTCCGGGACAGTTTTTCTCCCCACACAATAAGACTGATGAACCACTGAGTCCTCCCTTGGACAGTGAGATACTATCAATCAGAGTCTGTCGGTATGCCCAGTATGCCCTTATCGGTTTGTTTGTTTTTTGGTTTGGTTGTTTGTTTGTTTGGTTGGTTGTTTAACTTATTTAACTTCTATGTATATTTATTACTTCTTTTTCCTTATTTATTTTTCTTAATTTCATTATTTATTATTATTTTTCTTATATCTTATTTATATATTGTTATTTGCTGAGGATGTCTGGAAGCACATTTCATGGTCACAACGCTATTATGCTGCTGTTAGTGCACTCATGACAAATAAAACCTTGAAACCTACCACCCAAAAATAAAAGCTGATAATAGTCGTCTTTAGATCTAAAACACAAATTTCACAACTGCAACAAAAACAACCAATTTTGCTTCACTGTGCAGATCCTTGTGCTTCTCATTGTATCTCACAAGTTCATAACTTTTTCTTAACCTTATGTAATTCCTTCAGGATAAATAAAGTACTTTCACTTCAGTTCAATTCTGGGCCAGAGAGCCCTTTGACCGTTTGATGAACGCTAGGGCGCCTCCGTGCACACTGCACTCGATTTATTACACAGAAAATTGACCAGCTTCACTATTGGGTTAATAATTCATAATAATAGCAAATAATGGAATTGAAAGTTGTATTTACTGTTATTTTGTATGTAACCCTGGGGTGTCTGGAGATTTTGAACTTTAAAAAAATAAAAACAAGAGTGAAAAGTGGAATAAATGAAATGATTCATTCTATGGTTTTACATTTTCCAGCATCAAAGACCTTGTTATCTGTTTTTTTTTCCAGGTGTCATTATGAAAAAGCCTTTTCTCAGAAACACAATAGTTGTTGACTGTTTGTAAAATACTGTTGCTGTCGCAAAGTGTTTATTGATGCTTAAATCATTTGCTTGAGCAGTGCAGGGCAAATGGAGGAATACATCTGCATGTAACAGATCCCCTTTTGGTGGTTGTGATTTTGCTGAACTGCCTGTTATGATACCAAACCCTGGTTTTCTTTAACTTCATGGCCAGTGGATCAGTCTCTTCTAAATACACTGCCTGGCCAAAAAAAAAAGTCCCATACACTAATATTTCGTTGGACCACCTTTAGCTTTGATTACAGCATGAATTTACTGTGGCATCATTTCAATAAGCTTACACAATGTCACAACATTTATTCCCATCCAGAGTTGCATTCATTTTTCGCCAAGATCTTGTATCGATGACGGGAGAGTCGCACCGCCGCGTAAAGTCTTCTCCAGCACATCCCAAAGATTCTCAATGGGGTTAAGGTCTGGACTCTGGGTTGGCCAATCCATGTGTGAAAATGATGTCTTTCTCCTGCTCCCTGAAGCACTCTTTCACAGTTTGAGCCCCATGAATCCTGGCATTGTCATCTTGGAATATGAAGAAAAAATCCATTGATGGAAAAACCTGGTCATTCAGTATATTCAGGTAGTCAGCTGACCTCATTTTTTTGGGCACATAACATTGTTGAACCTAGACCTGAGCAACTGAAGCAACCCCACATCATAATTCAAAGTTAAATCTAGGTGGTGACTTTTTTTTGGCTTGGCAGTGTGTAAATGGTTATACTTTTTTTCTTTCTTTTCTTTCTTTTTTTTAATCTTTGGCCTTAGCACAAGTGAAAATTGAAGTTGCTTGTTTGGTATTGTTATATTTTAACTTTTGGTTTAAATGTATGGGTTTTTTTTTTTTTGCTGATGCAGTTGCTCCTGTTGGAAAAAAATGGTTGAATGACAAAATAGTTAAGGGTTAATTTATGGGGAAAAATGTAAGAGTCCTTGATAATAGAGGATTGATACCAGAAATCTTTCAGAAAACCAGAGAAATCTGACTTGCTATGCATTGCTCAGTTTACCACAGTCTTTTAGTGATGGTCTGATGCTTGTAAAGACAGTGACCAGGTATTGCTGACAGTTATTTGCAACTCAACCAATATTTGAAAAATATCTATGAGGGAATCTTACTCTTATTGAGGTAACCTGATAAACGGTTTATTTGTATGTCAGAGGTGTGAGTCTGTAGGGTTTCCTAGATGGCACTAGAGCAGATGACTCAGCATTTTGTTCACAAGCCTTTGGCATTCAGCTCAGAACCAAAGTCAGAATACTTTTACTGTATCAATTTAAAGTACCCCAATCAAGGGTATTACAGCAGGAGGCGAGACTTGAACCTGGCACCTCTGCCCCTGGTAACTTAGGGCAGTTACAACCTGAAGATGAACAGCCTTCATATTGAGAGGGAGGAGAAGCAAACAGAAAGTAGGAACATCCTGGCAGCGTCTTTGCCATTGGGCCTCCGCCCCAAACACACGGGGGCCATAATCAGCTAAATGTGGCTCTGCTATTTGGTTGTTACCTGAGTGTTTAACACTTCTTTCCCCCTTCAAGGACAAACGGTGTGCGAGACGGCCGGTCCGGCGCCGGGTCCCTCGACTCTCGGCAAGCGGCAGATCCCTTTTCAGCACCAGCTGTTCTCTCGTACACAGCACCGTGCTGAAATTCTCTTAATATAATTCTGGGGGGCTCTGGAGAATAGTGCGAGGCAAGCGTGCCAGTGAGGGAGGCTGCTCTGAATTTTTCATCGACGCCCCGACTCGCCGAGTTAGCGGGCAGCACACTCATTCATGAGCAGATGTTCAGCGTGGTTCCACACCGCGGTTAATGTGAACTCTCTGGCCCCTTTGCCATCGGCTGCAAGGACGTTGGCAGCGACCTGACTTCAGAGAATTGCTCGCAGCGGCAGCGAATGCCTGGACAGCGCGCCCACAGCCCCTCGCAGTGACTTCCCGGTCCAAAGGGCGGCGCTGGAGGAGAGGTTCGCACTGACAGGCCATCAGTCTTGGGCCTGACAGTGATGAATGACCCGGCAGTTCACTTGGGGAAGAGCCACTAAAATTCCCAAAGATGATTTTTGCAAGTTTATTGTTCATTTATAAAAGAATATTAAGCTTCGAACCCAGCCCCGAGTACCAAACTGCTGTGTGTCTGTAGATGTGATTTACATGTATGCTTACAAAATGGTGAAGGTAACAGACAGCAGCAGATGTTGGTACCGTTGCGCCTCCTCCACAACTTATGTCCTCTTTGGAAGGTCCCGCGTTAGACTACGGCTGGCCCATGGTCAGGTTTTGATGTTGTCAAAATTCTTGTAGCAGTTTACTTATCCAGACTGAGCTGTGAAGTTTGAAACCACAGAGCATCGTTCGGGTATTTGATGTCACTTTCTGCTGTGCTTTTATACACTGTAAAATAACCTTTAGCAAATGCATAGTGCAGGTTCAGCAGTGTACAACATTAGCTTTTCATGTTTACACTTTACTTTTTACCTGTCCCCTCACATTTTCACCTGTACAGTTTTGATAGATATTGGAAAGGCCTAAAGAAGTAAATTTCCAGGTTTAAAATATTTTTACTAATAGTAATGAAAGCAAGGAGATTAAGATGTCGGGAAAGGAGGCATTTCCAAAGGCTTCCATGGTGAAGAAATTGCCCAAAACACTTTGGGGAAGTTTTAGGCAAGTTTGAGCATTTTCTAGTAAGAGGAATAATTTAAACACAAATGCAGATGATGTCATTGGTGATCTCACACCATTTCTTTATTATGGTAGCACTCCCTGTTTTGCATCAAATTCCTTGATATTTAACCTTAAAGTTTTGTCCCTCATTCACGTGACAGTTAAATCTGTATCTGACTGTAGACGAGTTAACCATTTTACCCGACAGGTGGACAACCTTTTATGTAGATCCAGGCTTGGACGTTAGCAGTAAACCAGCTCCGTAATATAGGTGCGCTTCAATTCGGGCGAGTTTGTGTGTGTTCTGCTTGCCATTTTGGGGAAAGGGTGCAGCAGGAAGGACGGTCAAGGATAAAAGCCAAGCGCTTGGCTTCCTGACTCGGAGCGTTTTGTTTCTTCAGCACGTGTCCCCTTCGCACTTTCTAGGTTGAGTTTATGAGAGCAAAACTAATTAGCGTTACTAAATTCAGAGGAACGGCACAAAAAAAACGTTCAGTTGATTGTTCTGATTTCCTCTCTGGTGTCAAAAAGCCAACAGAAAATAAGGCTCTCGGAGCCTTTGAGCTTCTTGCACCGAGCCAAGTGTCAGCGGCGTCCCCGGTTATTTCCGCCAACCAGGTTACGGAAAGCCGCACCCGCCTCCCCCATCGCCTCTGTAATTCACGAGGATCTCAGGATGGCTAAGGGGGGAGGGGGGGAGTGTCACAAAAACAATGCCTTGTGTTTAGATGGGCTGAATGGGGGGTGTTTCTGCTTTGATTTGGGATGTCCTGCTGGCCGGAGCAGGAGGGCGAAGGCAGGGGTTGGCGGTAGCGCGGCGTCGCCCAGCTGCACGGCGCCCTCAGGAAGCGCACAGCGGGCTGCCTCCGCCGCTCCTGGGTGTGAAAGAAAGCGGCGTGTTTGACTTGGCACTCGCTCCCCTTCCAGGCAGCTTTTGCTGCCTCTGCAAGAACAGGGCGCCGGTGGACGCTCCGCGCACCGTCCCGCCATTTTCACGGCCAGGAAGGACTTTTTCCACCTCTGCTGGTTTTCAGGAAACACATTTAGCTTTTTTTTTTTTGCTCTCCTGTTTAAAAACCGGACAGGTCGGTGGGGGTTCATTGGCAAGAATAAAAAGCTGAGCAGCTGTGGGGGTGGGGGGGTCACTCTTTAGCGCCTACTCGGGAGCATTCGGCACTAAACCGCTATAATAACTTGTGCTCTCAGCGCCTTCTCTGTTGGGGAGTAATTTATATTGAATAAAATAATGTTTATAGGTCGTTTTAACAGCGGGACGTAAAACTTGCACTATTTTTATTTTTCCATTTGGACCTGCGGGATTCATCTTCAGAGGGCAGTAATTAAGGAGCCCGGATCCAGGGTTAAGGAAGAACAGTGTTTAAATGCAATTAGAGCAGTTGTGGAATCAATTTGAACTCAATTACAGTTTTCTGAATGTGCCACTATTTGTTTAATCTGGGGAATTTTCTTTTGAGACACTAAATATACATGTGAAAATATATTTAAAATGGGGGGGGGTGCTCTGTTCACCCTACTTAATGCTACATTAATGAACAGTCAATATAGAGGGTGACCTCTTCTGAAATATATGTAAAATTAATTATTGCGAGTCCTGGTGTTTGTTCCATCGCTGAGCCGCTCCTGGGGGGTGTGGAGGGGGCTGATGTGCACCCATGAGCACTACCCACGCTCCAGTGTGTACTGTTTAGCATAGCCATGCCCGGGCATGGCTGTGTCTGTAGGCCTCGACTCCCAGCAGCCCCCGGGTAACCCTTCCTCTCCCCCTTGGCTCTTTTTCCAGGAGACTCCGGCAGGCGCTTCCTGTGACGAGAGGGACCAAAGTGAGTGACTGCGGCCTCCTGGCAGCAACAGCCGTTCGGTGTCGGTGGCATTCGCGTGGGGTGCCTGCACTCGTCACGTGTTGTAAAACGGAGATTTTAAAAATCAAAGAAATGACGCCTTTGGCCTGTTGCACATGTCTACGTAGAGTAGGAAGAAGTGGCCATGCTGAGGTGCACATGAAGGTAAAGGGTGGAAGTGTAGCTCAGTGCACTTGGGAGTTAATGGCTCTCCTCTTGGCGGTCCTGTGTAACCTGTGTAGTGTGTAAACATGCCATAAACAAACAATGACCTGCAGTAGACGCTGTATCACCAAACAATTTCAAAGCTTTGAATGTACTGTAAACATATACAGCTGTTGACCTTCACCGGCATGCACATGGCACGCAACGCGCTCACTTGTGCAAACGGCTGAAGGGCCCCATTCTCCTGTGCTCCCCTGTTCAGTTTCCTGACTGCAGGTAAACACCATGACCGTTCTGAGGCCAGATGAGTTTCATCTGTGTATGCTTCGTCTTTCAGCGAGATACAGGAGGCCTTGCTCTCCTGTCACCTTTTCGGTCTGCATGCGTTTGTGGTTCGCACAGCCCCTTTAAGCCGCTCCTAGTTATGGTTTGCTGTTTCGTGGCCCACTGTGGATGTGTGGTAGATGAACCCACTGAGATGGACCAAGGACAAATAGATTCGCCAGCTG
The DNA here is from genome assembly GCA_018136845.1 of Heterotis niloticus. Taxonomy (NCBI): domain Eukaryota; kingdom Metazoa; phylum Chordata; class Actinopteri; order Osteoglossiformes; family Osteoglossidae; genus Heterotis; species Heterotis niloticus. The sequence goes on along the minus strand of CM030888.1, from coordinate 36,567,351 downwards.
CGTAACATTTCCATATGTTTTCACTGTTATAATAGTGTGAAGTGGGACCTAATAGACAAGCTGCCAGCAGTTAGATGACAGGACTCACCAGAGATTCAGAGTCCTGCCTTTAGTGGTTGTCAACAGGTGTGTCCACACCAGCCATCCACACTGCTCCAACACCTCAAACCTTTGTTTTTCCAGTTTAGAGTTTCACATTTCCTAAAGGCAGTAAACTGAAACGTACTTTTGAAGGACCTCGGGAAGATGGAGGCGATGCTACGAAACTGGAAACAACCGAGATGAAATCATTATCAACACAGTTTGAAAAATCATGAATTTAATGAAGCTGGAGCCTTTTTTCCCCTTCATAACATTACTGCAATTTCAAAGTTTTCTGTACATGAAACAATGGTAATAATAATGAGCAATTTTTATAGTGAATAGAACATAGTGTTGTACATTATCAGAGAATAAAACTTTGCAGCTATCTTTGTACAGCTCAGAATAAGTACTGACCTGTAATACGTTATGTGTCAATTATATATATTAAAAACTTCTGATAGCCTTTAAAAAAGTGTAGCTCTCAGACACATGGAAAGACTATTGTTTTATTTTCAGCATTATTCCATAATAAAATAAACTATCCTGTGATTACCCTGGAATGACCGCAGTATAAATGGGTAAATCAGTGAAATTTTCCCAATATACAAACCGTACATTGAAGGGCGGTTTGCCAACATTTAAATAAACATAATCCTCGATGATGATAATAATCTGTGAATATAGTAAAGGATATGCTAAGCTCCAGACTTTGTAGTCACCTCAAACACGAGGGAGTGTTGCCCTCTTCTAAAAAATACACACGTCTGAATTTCATGAACGTATGAAAATGTAAGCATTTATCTGTGATCATTTTAATAATTTAAAAGGGCTTTTAGAGACTGTATTAGATGGCGAGTGACACACTGTGAGTCCCCTGCCTGCACCGCTTGCGTTTTTATGTGTTCTCAGTAAAAGCATATGGGCGTTTAATTATTCTCGGCAGCCCAGAAAAAGTTGATAGTTGCAGGTCTGTCCCCGAGGAAGCTGTGATTTAGAGCATGAAAGCACCTCTTCAATACACAGAAAACCAGTTGCTTCTCCACATTGACAAATGACTCAGATTTACTGTTACCAAAAAAACTTTTGTTGCATTTGAAATGTATTTGATAATATGCTGGTGCCATATTCTTTGTTGACATTTTTTTTAAAAATTTTTTTAATTTTGTGTTTTTTGCTTTTTGCTCACTCTTAAACCACTCTGTGAAATAGTAAGTTTTTGACACGTTATTTGCATACATGGGGTGACAGTCTGGCCGCAGCTGTGTGGTGGTGGACTGCATAATGATTAGATGATGATGGACGTGGATAGTATCGGTGATGGTAAGATGCTGGTGAGACAGTGGTGAACAGTATTTGCGATACTAAAGTAGTGGTGGACAGTAATGATGGAGTTGGACAGTATGGATGCTAGCAAATGATGGTAGGCAGCAGTGGTGGTGGTAGTCACACACACCCTCACTGTGGCCAATTTAGCATCCCCAGTTCACCCGAAATGTGTCTCTGGCCTGGAGGAGGAAGCTGCCACCAACACGGGAAGAACACACAAACTCCACAAAACGTATGATCGCTCGCAGAATCCAGAACTAATATGTTCATGACATGGTGCTCACATTGCTGTCCAGCTGTGGCTCAGAAGTGGAGGTGGACAGAGGAGATGACACTCCACGCCTCTCTATGCTAGCGATCAAAGGGATCAGTGGGACTGTCCCTTCGCATGCAAATGGCCCTTTGGGTTTGACAGACACATGGTGTGGTGCCAAGGGATGCTTGGCTTTCCCGTTTAACATTAATCTACCGGTCACATAAGTCCTCTATGCAAATGGTGTGGCACAGGGACAGCGATGGGAAAGAAGATAATACACTCTTCAACAAATGTGTGAGGAATCGGCAAGAAATCTCCATCCCACCCTTTTCAGTCTCCCTGCAGAGGCACACATCGCTCATTTTCAGTCATGTTTGTGAAAAGGACAATTTACTATTAAACCGCGGTTGATTCACCGCTGTCCTTCTCCATGAACCGTCGTGCCTCCCCATGGCGCCGCAGCACTTTCTGTGCTTTTCAGAGGGAAATTTGATGATGGTGTTATCACAATTGTCCGGTACACAGCACTCCTGCACACACATATGGAAATGGCTGTGAAGTATCTAGATCTGCAATTGATACTTTAAATATTCAAATGTTTAAACAATTTAATGCCGCTTGGTTATAGCTCTTTGCATGTGGCCTGTTTGTTACTCTATAGAGCCTGGCAGTGGAGAAATATAGATGTCCAACCATATCCACATAAAATTCAATATTGAATGAGTTGCATATATGTATAGCCTGGTGAAAACAATCACAGCAGTGTCAAGATCTGCTGCCATTTTAATGAAGTCTCACCAACAGAAAATTGGGTTAACGTTACAAAGCTTACATTAATGTACAAATGTGTACATTAATTTAAAAAAAAAAAAAAATTGCACAATGTAAATAATGGTTAACAATAAAAATAGTACATATTCCAAATGACAGGAATTCCATGAAATATGTCCCTAATGTTGTCTGTAGCTTATTACAGTGTTATTTTAACCTCCTCATTGATTTAATTAGAGGGGAGGCCCGATTTTGACTACTTTTTCGAAATAAAAACACCTTTAACAGCTCTGAACCACACACCAGGACCACTGTACAGTTTCCAGTTGTGGTTTACCATGGAATTATTACTGCGAATGTTAAGTGAGCTGTGGCTCGGCTGTACGTGGGTCACACACGTCTGGCATTGCACTCGCTCATACGTGCACATATACAGGGTGATTAAAAGAGAATGGAACACTTTTAGAAATGAATTACTCGTAAGTATTCCATATACTGTATATCAGGCATTTGTAAAGTTAAGGAAAACTTTACAAAATGGTTAAGGCTACATGTTCATATGGTACTTTTATTGAGTAATAAATGTACTGTACTGTCACACTGTAGGCGTAAACATTTCTGACGGTCAGTCGGCATCCAGCAGGTCGACAGTTGGACAGCTGTAGCGTCGCTGCGATCGAGTGAAGACAGCCTGGTGTTAGATCCCTTACTGGAGCAGACCCGCGAGTTTAAAAAGTGCTGTTTGTTTGCTGTATCGCTCTGTAGCCATGGCCTCCGCCATTCCCACTGCTGCAACAGAAGTTTCCAGAACACCTTCGGCTGGTATTTGCTTACGTTTGTGCCAGTTTCATTTTTAAAGCATCGAGTGCTTTACAAGTAATACTGGTATTACAGTTGAATGACGCACCTATTTATTCTTTATTTTTGTTCTGAACTATAATTTGCGTTGAGAAGTATAATTCAGAAGAGGCGATAGGGGACTGAGAGCATCGTAAATTTCATCATTGTGTTTCCTGCAAAGCTATGCAAATGACCAAGGATAACAGTGTCAGCTAAGCAAAACAAGACTAGTATTTATTATGTAAAAGTGAGTCTCACCTGTCTTCCCGTGTGTCGGTACCTTATCCAAACGTCCACCTAAACAAGCACAGCAAGTGCCATAGTGGTTAGAGCTACCACCTTCCACTCCAAGGAAACCTATCTCTTGCTGTAGTTCCCTTTAGCAAGGTGCTTACCCTGAATTGATATGGTCAAAATGATCCTACTGTTCAAATGTGTAAATCTTTAACCCCTGAGTAAAGTGCCTTAATAATGTGAACTGCTTTGGATCAAAGTGTGAGATAAGTGACTAAATGTGTGTCAGCCCCAACCAGGAGGACCCTTGTGAGGTGAGAGGGGTTGTGTAGACAAGGTCATGGGTATTTGGCTCCTTCTGAAATTTTTATATTTTAATTACTGGTGTGACATGGAGATGCTGTGTTGTTTTGCTAGAAATGAAATGGATGAGCAGTTCAGTTATTGAATATGTTTAGAGCTTTTATGTATTCGAGAAGTTGAGCAAACAGGAAGGCAACCCTTTTATGGTGGCTGAGCCCAGGCTTGAAACGATGCTTTTGTACCATGTTTTACACTGTTTTCGCACACCTTGGTCGATGCTCTCACACGTTGGGATTTACATTGCTGCCCTGGGAGTGTAAAAATATGCCCCAAAGTTTGATAAATCGCCTCCTGCTGCATTTTATCAAAACACACACGGCTGCCTGAATTCGAGCCCCAAATGCGCAGTGCGTTTTAAATATTTCTTCTGTTTACACAAAGCTGAGATTGATTGTTTAAACTGAGCTTTGCGCACAGGAAGGAATGGTGGAAACGCACACGGCAGCAGCTCTTCAGCATCGCCGTCTGGAAACCCTCCGCTCACCTTCGGTATCCAAAACTAATTCACCTGACACTCCGGCGGGAAAGCCTCGCTCGGACTCACGTGCGCGGCAAAACGATCAATTTTGGCAATTGCGGTGTTCGGCTGGCAGGAAAGGTCCCCTGCTGCACACGGAGAACTCGATCTGTGGGAACCCACGGTCTCGGGAAGAGCTAGGAAACGTATGCGCACCTCTACAAGTGTGAAACAGCGGCTTCCAAAACACGGTGCGTTCGTCTCTGTGGAGTAGCGCACAATGCGAGCTATTGTGACACTGCTTGGTGCGTGTTTATTTAAAATTCCTCACTCTACTCAGAAACGCCCAGCAAAAACACAAAGCCTCCCTGCGCTGTGAGAGCTTCGCAAGGGCCTGCTCCTTGGTGAGGCCAAATGCAGGCGGAGGTGCTACGAGATCGCAGCCACCGTTCAGCGTGGTCATAATTAAGCAGGAGCAGCTATTTTTAATCCTAAATGCTGTCTAATAACAGTATGGTGTTGAATAATTTAGTAAAGGGAGCTGTCGCTGCACTCCGTCACTAGGTTTAAATTTAGACGTTGCCGTTGTCCAGATACGCAATCCATCGTGAATCTGACTTGGCCATACATCTCAGTAAAATATTTATTTCTTGCTTTCCGTAAAGGGGGATGGTGGAAGCGACAAAGGTTTTCATTTGTTTAGTTATAGATGTGTGACACACGGGGTCATTTCTGAGATGCACCAGTTTGGAAAAGAAACAACTCTTTGGAATTTGATGACATGGTGTGTGCCTCATTTTTTATTTGTGTGTGTGTGTATATATAGAATGAAAACTGTTCACAAACAAAATGTTTTCACGATTTCAGTCACACCGCTGGAGACCCGAAGGTGTTTTGTGGCTGTGCAGAGCGGTTGGCTGCAGGGGGGCAGAGCTATTTGAACGGCCACTGGGCTACAGATTGGCCACGCGGTCAAACACAAACGACGTTTCCATTTTTTACCCCTAATCCCTGTAAACCTCACGCGGAGGAACCCGGGAACCACGGAGATGCCGAGCGTGAGCCGTTGGCCGGCTTTACAGCTCACGTCAGCTTTATCCCGGCATGTCCGCCTAGTCCGGACAGAACAACCTGTTGTTTTCAATTGCCGTGGTCAAGCCGTGCCGACACAAACTCCCGGCCGCTTTCAAAGAGCTGAGCAAATTGGAATGCTGTCAGTGAGGTTTCCGTGGCAGTCAGGTGTTTGTTTGTTTTGTTTGTTTATTTTTGTATGTGTGTATAAATACATACTTATTTTTCTGCTGTTTGCTTTTAGAAAACCGTGTAGAAAAGGTGCAGAGTTAAGCGAGCACTGAGATGGACAATCGTGAAATTTCACAGCTGTCCATTTGAACTGAGTCACGGTATCGAGGAAGCACGATCGTTTGCAGTAGCTGTTGGCGTTCTTTCTCCCCTCATTCACACAACTCAGATATTCATTTCTCTATTTAATTATGGATGCTCTTAAGTCTTGATCAAATAAATAGTAGCCCCACATTAAATACTTGGTAAGACATTCACTTAAAACTAAGACTGATAGGATCTGTGTAGCTGTAAATAAACACTGTAAGCTGAAGAGCTGGTGGCTGCTGTGCAAGAATGTCTCTTTTACATGAATAATTCCTGTGCCTACCTGTGCCGTCCGATTGGTGTGGAGTCACCACATCCTGGTTTTAAATTTGTTTTAGCCTCGTCGTGCTTCGCTGCCGCGGCACCGACTGTCCTCTGTGCTTCTGTCTGTTCGTGTGGCTTTCGTTGGGCATCTTCTACTGAAAATGTTAAGTCTAAAATGAATCAAGCCACCATTGGGCATTTAAACTTTATTAATATTGGTAATGTTGTTTTGATGGAATTTCTCGAGAGCTCTGAACCTCACTTGACTTAGGGTGCTTACCATTTTATTACCAGACGGAAGTGTAGGGTCCATAAGGAAAAGGGAGTCCCAGTCAAGATAGAAGGCAAGAAAAAGTGACACCATTTCAGTGAGGGAAGGATGCTGCTGCTGTAGACAGGGTTTAACTTGAAGGTGCAGCAATAGGGCCTCAAATCTCCAGGGGTCTGGAGTCAGGGCATCTGGTGGGGGCTGGTGGGGTGTCAGTCTGCAGTGAGGTTGTCCTGGGTGCACCTGTTGTCGTTGTTGTTGTTGCTAGGTGCCATCGAGTTGATGTTTGCTTTTGTTGACCACATGGATAAAGAGCTTCCAGAATGATCCATCCTCCGCTAGTGTCCTTCAGCTTGGAACACACCTGTAAATACACTTGAGTGTAACTGCCAGTCGTTTTGAGCAAAGATGATAAGATTGCACCATTTGCCAGTTTTATTGCGGAGTAAGTACTTCAGTCTGGTCTACAGCACGTCATAAGGACCAAACCCTGGGGGCCAAGGGCCTCCAGTGAGACTTCCTGCGCCTTTCTCCAGATGGGGTGTGTGTCTAAAAGAGTTGCTTTGCGTCGCCGCATCCACTGAGCGATAGTTCACCTTCTCCCTACTGTCCCCAGAAAAACACTGCACCGCCACATCATTTGCCTAAATTAGCCGAAAGTGAGGTGCAGTGAAAGATCTCTTTCGGTTCACGTCCGACTTAAAGCTTCTCAGCAGAAACACTGTTTTGCAGGGTTTGGTGTCGTGTGCTTCTGCAGTGGCCTCTTTTCCGAGTTCCCCTCGTGCAGCCCAGGCTCATTTGTCAGTTTTGTTTTTATATATTAAGCGTCCAATTTTGTAGGTAGCTATTCGCTAAATGATCAATGCGTGTATTTGCTCTTTTTATGTTATGTTAAAATGACAAAATAGACTCATATTCAGAATAATGTGTAATTTCATACCTGGTTAAGTTTCCATTGTTAAAAGAATGACCTCAGAGAATCTCCCCTTTCAATTTTTTCATGACTTTGAAAAGTTATTGTTGACTATTTCAAAGTTCAATTGACTTCAACATAAATGGTACATATCAGCGATAATGGATCATTCTGAGAAAAGCATTTTTCTGGAGAAAAAAGCTATACATGCGCACTATTAACAGTGATGTAATCTACATCGGTAGCTAAAATAATTAGAATAAAAGGATAAATCCTATGCTGGGGGACTTTGTTTTGTGGCTTCTTTCTGAAGCACCAAATGTGTGTGTGTGTGTGTGTGTGTGTGTGTGTGTGTGTGTGTGTGTGTGTAACCCCCCCCCCCCCGTTTCTTATGGAGGCGTGGCCATTGGTCACCCTTATTGTAATGACAATATTCTTATTTCCGTGGCAACGCAGGAAGTGACTATTAGCATGCAGGATTCTTTCAGTTGGCTTTTGTCTTCAGTTCCCTAACAAACACACACACACACACACACACACGTTTTTCAGCAAACATGGCAACTGCTTCGTTGGGATGGCTAATGGCAATTATTTTTATAAGCTAATTAAGTCCAGAGTTGCTATTTTTACGCAGGATTCTTGAGGGACGTATGGCATAACGGGTGGTGTTACAGGCACCTTCAAGCATCGCTAGCTGTATAAAGTAACCTGTACAATTTGTGAAACAGCCTGTTTCTGTTTGTTCTCATTTTGTTTTAAATGCAGTTAATGACACTTGTCCTCTGTGCAGAGGACGCCAGAGAGGATTGGCTGGTCACTGCTAGGCAGTGGGTTAGGGATGGAGGGTAAGGGCCCTTTTGTGCGCAAGTTCATTCTTTCCATGGGATTACATGGGAGCTGCACAACACCTTTGTGTGTGTGTGTGTGTGTGTGTGTGTGTGTGTGTGTGTGTGTGTGTGTGTGTGTGTGTGAGAGAGAGAGAGACAGAGAAATGGCGAGAGAGGCTCTCCCTATGATGTGCTACTCTTATTTGACGGCGTAATTCTCTTCTGAGAGAAAAGAAAAACAAAAACCTTTTAATGACTGAACTGGAAACTTGTTTCTGTTCTATTATCCCTGTGCTGGTGATGAAGGTCTGTGGGGAGATAATTATGCTTTAGTCTCGACTTAATGAAATGAAAACTTTTTTTTTCTTCTGAAATGAAGGGCAGATCCTTTTGTGAATCTATGTGCCGTCACCCCCCCACCCCACCCCCACTGACTGAGAGTGCACCAGCACTTTGTTTTAGGTCACAGCCTAGTCTGTGCTGTGCGGCGGTCCACAGCCAATATGACATATCGCCGACCGCAACCAGAATTTCTGTGGTTTATCGCACGGTCGCTAAGAACAGAAAGTGCCAGGCTCGCCGTGCAGGTGCATGCAGAAGACGATCCGAAAATGAGATGGCGTACCTGCAGCTGGGAATGCACGCGCGTGACAGGAGACGGAGGCAGGGCCACGACACGGTGCGTGTTGTGCTGAGTGTGACATTTAGGCTGCTTTTCACACAGCTTCAGGGGCAAAAATGAATATCGCAGGTATGGTATCAGCTGGAATGCTGGGACAGCTTTAAAAGTAAAATTAACATGCATCGTCCTTGTGATGCTGGAATACTGAAATAGGTTGACTTGAATTTAGGGGGGGGAGCATTTGTGCTTGCAGTCCTGGTCCAGGCCACATCTGTGTGACTGCCACTGGGCCACATGTAGGTTTGTGTGTGTGAAGAGAAGTAGCTGATGTTGAACATGTTAAGCAAGACACTTTGAAGCTTCTGTTACCGGGAGCTGTGGCTGTAGCTTGGCTGAGCGGCAGCCGCTCCGTGAAAGCTGTTGACAGTTATTTCTGTAATTAACCCTGCAAATTGACGTGTCTGTAAGTTAATTCTCTGCCACTTGACCGAAAAAACAAGGTGTTTGTCTGACACTTGTAGCACTTCTGTTTTGAAATTGCTCCTGTATCTTTGAAAGGAGGAACGAATTGGACATGCGGTTCATCCTTGATTTTCCAGACTGTGTGGGGGGTTGTCCAGTTATGGTGAAAGTCCGGAAAATCAAAAGCATAATTTAACCATGATATCTTTTTACTACAGTGCTGTGTAGTACTGCATTGTGTACCATAGTAACACTTTAATACTGTAATGTAATGTGTAATGAACATGTAATGTGGATAATAAAGCGAAACACACTCAATGCTATAACTGTACGCACAGACAGTATAGTGAATTATATGCAGACAGCAGTGACCAAGTCACCAATATGACAGGATCAGATGCTGCTACAGGGGACTCGGGGCAGTTCTTTTTGTTTGTTATTTTAAGCATTAATGACAATCTTTTCAAAAAACAAAAAAATTGTTAAATATTATTTTTACTTATTATGTGTAAAATTGAAGACCTGTGCAAGGATGGCCCGTATAAGCATAATCGTCATCAAAACGATGTTACATTGCAGTATAAAGTCAAGTCACTGCAGGCTGAAGTGGCAGACAGCGTATTAAAATTAATACTAACCTTCTGGCACATCTGCTCACACAGAACGGTTTGCTGGGAAACACTTCATATAAGTAGTCTGTGAAAATATATATTTTATGTAAAACTGGTAAAATTAAAGAAAGGCGAGGCTTCACTGCATTCGGAAGGTTTATGACAGCAAACATCCTCTGACCGTTTGGCACGGTTACCATGTTTGCCGTTCCCCATCCATCTGGAACGATGAGCATTGACCTCGTCCTTTTCGAACAGATTTCATGTTTGTCGTCTTCACGTGTTGCTCTATGGTGTCTGGGTAGGTGGAGGCCTTTCCTATAGAAGAAACAGGGTGTCTTAAGGTCTTGGGGCCTGAGCTTAAGGTGCCTTTTGGCATTTCTCACTTGCGCCTCCTACTGGGCTTTTATTTCAGTGGTCACAATTGACTCCACTCAAACTAATGTCGTCTTTTTTTTTCCTCTGTTTTTTTTTGAACGCCATTATTTCCCAGAATGACTCACACAGTAGTTAAGCATAAAAATGTTCCATAAGTTCATTTTTTCCCCCTTTTGGTTAACTCTGGAAATATTGCACTGCCTCAAATTTAAAATGCATATACAAGGCCCGTACATCCAACGACTTGCTTAAGACGCAGAACGAGACACGAACTCTGTGCTCGGCCGCACCACTGAGCCGCTGCCATTCAGTGGTTATTTTATTTATTTTTATTTTTTGCGTGCTCTGGCCCAGGAGTGTGTATTTAAGTGTCCTTGTTGGAGGCTCCACATCTGGCTGGGCGGTCCTCCACCCCGAAGCGCTTCTCACGTTTCATCATGTGCTGAGCAGCGCCCAGCACTCCGGCTCAAGTCGGCTGCTCTGGATCCATCTGTTGTTATTATTTTCCACTGATAATTGGCCTCAACAATGGAATGCCTGTGTCCCCGGCCTTTGAAACTCTATAGCCTGTTTATTTTCCAGAGGTCTCCTTTCTGCGCTCTCTCACCCCCTGAAGCCCCCTCCCACCCCGCACACACTATTTGCCCCCCGCCCCCCAGCAAGTGGAGCTCGCACGAAAATGACATCTTTGACTCGTCGCATCAGTATGTGTCAGTCAGCATCTAAAGCTGGCCCCCGCGCTTTCTCCAGGGTTCGGCTCCCGTTTCTCTCCGGTTCACTTGAAGTTGTAGTCATGAAGACTGGCAGACGCGGGCGAGGCGGCCGCGCCAGGAGTCTTGCATTGTTGTGAGTCTGCCTTTATTTCCTGAGAGAGAAGGGGAGAGAGAGAAAGGGAGGGAGGGCAAGTGGAACTGCGCGCCACAAGACCCGGACAATGGCTGCTCATATAAATCATCGTATCGTTTTTACCCCTTGTTCCAGGTTCACTTCCAGCTTTTTTCCTTCTCATCCGTGAGGAGGTGTCCACAGTGGTGCGCAGTGTGCGGCACCGAGGTGTTACTCTCGCCTAATACACAACTGGGCAACATTTCACTATCTGCCATTGTAATTGTTTAATTTGGGAAATATTTGAGAAATATTGCAATTGTTTTTTTTAAAAAAAGAAAATACAAGACAAAATAAGTCTTATGAATAAATTGCTGCCTTTCACTACTTACTGACGAACTAGGGAGTGTAAGTTGAATTAAATCCATGCTGCAGTTTTTAAGTTTCATTTTAAATTCATACTGAGTTTTTTTTATAAAAATATAACAGTACATTGCACAAATACACTTATACTTCATACTACAGAAACTGACCACAGCAGTTTTTGCTAACTTTTAAAAGCATTTAGGAAGTGCACATTGACTTTGGCTTTAGTCCTCTGACTTTGGATTTCTGTCCTCGCTGTCAGTGTGTAAATACTGTAAACAGTGTAAACACTGACCTGTTCTCACAGGTGCTTTGGCAGCCCCCAGTCTCGGGTCTGAAACAAAGCGTTGAAGCTGGAGGAAAGGTGTTAAACACTGAGTTGTGTGTTGAGCTCAGCGGGTTTTCTGCAGACGCTTCTGTCACCAGTGGGTCAGGTAGGGCCGCTGGTAGGCATCTGACTGTGTGTGTGTGTGCGCGTGTGCATGTGCCAGTTCTTCATTTGCTGAGTGTTTGTGTTTATGCAAAGGGGCCCCTTCCTGCATATTTAATGTAGAGCAAGACTCCCGCGTGTTTAGAGCACAAACCTCCCGTCGCTCAGAGCCGGGCTGCAGCTCGCAGGGAACACAGCTGCCGAGCACCTTCTCTCTCACTCTCTGTGTGTGTGTGTGTGTGTGTGCGCGCGCGCGCGCGCGTGTGTGTGTGTGTATGTGTGTGTGTGTGTGTGTGTGTGTCAGTTTGTGAAGTGAAAGAGATAACAAACTACTTTCGCCAGACCTGGGGCAATGTACTTTTTCTTTTCAAAATTGACTTTCACCGTTCATGGGTAAGTGAGCCAAGGATGTTTTCTGCAGTATTTTCTTCTGCTGCTCTTTTCCCCTTGCGTTGAAGGTGTGTGTGGCTGTGTGTTGTAGACACTGACATCCCCACTGGATGGATGCAGGTGGTTGGGGCCCGTGTGTGGTGGGGATGGGGGTAGTCGCCAAATAATAGGGACATTTTGGAACACCGATGGACTTTTTTTTTTTTTTTTTGGTACAGCCTGTTTACTGTGCCTGCTCCTTGTCCTGAAACGGGGTCCCAGTGGACACTGTGCACGCAGCTAGTCCTCTTCCCCCTTTGTCCATCCTGGCGTCCCACTTTGTCCAGGGAAATTGAAGCTGCTGGTTATTGATATTAATAGCTCACAGGGAGGGTCCGTGGCGGGATGAGGCACTCGATGGCGGCTGGCAGGGGCGGAAATGTGATACGGTGCTGGAAAGGAGAGAATCGACAGGGCTCTCCTTGGACAGTGACCGTGCACGTGTGTGTGTGTGTGTGTGTGTGTGTGTGTGTGTGTGTAGGGGGGGCTTAGCTCTAAAAATGATGGAGAATGACATAAGAGTGGGTTAGCCCTTTGTGCCGTGCCTGGGACACCCTTTCCCTGTCTGTCTGCCTACCTGCATACCAGTGTGTGTGCGCACACGTGCGTGTTACTGCCCTCCCGCAAGGGTCAAGCAGGCTGTAGTTTTCAGCCACTCTTGTCAGCTTCCTGCCGGCCGCCCCAACCACAAAACACAACTTTGCCACAAATGGGAATGAATTAATACAATGCAGCTTTTATTTGCTTCTGACTTTTCCTCGTGGTTATTGTTCTCTTTAAAGTGTATGAAAGTTGAGTGTCGGGGCCCCGGGAAAGGAGAGGGAGGTCGGGGGGCGCTCTTTTCAAAATGTGCTTTTGCCTGTTAACGTTTAAATGGTGTAAAGAAATGTGCCGCCTTGTTTGTTTTGGGTTTGGAGAGAAATTCCACTTCCTTGCTATTAAGACAGCAAAGCTCTCTCTGTGTACTTTGCGTACTTTGTTCTTAGCTCAGCAAAATGTGAAAGCAGGTCCAGAAAAAATCTCTGGGATCAGACATCTGACGTTCGGCAGGCGGCCGCAGCACATTTTCAGCCCTTAACCGTCTGAAGGGGGTTCTGAGAAGCCCGGCGTCGGGGCTGTTTTGTGTCTGTTCGGAGTGTTGGAAAGTGCTATTGTTTACAGTAAATGTGGGTGCGTTGCACAGTGCCAGGAGTTCACTGTAAAAAACATTTGATTTTTCAAATCTGTTTTTTTTTTTCCTTTAATGACATATATATGTTTTCATTGCATCGGCCCATGTTAATAAAGTACAAAAGGAAAAGGGAAAAAAAGAAACTGTGTAGTCAGCCCTTTTGTGAATCACTTGTAAACAGCTGCATTTGTTTCAAAATGAGTCACACTTTAGATTTTCCTGTATTTCAGAACAGACAGTGACATGGAAAGTCTTAGCACACACCCAGAAAACAAACACAAACACGGCCGTAGGTATCAGTTATCCTGCTGGGCTGCTCTCGTAGCTGTCATTTGTGTAATATTTATTTCTCTAGCACTGTTTTGCAGACTGTATGTGCAGGGTGGGGCACAGGACTTGCACCACAAGGGTGTGTGTGTGTGTGTGTGTGAGATAGACCTACAGAGGTGCGGGTAGTTGGTGCTTCAATATGCCGGACAAGTTTTAAGGACAGAGCTAGAAATGCTGGACTGTCCTATTGATGGCTGCCGGGCTGAACATTAATTACTATGGTAACGGTGCATGGAGGTTGCGGGGGGCCACCTCACAAGTAGCCGTTGATGCCGTGTTAAACACACGCATGGTAATTAATGTAGTACCTTTACTTTGTTGTAAATATTCATGCTCTCGCCTCTTTAGCCACAACAGGCATGGAGTGAGCGATGTGGTCCATTAGGGGCCTGAAGAGGAGCCCCGAGTGGCTCAGCCTCCGCTGTCTCGTTTCAGTCCAGAGGTGTCGGTTCAGGTGGATCCCGCAACAACAGCGACAGGAAGTGACGGGAGGCGTACCTGCAACTTGGTCACGCAGCCCCCCACGAGCATGCACTCCACCGGGGATAGATGCGCAAATGTGAATATCCCAGCATTCCCCTGGTCCTGTCGCTAAATAACGCCAAAAGCCCATCTGTGCGCAGTCGGGTCTCGGTTTACGCTTTATGGTGTATTCTTTATTTATTTAATACAAGCAAGAACATTCCTGGCTAAAGTACTTAATGTAAACATTTGAGTTATTAGTGTGAAAATCTCTGCTTGTGCTTTAAATGTATTAACAACAGCGTCATCGTTCATGTGTTGTTCATTCAAGTGTCATCATAAGAAAATCACTGTTCTGCTGTTTAATATCTGTGTGTGCTTGTGTTATTGTTAGGGTTTGTTACACCAAAATTTCACATAGATAAAAAATAAAGTGAACATTTCCACTGTCCTACAAGTTCAAAGTCATGAAATGTTGACCAGTGTCAACAAGGACATTTATCAGATAATTAATGCAGAAAACTAGCAAGTGTGTGCATGTTATCTGTGTGCAGCCTGCTTTAGATAAACACCAAACCCCACAGAAATGCCGAGCCCCTGCTTTGACTGCCAAATAAGAACTGTACAAAAGACTGGCTTGGAAGAATTGTCATTTTTTCATATTTGGTATGCTTAAATGCTTTTATTCAAATGCGTGCGAGATACTGTTGCAGAGTGGCTGCTCGCTTGCGCGTCAGTGGATGGGACACAAGTTGGGGGGGGGGTCAGAGGGCAGCTCGTATTCGCACAGGTAAATCAGAGTTTTCTCTCATTTACGTGACGCGCAGTTAGGAACGTACGATGGCATATGAGCTATAAACTGGTGTTCTCGTGATGTTTTATAAAGCCTTTTTTTTTGTGGATGGTTTGTTCTGAATAGTTTCAAACCACACTGGTTGTGCTTTAGATGAGCAACAAATAGTATAAAATCTTAAAATATTCTTGGTGTTTTACGAAGTTGAATTTGTGCAGAATTTAACCAAGGGACACTTTTCATACTCAGTGGTTAGAGCTGCCTCCTTTGGACAGCAAACACACAGGTTCGAATCCCACCTCCTGCTTCCATACCCTTGATCAAACTACTTGTCTTAGTCTCGGTAAAAATTGCCCAGCTGTATAAATGGGTAAATAAGTGGAAGTAGCTTAACATTGTAAGCGTCTTTGGAGAAATTTCAGCTAAATGTATGTTTTAGTTTCCCCTCATCATGTTCACGGAACCTTGTGCAAGTTAGTTTAGGTTTTTCAAAAGTGCTTTTTGACTTTCAAATCCAGCCTGAAAGCAGCTTGTCTGTACCTGTGAAATATTTAATTAATAAACGGGTCATTCTTTTTCATTCCATCTAAATGTCGCTTTGAAAACTCTTGGCGTTGTGCAAAGTGTTTTTTGCAGCTGCGCGGGTTTCACTGACAAACCATGTATGGTGTGACCCCAGAGGGGTTGGAGCCCTGGTGAGGAGGTGGTGGTGCCGTCGGTGGTCGTCCCCAAGCCCCAGCCTGGACCCTTGCTGTGTTGCGGGTGTCAGTGTGAGGGCACTCTTCTTATGAGACCACTGTCTTGAAGCAGGGAATGCCACTGACGTTGCGTGCCTTTTGTTTTCTCGTCTGATCTCAAGTGGTCACGGCAGACCGGGCGCCACACACACTGTGTATTAAACCATCTCACCATCTCCGCTGCGGTGACCTATTTATTGATGGTTTGAAGCTCGAGACAATCAGACCTGCATGCAGAGTATAGCAGCAAGTGTCAGAAAAGTAAAGTAGGTTGTTAACCACTATGTGAAACTTGTGCGACTTAGCCCTGATCTCCCTCCCCCAGCACTAACACTTGTTGATGTTCCAGACTGTTTGAAAAGACCTGTGTTTAGCATGCAGTTTGATATATGAAATGCCGTCCTTTGATCTTGCGGTGTAGTCAGATGGAGGCCGATGGGTAATCCCTGCACATGACTCGATCAGTTGCCTGGGCTTCATTGAGATGACACAGAGAGGGTCGGAAGCCTATTAGGCTTAGTGGGAAGGAAGTGAGAGGCACCGAGGAACGTAGGAACATGCTGAAGGAAGGAAGGGCATTTCTTTAAAAAAAAAAAAAAAAAAATGCGGTTTGAGTTTGTTCAACAGCCACATCTGAAAGACCTCTCTTGGTCACTGCTGGTGGCTTTCGCTGTGCTCGCACACATTTGTCAACGGTGATGTAAATCAAAACACAAAGGACACGTTCATAAGTACTGTTTAAATGATGACAGCGCGACTTCCCGCAAGTTCCGTCTGCCACTAGCGGCCGCAGGTGACATGTGCCTCAGTTAATGGCAGCAGATACTTGACTGAAGCCATTCCTTTTGTCTGCAGGGTAAGAAGGCCGAGCTCTTGGCGTGGGGACTGAAGATCACTTCAAACAAGCAAGTCCTTGCAGAAGGTAAACACAGGATTATTTATTAGATTCCTTTCAGAGTTTGGGCCGGATCAGACCTGAACTTAGTTTAATAAATAACCCAGTGTGTGTGGCAACCTTGTTGGTGTATATTGTTCCAATTGACTCTTCTTACCTTTCCACTGTAAAGAGTAACTAGCAAACAAACATAAGATTATTTACACATTGACTCATTGTGTCTGCCTATTGTCCTCCCGTGGTTAATATATGGTTCTCAAGGTCTGAACATGGGTGAAACTTCTCGGTTTCCCTCTTATGATGGCCCATGTTTACTGGCTGGATGTGTGGCTATGGACACCCTGTACTCTGTGAACGGGATCTGCTCGCTGGCTTTACTAGACCTCTCTCTGAGGACCATTCTGGGTTTCTGGGGAATCTTGCAGTTGGAACAGCAGAACTCCCTCCATTACTGTTGGCACATCTTCACACACGCCACAGTGCTTGTGACGGACCTGCCCATGATGAGCGCTGTATCCAGACTAATGGCCTGGGCACATATGTGTGTTTGTAAGTCACAGAAAAAACTTTTATTTGGCACCAACTGAAACTGTGTGCATGTGTGGTCCATAACTGTATTTATTGTTTTTACAACAATAATTTGTATGTTTTTATTAATTATTGCAGTCACTGTGCTGGGGCCCACTAACACCATAGTATCTGAACGTGTGTTAGTGTTTTGGATTATTTAAGAGATTAGAACACAACATGTTGTTCCAAAGGCAGCAGTCCAAATCCCATCAGCAGCATGTCTATAAGTTCTGCTACCAAGCATCTGTGGCGCTTAATGTATGAATCCTTATTACAAGCTTTGTCTTGTGTGCAGTTTACTGTAAAATACACACAATATGCATTTGTATGTTTGTACGTGTGCAACAGGTAGCATGGCTGTTAGAGCTGTTGCCTTGCAATCCAAAGATGCGGCTCAAATCCCATAGGAGTATTTTAGTTCCTTTTCAAGGTACTGACCCTGAACTAACAAAGTAAAAACCACCCAGATGTATAAATGGGTAAATCTGTGTAAATCGCTTTGGAGGAAAGCGTCAGCTCAGTGAGTAACCCATGAAGAATAAAAATAATAATAGTAGTACAGGTTTACTGCACAGGTTTGAGAACAGAAACTTGAGCCGCCGTGTTAAACTGGACTTTACGATGTCAGACAAAGCTAAACAAGGCAGAAAATACTGGCTGTTCACTGGGGCTTAAAAAGCTAGCCAGCAACCACATAGTTTAAAAATTTTTTTTTTCTTGATTATTTATACCAGCTGCTTCTTAGCTTATAAGGAGAGAGCTAAAATTAGTTACTTTTCCATTGCTAAATGAATATTTAATACCCTTGGTAATAATAATAATAATAATAAATGCATTTGTCTATGCAACCTCTTTGTTTGGACAGCGTGAAGTTTCCAATACATCCTCAGTATTTGCCGAGGCCACTTCTGCTACAAGTGATGGAATTATGAATACGGATAAGAACCGGTGGGGTAAAGGAGAGAGGCGGTGCTTCCGCCAAAGCCAGCTTTACTGTGGGTCATCAGGTCCAAGCGGCAGGTAACGTGTCCGCACACGGGGGGCTTCCACACGTCAGGCTTCTCTCCATGCTGTGGCTGCGGGCGGCGATGAGAATGCGACCCGATCCGTCCCCTCAGGCTCCTGCGAGCTAACCTGACTTGGACTTTGCTTCATGTTCGCTTTGTTGGTTCTTTCTCTTCCCTCCCCAAGTCAGAAAGACGTGCACCACGCTTCTAAACTACGGATCTATTGTTACTGTGGTCTTCATGTGTGTGGACTGCAAAATCAGATCTTTTGTCTTTTTTGAAAAAGAAAAAGGCAAACATTCGAACAAGTGAGATGTTTGAAAGGGCATTAGGTCTGGCGGCGGCAGTCGGAAATGTTCCTTTGTTTAGAATGAGCATCATAAATCATAACCCTTTCAGCTGAACAACCCAAAGTATTTAAATAAGGGTTCGCGTTCCTCCATATCTGAGGAAGAAGCAAGTATCCTGTCTGCTTTCATTAGCGTTGAGCGCTGAAAGTCCTTTCTATTTCATATTCTAATTCAAGCAATCATTTCTTCATTTGTGAAATGGGAAACAGCGCTCCTGGAATGAAGGGGGGGGGGGGTGTGAAAAAGAAGAAGAAGAAAAAAGAAACCTTTATTTATCCTGAATGCATTTTCTGCATACTCACATGAAACAGGTTCTTTTAAGGCTCACATCTGGTGTTTCCAGATGCACGACAAGTTTGAAATCTTTTTAAGCGATTGTGTAATTAATGTTAATGTGGCGAAATCAACCTAATCATTGACACAACTTTCCAATGTGATTTTGATTGCATCTGTAATGCAGAAATCCCCATGGCAGCTTATGGGATTAACATGCTTGAGTCTTTAAAGCCATTTAGAAGTAGGCTTTGGTTTAATGTAAGAGCGCAGGCCTCATTGTTCCGGAACGGGGGCGGGATCATTGCGCGGCGTGCCTCTGCGTGCACCCATATGCGTGTGTTTGTTTGTTTAGGGATTAAGAATGTTGGGAATCTGACAGATGGTTTGATTGCGGTGAATGAGCCCCAGCGAGAAAGAGGAAGAGCCCGGGTGCGAACAATGCAGCGCCTCTAGGGCCGATGGGCTCCGTCGAAGTAGCCGCTGCTGTGCCCCCAGCAACCGGCGCGCCTTCCGTTTTCAGCGCTGGTCTTCCTCTTCTTTTGGGTAACTTTTTAAGCACGCGTTTCGCTCCCCCGTGCGCCCCAGTCGATTTGAATTTTAAAGAGCGTACAGCAGGAAAACAGTTATCAAGACAGAAAGTTGCTGGAACTCCCCCTTCGTGCCTCTGAAACAAGATCGCAGGCGGTGCTTTCTTCCCAAGCTAATCTGCTGTTAGCGGTGTTAAGGATGAATAAGTAAATTTTATAAGTCAGGCCCAGGAAAGGTCGCACATAGATGTCCACTGAGAAAAGAGGTGTAATTGTAGACCCCGTTCCGACAGCGTTTATTGCTTACTTGAAGAAAAAAAAAGTAATTTCTTTATATCAGCATCAAGCTGGAAATTGCTATGTATTAGTATTAGGTTTGGTAAGCTTCTAATTCCGTGGCATTTACAGCTGGCTGTGTTTCCATGCATTTATAACACTTTGATTCTTAAGCGTTTCGTTTAATCGCTTTCGCCGAGCCTCGGAACATAATAAACAACTCGCTGTTGCTAAAGTGCCACATGGGGGAGGTTGCTAACAAGAAAGTTAAATGTTTCTGCCACTAACAGTTTTGTCACTGTGTTTTTCATGAGCTCTAACTGTTGTAATGCAGTTTCAAAGCCTACCGTGGTACTTAAGATGCTGTGACAGCCATAATAGCCTGAAGGCCCTCCTAAAAATCAGCATCAGAGGCAGAGGAGAAGCAAACAAAAAGGCATCTTTTTGGATTTTACCTCGGTCGTATTGTAACGCGCCCCGTGGTCACAGTTCCGAACCCGTTCTCAGGCAGCCACTGCTTTATTACCTGGCTGAACAGGTCATACAGGTTAATGTGCACAATAAGCAGAATGTACTGTGACAACTCTGCAGAACAAATAAACATGCATAGTTGTGCATGTGTATATATAAATAAATGCAGCACACATTTTGAATTTAAAAAATTAAGGAGAAAAGTGAAGCATTTATACATACCCTTTTTGAGAAGTTTCAGTAACAGTTCAGTCACATAAATTATTGACGGGCTTTAAAAACCGTTCTGCAGGTATGGAATGCTTGCCAGATGCCAGCGGATCGCTTGCTTTACGCCAGTAAAGTAACCGAATCGTTGCGAAGGATTGACCAGGATGACAGATGAAATAAATCCCACCTTCAAACAAGTCACTTTTTGGAGAATATAGAGCAGAATTTGTCCAAAGTGTCATGTATGGGGGAGTTGTTTTGAGTTTCTGTGACCATCGACTTGTGGTACCGTATCTGAAATCGATTTTAATTTAGGATTCATAGCTACGTGCAGATGGGTGGTGCAAGGTCACACATGTAGCGCATTTGGTTCCACCTACTGGGTTAGAATTGGCCAATGACAGCGATGAGTGAGCGTGATGGACAGGCCTGGTAGAGCATCGTAGGCCCTGTAGGCCCTTAGCACCTCTTTCCTTCAACCGAACGTGACTCTCGTCCACATGTCACCTTGAGTGCCATCAGTGCCGCTGCCCGGGCACCAGTGTTCCACATGTGGGCGCTCTGGGCCAGAGCCACTTGGTGGAATGTAGGGTTTCGCTGTAAACAGGAAGATCAGAAGGAAAAGAACAATTGGAGTCTGGGCACCAAAGAGCGGACCAGCTTTATCGCAGCCACATCAGCGCCTTATTTATTTGCTTTAATTTTCAATGCATAAATATCCTTTGACAAACCAGGATCACACTGACTTTCTAATAAAAGATTTTTTTTTTTTGTCCTTTTACTAGTCTTTTTTTCAGGATTTTTCTTTTATTGCAATCGCCAGCTATCTGGCCGTCCTTCCCATTTATTTGAAAAAAATCCCTCTTAAGGTTAAAGCTCCAGGTTTGAATGGCCAGTGAGAGGGTGTGAGCAGCATGTAGCAGCTAGTTGACATCCTGCTGCTGAGCCTTGGGGAACCAGACAGTCAAAGCCAACCTAACCTAAGGTTCTTCGCTCCCCATAGCAGGCTTCAGGGCTGGGTATGCTAAGAGATCACAGCGAAGGAGGGGAAGGAGACCCCATCACAGGATAATGTTGGTATTGCTGGGTCAATCTGGTCAGCTTTGGAGGATGTCTTGCTGTGTGGTTTACGGCCCCATTTTTTACTCAAAGTATAGCGAGACTGTTGCTTCCTCTATTGCTTCATGCCGAACGTTTGACCCCTCCTGCAGATACCGGTTTAGGGAGACAAACTTGTTCACAAGGTGTGTTGAGGCTCAGCGCACTGTTGGTCGTGTCACTGAGGGGTGACCGTGACTGCATCATGTTGACCGGAGTGCAACAGGGACACCCCTCCCTGGAGGAACGCTGGGGTGGGCAGCTAACCGTAGTAACAAGTGAAACAAGTGTTACATTACATTCCAATTGCTGTGCATGTTGTTTGAATTAGGGAGAAATTGGACCTTCAGACACAGACAAATCAAATAATATTCTTTTTTATTTTATATAACAGCAAGTTGGCTGGCTGCTCCACAATTCATTATGTTTCCATAAAAACACCACATACATGCAGTTTTATAAATTATGACCCCCCCCCCCTTTCCCCTCAGTGGATCATCACATGGATTAGAATGTTAAAATTTTTTTATGTTAAATTCATATTCGACAGTTTAAAGTTGCCAGTGAAGCAGAACCCTTTTTGTTTTGTTTTTGTCATGAAGTGGAAACTTCTTTCATCTGGGATCCGAGTTTATTTGATGTATCAAGCAGAAAGGACTGGGCAAGGCGATTTTTTAAAGACGTATTTATTTACTGTGTGTTTTTTTTCCCTTCTTGCACCGGTTTGAATGTTGGCTTTGACATTATTTTCATAAACAAAGTTTCCCTAGGTTGGACAGGGGGAGGGGGGGGCAGCACTCAGAGCCCTGAAAACAGGAATGACAAACACCATTAGCTGAAAAATTTCCATTTCATTGCAACTATGTTATTGTTTACTTTAGCATACACGTCCTAATATGGTAACCACCCTCGCGGAGCAGCGGAACTCGAACCAAGGGGCCCTCTGGGGGAACAGCTTTTAACTGCCACTCGGACAATAAGAAACAAATGCGAGGGCTCAGTGAAGGCCGCCCCCTTTCACTGTGCCACAGCGCTTGCCCTTCCCTGTTGCTGCACCCCCCCCCCCCCCAATCTCTCCATCTTCCCAGGCTGAGCTGAGACCATATCTACCCTGAATGGCCTGTCTTGTTCAGACCTGGTCACCTATTTATCTGGCACTATAAGGGCAGCATGTGTGGACGTGGCATTAGGTTGTAAGCGGGTGAGCAGCCAGTCATCCCGTGGTGGTCCCGCTTCTGCTCCTGTGTACTGTACAAACAGCACATGAGGCCAGATAACTTCAACCCCTACCTAAATGCTCAAGTAACCCTCCTGACTTTGAACCTGCGGTCATTTACTTTGCACCTTTTTCACATCACATTATTTAAAATAATCAATTTTACATTTTTGTGGTCTTGGGAGAAAGTGGGCTTTGCTCTCTGGCTGGTGGCATGATGTTCACACAACTGTTTGTCTGTTGTCGTCTCCCCCTTACCGGAACTGGACAGAGGCAGTCTACACGGTAGCTGAGGATTTCACGTCTTATTTAAATTATTTTTGAACAAATCCCTTTCAAAATTCACGCTTCTGTGCACAGTCGTGCTTTTAACCAGCACTTCAACGCAGAAGGTGTTTCTCACATTAATTTACAACTAATTATTCCATTTTTGTTGTCTTTCTAGTACTTTTGTTCTTTTCACATCAGCACAGTTATTGGGGAAAATGTTTTTCATCTTAAATATACAAATTTTGTTAACTTTCAGTAAATATAATTTTCCCAGATTTAAAATAAATAAATAAATAAATATATATATATATATATATATATATATATATATATATATTATATATATATATATAATATATATATATATATATATATAATGGAGAAGAGATTTCATAAAGGGAAGGGGTCTTCGGGTGGTCACTGTACCTGCCATTTTAAAGCCTAGATATAGCGGGCAGCCCATAGTTTCCTGGTTTGGGTTTAAATCCCACTCCTGCTATAGGTACTGACCCCGAACCTGACACAGTAAGAGTCAGCCAACTGTATAAACGGGTAAATCATTGAGACACTTTTTATCTAACAGTGTAAGCCACCTTAGACAAAGGAGTGGGATAAATAAAGGTCGATAATAACAACTGTAGCTACAAGCCTAAGCAGAAGTACATGTGAGAAGCAGCAGAAGCTTCTTCCCAGAGGAATATTATTTTTCTCGTTCCCGCAGTAAAGTGTAGCGTTTGTAACACCAGTAACGGTGCCATCCTTCCCCAGTGTGCAGATTTCAATCTACAGACGCAGAACTGAACCGCTGTGCTCACGTCAAAACGTCCCGCATGCTAAACACTGGTGATTTCACAACCGCTGTCTGTTGGACAGAGAAGTGGCCTCCAAGGGGGCGACGCAGTCCCTATCTTCAGTTAATGAACTTTGTCAGGTGTATGTTTGCTGACTTCAAGGTCACTTTCTGAGAATATCGGCACATTTTCTTGTAAATATGTTTACAGCGGAAGACGTGTAAACACCGTAAATGTATCCACGTGTAGAAGTGACGCCGCGCTTTTGACCTTTTCCTCTTCTCCTTCAGGACGCGAATGCGGCTCTCCTGGGACGCATTGCCGGGTCGGCCCGCGCTGGGAGAACCGCGGGCCGCTCGGGGGGTGATGCGGGTGTGCAATAAATACAAATTAATGCGGTGTTGCTTGGCCGCTGCTTTGGGCGTAGCACGCTGGCGAAAAAATAAAATTTATGTTGCCAGCTAGTAGCCGTGAAGGTGCATTTGGACTTGGTACGCCTTAATTAGAAGTGAGGTATTAGCATTTCATAGGGATTTACACTGAGAGAGGGAGCGGCGCAGCACCAGCGCTTTCATTACCCATCCGCTTTGCATGTAATGAGCGGCGTCATTAGCTGATGGAGTGGACTTGCCCCGGCGCTACCTTGAAAGGCACATCATTTACATGCTTCTTAGGAATACGGCCTTTAATGGATTCCTCGATGAATAAAATAAAAAGCCACTTCTTTAAAATTTGAAGACTCCTTGTCTGATAATGTACATCAACCACCAGTTTGATGGGGGGCAGAAGTGTGGGGGGATACTGCCAAAAAAAAGACAAAAAAGAAAGGATTGACTTGCGCTCAGATCGTCAGAAATAACACAGGAGTCGTGCAGCGTGTCATAAATTGGAAATTAAATCAATAACGGTAGGGTGTGAAAGTGTCAAAAGGGGGGGGGGGGGGGGGGTTCCACAGAGCTGGGAGTGGATCCGGTGGCCAGGGGTCATACGGTGGCAGGCGGAGAGTTGTGAAAGAGTTGCTTCGGGAGCGAAGGGATGGTTAAACGCCACCACGTCAGAGCGCAGAGCAGAGTCCTTCCGCAGACGACAGGGCTTAGCCCCCCATCCCCACACCGCTTCTCCCATTCGCGACGTCAACCGTGAAGTGATTAGTATTTTATTGATGATTTCCCAAAGTGGCAAGTCCGGAAAATAGCATCTTTGATCTCGCAGAGTTTGCTAAATGCATCGTGAGTGTGGCGGCTGCCAGGTAAGAGCCCGACGCGAGGACCTGTCGTCTGGCGGCAGGGGTGGGGCGCATCCTTCTCCCCGTCCTCCAGTGCACATATTTGTTTTGGGTGTTTTCACTGGAGTGTACACGGCGATTACAGCTGTTCATTAACAAAATTGGGTATTTGTTTTAAAGTTTAACCAATCACTTTGATATGCTAATTACGGTGTAATTTAATTTGAGCCCCGTAATGATGATGCTGTTATTATGGACATAAATGATGCAGTTAAGCTGAGAGTAATCTCATTTGCATACTGTACATGCCAGTAAATGAAGGCTTTCCTAGGCTGCTTCAGCTTTAATTTTCCACTTCTTTTCACACACCGTCTCCCAGTCCTGCGCCTAATAGCAGGCCTGCATGTTTGATGTGGAGAGCGGCTTCCCGCACTAAATCTAGTCACAATATGTAATGCATAAAGGGCCTCATTATCGCACTAAGTGTTTCCTTAAGAAGTTGGGATTAATAAGAAGAGGTGTTTTTCATTCTTTGAGGCGATGCATGTATAATTTCCTTTCTCCAGCTCCAACGCGGGCGGGCAGGGCGCGCGGTGTCTGATGGCTCGAGATGCTAATGTTGGCGGCACCTTTTCTCCTCCGACAAACAAACACGGCGCGATAAACCATCTGTCACTGTCGCCAAGCTGGAGAACAAGGCTGGTGGCACGTTCACGAGCAACTTTTTAACGCTTCCGAGGGGATTTGCAATTGTTGAAATCTTTTTAGTGAAATTAGAAACCAGTTCAGGTGCTTCCCGAACACACACACACACACACACACACACATATATATTTTTTTCCCTTTTTCCTTATTTTTAAAACGTCCCTCCGGCCGTGCTTGGCGATTCGTTTCTCTTTCTGGAAGAAAGGCATTTTTGAGTAATTATAAAAGGGCTACTTACCAATACGAAGTCCAGCAGAAATCGGCATTATTGCGGAACGCAGCGGCGTTGCGTCTCGCTTTCTCGTCCGTCGTACTTTTTCCTGTGAGAAAGTGGGGCCATTAGTCACACAGGGCTTATTTTGTACTGATGGAGCAGATTAAAGGGTGACTGAGGACACCGCGCTCATCGGCGCTTTGTATATATAAACTCTTTGGTCGCTCTGTTTTTAAAAGCATGTTCGGCCCAGACACAGAATAAATCCTTTGTGTTCTAAAGAAGGAGGATATTTTATGGACTCTACATTGACAATACAATTGCCCTTCAGCAAGAATGCGTTTCCATTTTGTACCATAAAGAATATTATTTTTCTGCCAGCCAATTTTCTCTGTTAGTCTCTAATTGGCTACATAAATCTCTGGTGTTGAGGGTGAGGAATGTTTCGGTGTCACAGAGTGTAATCTTCACCCTTATTTACCAATTCATTAAGATTCATTGATGCAGGATCGGGGAGAGGAAATGACAACATAAATCAGAGCTCCACCATAATGACCCTAATCAGTTGGGAATTGCAGAAAATGTCATGATGAACTATGTCCTTGTATTAGTGCCACTGTACATTGTCATTGCGCTGCTTTATGACTAGGACGCATCCTCCTGACATGGGCTGTATTTAACGAAAAAGAGTTGTTAAAACCTGATTCCATTAAAGTGCTGAGATTCATACAAGGTCTTTCTGT
Organism: Heterotis niloticus; assembly: GCA_018136845.1. Taxonomy (NCBI): domain Eukaryota; kingdom Metazoa; phylum Chordata; class Actinopteri; order Osteoglossiformes; family Osteoglossidae; genus Heterotis; species Heterotis niloticus. The sequence continues at coordinate 36,540,899 of CM030888.1, read as the reverse complement.
GTTTAGCCCTGTGCCCTTTACCTTCAGTTTAACTGCTTAATGGAAGGCACGTATATTGCGACGTGTAGCCGCCGAACCACCCCCGTTTTTTTTTTTTTTTTTTTGTTTAAACCCGTTGTGTCCTACGGCGAAACCTCCGAAACAATAAAATGCTCCTTAAACACTAAACGGAACATGAAGTAACGCTTGAAGAAAGCTGCTCGAATGGGATGTTGGAGAGGTCAAAGGCTTGTCCATCTCCGTGTCAAAGACGACTAGCTGACCACTCAAGCATGTTTTGGGTTTGTTCCTTATTGTTTGATAAATCACTTGCCCGCTTTCCGGAGGCAGGACCAATCTGTGATTTAGTAGCCATGAGATTACCAAGTCAGTCTCTTTCTCGTTTCGTGTCTGTAACTGCGACAGTGGGTTGCGGTATTGACCACATTTGCTGTAGTCTTTGACCTCCATCAATGAAGTTTTGTCTCATAAATGCAGCTGTGTTTGTAAATACCTAAAATACGGGCGAGTAAAAGGCCCCCCGTGTGGTCAGTTAAAGGCTGCCGTAATGCAAAATGACAGCTGCGTGTTTGTACTGGCCGTGGGTTCGGCATCCTCCATGAAGTCAGCAACGCTTTTCAGGAAGTGATGGGACCTCTGTGCAGCCAGGAAGGCACAAATGTGACATGGCATGGGACCAGCCGAGTGTGGAGCTGTTCTCCAGCACTCAGCCCCCTGGAAGGCTTCCAGCTCGGTCTCGTTCAGCACAGCTGGTCATCGCTATCGCGGATTCTCCCTGATAAGGATGGAGGCTTATCTGCAGGATGTTGGCCTTGGGTTGGAGTTTGGGGTCTGGGGTAGAAGGGGGCACAGACCGTGTGTCACTTTGACCCAAATAGTTTCAGTGGCCCAGCCCAGTCACGGCTTTAACCAGATCTGTGTTGCTCTTCTTAAAATCTCAAAAATCTAAGCCTGAAATTATGGAATTTTCATAAATACTGCAGCATGCTTATCTCTAGCCAAATTGCATGTAAGCACCAAAATGATGTTTACATTAGTATGGAATGTTACTATATTAAATGTTGTACGTAGTTTTGGATGCTGATGGAAATTCAAATTGTAACCATTTTCTTCCATAATACTGTACATTATGCTTTACATCTCAGTTTATTAATATTTAAAATAATCTTTTCGGATCCCGACTGGATACTTTTACTTTATCTACATTACTTTGTCATTTTTCCGTGAGTGATCCTCCTTCTGTTGCATCAAAGAAGAATTAAAATTTGTTTTATGGCCATTGAAGAAGCACTTTGGCAAAATGTACAGATGATAAAAAGATAAGATTCAGGATAACGGAAGAGTTGAGAGCTGCAAGCGGTGACTGTAGAAAAATGAGCTTTTCCCCGTGTCTCCTGGTGACCTTCAGACAGAGGCAGATCACCCAACTGCTGATCCCCCACTGCACTACAGCAGGGTCTATGGGTTGTTGCTCCAGCCCCCTTCATAATTCTCTTAATTAACTGCATTGTCGAAAGGGGCGTAAACGGTGGAAATGTTGCTTCGATGATGGGGACAGCTGTCAGCATAGATGGCAAAGACAAGGACCTGGTAACTGGGCTAACAAAACCAGTGGAACATATTGACCAAACCTCTCCATGTCTCAGGATGAGAGAAATACTACAGTCCTGCATGTCTAACCATGATGCTGCAGAAACATGAAGGTATTGAGCATATCCTTAAATCACAATCTGCAGTTCCTCTTATCATGTGTTTTGTCACTCGCTTTCACATTGCTGTCAGTTCTTCACTAGGTTTAAAGGTTAGTTAAATGCATTCAAACTACTCCTCTCCAAAACTGCTTATGCCCCATTGTTATGAATGTGCTCCTAAATACAGTAAAACCCCATTATAAGATGAATTTAGATATATGCAAAGTATACTGGGCTAAAAGTTATTATTAGCATTGTAATTGCGGTGTAATAATGCACTGCTGCTGCACGTATGTAAATAATTGTGTTTGACTGTTGTGGGCAGTTGTAGGGGGTAGTCAACCCCCTTTTTTTTTTTTTTTTTTTTTGTTCAGAGCTCGAGAGCTTTGGGGCAGGGATATTGTTGTGATCTGTGAGTGCCGAAGATCAAACATCCTGTGGTGAAACCAAGCTTATGTTCCCACACTCAAGTCTCCTGGCCATCCTTTCGAAATGCTGCCAACAGCAGGGTCAGAGCATCTTGTTTTAGTACTATTGTTATGTTAGTATTACTACGTATTATATTTTTCATGTGCACAATTTGTTTGCAATAATTGCTCTATTTCGTACACATCTATCAAATGAAAGCAAATACATTTAAAAAAAAATTTTCCACACAGTAACTAGAAGACCAACTGAAAAATTATTGTTTTTTTTTAATAACATAAGAACCCGGCCACCCTGCATTTTAAGTGGCTGAATTTTCTGAACCCTGCTTACCGCTTTATGGTGGGGCCCCATTCAAGATCTTATTTCCTCCATAACTGTAGGTGACCCATGCGTAACGCACACCCGAGTGCCCTTATCCTCCAAGGGTGACGTCACTGAATGGTACACAGCAGCATCCAAACATGGGTGTGGAGGTTTCTTACATAATGGCTGTGTTGCATACACCATGCGCAAACCACAGTCCCATAGACCGGCCGGAACGTGTTTGCAAATGTTTTGAAGGAGCAGCTTGAGGAGACGCCAAGGCGGTTGCCTTGCACTGTTCCTCGGGCAATGGCAGCTGCTTGTTACAATCCTTTTTTTCCATCAGCGGGCGGAGCACATTCCTCTCGCAGTGCTTTGGTAGGGACAGGAACTGGGTCGTTGAAGGAGGACATTTTTACCTGCTGGAAGTCCTAGATTCATTCTTATTATTTGCCCTTCTTATTTTGGGTGTAAAACCCTCGATTTGTGGCACAAGTCCTTTGTGAGTCCTGTAGGAAAGGAGGGGGTTGACAAAGACGTAATGCTTGAAAATTAATCCTGCAGACGCCAAGGAGATGACCAGATTTTCTCTCTCCATGGACATGGAAATGGATGTTAAAAATTAAATTCCTCAATATGTAACTCTGGTCTAAAGCTGAAATAAAATGTCCTTCTCTAAAAAAAAAAAATAATAATAATAATTTGTTTGCAACACCCATTACATGAATTTCTTTTCTTTTCTTTTTTTTTTTTTTTGGTACTGGTCAGTGAGTTAGGATCCATAGGAAGATGTGACAATGTGTGACAGTGTGCTTTTTCTTCAAGTTTATATATCAAGACATACTTTTTGTAGACATATGTTCATTTCAATAAATGCCATCTGCATTGAGCCTACTTTTACATGATGGGGTTCCATATCCCGTGTGGACTTCATTTTGGGACGCTGTTCTTGAGGTATTCGGATGCAGTGAAAAAAAAACAACATTGCGGTGATGCTGATGAAAACGGTTGTCGGGGTGATCCATATTGCCAGTTTGCGGATGGCCAAGTTTACCCCCAAAGACAGTGTTTCTAATAACACTGCCAAGTTCTCACGTGGTTTAGGCACTGAGTATTAATTACAAAGTTCACAAAGCCTAACCTCCCATTCCCTGGTAAATGCGCTCAACGCATCTCTTCTCCGCAAAGTCCACATCTCTTGTCCCAGGAGTAAACCCTAGCATGAATTCTAGTAAAAATGATTAAAAATATATGGGACACTTTAAATAATGTTAAAACAATAAGCTCGACTGTGGTTCCCACAGGACTCTGGAGATTGAAGCCAGTGTTTTTCCCCCTTTCTTGTTTCGCTTTGACAGGTCTAATTGCTGCGATGAGCTGCGGGGTGCAACCCCAGCCTAACACAATTTGGATGTTTTACAAACGGGGCCCGTGTCTCTCATTGTCGTAGGTCTTATTGTAACAACTGTCTGTGTACGTCACATGTGGGCACGTTTATAGGAGTCGAGTCGAAGGGATTCGCTAAAGAATGTGTGGTAAACCACCGCTGCTTGGAGCCTGCCATCCTTAAATTGCTGTTCCATTTGCGTTCGACCAGTAGCAAACTTTTCATGGCTTAGTCACGGTCTAGTCATTGAGCTATAAAAGCTCGGGTGTCTTTGTTCTGCGCGTTGAGCTCGATATTCTCCAGGAATTTATGTAAGACGTCTGAGCAACAATTCTGTTTATTCGTTACATCATTAGCTATTTAACAGATGTGTAAATTGTGATTTATGCAGTCTTTACTCACGGTAAAATATGGCTATACAAGTTTGCCTTAATGTATGAAAGCAATTTATCCAGTGGTTAAAATGAAAGAAAATAAATAAATAAAATAAATAAATAAATAAATAAACAATGCAAATGAGTAGAGCATTGACCGACAAATAACAAAACGTTTTGAGTTTCAGAATCCTCTGTAGCTACTTGCTCCTCTCCAGTGTTTCTTTTGGTCACTTTCGTCTTAGCTGCTGGTTTTTGGACGGGTGACTCAGAGCACGCAGGCCTGCTTTATACACTGTTTTACCTTTGTACAAGCTAACTAGATGGTCTGCGGAGCCCGCTGATAGGAGAAAAGCCTGGAAACTGGTGTAGCGTCAGCTGCGATCTCACCCTCTGTCACTGGATCATCTCCCAGGGTCTGACACACTTATTTACATTGTTACCACACTTAGAAAATGGGTCTCCTGGAAAAGACCAGAGCTGTTTATTTAAATTCAGATGTGCTTACATTAAGTTTGGACCTCTCGCCAGCTGTGTTTTCTAAATTGAGGTTCCAGAGTTAAAATTCTACTTAACTTTAGTGACATATATAATTTTGTCACGATCAAGTTTTGTATCAGCCAGCTATTTGGTGGACATGTGAAATTAGATTTTTGTTTTTGCATAACGTTTAAAAAGATAAAACCTATTTTTTGGTTCTTTTTTATTTTCATGATGGATGTGCTTGAACTTCTTGTCGCATTCTTATGGGCCCGTGGTAATATGTTCGTACTCATGCAGGGCATTACAAAGTGTTGGGAATTTTTTTTTTTTCTGTAGATGGTATAGTAATACATTTGAATCTAGATTTCACGCTTTGGGATCCTATTACATTCGTCTTGATGTATCATAAATATGTGTCTGGTCTCTTAGATCAGTCTTTCTTTCCCACTAAAAACGGGGGTAAATGGATTGCGAGGGACAAATGAAATGAGTGCGAAAGCGCAGCCGGGCAGGAGAGCGCATCGCGGTCGGGAAAGTGAATAAACAGGCAGCCTGGAGCCCTTCCAGCGGCCTGTGCGGAGCATGTGTGAAAATTCAAGTCTAGGATGACTTTCGGCTGAACCTCTCCACCACGGTTTATCTTACTTTCACGCTTTTTTGTTATTTGTTACTTGTATTTTCCTCTGTAATGTGTTATTTATTCCAGACCAAAAATGAAAGCACCCAACAGCTGAGTTGGCTCGGCAAAGAGATTCCTGCTTCTCCCTGCCTCCCTCCTCTGCAGCACTGCTCCTATCTCCCACTTCCAGCTCCCCTGCTTGAGATGGTCCAGATTTCCTCCTTCTGTGTTGCTCTTTATTTGTATGTGCAGGTTCTTCTTTAGCCGCTAAATCCACAGGTTTTTGTGCAAATGCTAATCTGAGATAATAACCTTTACACCGTGACATCTGTTCGTGTTACCTGGCTTTATGAAAACAGACATGTGCTGTTATGCACCTGTTCCCAGCCTTCAGACAGCTCGGAAGGCCAGGCTCTGTAGTAACACCAAGACCTTCGGCTATGGCCTGACTTTTGACGGTTTCATACCCCGATTTTCCTTGATTTCTATTCATTGTCATGTAAAATGTGTTGCGGAATGGTTGGTTACATGTTTTTAGCCTCTGGAGTGAGCATCAGCTTGCATTACCAGTATTAAACTTGAGTTGTTATTTCTCTGTAAACTGTTATTCAGAATGAGTCCTTGACATGTTATCTGCTGTTTGTGATGAAGTTTAATGAAATCCCGTTTTAACTTGTGTTGCTTTTTGGGCCTGGTTACTGAATAATCGCGAGGTAATGTTTGATGTAGTTTACAAGTCCCCGAGTATGGTTCCCTTTATATCTTTTGTCCGGCAAGACTGTAAACAGTTCCATTTCGAACCGCAGATCAAGCCTTTGAATACCAAGAAGGTCTCCTTCACTACCAACCCCATCCCCCTGGAAAACCAGCACCCTCCCCCATCTTCTTCACATTCATGGTGGTCACCAGCAGCTGTAACGCACCAGCCTAATGCTTCTTCAAATGTCAGGAGAGTGACTGTTTGTTTGTCTTGAGTTTTCTCCAGCTGTTTATTCTTGCAGAGCTGCATTTGCATTGACCTTGGTTCCCTAAGCCTGGCCCCTTTCTCCTCCCAGCACTGTTTACATTAGCGCTGCCCTGAGTGCCACCTATGAGATCTGTTGATCATTCCACCTGGTTAATGTTAAATTGCCTTTGCAAGAAGATGTGTTTGTTCATAAACACAAACCCCGAGCTCCTTGTTTACTGTCACCATGGCAGCAATCAGTTATTAAACAAATATCTACTTTGTTTGCTGGCCATTTATCCCCGCAGTGTCTGGAAGAAACTTGAAAGGTCCTGAGTCCTGATGGAAAGGGAGGGTGCTGTGGGCTGGTTGGGGGAGGACCTGTCCCTGGACTCTAGCTGTACTTCTTGCAGATTTGCTTTGCTTATCTGCAACTTTCAGTGAAGTGGGCTGGCGAGATTAGTGGCTTGTTTGGTCTCACCGAGAAGTTCTCCTTCAGCAGAATGTCATCCGCCCTTCTTGTAGGCCATGGGTTCTTCCCGACTGCAAAATGAGCTTCAAGCCATTCCGGGAATTCTAAGCAGTGATGTGACACAGGATTTCACAAAGGGCCTGCTGTCCAGGTACCGTTGTTAAGGGCCGCTTCTGCGATGGTTCATGTTAAGTGTTGTTGGGATGTGGAGCGGTGTCCTGTGGAGTGAGGAATAATGGCAGAGGAGTGTAAGACACAACAGAAGCCGAAGCAGGGACACAGTTATTGAACAGTCACCATCGTGAACCAGCTTTTCTACATACAGCACGCCAAGCCAAAATATAACTGTACGCATCTCTCTTCAGACCTTGAGCTCTCATCCCTGAGATGTTTTTTTTTTTTTAGAGTGCCACACCTTGGGACAGTCGGTTGGATTGTCTAGTCTTCATGCCAAGTGTAACCTAAACAATAGCCAGCCAAATGTCTCCTAGTTACTGTTCTCCCCTCTGTTTTCTGTATCTTTCCCAGAAGAATGTTGTTCTTTTGTTGTCAGTTTGTGTAAACACGGCGATGTGAGAACTTGGCGAGTCACAGCAGGTGTCTTGTGAAGGTTTGTTCGAGTAAACATTAGCTGCCGCGCAAGTGTAGCGCGGTCAGTTCGCAGCTGCGGACCCTGGCCGCACCTCGCATTCTCATCTCTGCCCACTTTGGAAAGCGGACGGACGGTGGCGTTGTGCCGCCGACCGCGCGTACGCTTTGCAGCGAGAGGTTGTCTGGCTGTTTGAATTGACCCGCAGATGCCCGAACCTGTCCGGTCAGGAGGAAAATGCATGCGACCGTGTTTTCCCTGTACTCTTCATATCCTTTCAGAACAAACAGGAACTCTGATCTTTTTTTCATTTTCTGTTTGTTGTTTCCAAATACTTGTTGTATTTTGCAACCAGACTCTCCCCTCCCATCATCTGATAATCAACAACATAACAGGCGTCCGCCCTAGGGATCGCTGCTCGCTCTCGGGCTCTTTTTATGCTCTTGGAATTTCCATTATTATTCCTTTTTCAGCGTGACATGTGCTCTCCAAACAAATTGGTCTGTTTCCCATGAGCCTCCTGAGCCGGACCGTGAGAGAGCTCCCTCTTGCAGCGCTGGGGAGCTGCGCCTGCTGCTGATGGACATCTGCACGCCGCCTTGGTGCCCTTGTACCGCACATATTGCCGTCATTACTGTCGAAGAAGTCTTTAATAAGGTTTTTTCCTGCTATCTGTTTGATATTAATGATTGATAATGCATTTTTTTTGGTTGGGATATTGCAGCATTAAATTATTCTCTGGTAAAATTAATGAGAAAGTAGATTTATGAGTTTCATTTGTTTGTCAATTTGAAAATTAATTGGGTGTTAATTTTAGCCGTCCCTCATCAGCACGGTTCCTTAGCATGTGAGCACTACTTAGCATTCATTGTAGCCTTCCCCCTCTTTATTGTGGGTCACTAGTTTTGCATACATTAAAATAGCCCCGCAGCTCATTCTCTTGATTACTTTTGGAGATGCCATGCATTAGGAAATTTATGCCTTTCTGTTATAATTATGAAAATTTACCATGGAATGGCAACGCAAGCATGAAGACCTTTATTTCGCCGCTTTCACGTGATGTTTGGGGGGATAGATGCACCCTGACTGGGTGTCTTTTGTGAGCGGAGCTGCTCGCAGATTGCAGACGCAAGAAAGGAAAGCGGTAGAGGAAAAAATGCGACGTGTGTCGTTTTCGCTGCGATGTGTGGGAGGAGGGAGGGCGCCGGGGTGCGGGTGTGAGTTGTGGCCGCCTGACACCCGTCCCACCGCGCTCCTCTTTCCCACTCCTTGTTTGGAAAATCCCTTGATGAAGCGCGGCTCCGCGAGACTCCGGGGTGAGCGAGGTCAACATCTGTCTGGAAAGCAGCGGAGAGCGGCCCTGCGCGGGGGGCCCCGTCCGGCACTGCCGCGCACCCCGTGACCGTTTTGCGTTTCCAGAGGAACAGCTGTACTAATTGGAGAAAGTGTCATTTGTCTCATTAATCTCATTTTTTTCCAAAATCTTTTAAGCTCTTTCGCAATCCGTTCGGCCGGGCCTCGTGGTTCTCGGTCGCGGTTGCGCCGTCGCGCGTTCTCCGCGTGGTAGAAAGCCAAAGGGCCACACGGGGCGTCTGCGTTCCTCTGAAATGTGGCCCTGCGCTGAGCCCACACCGAACTATCGTCTAAGAGGTGCAAAGTTATAAATCTGCATTTAGTTTAATTTTCACCTCCTTTCATGATTAGGCCTGGTGTTTTAAGGGCATTTATTCTGCTTCATATAAATAATGAATCGGGCAAGTTAATGGACTTCTGCCTGGTGTGGTCAGCTCCGTTAATGGTCCCGGAAGAGGCGAGCCGGGCCGAGCCGAAACCAGCACGCGGAGTGTAAATTCTGCCCTTGACTCGGGGTGTCGCTGTGTCGCAGGCCCAAGGGCCGCCCACCGTTTCACTCATCCACAATTTATGGTGCAACAGTTAACGTTCGTATAAAATTAGCTGCTAAGGTGATTTTGGGTCATTTCAGCCCGTTTTGCTGTTGAACTTTGCTTTTTTTTTTTGTGTAGATTACCTACGCTCTGTGTTCAGTTCTTAGTATATGCTCCTAAGTCAGACATCTTTTTGCCTTCTGGTTCCTTTTGAAAAGCAATTGGGTCGTGGTTCTTATGGACCCGTTCTAGTAAACATATCCATTTAAACAGAAGGTGGTCAGCTGCTTTTACTGTGTTTTCTTAGGCCTGATATTTCTGAGGTTGGTGCTCTTTTTTATATAGGTATACAGTGTGTGTGTGGGGGGGGGGGGTTACAGTACATATAGTTTTTTTTTTCTCCCACACCACAGTGAATGACATCACTAACTGAATCTCTATACACTGCTTGTCCGGCTGTGTATGAACATGTCATCTACAAAACATCTCTGCTGGGAAAAAGAAAGGGCAGCTCAATGGATGTGGAAAAAATATGCGTGTGTGTGTGTGTGTGTGTGTGTGTGTGTGTGTGTGTGTGTTGTACTTTATGGAAAGCACCAAAAGCAAACAAACAGAACTGGTTGGCATGAAACAGCAGGGAAAGGTGCGGTAGGAGATGCCGAGTATGGAAGGAAGTGACACGCGTGTATAGTGTGGTGTGCCTCCGGAGGAGCCTCATCACCGGCCACTCACCAACTGTTTTAACAGCTGCTTTTTTCCACTTTCATTTCAGGTTTTTAAGTCATGATGCAAGAATCTGGGACAGAGGCGGCGAGTAACGGTTCAGCCAGTCAGAACGGGGCAAGCGGCGAGGCCGCCACCAGGGACGGTCGGCTCAAGAGCAACACGCCGTCCGGAGAAGTGAGCGCCAGTGACCTCATGCACCTCCAGCAGCAGCACCAGGTATGTCTCCCACACACCTTTGTACGGTGGGTGTGGGTGGGTGGGTGTCTTCCCCCAGAGTGCCTGTTAATATTTAATCTGGCTCTCCAGTGCATATACATAAACACTATTATTATCATTTATGGATATTGAGGGAGTTTAATCATTAAAGAGAGAGAAGTGGCTTTCTTGCCACGGTGTGTTTGGTTGTGGATGTGTTTACTGTACCATGTAGCTCCTGCATGTTGGTTAAATATTTATGGTATAAAGCTGGGCGCCTTTTCCAAAGTCAAGGTGCCATGGGATTCATGTGGCAGTTTGGGACGTCCTGTCGTCCACCGGAACGGCAGCGATCCCCCCCCCCCACCCAGTATTCCAGGAAATATGGTTCGCACTTCACGTGACGCCACAATCCTGCGTCCGGCCGCCGGGGTGGGGTGAATTACAACCACCTAATTATTAGCGAAGCCGAAAACATTTTCAGCATCAGAGGTTTGAGGAAAGCAGACACAATGTTTCCGTGGGTGGCGCCGAATGACAGCAGGGTTAAGGGAACAACATTGAAAAGATCACGGTGTCTCGTGCGATCTTGGCCTCGCAGGATGACTGCGCTCGGTGTCAGGAGCGATCGGCCGGCAGCGCACACTCCTCTCTGTCGCTCCCTCTTGTACTCCGTAAAGTGTTGATTCTGATTTATCGCTTCTGTCGTTGACTGGACAGAATTAGAATCTGCATTTGGACACAGATATTCACCACTGACGTTTATAGGAAAGAAGAACAAAGGCAAAATTCTGGTAGTGTTGGTGAAATTCAGTAAAGTAAAGCCAAACATTTAAGGGATCCAATCTGCATAGATCCCATCAGTTCTCCTGTATGTGACGGAAGAGAACTGCCAAAATTCCAAAAGTAATCAGCAAAGGGAAAACCAGCAGGCAAATTTAAATTTTTACAGCGAATTGAGATTTTTTCATTCTGAATTTTATTTTTTACTGAACACAATCTTGGGGCAGCAGGAAGAAGCAGGAGTAAAGTTGCGCTTGAAGGATTGGAGTTTAAATTTCCATTCAACTCCTGTACTTACCTTGATTTGATGCAGTAAAAATTACCCCATTGTAAACTGGGTAAATCAGTACGAGCTGGTTTGTATACAGACCTAACATTTTAAATCTCTTTCAAGAAAACCATTGTGAACTGGTACAGTGACAAATTGTTAAAGCTGCCATTTAATTTCTGCTGAAGCCTAATACAATTTGCTAATATTTATTATGTTTATTGTGTTAGATTTTGCATGGTTACAGGAAATGTCCAAAAGGATGTATGAAACCACCGTGTAGGGTAGCGGGTATATGTGTCGTCTTGTAATCGGAAGGTTTCTAGATTGAGTCCCGCTTCCTGCTGTAGTTCCCTTGAGCAAGGTACTTACCTTAAATTGATACTGTAAAAAATACAGCACCCTGCTGTATAAATGGGTAAAATGCTATAGGTAGCTGTGTTTAAAAAAAAAAAAAAAAAAGTGTCAGCTAATTGACTAAGTAAAAAATAAATAAAAAGGACACACCGTGCTGGGTTAGAGCCCTCGCCCAGCCACAGGTTCGGGGAAGTGTGTTCCCGTGCTGACTGATGCCCTCGTGCCCTCTGCTCAGGCTGCCTTTTTCCACCCCGAAACAGGCATGTCGTCAGTGAGAAAATCACAGCCATGCTGAATTCATTACCGCAGTAGTCACACAAAACCGTGGATAAAATTTCAATAACTGCAGGCCACAGTTGAGTAAACAGTTGCACTGAAACTTAATTCCTGTTGACTTTTCCTTCATTCATTGCCAGGGGCACATTGTGATTCGCTGTGCAGAGACAACAGGGGTTACGGCTTTGATGAATGCGAGGCGCAGGGAGCGAGCAAACGTGCCACAGATGCGCACTTGACACCAAAAGATTTCTCTTCCCCCAAAATAGAGCTGACTGCTCCAAACTGCCTTTTATTTTATCGTGGCGCTGAGATATTGATCTCCCTTGCATATCTTTATTACCTTTTATAAAATATGTGAACAAATGAAATCAGGCCTCATTTGTATCGGGGCTGTCGCTGTACAAGTCGAGGCTTTTTGTTTCGCTTGCGTGAACTGGCAAGTGTTTCGCTGAGAAAAACAAGCGAGCTGCACCGCACATGTTCACAGTTTACACACTAAAATATGCAGTTTCCACATTTTACCCAAATGTTGATGCCTATTAGTGGCAGTAAGAGCTCTCGTTTTACCGTTTCTTGGTCAATGAGTTGTGCTCTTCAAAAGGAGGCTGAAGGAGATGTTTCTTGTTTTGTGTTCCTTACTTGTTTGTTTTTGAGTACAACCAGGTAAGAAGTCAAAGATCACTGCAGCTAACTAGTTCTCGTGCCTTTTGCTCAGAAAAGAGGACTTTATTCAGGTTGCTGGCTCCGTTTCCACAGCTCCTTCGTCACTTTGCTCATCCATTTGGCTGCCTGTAAGGCTGAGCCACTTCAGCACACAGCTGCTGGGAGTGAAGTGCTTTCAGATGCGCCTGTCACTTAGCTGTTTAGGGTGGCGGTAGATGGCATAGGGGTTAGCGCTGCTGCTTTTGGATTCAAAGGACACAGGTTTGAATCCTACCTCCGTGATCGAGGAGTTTACCCTGAACCGACGCTGTAAAAAATTGCCCAGCTGTATAAATGGGTAGATCGGTGTAAGCCGCTGTGTAAACTCTCGCATTCCACACTGTGTGCCCAGTTCCACCAGCGACTCGCTGTTGAAAAAGATGGACAGACTACAGAGTTCCATAGTCAGTGCTGTGCTTTTCATCCTTATTTAAGTGAATCATTGGTTGTTTTTCGGTGTCTTTGTTCCTTATTAGATGTAGAAGTGTTTCCACATGACAGCTTGGCCACAGTTTGCAGATCAGTTTGGTCTTTAATTCTCCGAACGTGCTTGGAGTGTGTTTCAAAAAAAAACAACAAACCTGGAGATGGCACTTCATCTGTTCTTATTAGGGAAGGGTAACTGTGAAAGACAGTGCTCATTAATAAAGACGGGGGATAAAATAATTGTAATCTGTTTGATCATCTTGATTCTGACAGGGAATTCATCTTCTTAGAGTGGTAAGATTTGGGGGGAAGTAGAGCATAAGCCCGAGTGGAACAGCTCCATTAGTACGTCAAACAGTGAGGATTCTGGGAGCAGCGGCCCACCACACCCATCAATAATGCCACTGATGGAACCACCACAGAGTCTTTGGGCCCCTGGTGTCGTGTGTCAGATGTATATGCTCCCTGTAGGCAGTCTGGGTAAATATCATTTATTCTTTATCTGAGAACTTACAGGGTGAGGTTTGTTCACCAAGATAGTTTTTCTTTGTGTACCCTTTTATGCAGCTGGGTAATTTTTACTGTCAGTTCAGAGTAAGGAGCTTGATCAAGGGATGTATAGCAAGCAGTGGGGTTCGAACCCGGGTCCTTTCAGTACAAGCCGATGGCTCTAACTGCCGCATCACCTGCTGCATATAAAGGCGACCTCGTGGCAGTCTGAGCTACATACATTCAGACAACATGTAACGCATTATCGTTATTTGGGTGATGCTGTGCATCGTATGTTCTTTCTGTTGTTTTGCATTGTATGCGTGTGTTTCTGTCTCGGGGTTCATGAATGCCCTGTGTCATTATGCACTGGGTCCCCTGTGCTCGCCCTCACACTGGTGGGTACTATAAGTGTTGTGCGCCCCTCTCTCTCTCTCTCTCTCTCTCTCGCTCTCTCTCTCGCTGTCTCTCTGTCTTTGTCGTTGGAATTTCCCCTTTTTACTTGCACACCTTTGCAAGTGCGCACGCTGCTGCTACCGCCTTGCTGGACGAGTTGCCAGGCCCAGGAGACGTAGAATGCGGACAACATCAATGCGCTCCTTTCGTTTCGGAAGACGGAGAGGCCACACCGCAGGCTGATACGGTGGCAAGCGTCTGCCACGGACGCAGCAGCGAAGATTACGTCTTTGCGCGTCACCAGGCCACGCCGGGGGGACTGAGTCGGAGGTTCGAGTTTGGCGGCGTGCCATCCGTGTGCAAAGAACAAACGAACTTGTGAAAGAACGCGGTGCTCTTGTGCACGCTGACGTCCTGCTGCTTTGTTACTCGGCTCACGGAGCAGAAGTTGCGGTTTGTAGCGTGTCGCTTTAATGAGGAACCAACAGATTGTAGTTGTGATAAAGGGGGCGAGGGGGGATGCGGGAGGGGGAGGAAAGGTACATTTCTGCACTGGCTCTTTATTTGTGGTTTTTCAGCTTGTTTTGCTGTTATTGATTCTGCGACGGGAAGCAACAGTGTCCTAAACATCAACAGCATAATTTTTCAAAAATCTAGTTTTATTGTCACCTATTGTTACCACAACATGAAAGCAGCAGGTTTACCTCCACCGTCTGATACGTTCGATTGAATTTACAGTAGAATTAGTGTCGATTGGAGGACGGTGGCATTGGGTGCGTCTTTAATTTCTCAGACATTTGGAAAAGCAGTCATTAAATCACTGTGAAAAACCAATTATTTTGCAAAGAATCGAGCTCAAAGTGTTATATCTTAATATGAAATATCAAAATGCAACCTTGCAAGAAGAGGTAGTTCAATCAGAACTGAGCACTCAGTAAAAATCTGTGTTTCTGGATGCAGAGGTTGCTCGCACATACTCCAATAATACAATAGGTCAAGATCCAGAAACAGCAGTATTGAGTATTTAACTTTGCTCCGTCCCCCCAAGCTGCTGTGTCTGATGCTTTGTTACAGAGTCGCCAGGTGAGAACGTTTCTTATCAATTCTGCAGCACCGGTCTCAGAGCTGGTGGTGTCGACACAGCTAAACAGAGAACCATACTGCCGGTGGCGACAGAGTAGGCCACACGGAGGGCCAGTGGCCATGCCAGCCCTCGTCGCTCTATTACAGCCGGGTCTTGAAAGTCGGCCATATCCTGACGGTTAGCAGGCTGCTGCCGTCTCCTGCAGGCTAGCATAGGGATCCATGTGGACCCAATACTCTGTGACACCTGGACCAAGGAGCAGAACACCTCTGCTACATCTGTTACTCTTCAGACAAAGCACTTCCTGTTTAAGCAGTACATAATGCAGGGCTTCCATTTTTCCAGGAGCATATGAAATATTAACAGTAGAGATTGATAATAGTTTGAAGCAAAGGAAACGGGTTTCTCTCTCCAGAGGTGTCGTTCGGAAGCATCCTCACCGTTTCCTTCCTGTTAAGAAAGTTCTCAGCGCTGCCAAAGTGGTCATTTTCCATAGAAGTGCAGTTACACACTCTCCCCCCACCACCACCACCACCACCACTACCTTTTGGTGCCTGAAACACCAGCGCTGCTGGATTGTACCGGAGACAACAGAGGCGGTGGCCTCATGCTTATTGGAAAATCTGGAGAAAAGATAGAATCGGCATTATGACGCCACATATTGCCCTAAATTGCCTTATTGGTAAAATGATAGTTCTCTTCCAATTTAAATAATTTTATGGAATCCCTCACAGTACAGATTAATTATGTTATCACACAACTTGCAACATCTGTCTTTATAGTGGAACAGATGACAGTTTTATTACAGGGCAAATTTCTTTGGTGGTTCTGGCAATTGATGTGTGATCTGATTAATAATCATACAGATGGAGATGAAAATTGAACAGGAATGTGTTGTGCATAGAGAGACTGGGGGAAGTGCGCTGTGGGGGGGCTTAAAAAATGCTTTCTGTGACACATATACAAAAAGTTGATATTTGTTCCTTGCGAGGGCTCCACCCCCTTTCAGGAACGCACCGCTGGTCATGGTGCCTTGGTGCCACCTCACTGAGAATTTTCTACAGCTGCAACGTGTGTGAGTTGGGTGCAGGGGTGTGACAACTGAGACTCAAGAGAGTCCACCCCCACAGGCCTCTCGGAGCTTAAGCATGTGGTGAACCACCCCCAGGTCAGAGTTTACCATGATTTACCGTTACTCTGGGCCTGCATCCTGTTTACAGCCCTTGCCTCCCTGCCCTGTTTGTGTGGGCAGAGCTGCCAGAAGGGGGGGGGGTGTGAATGAGGTAACCTGGGGCCTCGGCACCTCGGTGTGGAGATAAGGCGCTGGGGACTATGTCTCTGCCTCCTTGGAGATGAGGAGAAACACATGTGATAATGAATGTGGGGTCAAATGGTGAGCACCCACACGAGGAGTGGGGGAGGGCTGGGGCTGCCTGTCACCCCTCTCTGTTTCAAGTTCTGATGGACAGAAGTGTTTGTTCCTTGAAAAGTGACCAGCAGGGGGCTCTGCCACGTATGTATGCTGACAGTGTCGGTAGGAACCTCCTCCAAAGGAGCATCTCTGCATGTTTGCATGGGACAGGTGATGTGAGCAGCTGTCGCTGGGGGGCCCCCCGGGCAACCCGCCTGCATCTTTGTTGTCCCGGCATCCTGCGAGTCCCCACGAGGGTCCTGAGGTTACAGTCGGGCAGCTACGATGCGCCGCTTGCCCCTCCTCTCCCCCACGCGGCGCATGGCCGCTTTGTTTTGCAAGTGGCAGCTTGTTTGTTCGACAGTGCAAATAAGTGAGCGTTTACAGCATCTCCGGGGGCCGCCGTCGACAACATAGGGGCCCTGATGCGATTGGCTCTAATAGCTGTTGTCAGAAGCAAGGATAAACGGAGGCCCTTGCCCACCACATCTCAGCGCACGTTTAAATAATGACGTTGTTTCAGGAGACGCTATTCTTGTTAAGATACGGCCAACGTGACCCAGTTTATTAGGGATAAAGTTAAAGATGCACCGTTTCCTCCTGGGAGAGTGTTCAAGCGCAGCACTTATACATTTTTAATGAGAGCTCTACTTTAAAAACTTTATAGAATTAATATGTATCAGGAAAGTATTTCCTACACAGAAAACTTCTGGGTAATTAATATTCATAGCCTGTGCTTGTTAACACCCCCAATGCAACTGCAATGTAGATCCAATTAACATAGAATGGGCCCTGAGGAATTGGGCAGATAAGGGTTAAACGGGCTGTTGAAATTGAAACGGGGACTTTCGTCCATTAAAACACTTATTTGTTTCAATAAAGGCCTAATCCTTGCAGCCCGACACGCCTCAGATTAAGGCATCTTGCGGAGACTCCGGAGACCCGGGTTCGAAGGTGGCAGCCAGCATGAGGGGGTGGGGCAAAGAGTGGGGAGGGGTTTAATGCAAAAGCAGTGTAGCGAAAACCTGTTTGTATCTCTTATTCATCATGTAGACGCACGCAGCGGGCAGGACATGTCGGCTCAGAGACACGGAGTGAGGGGGCGGGGCCCAGGGGCGTTATCCGCACACGGGGAGATCGCCTGTTTACTGTCAGCGTGTTTGTTAGCACGCCGTCTCCAGATAACGTCTCCCCCAGGAGAGGCGCGGGCATGAACGTGCCGACTGCATGTAGCTTAAAGCAGTTAAAAAAGTGCTAAACAAATGGGTTTTTCTAGTAACTGAAGTGGAGATGAAGGCAGTTTAGGTTTTTTTTTTTTTTTTTTTTTAAAAACCCATCTTCTTGCCATAAACCAGAGCATTTACTCCTGAAGGAAATCGGCACAGTTGTGAGCAGCGAGTTGTATGGTGTTATTCCAACGGCTGCAAACAGAGATGTGCACTTATTGTGATCTCTCAATGCATTTCGGGATAAATGTGTCCTGCAGTGAGAGCCCTTCCATCCCCTCCACGCCGCTACAGAGCAGTTGGTCTGAATTGGTGTCACACCCGCTTATGAATGTGTTGAGGGTTGTGGGACTCTGCTGAACAATGATCAGCGTGAGGGGATGATACCTGAGGCCAGGTGTGACTTACCTGGAGCAGGGCGGAAAACCTCCATATGCTCCACAATCTTAGTGATTCCAGAGCCTTTCAGCTGCACTCTGGTTACATTGGGAGGCCCCGGATTGAAATCCACCCTCCTGTTGTAGGGCCTTGGTCAACGCAGCCTTAACCTGAGCTGCTCTGACAGGAATATCGTACTGTAAATGAGCAAATGCGTGTAAAATTAGTAACCTATTATTGTAGCTTTGATAAAAGGAGGAGGAGCTGATTTTGAACCTTTATTTTTTTCACTTGTAAATATTAGGATGAAACAGTCAGATTATTGATTGGACTTCTTCTTCAGATTCATTGTGAAAAGGGAGTCTAATCTTTTTGTTTTAGCACTGAAACAGCAGTGCTTACCTGGAGGAAGCACCATTAGCTGTGCTGCGAACTTAACAAAGCAATGCGTTATGCCTGCTAAAAATTACATTTAAAAGTCGGCACTGCTGTTTCCTCGTAGAGACCCGGAGTGAATTTTGTTAGCGTTATGGCTTGTTGGGAGAACTGGGACATAAATGATTTACTTAACTAACAACAGACACTCTCCTCGCAGTCTCCGCTTTGTTTGTCCGCCTTTCGGAAGATCAGAGTAAATCACTGTAAATGTCACTTTTGTTCCGTGTGCGGTGCCGGTGATTAATAATGACCTCATCGTTTTGGAGTGCGCTGTGTTCTATTTTGAAGAAAAATGTGGAAGGGGCCATCGCTCGCACACGAGAGCTGGTGCACCATTCTGGGAGTGATGTGCCCTGCTTCTGATGTGCTGTTTTATCATAAATAAAAGTGATGGCGCCTCAGCCGCTGTGACTGATGGGCCCCATAAACACTGACCCAGTAAGGGATGGGTATATAATACACCGTCATGGACGCCAGCGCATACTCCGCAGCACCACACTCGCAAACACGGGACATATATAATTTAGGCAGACACGTGAGGGATGTGTTCCGTACAGCGGAACGCAACAACAACAACGACAGCAGCAACAACAACCCCCTCCTCTGCCAAAGAAGGGTGCGTTTCGGCCGCTGTGCTGTTGTTATTTGCCTGTTTACAATCGTTGACATGATGTAATGGGATGGCTGTGAAAGCACTAGCCAGCAAATGGTACAGAAAATAAGACGGCCCTTTATGTCCCCCGCCCTCCCTGTCCCCCCGAACGGGGAATGTGTTCTGCATTTCACCGGGGAACATGAGCCTTGAATAGAAGTAACTGGTTTTTGCATTAGGTGCTCCCTGGAGGTGGGGTGGCTGGGGGAGAAACTATCATGTCCCCCTGTATGAAATGTGGATGTGAAATCTAGCAGAAAGAAATATTTATGACCATTTTCTGCTTGATTAGAGTTGGATGACATGCAGTAGGAGGCAGCGGCTGGACAAAGGAGAAGAGGGGCTCCTGGGCAAATGTTAAAAGAGTTGTTTAGATGACGCCGGGGCCGGACCCCACCCGTTCACGGAAAGGCGGAGCAGGCAGCGCTGTCGGCGGGCCTTGCCTTGCCGCCGCCGCCGCACACCTTGTACAGGGACCAGGCCCTGCCCTCAGCTCACAGACAGGTAATCTAGGCCATTAATCGTCTCCTGCGGGGCACAGTTTACAGCTTGCTTAACTTTTGCATTTGCATAAGCACTTGTGTAAAATGTGACATTTCGTGTGGCCCATTTAATTGCCACATGGCACAGTTTAGCATTTGCCTCTGTGTGGGCTTTCGAAAAACCCGCATCGCTTGTGTATTTAATCTGCTCAATGAAGTGCGCCGCTGGAGAACATGCATTAATTGTACGTGGAGATGTGCGTGTGCCGTATGGAGAGGTGGTGTTCTTGTTTATATTTCAGCCCTTGTGTGTGTGTGTGTGGTGCTGCGCACGCAATGCGAAAAAACCCTTAATTTTCTACTGCTATGTGCGGTAAGTGTGCTGCTCTGAAGAACCAGACGACAAAGTAGCTAAAAATGCAGTTTTTTGAGCGAATGGTTCAGTTCCCGGGAGCGGTTCTGCTCTTTTACCTTAGAGAGGAGCATTTAACCTGCTTCAGTATGTAAACGCGCAGTCGGGCCCCTTCTAGTGGGTACCCTGCTTCGCCCGGGGTGGACTTGGGTCCGCTGCGGCGTAGTGTAACGGATGTTTGGATGTGTTCGGCTATATAAAAACGTGTGAAACCGATATTATTTTGGAAACGCTTGCTAACAAAGCATTCCCTGCAAGTGTAACGGTTCAATGTTTATGCAGCGCTACCCCAGTCAGCACTCATTTGCGTTCCTAACATGTGAAGCACTCATCGAA
The DNA here is from genome assembly GCA_018136845.1 of Heterotis niloticus. NCBI lineage: Eukaryota > Metazoa > Chordata > Actinopteri > Osteoglossiformes > Osteoglossidae > Heterotis > Heterotis niloticus. Next base: position 36,520,680 of record CM030888.1, on the reverse strand, counting down.
ACCGCTCTCAACGGGGTCATTATAACATTGCGTCTTATTAGACAGGTGAAAATACAAATACGGTAGAATAATGAACTTCTGTTAAATCGCATAAATACTTATTTCTCGTGTCTTTGTATTATTATTGAAAAAACCTATGAAAATATGCAGAGAAACGCCTCTGATGCGCAAAAGAGAGGAAAAAGTTCTCCTCGTTTGGGTTTTATTACAATAGCTGCAGTAAGTGTGTCCTGAGTTCATCCAGCCACCCTGCACTCCCGGGCGCTCGTGTCAGAGAACGCACCTGGAAGGTGTGTACAGCAATGACAGAGAGAGCATGTACCAAGAATGGACATCTCGTAGCGCGTGCACGGCACGTGTTGGGAGTCATGGAACCGAAGGTGGGGGAATGCACAATAAAAACAAACACTGGAAAGATGTAAGGAGAAGGCAGATTATGTCGGTACTAATAACAAAGAAAGGAGACCGGCAATGTCGAACACCCTATAAGTATGTGTAGTATAGTGGAACAGCGCTAAACAGGGTAGCGTTAAGCGGGATACTACTGCACTTCATATTTTATATGTCTCTAAGCGTGAATTCATAAGCGGTTTCTTTAGGAGACTGATAAATGGAAAGGACAGCAATATGTTGACTGGCACAAGGTTTATAAACTGTAACCTTCATGAAATTCCATCCTCTACATCCCAAGACATCTTAGAGGGATCACAGTAGACGCTGCTGAAGTCCAGCTTAACAATCAGATGGAGAGAGAGCTTCCAGGCTGGCCGATTTCCTATGCATCGTAGAAGTACAAAACTGAGAGTATGATTAATTTTTCAATTTCTCTCTGCGGATATCTAATAATTGTGCCCATAGATAGCCAAGGGCCCTTATTAAACATTAAAATGCAAAAGAAAGTTAGAATCAGAAAGATGGTATTTTGGATTGAATAATGTAAAATATCTGTAGGGCAACAGAAAAAGAAGCAAACTATTCAAGGTTTACTCTTCAAATGTTTTACAGCACCATCCGTGCACTTAATTAACAGGGTCTTATCTGCAGAGTTGACACTATATTTATTTTTCTTCATTGCTAAATGCTAATTTCGTAACCTTTTAAAACTTGCAATCATGTCAGTGTATTTTTTTCAATATTTTTGTGTATACAAGGACTGCTGCAGCAGTATTAATTTGCATCAAATTCCTGTGCCTGTAAAGAATAAGTTTTTTTTTTTTTTTTTTTTTTTTTTTGACTTCTCGGCAAGTGGTGTTCTTATGAAAGGGGTGACGGACGTCACCTTTTACAGTAAATTTACATTTGTGTACTAGTTAGGGTGTACAGGGAGGTCTGTCTGTGTGTGTGGTGCTGCAGGCGTACGTGCTGCCAAGTGTCTGTGTCCTGTAAGATCCCCGCTCTGTGCTAGCTTCTGTGCTGGTGTGATCCCCGTGTCTCCTATGTTCATCTCTTCACTCACTCTCACATAATATCGTCTTCATCTGAGATTGCTGCTACTCAGGGGAACTGCGCTTGCTGATCGAATTTGGCTGGCGAACGGCGCGATCTCCCCGCGCTCCAGTGTGGCGATCTACTCGGAACGCAGGGGGCCGGCCCCTGCCCGTGCTCAGCTATTGATCGATTCCTCCTGTCACCAGACAAGATAACGGCATCAGCCAGCACTGCACATTCCTGAGTCCTTCCTGCACGAGGGCATCGTTGTCAGAATTGGCCTTTCGACATTTGGGTCCACGGATCTTGATGCTGTTGTTTGCGATGTTCCACTCTACCCTTAACATTAAGGTTAATAGTAAAATGCAACGCAGGAGCAGCCCTGTTTAATGGCTGCTCGTGCGTTTCCCCCGCGTTATGACCCTTGCAGTGGTTGCAGACTGTGGCTCCAGCCCACCTGTTGCCCACGCTCCTTGTGATGACCCTAACAGGACTAATCCCTGTAGTGGCAGCGACATTCTGCTCTCCATACCTCTTTTTTTGCCCCGCCGTGCTAAAACAATAAACTGCTTTCTTATCATCTGAAGGGAATCTCTGTGAGGCTTGGAAGCATTGTGGGTTATTTACGGTAGATTAAAAAAAGAGAGAGAGAAGAAATCTATCTTCTGGTGCCTCTGACCAGACCCCAGGAAGTGGAATTGGGGAGGCTTTTAATCAAGGCAGCTCTGGTATTTTTAATGTAAAAGTGTCAGGGATGCGGTGGTCTGGAGTGACCGAAGTCCCGTCGCGTGTTGTGCTAAATTGAAAAGGGTGCCGGTGGGAATTGGGAGACCTGGCGTGACAGGCGGGCTGGGAGATTAGCCCCATCTCCCCCTGCTCCTCTCCCACAGCGTGCACCGGCTCCCAGCTCCTTGGTCACTCTCACCAGCCATTCCAAAAAGATGGCGGCAGAATGCAGCGAGACCATCGGGGGATCGACAAACTGGGAAATGGCATGTGTCTGCCAGGTGCCCCGTGATGTGTCTAGCGGGGCTGTTGGGCACAAAGGAAGACGGTCAGCTGCCGACAGTAACCCTCCTTGCGACTGAAGAAAGAAAAAGGTTCTTTGTTAGAAGGGGTGGCAAGGTGCACTGGTGCCTCACAGCCCCTTGGTTGTCGGCTCGAGTCCACCTCAGTCTGCGTGGGGTTTGCCTCTTTTCCGTGTTTGCGTGAGCTTCCCTCACGTGTGTTTTATTTCCTCCCACTGTCCAAATGTGTGATTCTGGTGGCTGGGTGACTCTAAATGGCTTGTAGTGTGTAAGTGAGCTGTGATGGACTGGGGACCCATCTCACACCCTGTATGTCCAAAATGGGATCGGAACCACCACAACCCTGCACTGAACAAGCAGTTGTTGATCACAGGTGTTTGTTGGATCTACTGCGATCAGTGAGACAAACATCAACAGTTTCATCCCTTTTCCACTGGACCATTTTATTGCAGATACTGGCCACGAGGCCACACTTTTTACCAGACTCTCTAAACTGAGATACAAAAGGAGGCTGAAGCTGTGCTGAAACTGAAAAGGGAAGTTTACACCCAGCAGTGTGTTTGTCATCTATTTTAATCACCTGAGTTACAGCCAAAAAGCCCACTTTTTCTCCTTGTTTTGAGCAGATGTGCAAGAGGCCGAAGGGAATCTTTACTAGAAACCATAGTCAAAATAATTTTCTTTACAGCTCTTGCTTTATAATGTGTTTATGTGAACGTTCACACTTTGTCTCACTGAAGTCACTTTCTGTCAGAAGTGTTGCAGCTCCTGCGTGTGTTCATTTTTAAACACCTCTGATGGTGTGTGTGTTACACGCACTCACCGAACCGTCTGGTAGTGTTTGTGCTGTAAGAAGAACAGATGACAATTCCATTGTGCGTGCCAGTACCTGTGTTTGGCTTTGACCTTTTGGTGAAGGATGGTGCCACCCATCCTGCAGGTGCAGGAATGACACAGACACCCGTAGCATAAAGAGTCAAGTGCACTCCTCCACATCACCTGCCTTTGGATGGTCCCAGGTGTGAGCCGCTGCAGTGACAGTGTAGTGCAACACTCACACTAAGCGGACTGCAGACATGGTACGAGGTGGGTTTGTGTGTTATTGAACAGAGTTGTTGCCGAGCGAGCAAAGCTGAATCCACTCACTGTCTTTAAGGGAGGGAGTAGTGGTGGAGACACCCAGCTTTGCTCATGGTTACCAGTACTTTCTGTGTGGCCCTGAAATGGAGGGGAATAAAGTCTTTTAGACTTGAGAGTATTTGTGCCTCTCAACCTATGATGGATCCTGAAATCTTCGTTGTACAGAGTTAGCGCCCACTGCAAGTTACATGCTAATAATTAAAATAAAAATGAATAAGTGAAATGTTTTTTTTTTTGTTTTTTTACTTTTTATTAATTTATGGTTCAAGCTGTTTTCATGTTTTTTTATACTAATTTTCTTGATCTTATAATTTCCTGTAGAAAAGAAATGATTTTGCTTGTCAGGAATTCTAAAATATTGTTTTGTGTTGTGGGGGTGTAAGAAAAACAGGTTATTGCAAAAACCCTGTACGCTGTTAAACCAAAGACCTCGCAGCGTAATTGATTTTTAAAAAAAGCCACATCTCGCTCTAATTTATATTGAATAATATGTTATCAGTTTCATTTGACGTAATCAATGGTTTTATTTCAGAGCGACGGCTTTGGGACGATCCAGCTGGTTAACTAACCGGTGGAAACCTGGTTGGTTTTAAAAATAAAATAAGCTGTCAGTCGTTTCAGAGACGCATTTAATGAAATTCTGCGGCATTAAGTTGTGTGGAAACTCAACAGAGGAACCAGATCACAGGATGCAGCAGGTGCGCAAGTTATTGCACTTGTCTGGTTGGTTGACCTGAGAAAACACACCCAAGTTCTGTACTTTCTGTACTGCTGTTACTCTGTGGTATGAATGCAGCTTCAGACCAGGGAGAACGCTGGTCTAACAGAGGATTTCTTTTGAGTGCTCCTGATGTGTCTGAGCCCTGTGAGGGACTGCTGTCCTGTCCATGGGCTCACTCTGGACAAACAGCTGATGGATAGATGGATGGATATTAGCAAGGCAAATGTTTTCGTGACCAGTTTTTCCTCGTGCTGTTCCCCATCCATTATGCACAAGCATCTCTAAAAGCTCCAGTTCCACACAGGTATTGTTTAATTTCGCATGAACATCGCCCTTCTTCTGTCACTCTGGCCTGAGGGTTGTGGTCAGCGCACCGCAACCTGACATGACCGTGGCGTTTATTCCCACTGTGACTGGCAGTCACTCCAGCTAGGAACACAGCCTCACCGCCAGGCGGCTCCCAGCCTGTCCACGTTACCTCTTTGCTGCTTTATGTGTGTGTGTGAGTGTGTGTGTGCGCGCGTGCGTCCGTCCCCAATGTGAAATTAAAAAAGTGTCCTTCCTGTTTCTCATTTTTATACCTGATCAGCAAAAAAGAAAAAATGTGTATGGCACCGCCTATTAAGGGGGTGATTATTGGTAATAAATACTTTTTTATATATACTTATTACAGAGGCAGTTTTCTTGCACAGTTAATGAGAGTAATTTGACTTGCTTGAGAGATTACCGTTCCCAAGAATTAATGCGGCAATCCCATTCCAAGATTTAAAGAGATCTGCGATTCTTCACAGGTCGTGTGCTGGTAGATGCACTTCTCTCACATAGCAGCTAATGGAGTTGAACAGCAGTCTGTCATTTCCACCACCCCCCTCCCCACTCTATAGCTGCCGTGCCCTTGATTCCTGCCGAGCTGGTTGTTTAGGGTGTCTTCGCCACACGGCACAGCTCTTCGGCCTCAGAAGCGGGACAATAAAAAGAAATGTCTCTAGCAAGCACGTTTAAAAAGAAATACATCCTTTTGATCTTTTTCTTGTCTGTGTTAATATGGACAGTTTCCTTAAAAGGCTGAATGGCTAAGATATGTTGAGGGTTGTGTGTGACATCATTTTGTTCTTCTAAGCAGCAGAGCTAGTGGTGAATCTGCTGGGTACAGTGTGTGTCACCTTACAACCTGGAGGTCCTGGGGTCACATCCCTGCTCCTGCTCTAGTAGAGCTAATGGGTGCAATAGTATATGAACACAGCACTGTGAGTTAATTTGGACAAAGTAATTATAGCGTAATATGTAATTGTTTGAGCTACCCTTTGCTTGGCTTCTTGACCTGCCTAGTTGAACGTGTGGCCCAGCATGTGGTCCGTGTGGCGGTCGCTCCACGGGGAACGTGACCGCACGTTTCGGCATGGCCACAGTGAAGGTCCTCCAATTGGATGCCAGTGCTCAGTGGAGCAGATGCAAGCTGACGCTTCCCTCATGCAGACCATTTGCTGACAAAGGATTTAAAAAGGAAAAGCCACATAAAAATGTAAACTGGTTTATTTGCATCCACACGAACTAATGAAGGTCCTGTGCACTTTGCATGTCACGTAATTTGTGTTTTGATTGCCTTGGCTGTCGGAGCTTTACCGAATATTTTGCTCCAGGAACGTCCCAGTGCTCCGGCGCTGGTCGTTCACCCACACGCTCTGCTTATTGCTGTAGACATTATGATAAAGGCTTTTCCACAACTGTCTTTTGGTAAATATACTTTAATGGGATTATTTATTGTCTGTCTCCGATCCGCAGCAGCTTGTCCAATCCGGCGTCGTGGTGGTCCACCTTTTATCCGTTTACCTAACAACAGCAGGAACTCCTCTTTGTAGATTAACCACAAGCCCATCGTGTGTCCTTAACCACGGTGGTACTTGCTGCTGTGGGCCTGATGGGCAGTGGTAGGATTCAGGCAAGCCAGCACGCCCATTTCCCCATCCTTCTTGGTGTCTTATAACAGTCCACATGCTGCAGTGCTCTCGTCCCGCTCGCACCATCAGCCCCTTTATGACAAAAGCAATCGGAATCATTTTTCCCCCCTTCCCCGGTGCTCTGGGATCATATTACCCAACTTGGAATTACTTCAGCTCTGGAACTCTGGGTTCCCTGGGAGACACGTCTATATTGCAACTCAATACAGAAGCATTGCGAATTAGGTTTGCTGTGATTCGGCCAGACATTCACTCTAGAATCCCGCTCTGATAGTGCTGGCGCGTTGCTGTGGGGATTCAACCATGTTTACAAGTGTTTGGGAGAAAAAACAGTCTCCTTTGACTAGGACACAAAGTGGAATCAGCGGTGTGCATCATTAAATACGTTTCTTCTTCTGTGGCTGATGCAGCCTGTGAACTAAGTTACTGGAGGATTTGCACCTGGATCCTGTCGAGTTGCTCTGTTCAGCCGGTGACCGCGCAGTCAACAGCAGCTCCATTTAAGGGTCATCCAGACACTGGTTAGGACCTTCACCACTGCACCCATCATTAGAGGCTGTTAGAACCACGCGGCATTAAAACTGTGACCGCATGACCTGTTTCTGGATCGGTCATCTTTGTTTTACAAAGCGATGCGTTCCCACAGAAACTGGCGTTATGGTCAGGGCTGAGCAACGAGACTCAGCCTTTGATGTCTTTGGCGTGTCAATGAGGCATCCACTGTGGTGCAGGTCCAGCCCTCGGTTGCCATATGGGTTAAGGAAGTTGCATAACTACAGTAAAACAGGGCTAATGAAGGCACAGCTACATTTCACACTCAATAATTATGTCCGGATTATTCTATTCACACCGGGTCTGAGAAGCACGTTTGCCCAGGACTTCCTTCACGACTACCTGATGCAACATCTCTGAGAAGAATGCAATAACACAAAAAGTGTTTTTTTTTTTTTTGTTTTTTTTTTTTTAAGCAGCGCTAAAACCTGGTACGGATGGCATAGCTATGCAGCTTTCTGCGCGTTTTATGGACTCTGTGGAAATTAAGGATTACGGGAGAATGTTAGCATCCCTAGACGTTAGTTCTAGAGAGGAAGGGAGGCATTTCATTGTTCTTAAATTTCTTTTCTTTTTCTCCTTTTTGTCATCCAAATGAGACCAGAACACCGACTTGTCCCCGTCCGCTTTCCCTCACCGTGACCTCTTGTCTGGTGGCTCTATTCATTGACGGTATCCGGGCAGAGTGCGGATCCGGGGAGAGAACGGCTCCGCTGCTTGTTGATAGACTTCCGCAGTCAAGTGGATTAAATCGGCATCACGCTAGTGGAGCTGATTATGCCAGTATGAAAATGCAGTATCTTAATGGTACATATTTTCATGAGGCAGCCCAGTTGCCTTTCATTCTGCGGCTAATATGTCTATTCTTATGAGTCATTTACTTCTTTAATTACCTTTAGCAGCAGATGCACAATGGTGTATTAATGTGAATGATTTTTACTGCCACTTTATCATACAATGCCGCTGAAGTTGAAAGGCGTAATTGACGTGGAAGAGCAGCTTGCGAGGGAAACAATATTTAGTTGACAGCTTCTCTTGTACTCCGGGATGGTGTTTATGAGTTTACACCACACTAAAGCCGTAATAAACACAATTTTCATTCAATAACCCTCGACCGGTGGACCTGAAAAGTCACTTGGTGGGGAACAGGTTTGCTTATTTATTGAATCGTGATAGGGAGTGTGCAAGCTCGCACTTTGTGTGTGTGCGTGCGCGTGCAACAAAGACCTTCATTAAGAAAGGACCGTGGCCTTCTTCCTTCATGGCCATCTGTTGCCGAGCTGCTTGTTACCGAGGTGAGGGGAGGCCGAGCGCACGGTACAAACGGAGGCTCTCGGGCCCGCGCAGCTGCGCTGACCCCCGGGGTCACCGGTCAGACGGGGTACCAGGCTCCGACTTTGCGAGACCTGCTTGCAGGGCCACTTTGTTTATTCTCCTCCTATCGCCCGCTTCCCCCCACCTCGGCTCTTCATCATCAGTCTCGCTTCAGCAACTCCACTTCCATTCGCGCTCATGTTTAATAACTTCACTTTGCTGTTTTCCTTTTTTCCCCCCCGCACGAAAACATTTGTCAAGGCACAGTAGTACCTGTTATTGGGGGAACAAACAAAATGAGATTTTTATTGAAGTCAGCTTGCATCTTATATAATTGCATGCTGAGTTTTATATTGTTTAAACATGGCAATTTGGAATGTTTAGTGTTGTCATAAATATTAATAGATTTGCTGAAAAGTGCAGCAAAGGAACGGGGATATGATGGTTTGAAGTGGGTATAAAACGCTGATTTATTTATGTATTCTACATGAATTAGTTTGGAAATCTAAACACCAGTGAGAGGGCGGTATCCAGAGGCCCTGTAATGCAGGGGGTTTGAACGCGGGTGCCTGTTTTCCATGTGGAGAGCCTTTTTGGAAATGGCGTTAATTATATACTTAATACTGGAAATTTACTGCCCTGTTTTGCATTGCAGATAAATGTCCACAATATAAAATAAAAAAAAAATGCAATTAATATAAATAGGTGCAGCGCCTACTGCTTATCCGCTCACGCGTGCTGAAGAATTCTCTGGAATGATATGGGTTTCAATTAAAATGGCTCTCATTGTAAGTGAGTTCCATTACTATATGTTAACGCTCTCGACGACCCCGTCCCATCTTCCCGGCGGCCCCGGCTGGTGAACGCTGAGCGACAGCCTCTCCCGCCTCCAACGCCGGCGGGGCCACGCGAGCGCGGCGTACGGCGTCTTACGGCGGTGCCCGCAATTTGTGAAAATTGAAGCTGCGACGCGGCTACTGTAGCACGACCAATTGGAGGGAGAGAATTATTGTGTTCTGAAACGGCGGGCAAAGCTTGGGAGATGAGCCTGTTTACAGGGTGTCGCAGAGACAATGGACGCCTTGTTTAAAAATGAAATGTCTGTGGGGTAGAATGTCTGGTATAAATGTCAGGTGAGTTAAGATGTGTGCTCACTCGGAAAGTCAGCCAGATAACCTTGACATTTAGGACAACGCCACATTGCTTGGAAGAAAAAAACTGGCGGCGGGGGGGGGGGGTCATTTGTGCAGCATAGGACTACATTAAGAGCTAACCTATTAGCAGTGTTTTTGCTGGATGCTTGGGAGCGCTGGTCTCCTGTCCATTAAAGTCCAGCCACTGTGTAAATACCCGGCGCTGCGGCCGCAGGGATCCGGTTTCACCTGCACGCACATCTTCAAGCAATTAGGGCAATTTGTTTGAAGCCATTTTGCATTCAAGGTCCTCCATGGAATTCAGGTTGAGGACACAAGCGACCGGCGGGGGGGATAAAGAGGGCTCTCACAAGAGGGTTGCCCGCTTTCCCAGCAGGCAGCGGGATAGAGCAGCTCGCACAGCAGCCACCCTTTTTTTTTTATTATTATTTTTTTTTTGCTGTCTTTTCTCATTTCTGTCTTGCCAATGAAACGGGTGGAAAAATGTGTTCTCCCCTCTTTCTACAATGATTTTTATATTTATTGTTCACTTTGGTGGGCTAAAGAATCATCATAGGTTCTAATGTATTATTTATGTCCTAATTCAGATAAATTAGTCATCTTGCCTTGTGCCGAATGTGGACAGAGACAGTAAAATCACCCGGCTATGCTGAATATTAAATAAAAAATCAAGCAAGACTAAATTTGAACTCAATTACGCCAAGTAAACGCCTTGTTAAAAGACATTTAGTACTCTGTCATTAGCCTATTACTACTGAAAAGCTCCAGAACACCAGTGTTTGGGGTATTTTTCTCCCCGTGCCTACCGCCACAAAGAATCTGTTGGCAAACATTATATAAAATGAAAATAGGAAAGTGCTGGCTTAATGAGTCAAACTGTTAACATGAAGTGTTGTTGTCGAACATATTATCGAAAGCATTGGCTGATGACATTAATACTGTTTTTATTGCTTGGCAAGAATACTGAGAATCTGAATGTGCGTTTCTCATAGAGGCTTTTTGAATCCCGGAGGCCGTTTCTAAGATGCATCTGAAGGCCTCCCTGAATGTCTGATCCAGACCTTTTGTTCTTCACACAGCTCTTAGAAAATGAATCTGAACACTTAAGAAAATAGCTCTGATTAATGTCTTGTTAATATTACAAATCAAACATATTTCTATAGTACTTATTTGAAACATAATGGCACCTGTACCGTGGTACGCTTCCTGTTGCTTTCAGACGTGCAATAAATGGCTCCAAAGGCATAGTGAAGTAAGATGCATGCGTAATAGTATAAGGAGGTATGTTTTTTCCTCGATAACCCCATCACAATGTATTATAGCGATTTGCATCAGTCTTGCCTATAGCAAGTCATACTTCTGTTCCTTTGTAACCTAGTCATCTGTTACTATTATCCGTCTTTGAACTGTTTTTGTATCTGATCAGTTCCACCTAATATGTCTCTTGATTTGCGCTATTGTAGTGCTCAGACAACATGCTGTTCTCCCCGTCTCCCGAACCCTCAGATGCCACGGCCTGTCATCCGCCGGCAGTTTATCGCCGCGTCTGGATCTGCTTTTTTCCACTCACACGTCGATCAAGGCCCGGCACCTTTTGAATGCGAGATCAAAAGGAGACGCGTTCCGGGGGAAGAAGGGAGAGGAGCAGGGGGCCCGGCGTGGGGAAGGAGAAGGAGGAGCGCACTCAGCAAACAGCCCAGCGACGGCTCACAATGGGTTATTTTAGCACAGCGCCGGCGCTCCGGGAGGACGGGCAGCCTCTGACGCCTTGTTAAACAAATCGCCTGGGCCGCCCCTGGCCAGCTTCACCTCCGAATAGACGCAGAGAGTCGCCATTGTGTGTGTGTGTATGTGTGTGTGTGTATGTGTGTGTGTGTGTGTGTGTGTGTGTGTGTGTGTGTGTGAGGGAGAGAGAGGCACACAAAGTGCAGCGTACGGTTTGTACAGCTGGTTATGGTTCTAGGGTTGTTATGGAATGCTGTATATACGTAAGCAGGGATTAAATTTTACACACACACACCTTTCAACTTACATTGGTGGTTTCTACACCTCATATGACAGTTGTGTAACAGAGGACCCACCATATATGCACACGTGTACACACTGTAATCTTGCTGTTGCACCACCTGTCAGTAGGTAACTGCCACCCCTCCCCAGTTCAGGCTTTTCTATATGCGCTCTGGAATAGTGGAATAGCTGGTTACAAAGAGCTGATCTAAAAACATTTAGTAATAATGAAAAGGAACGCTTTGCTGCCGTTTTTGTTTGGCGGGAAGGTGTTTTTCCGTGTACGACTGCGGTCGTGCGAACGGGCCGCTGCTGGCACTGGGCTGCGCTCCTCGCTGTCCATTACAAGAAGGGCAAACTTCCAATTCCTGTACATTTACATTCCCAGAGGTGCCTCAGACAGATATCATTTCCCGTTGACTCAAATATCCTTGTGTTAATCTTCGACCCCTGCGCTCGTGGAGCCAAATGCATTGCAGACGCACTCCGCGGACACAGCGCGCAGGTGAACGGGTCACATGCTGGTCATATAATGGTGCATTTGTTTGCTTTAAGGCTTCCAGTAATTATGAAGGAGTGTTTCAGACCTCCTACTTCCACGTGAATCATCGGACGGAAGAAAAAAACACGTCTTTTTTCTGCTGTTTTTCTCAATTAAATGCGTTTTTTTTCTTGCTTGCTTTCAAAACTTCAACCACATTTGAAATTATCTCGATTTGGGTTTCACCTCAGAAGCCCAAATAAGGGGATGGGGTATTTGTGTTCCCTGTCATAGTTAACAGGAAGGTTTTGTCATGTTATAGTAAGTGTGAAATGCGACGTTTTCATATGTGTGTAAATCGCCACTATAAATAGGCTGTGTTTCTTGCCGCTCGCGTTGCGTTTTTACGTTTGACTGCTCATTTGTGTGGGAGTGAAACTCATACTGTCCAGCAGAGAGAAGCCACATGAAATGGTGCCTTTGCGGGCATGTTTGACGGGGGCCGTCCCTCAGACAAACGCGTATTTAATACAGAGGCCGGGCTCTCGTGCTTCTCCGGGTCCTTCAGACGTGAAAATGTGCGCAGGAGCATGCGTGATTCAAAAGATAAAAATGCAAACATTTTCACAAATAACTCTTTATGTCTGGATACAGCTAAATAATTTTTCAGCACACATTATTTCAAGCTATCTGTGTTGGAAAAGGCGGTGGGTAGATACAGATTAGAAAGCTAAAGAAGGTACTGGTATTATATATTTACTTTTTTTTATTAAACAATTATTACTGGTTATCTCTTGGGGGAATTGAGCCTGTTCTGCCGGAGTCCCCAAGCTGTTTGACTTTGTCTTGAACGTTTTTTTCAGCAGAGAACACTGCAGTCCCCTGTGTGTGTGTGTGTGTGTGTGTGTGAAAGGAAGGTGGGAGGGAACACCAGCGGAGTGGCCTCTCTGTACCCCATAGCTGTATTCTTGCCCCATGATGTCATGCGGCAGCCCCTGCGACTGAGGAGGTCAACACACACACACCAGCACCGAGCACAGCTGTGTGTTTCGGTCGCAGCTCTGTCTACGCAGGCCTTGTACAGGCTGACCACAGAGTCTCTTTATAAAGCTTTCACAAGACCACATGTCCTTTTCTTTCCCTCCCTCAGTCTGTCTCACACACACACACACACGCCGCATAGCCCAGCGTCCGTATTTCTTTGCTGCTTTGCTGTTTACCGCTCCACCCTCAGCACGCAGCCCGTGTGTCGGCCGGGGGCACCCGGCAGTCACCTTCCAATCTTGGCGTTTGCTGCGAGTGTGGAAGCCGGCCCTTGGCTGGCCAGAGCGCCTCAGAGAGTCTGGACGAACCCCACGCTGTTTGTTTAATTGTGGGAGTGATGGTCGGAGCAACATGGAAAGAATGAGTGAAGCTGTTTACTCAGATGTTTTACTGGTGTAGGTGTGAGGCTCGCCGCTCTCTGTGGGAACAGTTGGTTGCTTTTCTTGGTATCAGTGTCGTTTTCATGACCGCGGTATTTTTTTTTCCCAGCTCCCTGACTCTGTTTGTTCTGGATGGCATGTTTGATTATTTATCGTAAGGGAAGAGGGAGTTGCTGAAGCAATAAACATGTGACTTCGCTCTGTTTTGTTTTCCACTGAGAAAGGCCCTGTCCTTTTGCAGATACTTGGATCGGTAGTAAACCTTTTATTTGCTTTCTGCTGGCGGGGGCAGGGTGGGTGGGCTTGGCGAAGGGGGGCAGAGCGAAAATTAAGATCAAAATGCTGCTAATGGTAGCTCAGTGGCTTTTTTAAAGTTCATCATCGGTACAAACTAATCGAAAGAAAACGTTTTAAAGAGGTTTTTTTGCATTTGTTTGATTTGTCATCTTATTATTGTTCTCTGTCTTACCAGAGGAAACTATGCAAATTTGTTTGAAGGAAGTGAAGATGGAAAAATGGTCTGTTAGGCACACTTTGTTTTGTTATCTCTCAGCAGCCAAGCACACATTGTCTTTCGGGTTACATCTGTTGTGTTAGGAGACAACAAGAGCGGTCCCTGGGGAAGGAGTTCAGCCCTGCGCACAATAAAATGTGTGTGTGTGTGTATGTTTTTTTTTTTTTTTTTTATTGTTTTTCCTTCTGATGGTTTTTATGTGTTTCTCGTAGGCTCTACAAGTTGCCAGACAGCTACTTCATCATCATCAGCAACAACAACAGCAGCAGCAGCAACAACAGCAGCAGCCACCAAGCGGCGTCCTCAAGTCCCCCAAAGCCAGCGAGAAGGCGCCCGTCCCGCAGGTAGATGCCCGGCCCCGCCCCCATGTTTGCAAAAAAAAAAAAAAAAAAATTATGCTTGGTTTGGTGTTTCTCATTTCATACGGAAGTGACATAAAGAGGAAGCGGAGAAAAGTGGTACAGAGCTTGTGCACTGGGAACCAAAGGGAGGAGCTGGATTTGGATTTGTGCAGAACATGGTTGTTGCTGTCCATAGGTCAAGAAGGCAGTTTGGGTTGTTCTAGCGCACCTTCCCGTTCTCTTCTTCTCAGCACACAGCAGTGTCTCGCAGACAACAGTGAACCCCAAGCAGTGACCAAACTGTTTATTTGGAGGCATGACTGGGGCTAAACTGAGCTGTAGGAAACACCGCTTCCCTGTTCTTTGGATGACGCACAGCGTTTGATGCCATGCGGTTCCGCATGTTGACCCTGCCTTGTATGGTGGGTTTGGCTTCTTTTAGGCCACCGGTTCTTCCTGAACTCCTCTGCTCTCAACCATTCTGTCCCCAAGAAGTGGGGAAGCCTTCGCAGTCACTGCGCCTTTATCCCTCCTCCTCCTCTTCTTCCTCACTATGCGGGGGTTGGGGGGGGGGAAGCCGAGCAATTTCGTGGTGACCAGCAGCGGGCGATGGGGAGCGCCTGTCAGCGCAGCGGGATAAACGGCATTTTGCTTGGGCACCACTGTGGGGTGCCGCCGCTTCCTCTCTTTTTGCTATTGTTCTTGCTTTAGAAGGAACACCTTTCTCTGCAATAAATTATATTAACGTTAATTTGGCGGCGGGTTAATTCTCGGCAGACGTATAAGCTGCCGCATCTTTGTTAGAAAATGGTGCCTTGTTTGTTGCACTGTGAAATCGCGGATGACTTGGGGGCATATTTGGTAATTAATACCGCAGCCTGTTATGTATGTGCGTATATATAATATTTAATACCCCCTTTCCCATAGGGGGCCATTTTTAATGAGCTATTGTAGCAGCTAGGTCTAATGTCAGGTAGTGAAAGGGCCTCTTTGTTGTGCAGATGTCTAAGGAATAGCTCCGGAGGATGAAATATGACTGCGTTGACCTTTCAGTTGTGTGCGTATTTGTCAGGATTCAAATAAGTTGAAAGGATCAAACCAAACAGTTTCCCCGAATCAGGCTGGGAATTGTGCAGCAGAGGTCAACAGCGGAGACCTCGCTGCAGATTCCACCGTACGGCCAGCTGTTGGTACATAGCGCCGTACTAGACAGTCTCCCGCAGACAAAGGCAAAATTAAAATTCTAATGTATTAATGTATACAGAGAGCTCGGCTGACCTGTCACTCAGCTGCCGTAAGGAAAACCGAGGCCCTCTCTCCGTGTGCTACTGCGGTGCATCTTGCAGGTTCGGAAGAGCCTCCGCGTCAACTGGAAATCACCCCGTTCTGATATTACACAAAAGTAGCTTTGCCGCGTTTGAATTACGAGCTGCGTGCCGGGGCGTCTTCGTTCCTTATTAATACTGTTAATATTGGGGGTAGCGTGTAAATGATGGACGCGGCGCTGTATGTTTTGTGCGAATGTACGGAGCGTGTCTGTAAATCAGGGTACAACACATTTATTGTCCACTTGCGGTCTCCTGTTTGGTGTTGCAGCCACTTTATTCCGACGCTCGAGGGTAGCAATTTCTGAAACACTAGAACATAATGAGCCGGAGCCGCTGCCACTAGACCCGTTTCCAAGGACGGGATGCCGCTTAAAGTAAGAGCCGAAAAAGAGGCTTGGCGTGAGGAGGAAGAGCAGGAAAGGTCGGGATGCGGAGGTTACCGCGAGGCAGCGCGGCCGAAGTTCGAGTCCCGTCAGGAGCGTGAGCGAAGCCAGCTCGGGCGCGGCCTCGCTCGAAAGGAGCCGAACGCCGAGGCGCGACGTGCTGCCCGGAAGGTGACCGTAAGGCAAGTCGCAAATAAAGCAAAAAGAACAAGGGCAGGAGGGAATTTTCCTTCTGAAAAAGACGAAAAAGGAAACGGACGAGCGCTTGAAAAATCTTGACTTCCGTTCAGCCTTAAATTGCACTTTGGTTTCATTTTGCTCCTCTCCTCTCCAAACGGCAGTTTCGGTGGTCATTGCGGCGTAAGAAAACTTCCACTTGCAGCCCCGCGTGCTTTCGCTCCAGGCGTTTCGTTTGACTAAACGCGCGAACAGCTGCGCGTGGGCCGCGAGGCCCAAAACATACTTGACTGGTCAAAAGCGGGTGAATTACCGGCAGAGTGACACGTGTAATTAAAACGGTCCGAAGCGCTTTACCTCACAGTTCACACCTACGGTGGAGGAAGCGCCGAGAGAGGGACTCCCACCTCGCTAATTACCGTTATCGCCGAAATGGTTGGGTTCGAGTCATTAGTTCCATGTGCATTTAATTAGAGCCAGGCTGAAATTGGATTTAACTTATTACTTTTTCATGGATCACTTTCTTGTCATCACTTCAAATTGGATTGCAGCCCCAGGTAACTAATTATGCCAGCCGCAGGATCGGGAGTGGCGAAATAGGTAATTAGGAACAACACTGTCGGACCCTTGCTGATAGTCCACTCGCACCGCACGGGGGGCAGGAGGAGGAGGAGGGGGCGGGGACTTAGGCTGGTTTGTCGCGGGTAACTATGCCACGCTGCAAGGGATTGTGGGAAGGACCGTACCTCCTGCAGCGGATTATGTGACGCGCAGCTGGGCTGAAGATGTTGCGCCGACGCGGTTGCGCTGCCGACGGGCTTGTTAAAAATCGCCGTTGTCGCGTTCTTCTCGGGCTTTATGTCCTGTCGCTTTCCCTGGCCGGGAAATGTTTGCCTGCCATTTAATTTAATTAAAGCACGTGTAAAATGTATGTCGCTCTCGTTGCCCCCCCCCCCCCCCAATAAATAAATTAATAAATAAATAACGTCTTTAGAGTAAAAATGGCTCTGCGTGAATGTGAACCCGCATCTTGGCGATTAGCATTTGTGTGATGAAGAACTCATTAAAATATGCATTTGTATGGTTTCATTACTTCCTCCATTTGCTGGGATTCATGCCTTGGCCGCTTTTATATTTAAATGAAAGGAAAATGGTTCACAGGAGACAGTCACCTTGTCTTCCACCTCTGACAACTGCGTTCCTCTTTGGTGAAATCTCCAGCTGAGCAACGATTGTTCATCTCTTTAGGCAACTAAAACAATCAAGATCTTGTATTAAAGCGACGACAAGGTTTTTCTCACCATAACATATTTTGTACGTAGGAAAGGAATTTCTCTTCCTCTCTTCAACTTTCTCACACTCACACACACACCCCCTCTCGTGCTCTCTCTAAGAGGGTATTTACAGGCCAAATCACAATGTCAGCTCAGCGATCACTGTGATCACCTCTTAAGTTTGAAGTGGAATCCCACCCCCCACCTTCTTCGCTAGATCTGTTCATAGCCTCCTTTGCCCAACCCTCTGGTGGGCCAGAATGAGGCAGATTCTCTTTGACAGGGGGTGGGGGCAGGAGAAAATCTGTGGTTTCCCCAACTACTGCTTGTGCTGTAGACCCCATGGTACAGCCATCTCTTAGACACACACACACACACACACACACACACACCCCGACTGCAGAGCCCCAATCTGTATCTCATTAGCACGAGGCCCCTGGGGGCCAACCGTCTGGCCCCCACCACTGTGGTGACGACAAGGCGCCCCCGCCTGTTTGCAAACTGGCACATGGGTGCAGGGGCAATGCACTGCCGCTCAGGGATGTGCAGGCCGAGGTGCAGGCTGTCCTCAAATTAACTGCAATAAAAAAGGCCAAATAGACCCCCGTTTGGCACTGCGGTTTGGCCCCGACACACTGGGGCGGCCGGAACGCCTGCTGAACGCCAACCAAATACAACATGAATTTCTGCTGAAATATTACTGCGCCAAAGGGAACAACTGGCGAGAAGGGAGGTTGTTGTACACAGTGGTTATGGGTTAAGTTAATTAATCTGCTTTACATTAACTGGATTTATAGGTGACCAAAAAGTATATCTGTGCGTGCGTGCGTGTGTGTGTGTGTGTGTGTGCGCGCTAAATCAATCAGAAAGCCTGGAAGGTGCTGTGACACTGACTTCTTATTTCATATGTCTTGCTCGCTCCGCCATGAGATCATATGCCAAGAATGATCAACATGTCACCAATAGCGGATGCTTGTGTTTCCAAGGCCCAGGATTCTTTTTCTGCCGTTTGTTTTCCTTGTCATACTGTAAAAATGTATTATGTGTACTGCATATATTAGAAACAGGTTCTGATCATTCTGTCGAAATGAAGTCATCTCTCCACTTTCCAGACAGTCGCTTTCAGCCTGTGAGTAAGTCTTAGACATCAGATGGCTGTCATATTAACTTCTATCACAGGGCTTAAAGGCCTTGTGCTGTGTGTGTTTTTTGTTTTTTTTTTTTTTTTTTTTTTTTTTGGTGGGGGCGGTAGGTCTTTTTTTATTTGAGCCCTTGTGCTTACCTCTTCTGCTTTTTTGTCATCCCCCCTCAGTCGCTCCACCCCTGAGTGTGGTGTCTGTACATCATGGCCTGTCACAGTACCACAGTGTCATCCGCATGTTGTTCAGGCTGATTCATGCCCCCTTTGGGATGTATGTAAACCATAGATCAGATGCTAAAACACCCAGCGCGGGGGGGGGGGGGGGTCTTTGTAGTCGTACGCGACTTTTTACACAGACCCCACTTCCAGACAACTGCCGCACATCGCACCTCGTGGTTCCTCCTTTTCCGCACGCATCTTACCAGCCCAGCTGTTCCGCTCTAAGTGCATTGCCGCTTAAACGCGTACCTGACATGAAAAGGGCACTTTTATTTTTACTCTAACTGATATCTGTAATCTCAAATCTTTGGCTTCACCCCAACTCCTTAGATGGGAGTGAAAAAACGCGATGGGCATTTCCGCAAATGTTTGTCACGTTAGAGCTGTTTTCCGCCTTCTGATGGTTGTTTGTGAGGCTGTGTTGAATCAGACGAGGTGTCTGAAGATGCGTGTCCAGCTGAGGTCTCAGAAGTGTGATCCTGTTTTGGGAAATGTAAACACTCCAGCCGGCGATAAATTTTAAATGACGGGATGCCATAAAACAGTGAGTGTTACTGATGCACTCAGGTGCCTGTAAAGGACTTACTGTTAACCACACTTGTACATTATAACTCTTTATTTATTTATGGTTTGATTATAGATCGGCGCTCACGCTGTCAAATGGGAATTTTTTTTTTTTTTAGATTTTTATTATTTTTTTCCCAATGACATCTGAAAAATAAACTGCCTTTTAATGAAAAATAGGTGTTTAAGAAAGAACTGGCAACCTGACTGGAGGATTTCTCAGCATTATTATTTATCGACAGTGGCTCTCAAAAACTTTAGCTCTGTTTACTTTTCACATATTTTAAATGTTTTTAAGAACCTTGTTTATAGACTCACATGGAAACTTGAGAAATAAAATTTCCCCTCCCCTTTTATTTGATATCAAAGATAAAAGGAGGGAAAAAAAAGGCATTGGCTGAAGCGATTGAATATGAAAATAGTATCCTGTTTTGACTTGGCTCTCAAACCACACCAGACACAATGCAAAACACTGCATTTAGAGACAGACGAACACAGCAAACCTTTTCAAAAAGGGCTCGAGTTTAACCTGTTACGCAGGGCTGAATTAAGAAAAATAAGAAGGAGCAGGAGAAAAGGGGGGTGTTTTTTTTTGCCTTTGGTACCGGGAAATGACATAAGGACACCGTCGGTGGTTGAGTCGAAAGCTTTTGCTCTTCATGTCAGAGGTGGTTTCTGCATCGCTGTTACGAAGAGTGAACAGATCTCTCTCGTTCTCTTGTGCGCTCTCTCTCTCACACACACACATACACACACACACACAGAGACAGAGATTCGGAAGAGAGCCGAGCAACTTACACTCCTCCTCCGGTGACTTCTTTGTGGTACGAATACACTGTTTGGGGGACAGGAGTTGCTCTTAGCTCTCTTCTATTATGTTTCATTTTTTTCACCCAAAATAAAAGTTTAATGAAAGCCCTGAGCAGGTATTAATTTCCGAGACTCTCAAAAACAGCGTGTTTTTCTTTTTTTGTTTTGCTTTAACATTTAAAATATGTTTTTCATATTTAACAGATACTGCTTGGTCCCGAGCGCGCTGTTAAAAACTTGACGCGGCTCAGTGTAAATACGGCTTTTTGTGAGCCCTAATGTGATAAATGATTGAGCGCTGCTACTTGCCTATTCTTCTCATTCCCTTGTGCAATATGTGTAAGTATGAAATGTGTAATGCGACTCCATCACTGTCATTGCCCACTTAAGTGCTAATGTCATAAAGGACCCTCAGCTGGATGACACATACAGTACTATTTCACTTTCACACAATGACTGAGGAAATTAGCGATGCAGGCTCACGCCGAGGGGCCATGTGCAAACACATCCATTCTGCCTCCGTCCCGCATCCTCTGCTGTGCGCTGCGCTACAGGATCAATTGCAGGTGCGCTGTGTTGAAGATACATTTCTGTTGGCGGATTTAAAAAAAGAGTCCATACATGTGACATCATATTACCTTAATAGTGTAGTTATAGTAGAAGGACCCAGGCACAGGATGAGCGAGCGAGAGAGAGAGCGAGAGGGAGAGAGCAGGAGAGCGAGCAGAGGCTTGAACTGTACGTCTGCTAAATTTATCATGAAGCCGTTGGGAGCGTTGAAAGGAGAATGGTGGCCTATTACTGCTAAGAAGGTGTTTTATTGAGAATATGCCGGCACGCCACCCCAGGGATCGGGCCGGCGGGAAGGGGGGGAGGGGCGGCCAGAGTGGAGACCACCGCTGTCAGAACGTGTGCGCACCCCGCGTGTCTCCCGCATGCGGGAGATTTAAAGAGGCTCCTCTTGCCTTGAATTATTCACCCTGATACGTGTTGGAATTGTCACTTTTGACACCTGAGCTCTTGCAGTCAGTATTTTAAAATAGGTCAGCCAGTTTAGAGTAACTGCACTTACCAACACATAACTGCGGTGCCCTGTTGTGGCACCAACATATTTCTGTCCATGCATCTTGATGGCGTGTGTGTATTCTTTGCGTTTTACTGCATAACCTGTACAGTATTACTTTTTTTTTTTTTTACTGCTTATATACATATTTTTCCACCTTGTTTGCATCACAATGATATTAGGCAATTGTTCATACATTTAAATTTCTTACTTTTTAAGTAGTCAGAACGTTTGTGGTTAAATGACAGCTGAGCGATTGTTTCAGATCGCTTTGTTAAAATGTGCAGGAACCTGTTTTGGTCCTTATTACGAAATATTCTGATTTCGGAGATAAAATCATATCTGTAGGTATCTCTCTGTTTTTGGTCTGAATTTGGTGTTTTTCTTTCTGGTTGCTCTCACTGGCTGTGTGAAGCATCCAGTAGGTGGCAGGGTTCTGTTTTCTGTTCTGTGCAACGTTTCCTCGTGGTCTATATGACAACAAAATGCATTATTATTATTATTATTATTATTATTATTATTATTATTATTATTGGGCAGCCCATGTTTGCTGCTGTTTTAATCTGAATGTGTATTTACTTCTTAAAAATTGCCTTTGAAGTTCGGACCAGTTCGGGTCTACGTTTTTCAACTGACCCGATTCTGAAAGTCCTTTTCTCTATAAATTATCAATATTTACCGAGAAGTTGCAGTGTACTTTTTTTTTTTTTCTGTCAAGCGCAGACTGTTTTACTTTGTTCACGAGCGAGTTTTGGAAAAGTGATCATTTAAAGCTGAGCTGCTTTTGCCATTAACATTTGCATGGAGCAGAAGAATAAATAGGAGATATGTCCGCGCTTCTTGTTTTGTGTCCGTGAGCCAGAAAGCCTTGTGTACTTTTATCTGTTGTTTAATTAAAGGGTTTCTCTTTGGCCGGGTGGGGTGGTGGGGGGGAAGCGGGCATTGTTTCTGCTTCGTGGCCGGAGCCCCGGCAGGGGTCAAAGGGTTAACAGCCGTCAACTGTGGTTTCTTTTAAAGGGCCCCACACAAAGGCATTACTTCACCTGCAGTCGCGGCCCGCGGCGCCCCATTGTGTGGCCCATTTGAATTGATTATGTTTAGGGGGCCGGTTGTGATTGGTGGAGAAGGGCGTGGTTGATTGGGTAGTTTTTTATCTTGTCAGCCGGGGAGCAACCTTGCGCGTGCAATCCGCCCGTATCCCGGGGAAGGCAGGAGACGCCGCAGCTGCGCCGAGCCCGCCTCTCGCTCCGCTCCCCTCTCGCCTATGCGCTGCGCTCCGCTCCGCTCCTCTCCTCTCTGTTGTGCTCCGCTCAGCTCAGCTCAGCTCCGCTCCGCACGGCCCGGCCTCTCTGTTTACCCTGCCAGCTAAATGGAGTTTGTCAGGTTTGTCAATATGATTGATTCTGCAATTTCTGCTGCTTTCTTGTGCAAAACTTGACAATTTAATTTGTCCTGGGAAAAGGAGAAGGGGCTTCACAGTCTCCTTTGTGCCGCCGTTCATTGTGGTAATTGGTTAATTTCGTCGTGCGGGTTGTTTGGGGAGCTGGGGCACCGGAGGACCCCGGTGTGCCCCAGGCTGGGGTTGCTGACCTGTGGCTGGAGCTCAGGCCGGCCTTGGTGTCCGTGTCAGAACTGAAGATGCCAAACGCTGTATTTGGGGGTTTGCTTGGTGCTTTGAAACTAGAGGTGCCTGCAGCTTCTGTGACTGCACAACTGAGACTCTTGCGAAAATTTCTCCTGTCATTCTGATCAGAAGGAGATTGAGTTTCTCAGGTCGTACGTTTGTTTACATTTCGTGCGGGGTTTCTTGTTTTATCTGAGCATTTTTGAGTGGCTAGCTTTTTTTTTTTCTTTCTTTCTTTCTTTTTTTTTTTTAAATTGGAACATTTTTTCTAAATTTATTGAAACTTCTCATTTGCTGCTTAACCCTTCCTGTTTCAGGCTTGAACTGAGCTGTTTTTTGCACGGTTTACCGATTGGATAGCTTTGATTCGGTAAGGGACGCGCGTTGTTTTGGTCCTGGATGTGGGCGTGTGGGGTGCTGCGGCACCACGTGCGCCTCGGTGCGTTTGGGAGCCGGGAGGTTTCGGCTGCAGCCGGAGCGCCTGTGTCGACGGAGCTCCTGTCATGTGGTTCAAGGCAGCGAGGTAATGGGAGGTGTTTCCGCCCGTCACTCTGTCATGTTAAATTAAGAGACACACAAGGAGAACTCTATATTTGATGCCGTCTCGGTGTTACCGTTTAATGTTCGCGTAGTCACGTTAAACGTCAACATCGACGCCTTCGTGAAGCAAACGTGGGGTACCGTGCTGTTCTGGTGGGGTGGGTGGGGGGCTGCAGGTGGAGAGCCCCATCATCGTGAGATGGGTGGCAAGTGGAGCAAGATCAACTTCCATCTTTGCCAAATACCCCAGAGGTATTAGACTGGAGACAGTTATTGACTTTGTGGTGGTTTAAGTTTTAATGATGTGAAAAGCCCCTGGAGTCTTCCAACTAAAATCATTTTAATTAATATAATAATGCCTGTTTTAAAAGACCTACATTTTCTTTACTTTTAGGGTCAGTTAGTTTTCCTTCGCCACCACGTTATTAACGCCGCACGTCGAGCCGTAACCGAGAAGGCCAGTTTACGCGGCGATCTCCCGACACGGACACGCAGGGTACGCACGCGCGCTTGGCGCCACCGCCCCCGAACGCGCTCGAAGCCCAAAGACAGGTGCGATGGGTCAACCGGCCCCGAAGATGCGAGCGGCGCGGCGCCGAGCCGCGGCCCCGCACTTGGCCGGGGCTGAAATGAGAGCTGATTGGGCTGACAGTTTGTAATCAAAGTTGATTTATTGTTCATTAGTAGTGCATTAGCCCTTTCAGGCGGGGCGGCCGCTATTTGTGCAGTGGCCTGTCTGAGCCGCAGCCTGCCAGCACCTGTCACAGGCAACCAGATAGGGCCCGGTTTGCACGTGGGACATCCTCGCTTTGTTTTGCCCAGCAGACCGGGTGTTTGGGGAGGGGTGGTCCTCTGTGTCGGGGGGTCCAGGCACAGAAAATAGCCGGCTGCTTGCTTGTACTCCCTCTACTTGTCACTTGTTTTGACTCCCTGGAAATTTCTCAACTTTGTCTCGTTTTTTTACCGACCGCCGCTGTACCGCGCGTCACTTGTTCGCCGTTTGACGTTACGCCGCCCAACTTGGAAACCCGTAGAGGCGGCTGGTCGTCCGAAACGTCACGAGCCGTTTTAGCCACATTTGTGCCTTGCTGCAAGTCCTGCCAGCATTTAGGCAATTTTAGATAAACATATTATTACTTTTTTGTCGTAATCTTGTTGAGTGTGCAAATGCTCTTTTATCGAGACAGAAAGCCAGGCCTTTCACGTCCAGATGTATTTTGGGACACTCGCGAGACAGCTGCTGTAATTTTTTTTTCTCCCATTAATTGGGCACATGGCTTTCCTGACACACAGAAGACAACAACACGAGCAGGGGGGGAAAGGCAACACAATTTGTTGGACCCTTGTCTGCCGTCATGGAAACAAGGATTAGGGTTGTGTTGTTGATGCGAACAGAATGGAAGCAATCTGCATGAGGATGTGTCGTCCATTGTCTTTGCTAAATTTTCATTTGAAGGGGATTCTAGGGGCTGTGATCTTAATTAAATCTCAACTGACTCAAATAATACATCTGAAGGCACGCAGTGTTGCGTAACCTTGCTGAGCTGGTAAACCATAAATCATCGGTGTGCGAGCCTCTAGGAAGAGGGCTTTTTAGTGTTCTGGAGGCGCACGAGTTTGGGAGAAGGTGAATGGCGTAGACTTGGCTGTCATTACTCATTTCTCCACCATATCTCAGAGCTACGTGGTGAGTACGGGCATCTTTGTCGAGGGGTGGGGCCTCTGAGGTTCACAGCCGAAATCACCAGTCTTCAAGGTTGGCGTGTCTTCAGCAAAAGGACAAAAAACATAATCTCGCTGCTTCAGGCTTAAGGCTTTTTTTTTGTACTTTATGTACCGAATGTGATTTCAAGTTAATTGAGTTACTTTAGAAATGCTGAAAATTTGGACTTTCAGTTTTTTTTTTGTTTGTTTTTTTTTTAACAATAACCTACAGGTACTTTTATGGTGGGTTTTATTTATTTTATTTTTTTAAATAAGCCAGCAATTGTGCGACTGTTGATTTATTTTAAAAGATGAGAATATTTTTTTGGGAGTGTGGCGGCACTGCACATCTGTGCATGTGTATACATATACGGTCATGCGAGTAATGGCAGCAACGGCGCGGTTAATCCCTCACTGAGACGAGGGTGACTGAGCGAGAGAAGGAGGGAGGGAGGTGGGCAGGACGCCCCCTCCGCGGACAGCGGCGGCCAGGTGACTGGGCCGGATGGCGGCCGGCTGTGGGAACCAGCACATGCCGCATGGTGCTCAGCAGCTGCTGCCGCTGCTACGTGAATGCCTCGCTCCCCTTGGCCGGTAGTTTGTTTATTCGAGGGAGAGCAGACCCAGTTTCGCTGAAAACTTGTTTGTTTGTGATTTAAAAGTTAATTAAAATGCAATCTTGAGTTTTGTTTTTACAGTTGTTGCATATCTGGCCAAGTTCTCCTCCGAAACTATATAGAAAATGGGGGAAAATGTGATTTTGATTATCCTGTTTATCTTAACTCGAAACGTTTTTAAAGCGGCTTAAATTACTGAAGGGTTAGCCGAACTGAGCTCCTTTTTTTAAACTGGTGTTAGCATCTTATATTTGAATTGGGGCTTTTTTTTTTTTTTTTTTTTAACAGTTTAATTTTATCTTTTTTAATAATCTCAGGAAGCTGCCCGAAAACATTTTTGTGGTACGGATATTTATAACAATTAAAATATAAATTGTCATAATAAAAATATTAACATAAAGAATAAATATTACAGTACGCGTTCAACAATGTTATTGTTACTGAAAATGTTACTGTTCTGTCAGAAAATAACGTGTATTCGCATTTAACCGGTAAAAAGCAGGATTGCACAAATTATTTTCAACACGAATATCCTGGAACACTTGAGTCAGTTTGATAAAATCGCAGGGCGACAAGTTGTGCTGTTGTCAAGGGCTAATTGTGTCCACGCCGTCCAAAGCCGGAGCGCCGTGAAATTATGATTTCCAAGATGTTTCACGCCCCGTGATGCGGCGTTTGGGGCCGAGCGCCACTGCGCTTCCTATAGCCGTAGTCGAGGTAAACTGGCAACATGAAAAAGGTTGGTCCCTCTGATTTCTCAAGAGCTCCTTATTTTGTACTTTTCAATTCTGTTTGATGTGCTGACAAAACATGACGACACCGGGGAGCGCTCTGTAAAATTACATTTTCCCCCATCTAACCTGTACCTGCATGCCAACATGGTGTCACCGAAGGCCCCCCCCCCCCCCAGTAGAGGTGCCACGGAGAAGGAGGGTCCGCTGCCGCGCTGCGACCTTTGGCCTCGGCAGGGAGCGCTGCTCCGCGCATGATCTTCATTAAGCCCAAAGTGCGGCGCGTAAATGTTGCTGAGAAGTGCGGCTGGCGTTCCTTCATTAGAATGCGGTCTTGCAGACGCGCGCGCGCTCGTGGCGCTGGGACAAAGCCGGCTGCTAATGTACGCAGGACTGCGGTGTAAAATGCCACAGTGACGCCAACGCAAACACCTTTCTGCTTTGAGCATTCAGATCAAATGGCCACAGTTGCCACTGACCATTTGCAAAATCACAATTGAGAGATCACACATATCAATAATAAAAACACACTGCCAAAAAATAAGACATTTTAATTCACCACATCTTACCACTGCAGTGTATTCTTTTTGTGTCATGCTGCAAGCTAAAATAATTGTTTTTAAATTATCATTTAAAATTGTTTTATTTTCCTGTATTCCTTCAAGTGATGCAGAATTATCACCTGCATCGCACTGTTGTAAATGAAATTATGACGCCGGTTTCGACATTTTTATTAAATTGTATTTTTAGCGGTTACACCAGAGCACCGTTCACACAGCACTGTTGTTAAGTAACTGTGTGACAGGATCAGCAGTAAACACGGCACAAGGTTTTCTGACGTTCGTTTGAATTATCAGACTAACTTTACACATCTGTGATAAATGGAAATGTGTATGTTTACATAAGAGCCAAAAGTCAAGCGCTCTGTCATTTGTAACGAGCGATATTTTTATTCGTTGCCATTATTTTCATAATTCACAATTCATATCAAATTCAAATTATAACAACCACAATTATTGCATTTTCACTTTGCCATTTGTGCATTCCTTCACATAATTCCATAAATGATTTACGTGTGCAGTATTTTTAAACAGCGGTTTTTTTTTGTGTCTGTATTTATGCTATAACGAAACTGCAAAGATGAATTTTCACTTCCTTTTTTAACCTGATGAAAATGCCATTATGGAAGTCCTCTGATCCTCCACACTGCTCCTCTTACAGCTGAATGGGCTGTGACCTAAACTGAACATTAGAGCATCGTGTATTCATCTGCCAGTCGGACTGTGTTTGAAGGATATTTTCAGTGTGCGGCCGTTTTGTGCACACGCTCGTGTGTGTGTGTGTGTGTGTGTGTGTGTGTGTGTGTGTGTGCGCGTGTGCGCGCGCGCATGCTCCTCCACCGGCAGGTCTGTGCTGGTATGTTGCCTGTGGTCATACTGAGGCTATGGGAATGCTCCCAAGTTGTGCAGAGTTCACACATGTGTGGCCGACACCTGCAGAGCACCACACCCTCACAGCACAATGTGGGCCGCGTTTGGCGTAGCCACACCGTCCTCATCCCTCGCAGACGAGACGGCCGCAAGACACACGAGAACTGACGGCGCTCTGTGCTCAGCCACATCGCTTTTAACCGAACAACGCAAGGAAGGGAAATAAATACAAAGCATCTGGAGCATTTTTTCTTCTCGAAATGGAATATTTTTAAATGGTTTAAGCTGTAACTTGATATACTAATTTATACATTTTTACATGAAACCTTCCCCTTGCTTTTGGAGAATTTATGCTCGCCTAGACCTCGTCGTGCCTGTGTGAAGATGGCCGGGCGTGAGAATCCGCATCCTGTGTTTTCTGTAAATGAGCCCGATGCACCAAGCGGGGTCATTTTTTAGTGGAAGTGCTCCCTCCTGCCCTTCTCCTCAATAGCGCCCGTCTTTAGCAGATTTTCAGTCATTCAACACAGGATTAAATGGTAGTAGTTACAATGATCAATAGGTTAAGAAGCGTACAATCCCTCTTGCTGCTAATGACCTCCGCAGTAATGGGTAATAAAATGGGGGCTGTAATGGGCTCCTGCCGAAGCGCCCGGCCAGCGTCTCGCACGTCCGCCGCCAGCCGCCCTGTACCCAGGGCCAACGCGCTCGCCAGGCACGCGGTTACTTCGCCCACAGTACATTTAAAAAGATTAATTCCTTTTAATGAAGGTTTATTCCTATTTATGATGAAATGGGAGGGCAGGTGTTTTAAAATGCTTGTGAGAAATGTGCATGCGAAAGCCCTCCTCGTGATGCGTAATGCGCACAGCATGTCGGGACTGCAACTCGCACGACGTCTGACTTGCGCACATGTGCACACAGGTGTGTTTAGAATTTAGAGACCAGCATGACTAACTTGACAAGTAAATGAATGAATAAGTGTACGTCTGAATTTATAGTATCTGTTAATATATTAAATGTTGTATTAAACCTGACAATGAAGGACAGTGTAAAATGTAAGTATCATTATGTGTTGACATACATTACTGTATGTGAGAGATGGACTGTTTGACCTTCAGAAAACATTTTTTACTTCATTAAAATTAG
This sequence comes from Heterotis niloticus, assembly GCA_018136845.1. Taxonomy (NCBI): domain Eukaryota; kingdom Metazoa; phylum Chordata; class Actinopteri; order Osteoglossiformes; family Osteoglossidae; genus Heterotis; species Heterotis niloticus. The sequence goes on along the minus strand of CM030888.1, from coordinate 36,491,864 downwards.
TGATGCTGAGAAGTAAGGACATCAGTGCATAATGACTGTGAAATTAGAGTGGGCTCCGCCTGGGCAAATGACAGGGCAAGCCATGTGAAAAAGTCAAGATGGACTGCGTGTTAAGACGTAATACCGGGAGGATTAATATTGCATTTTCATTCCGTCCCGCCTCACCCTGGAATTGCCGAGCGCGCTCCTAACTTCCAGGCAACAACTGTCCTTCCGAGGCGGGCGGGAAGGCTCGCGTCTGGGATCCGAGAAGTGCGGTGAACAAACTTTACGGGGCGCATCGGTGTTCGTTTGATGTCTCTGCCTTTGTGTCCTCTGCAAAGGTGCTGCATCGCCGCCCCCCCCTTGTGTTTTCTTCCTTTTTGTTTTTGTTTTGTGACGCTCAGGAAAAATGAATGAGGCCGTATGCATGCGGCGGGTGTCAGAAAATTCATTGCGCCTCTTAAATAGATTCTAAATAGCTAAATTACATTCAAAAGCGCATGAAAAATTCAAAGAGGTGTCATTGGGTATGAGCCCGGCTACAATTTGGGTAACCTTGGCGAGGACGGACTGTCATCCTGATGTCCGCTCCGGTATCGGGCGAAGACGTCGGCCCCAGAGACAGCCTGCGCACAGGTTCCCCTGCCAAGGCGCCCAAGGGTAGGGACATGTTAACAGTTGCAAATGGCAAACGTTATCAAGTTCATCTTTGGCTGTTTGTCACTAATATGTCACAGAAAGGAGCTTTTAATGGTGTCGCGCATCATACGGGAGAGCGGCTGCACCGAGGCGCACGCTGAAATCCGACCACAGCCGGACCAATTAGGGAGCGGCGATGAGCGCGGCTCTTCTCTCAATGTCAAAACAAGCCATTTGTTCCGGGGGGGGGTGCATTCCTGCACCTTTTGTTTGAGTTGAGGTTGTGGGATCAGATAATTACTTCCTCTCTACATGCAAGTTATGGCAAACATGCATGCATTTACCTATTTATTTACATGCCGTTTTGTTCATTCTTCGCCCGAGTTATAAATAGGGTGCCGTGGAATGGATTAGGGCTCCCGTGGTTGACGCTTTTGTTCACTTTTTTTTTTTTTAAGCACGTACACCCGTACCGCTAATGGGTGGCGCTGTCCATAATGCAGAAAAAATAAAGCATCGAAACAAATTGAGTTTAAGGCTTTAGCGCTCATCGGTAATGACCGGTGGTGCCTGTGTCAATGGGATTCGCTTTTCTTGAAAGACAAGTACGTCGAAGTCCAAGCGCTGCTGGGTCTCCATGGTGTTGTCCCTCCTGCCGAGTGGCATTACTGCCTCGGTGGTGCTCAAGTGACGTTGGTGAGAGCTCCGTCTCCCTGTCCTGGTGTTCCGTTAATATGTGGCCTGCACCGGTCATTTTCTTTAAGCTGCCGTACCGTTCAACATGCACCCCCGCCAAGCTGCTTGTCCTCTTTTTACACAATGAGCTGTACAGAAAAATAAGTGCCCGTTGGAGTCTTTTACTGCTGGAGCCTGGCACCTTCCTGAAAGATGCGGTTGCTGAGATACCGCAGCCAGTTTAGCCGTTTGCTCCGTGTTTGAAAGAACAGCAGACGTTACACCGAGCCTCTGCGGGACTGCCCATCAGAAACAACTAGGGATGCAGCTGAGACGTGAGTGGCGGCCGGGGCCGCAGGACCGAGCGAGAGCCTTCAGTAGCCGAGCCTCTCGGAAGCCCGTCAGACGCAGTTTTTGATGTAATTTGCTTTCTCGTTAGGGGTTCCAGCATCGATGGCAGTGACGACCCCTCAGTAGTCTGGGTTTTGATCTCTTCCTTGCTCTCCTTTCTCGAAGCTGGTATCAGTGGCTGTGACTACCTCTCCGCCGACAGGGTTTTTGATCTCTCTCTCTCTCTGTCTACAGTCTGGTACCAGTGGCCATGACAAGCTCTACACTGACAGTTTCTGATCTCTCTCTCTCGCTCCCTCTGTCTAGGTTCCAATATCAGTGGTTCTGACAAGCCTTCAACACACCATTTCTGATCTCTGCCCCCTCCCCAACCCTATTTCTCTCTGCAGGTTCCAGTATCAGTGGCTATGATGACCCCCCAGGTGATAACTCCACAGCAGATGCAGCAGATCCTCCAGCAGCAGGTCCTGAGCCCTCAGCAGCTCCAGGTTCTCCTTCAGCAGCAGCAGGCCCTCATGTTGCAGCAGGTATGCGGCGATCCCTCGGGAGTAACTGGCTGGAGTGTTCCAGAGCAGGTCCGGTGTTGTCTTTCGGGGCCTTGCGGTACCCCTCCCGCTGGCTGCCAAACACCCGCAGCTGCTGCATCGTTGCATGGCTTTAGCTACTGAAATCAGAGAGTTGCTCCTGAGTTCATCAAAGTCTTAACCTGTCTCTGCAGCAGCAACTTCAAGACTTCTACAAGAAGCAGCAGGAACAGCTACACCTCCAGCTCCTCCAGCAGCAGCAGCAGCATGCTGGAAAGCAGACTAAAGAGGTACGCTTGTCACTCCCATAGTCACAGAGGCAGGATTACAGGGGTGTTTTCAGTTGTCGGAATCCTTTTAGCGGCACCCCCTTCCTCTCGAACGGACCCAGGTTCGAAACCCACGTCCCGCCTTAGCACCCTCGAGCAAACGGCTTACCCAGAATTGACAGTAAAGCTACCCAGCTGTATAAACGGGGAAAACCACCATAAGGAGCTTAACACTGTAAACTGCTTTTGAGAACGGAATCACGTAAGCAAATAAGTGTGAGCGTAGAAAACGCAGCTTCTTCCTATTGATGGGCACCGTGCGGTTGAACTTCCTTTAGTGATGACACTGGTGTTTGTCCTTTGTCTGGGGCAGCCAGTGTGCTGTGTTAAGCAGGAGAACCCAACTGTACCAGTCACCTTGGTGTGAAGTAAAGAAAACGGCCTGAGAAAGAATGGAAGAAATTCTGAACAGCTTCCTCAGTAATTAACATGGAAATGGCATTGGGAGAAAGGGCATGTAATTGTGAGATATCAATGCAAGGACTGCTCCCAGCTTTGTGCCTTTGTGTGTGCGCGCCCGTGTGTGTGTGTGTGAGGAACATTAAACATTGAAAAACATCTTGTGAGGACATCTTGACTATATAAAACGCCTTTTAAGTTTGTCATTTTTAAAAAGTAAAAGCACAGTTTTTCTCAGCATTTGTCATTTTACTAGAAATTTTCTTTATATTGAAGCGAAAGGGTGTGGGTGCGTTTTCACACGTACACGACTGGGGCAAGTTCTCTCCGAGCAGCATCACACTGTGTGTTAATGACTCGCAGATACAGGCATCACCGTGGACAAAGAAACGATTATTTTGTGGTCAAAAGAAGTTCAAAGACAATCGGGGAATTTGCAGCCTTTTCTCCCCCCTTTGAGAGCCCACGTTTTGGGGGGAAAAAAGCATAAATTAAGCAGAATGTTAAAAACCGCACCGACTTCAAAGTCCCAGCTCTCTAATTAATGAAGTGCGGGCTTCAGTTTGGACAAGTTGGGGTGTGATGCTCCCATAAATCAACATGACAGCTCTGGTCCTCTGTCTCAGATAGGGCCTGTCACCGCGTCGCATCTCATGTAAACACGGCACGCCGGGAGGGGAGAGGGGGAAAATCAGAAGGAAGGTGCAATTGATCAGCTGAACGGGGTGGGGGGAAAAAAACAACTTTTGAAGAGCATTATGTATGATCACAGGAAATGGATGCGCCCTCGAGAGGTTCTGCTCCTTCTGCCGCCTCTTTTTTTTTTCCAATCGGATTTCTAACAGCCATCAAAAGACAGAATAAAAATTACGGAGCTTCTCCCCTGTGGCTGGCAGACAATAGCCCCCTGTTGTTGCTTTGTGCCTCTTTTATTTTAAAGACATCAAAATTTAGTTTTTCAAAGATCTTTAACTTTATATTTGAAGAGCAACAATAAAGGGCTGCCACTGCCACTCTTTATCAGCTGTCAGCTGCTGCCTCGTTCCCCCTCTCTTGCCACTTCTTGTTAACCTCTTATTTGGTCCACTGGGTTCGGGTTTGAATGCATCTGCACGCTGGGGGCAACACGGGGTCTCCTGTCAGCTGACAGCACCAGAAGAAAGAAGTGTGCAGGCGAAAGTTAAACTCATTTGCAATTTTTCACTTGTAAAGCACCCCCACCTCCCGTATTTATTTGCCGTACTGATAAAAGCCATTGTTCTGCGTGAATCCGCCCCCCGTGCGCGGTCTCCCCCCTCTCTATTACCATCTTTGTTTATCACTGTGGGGCAGGAACCGTTGCATGGGGAAGCCTTAAAGACATCTGCCACTTCTGTGTTGAGGGGAGCCATTTCCTGCTGTAACCTGGAACCTCCGATAAACGTCAAGGCCTGCAGCGCATGGCGTCTCGCATTTTTACTTTTTACCACCTTTTACGTTGGGGCGCATCTGAGGGTCGCCGCCTTCGTTTCATTTCTCCTCCGCTCCTGCAAGTACTCTGCGAACTGATACAAAAGGCTGCTTTTGGATCTTCTCAGACTGGAAATATCAGCGTGGCGATAAAGCTATCGTGGGGCCACGGCAGAAAGGAAGGCCTGCGACTGCCAAGCCAGTGCCTCCCTGCCTTATTTGTAGTGAGCCGAAGGGAAACGCGGCGGACCTTTTGACAGGCCCGGGGTGAGAGCGCTTTATCTGGATATTTCAGTGGCCTCTGAAAGTGCCGGCGGGTGACCTGACAGCCGCGTTGTGCCGAGACCTCTTTTGTATGCGTTCAATTGTGAGAAGTAAACAAAGTGGTGTATCCTGTGTTTGGTAACAGGGTGCGGCGCACAGCTTGGCAGCCTGGATCGCTTTTAATGTCCCCCCCAGCTCACCCCACCCCCCTTTTTGACAATTGGCCCTGTGTACTCCTGGAGCCCCGTATCCTGCCTTCACTCATGAAGTTACACCCCCCCCACCCCTCACTTTCCGAAGAAACTGTAAACTTTGTTTGTTCTTGTCCACCCTTTTATTCCCTCATTATTTCTGTATTATTAGAATCAATTATTCAAGCTATTAGCCCTGGTGGAATAAATGTACTGGCATTCTAAAAAAAGCCAACGCACTAAAAATGTCTCCGAATTAGGCTGGCATGAGGGTTAAGCGTCGCCTTCCACTCCCGAGTTATCTTGATGGCATCTCACAATTGTTATGATTCTGTGCAGATTGGGGGATATTAGATAATTTCCTCCTATTTATTGTTCTAGCTACATGGTATTATCTTTTTGTCGGCGCATCGGGAGGGGAAATCTTTGTTCACACTTTTCGGAGAGCGTCGGGAACTGTCGAGACAAGTTCAGCTTCAGTGGAGCCATTGTCCCTCTAAAAAGTTGTCTTCCATTGTGCGTGGCACTGAGCGACACAAGTGTAACTCATCTTGCTGAGGAGGAGGGAAGTGCTGCTGGAAACAACCGGAACCTGCTGTGGACCGCAAGCTAGCCGGGGCCGTGGACCGTGGACTGTGCCGGATGTTAAAAACTTTGTTTCAGTCGCACGTTGTTTGCCAAATTACGAATAGCAGTCATTGAAATCCTGTGCCTCTTACCACGAATGATTTACCATGGTGTCCTGTTGTTTCCCGCCTGCAACTTTACTCCTTCACGCAGTAGGAGCAGGAAGGGGTTTTTCTCCGCTGACGCACCGAGTTGCACCGAGGGGCTGGGTGTCGTACCCGTGTGTGAGAAGCTGCTACAGATGCGTTGTACAGGTGTCTGTGTGTATTTGACGTAGGCTTCTGGCCTTATCCCTCCGCAGCAGCAGGTGTCAGCCCAGCAGTTGGCCTTCCAGCAGCAGCTCCTCCAGGTCCAGCAGCTCCAGCAGCAGCACCTTCTGAACCTGCAAAGACAGGGACTACTGTCCATCCAGCCCGGCCAGCCTGCCCTGCCGCTGCATTCTCTCACTCAGGGTGAGTTACCCCAATCCCTTACCCTTGCACCGTGTACCCAACCCCCGCCGCCCGCAACATCACCACCCCACTGCTGTCACAGTGGTTTTCCCAGGATTCACACAAGTTCACATTCACTATCACCTCCACTTGACTATTCCACCCTCTTCTTCCAATGACGTGTTTTGAACCTCCTCCCCAACCTCCACCCAAGTCGACCTGCCTTCCACCTTAGGAGAACCCCGCCCCGTCCCCATTTCCGCCGGGGTGTGAGGGTAGAGCGAACCTCTCCCCTCGTATCAGCGCCGGAGAACCCGTTCAGCAGAATGCATGACTGTGTCCATTGTTACCAAACTGCCATGAAAGCGATCATTGTGAAACACATCGTAAGGGGATTGTGAGTCAATATTTGTTGTTTAGCCAGGAAGTTTATTTCTTTATTTGTTTTTAAATATTTTCTTTAGGAGGAGTCCCATGACAAAGACTCCTTCATACATTTTTGGAACACTGTCATGGACCATTCATTCCAGACTAAAGCAAACAATTAAAAATAACAAGATAAGACGATAAAAATGGGAGCGGGGCACTTAGGTAATAGGCAAACAAAAACAGAGTTTGTACAGTCATGTTATTGTTTGTTCTGGGCTCCGAATAATAGATCCACTTGTTTTCTGATGATTTTCAAGGTCGTGGGCATGGAAAGTTCTAGTGCCACGGGAGCTGTCAAGCAGGTCTCTGAGCACCGAATGCTGCGCCGGGGCTCCTTCAGAGCGCTTCTGAAACTCAACCTGGGTTATTTTTTAACAAATAACAAAAATGTGTAGTTAGGGATAATGCACAGTTAAAGGAGCAGTGCCGATTACGCCCTGTGCCTTCCCCGTAGGAAACCTCCTGGTGGGCTTGGCCGGAGAATTGACGGGCTGTGCCTTTGCGTGCTCTTCGGCCAGAAACGAGCAGCACGCAGTAAATTCACACCTTTCGGTGTGCATCTCTCCAGCTGCTCCAGATATTTTTCCTCATTTCTTGCTCGGTGGATTTGGAATTTCAAATTCTGCGTTATTTATCTGCTCGTAGCACTTTGTTTTAGCATGCGCCGCATCTTTCACCCATCTATACGGCTGGATATTTGCGGAAACGGTTGCAAGTTATGTACCCCAGGTTGGCTGTCCTCCTGAGAGGCAAAGCGTCGAGCCACGACTACTGCGCGGTGCCCTCGTCCCCCAAAACCGCCCCCTGGTTCCTGCCCGGAATGGCACAGCTACTCTGAACAATTGGCGGCGAACGCTGCGGAGCAAAGCCACTAACACACTTATCAGCCCGGGTCTCTCTATCTGCAGCGCACATTTTCTGCTTGACTGTTTGAAGTTATTGATGACCTTTCTTCTTTCCACGTCGCTGGGCTCTTTCATGCATCAGTGGCCGAGGCCTGCGCAACTGCCATCCGCCGCTGAAAATTTAGCAAGTACAGTAGCTAGCGCCGCCTCACCGGTGGCAGCACAGTTGCAGGCTCTTAAATGTAATTTGAATGTGAGGGGGCACTTTTGCTCAGGGACAGCAGGTCACGGCATTAATAATAATAGTATCTAAACACCGAGTGGCAGTCGGAAGGTGGCAGCATTATGTACGGCCGGGTGGATAGACTTGTCACACATTTTAAAGGACTTTACAGATTTATTTGATAAAATGCCTGCAGAAGGACCATTAAGATCAGACGTTTCTTCTGTTTTTGAACTCTGAACCGAAGAATAAAATTTACCACAAGCAAAATAAATCTTTTGACACACACGAGGCCTGGAAACAGTCTTGGAATCTGTAGTAAATTACAACAATGTGTTGGGGAGACTTCCCGCCTGCGAACATAGCTGCGGTCCTGCGTGTGAGGAGTGGGATTTACCCGTGGCAGCGCTGTGTTTTGCCAGCGTCGCGCTCGACTGGCTCGCCGCGAGCTCGGGCCTCCGGATACCGAGGGCCAGGTGCGCCGAAAAGCGTTCCCCTCGTCTCGCGCTCGGCACAACTGACCGTCACCTCATTATTCGCTCTGCGGGTCTCCCAGGCTGGAGGCTTTTATTCCCCCCGCCGTTTTAAATGGCGAGAACATCAGTTACTCTATCCAGGAGAGGCCAACAGGACAGCGACAAGACAAATTTGTTAGTGATATGAATGCAGAGGCCAGGGCAGCGCTCAAAATGTTAGCCGCGTGGCGGCACACCGGGGACGCCGGCAGGTGACGCGCTTGCGGTGGCGTTGATTGATCTGGCAAGCGGCGTGGCACCGGTTCCAATTCCTTCAGCATCAGGATGGAACATATTCCGGGCCTGGGGGGGTGTGGACGGGCAGGCCAGTGATTACAGGAACACAAACAGGGGCGCGCCGCAGGTCTGCATCTGACCGAACAATAAACGAATAGCAGTGTCACCAGCCCCCCGTGGAACCCGAGCCTGGCGGAAAAGTAACCGCCGAGTTTAAAGAGGCAGGGCCACCGAGCTATTTTTTATTCCGGGGATGATGGCCCGCAACTGATGTCATTATGAACCTTAAATCAACTCTCTGCTTGCTTGAACATGGTCACCTGGGTACGGAGGTACAAGGACAGGAAAAGGTTGAAGAACCCTGGCTGTCGCTTGAGCCGCTGCTACCTGCGGTGGTTAAATTGAGTTGCGCGCCCAGCGATCAATCAAGTGTCCTGGCGACATACATTTTTTAGGGCCGAGTCTGTGTCTCCGAGCTCTAACGAGTGGGAACGGTTGTTTTGAAAAATGGAAAAAGGAAAGATAAACCAATATGGCGTTTAAAAAAAAAAAAAAAAAAAAAATGAGCTGACAGCCGGTCGAGGGGCAGGATGCCACTTTGTCTGTCCGCCACGGCGGCCGAACATGGCCGCGGTGTTTTCAGAGCAAAGCATCGACAACTTTTCTCACCGATAATGCGAGAAACGAGAACAGATTTGGATTAAACTGCCGATGCCGGTGTTATTTTTGGTGATCGCGTTTGAGATTCCACCGGCGCGACCGGGTGGCAGCCGTTAGCACGGGAGCACAGGAGCGGCCGTGCGTATCGGGAGGCCGGCAAAGCTCCGGAGAGCGGGAGAAGGCGCCGGAAGGCAGCGGCGGAGGGAGAGCACGCAGAGCAAAGCGGCTCAGTCCCACTCCGTTACCCCCTCTCATCGCGAGGCTTCGCTCCGATGCCGTTTCGTCTGAGCAAACAGCCGCACCGGGGTCACCGGGACCGCTGGGTAATTGAGGGAGAGCCGGGCCGGCCCTGTCAAGCACACCGGCTAAAAATACACGGCGCGCTGTCACCGGGCCCCAAGTAGGGAAAATGATTGTTCCAACGCCACGGCTCAGGACACTCGCTACAGCGGTGACCTTCCGCACGCGGATGCGCCACCGCAGCGGAAAAACTTTCCCTCCAAGGATTCAGAATGTCGAAGTGACACGGTCTTTAATGGGGGCCGCTCTAAAACAATAGGCTGCTGATGACAGTATTTGTCCACGTTTGGGGGGGGGAGGCAAAAAAACCCAAAAAAAACAGTTGGGTTCTTTTTAAAAACACTCATATCCGCGCCGTCCATTAATTACTGTGTGAAACACGGAGCGAAGGAATAGGAAAATTTTTGTACAAAGAGGCTGGGGGAGGGCGCATATTCTGCTGGAATAGGGAAGATACTCTTTAGAACGTGGAAAGGTTATTGATTTGTCCTGCAATAATTTCCTGCTCTTTGATATGCAAACGATCTGGTGTGAATTTACTGCAATCCTATCAGGCTCATTTCACAGTTCTTAGCCACTCCGTCTCTCTCGAGCCCTCCGCCTCATTAGACCAATGTTCTCCATTACGGGCATAATTAAAATCTTTAGTGGCTTATCAAATTAAAAAATATTTTTTTGCTGATCGCATTGAGATCTTCACCTCACAGTTATTTGCCACAACAGGAATAAATTAAGACTAAGCATTTCGCCTTGAAAGGAGTACTTCTGGTATCTGTGGAGGGCGATTAAAGAAGAAAAATCCGGAGAATATAAACCGCCCACGATAAGCCCTCAAAATCATCTTTTGCCGTTTCTCATTTTGAAAGTGGATTTAATTAATTGTAATGTTAAATGAGCGGTCTTGCACACATCGCACTCGCGTTTAATTCACACAGCTGTGCACATGTATAAATCGAAGGGCCTTTTAATATGTTTTAAGCATGCACACTGTTTAAATGCCTTTTTTTTTTTTTTTGGGAAAAAAGCTCATTTATATAGAAAGTAGCTCAAGTTCCACGTTGGTTTCATTTATCACACGTTCTATGAACAAAACATTCTGCAAGGAAATAAAAGGGAAAAAAGCATCCAAAGCAACGCCTTTTTCACTTCTGCGTTATTTAAACTGAGCAACCTTCCTCGCGCTAAGATTACATGCGATCATGTAAGCCTGTACATTGTGTGCAAACAAGGGCACATCTGTTCCAGGCGTGGAAATGGCAGTTTCCAAGCCCGGCGTTATCCCTGCTGAGCCCCAAACACGCCCAGGGCGTCAGCCTGGCCAGCGGACAAGGCACAGCAAGCGAACGGGCGGAGGCAGGAGACGCGGCCCTCTTTGCCGGAGCGCTTTCAGGCGCGTCACGGCGCTGCGTAGCCTGACTTGTTAAATGAGCTTTAAGTCCTCTGTGTCAATTGGAGGCGGCGCACAGCTTTAAGTATTTTGCACATTAATGTGCTTTGTACAATTTTACCCAGGGGTCCTTTTTTCGGGGCGGGGACACGGTTTCTCTAATGTTGCTATTGTAAACTCGAGCTCTTTCCCCCTCTCTCTGCCTCTCTGTTTCTTTCCTCAGAGAAGAAATAATAGTGATTATTCAGATTTCACGCCTTGTCTGCATGTTAATTATTTACCGTAGCCATGAAATGGGAGTGAATGCCTGGGATTTGTATATACAAACAAGCTTCGGATCACGGTGGGCGGAAGAAAAGGAGCCCGTGTTCTCCCAGCCTTAGCCTGTAGTGGAATATTTTCTAATTAATACTTGGCTTTGTTTGTAGGCCTGTTGATTTAATTATGTGACAAAAAGACTCGGATTAGCTTGTTAATTGACTCGATTATCCAATTTGTTTGTTTCAGGCATGATTCCAGCTGAGCTTCAGCAACTGTGGAAGGAGGTGACAGGCGGCCACGCGAAGGACGAGAACCACGGCAGCAGCCAGGCCAGCCTGGACCTGTCGTCGCCGGCGCCCCCCAAGAACCCGCTCCTCAACCAGCACGCCCCCACCAATGGCCAGTACATGGCTCATTCGCTGAAGAGAGAGAGGTAAGGCGCCGCTTCGTGCGGCTGTCCCGCAGCCCCGCGTGCTTTGATTTATACCCTGGAAATGAATCCCCGCGATGGCGTGCGCCAGCTCGACATTAACCGCACAAATGAAGGCACCGGTCCGGATCCCGCTCGGAATTGGGTTAGGCATTATTGACCCGGGTTGCGGTTAGCGCTTACTGCTGCTATGAGCATCTCCCAGGATGTCTTTGAGGTGTTCGGGACTCGGCCTGAGGTTTAAATTCGAGAGGAAGTCGAAGCGATTAGGCAAAGCGTTCCTCTGTTTGCCCGACAGATGTTCACCCATCAGGAAGACTCCGTTGTTCTCGATTATTCCGACAATCTTTGACCCCCACCCCGCGACGACATGACGCATCCCCGGTGTGGCGAGGGGGGACGGAAGTGGAACGCTTTAGGTGTGGCTGCTTCCTTGCTGTCATCTTTGACTAAAGCGAACAAGAGTCCTACATATTTCCATTTAAAACTGTAATTCCTCAAAGGGTTCCGTTGATGGACACGAGCCCACTGGGCCTTCCCCCGATGAATATTAATTCCGAGTTTGTAAGTACCTTACTATTTTCATTAAGACGCAGGGTTTCCTTTATAGCCCCACTCGGTGGGGAATTCAGACGAAACACCTGGGAACCAGGGAATAATTTGAGGAGAAGATTGCAGTAATGGAAATAGGATCACCACACTATTAATTAGAGGGTCGCAGCATTATTATTTCGGTTGCAGCTATGAAGCTGCAGCTGTGACTTCAGCACCAGTTTGTTAAATATAATTCATATTAGTGAAAGGCCTAGTTAGCCACATGCAGGCAGGCACACGCCAACATAGTGGTTTCTCTTGGCATCGCACTGCGAAGGCTCCTTTTGAGCTGTGTGGCAATCAGCAAAATGTACATTTTTTTATTGAAGTGTCAATTTATTACACAAATAATATCATTACACAGAGGTCCTTGCACTTTCGTTTATCCTGTTCACAGTGCACGGGTAACCAGTCGATTCTTGCACCTAACTTTGATTTAATAAACCCATCGTGTCTGAACATAAACGCTGCGACCAAGGGGAAGCGAACACTGCGCACGCGTGGAATTCTGGCTAAAAAGCTCGGAGGTTTCTTCAAATTTAAATGAGGAACTGTGTCTTTAAGAAAGAAATTAATTAATTAAACCTATAACACATTTACTTGTTTTTGTTGAATCAAAACATGATCTTTAAACTTCATGTGAAAAGCCTTTAGGCACAATGATCTCACAGCATAACAACTGCCTCATGTTGTTACAAAAGCCAGGCAAATGAAAACACGTTTAGCCTATTAAACCTTCACACAGGCTAGGCAGAGGGAGGTTCTCAGCCACCACGCCCCCTTGTGTCCCTGCTCATGTGCATACTTAGTAGCCAGTAAAGGTCAAGCGGTAAGGTTGGCCCATGGAAAGAACCTCTGCCTAATACAACGTGCTCGTACCTTTGCAATTTATGAAAAGACTCAATATTAGCAGCACGCACCTGTCTCCGGTGACGAAACAGTGGTACCGCAGGAGTCTGTGTGTGCGTCGGAGTCTGAGCCACGTCGTATCTCGGTCTTTGTCAAGGGGCCACGCATGATGGGAACCCTGGACCTGACCCCAGGACCTCCTTTTTACATGTTCAGCAGGCCAAGAAGAGCCAAGTGTAGCCTGCGTGCTGTAACTGCCCTCTAAAAGCAAAATGGCATTAACTGTAATGTTTCGCCTGCAATCATTTTCACGGCAGAGGCTTCACAAGGGCACAGTCAAGTTGCCACTATTCGTCCTTTTTGCTTGCTGAGCCGCTGCGCCCAGACGGACCGTAAACTGCCCCCTAACCCTACCCAGCATGATACCGCTTACGTGCATCCAGCGTTTTATTTCTGTTTATCATCGGTCCGACTGAGCGGCGGTCCAGGCCGCTCTCTCTTGTCGAAGAGGTAAGCCTCAGGACATCCCTCGCAGCACCACCTGATCCGATACGGTGCGACCGAAGGCGGAGGACGGAGGTCTTTGGCACGCAGAGTCAATTTCCCTTCATCGAAAGTGTTAGCAAAGTGCTCGGTGAAACATCACAGAGGAAGCCTGCGAAGATGCACTCGTTGCCGGAGAGCAAAGACGGCGTCGAATGCGGTTTAACGCTCGTGCCGGCGGCAGCGCGTTCTTGGGATCTTAGGTTTGTCAGGGCCCGAGTAGACGATTTCTACGTTTACCAAGCAGCAGACAATCCTGCCATATGCCCGTTACATAATAAAGACAATAACCGAGCGGAGATCTGACGTGAGGAGCAGATTATGTAGAGAAATGAGAAAGTTCACAATTTGATATTTAATGATGCCATTTTCAGATTTGTCATCCGTACTCTTAATCCTTTTTTTGCAGTTCAATTATGTGCATTTCAAAAGAATAATTCCCTGCACCTAATGATGTATAGTGTGCCTCCGAACAAAACATCTGAACAAAAAGCCTACATTTTATTAAGTTTCTTTTTCCCCCCACGTAAAATGGCAACAAACGCGCCAGTTCTAATCCGGGGATTTAAATAATCAGATTTTGGATCACAGCGTCACGTTGTATAAATAGAACGCATGGAGTGAGGCATCCTCGCTGCACTGAAGTTAATGAACTTTTAATTGATGTGGTTTGGGAGTTCTTTTTGTCATGCAACAAAAACAATGCACTTTGCTGATGGACCTGTTCTCCCCACACCCTCTGTACCCCCACACCCCCCTGCTCTCAGATTCATTTACAGCGAGGCTAAGTACCGTGTAGTTAGTTTCATGTGTCCCATAAAGCTTGCTCAGGCTCACCGACGCCTGCAACTAAAACCTTAAGTGCGTCCGCAGGCATCGTTCAGAGATTTCACTTCCTCTTTAAGGAAGGTGGAGAAATTCAATCGCTCAAATGCTGAGGAACTGGGCGGCAGGGTCCTTCTCTTCGAGGAAAGCGTGCCTGCGGTTCCAGATGGACCCAAAAGCCCCTAAAGCTTTGTTTTGTGTCAAGCAGTCGTATGGCGACGGCGCAAGAGGCTCTTGTCTCCGTAAATAAGCCCTCTGTTGCATGTGAAGATTCAGCCAAAATGCAAGCGGTTCCGTAAGGTGGCCCCGGCAACGTGTCCCACCTCCTTCCCAGGCCCCGTCGGTGATCACGGCTCTGCGATTTGTGCCCGGCTATCTGTTAAAGAGATGAATCTGATTTGGCTTCCTCTCAGCTCTTAGTTTGACTTGCACAAGGAAAATGATAATTAAATCACAGAGAATAAAGCCCTCGAGTCCAGAGGAGGGAGAAGCGTTCAGTGGAGGAAGGCGGCGGAGGCCACGGCTGGGAAGAGATGCATATCAATATTCTGTAGGGGGGATGGGCTGTTGTGATTTGTGAAGTAGCTACCCGGCCGGGGCTCCCGGTCCCAGCACTGCTGTTCCCACTCAGCGCTCGCATCAGCCACCTTCCCAGTCCAAACAGGATGATTCAATCAAGCAGCAACCCATGCACGCCGTCCACTTTGGACGGCGTGGACCGTGATTTAGGAGCGCAATACCCTTCGTGGCTGTTCTGTGTACTTCCAGCGGTGCCCGAGTGTCAGGCAAAAGGGGAGAAAAACCACACGCGGCTCAGATTTAGGCAAATTTGGTTTGAGCGGGACTGGTTTTGTGTGCGCGACAGTGGACAGCTGTCCCATGGTGTCCACGTCACCTGTAACAAGGAAGAGTTCTCTCCCCACAGACTACTTGACAATAACAAGACCCTTCAGGCCGCCGGTCTGCTTGCCCCTTTTGCGAATACTTGAGGAAGGCTGTGAGTGCTTTCAAGACCGAACAAGACCTAAATAACACCCTGACAAGCTGAGAAAAGCACCAGGCGAGGAACTACTACTCCACATTGCTGGTATTACACAAGCGTAGATAATTTTTTTGTAAATTCTTACATTTGCGACTGTTTAGTTATCCGCTGTGCAAAGGGCACTTCTGTTGTCAACCCTTCAGAATTCACTACTCCACAAATCCCAACACACTCAACAATTCAATATCTTATTCATACAGCATTAGCCAACATGCCTACTTGGAAGGAAGAATAAAAAAAATCCTGTTAAATTAAAAATCAGTGCAACATTCACCAATAGGGACATTTCCTTGTTAAAAACTCATTATAATAGATCTTTCCCATCTATTTATTAGCTGTATCAAAACAGCGGCCTTAATGTGTATGCATAATTCATAATTGAATTTTTAAAAATATTTCTGCCTTTTGGAAAAAAACGTGTTAACCACATTCATGAATGCTTCGCTGGTTCCTAATTGCAACGCAATTATCGCTTGTTACGAACAATGCGAACTCTTAAGCAAGTAATTACAATACAAGAAAACGTGTGGCAACCCATAAAATGTATTAGTTGAGGTGCAGCTTTGCTTGCATCTACAAAATGAGATTTTAATCTGAACACGGAAAGCTATATTTAATCCAGCACAACTGTTCCATCAAAATAAATGTTACTGCTTTTCTCAGTTTTTTTGCGTTTTTGCGTCCGGTCTGCCTCTTTAGCGCGCGTTTTCTGAATGGCGTTTCGGAGGCCACGTTTTACCAGTCAGCCGGAGGAAACCGCGCTAGGGTGCGTCTCTCTTTCGTGAAATGACCGCAGCCAAAATAAATGAATCCATTAAGAGCAGTGGTGGGGATTTTGTTCTAATTAATGTGTTCTGCCCTGTGTGCACCCGCACCCCCCCCCCCCCCCACGATCCTTTCCGTCCTGAAGAATGGCACCTTACATAAGGCGGTACATTTGTGTCAGCCATGCCAGGGCTGAAAGCGATCACACGCACAGGTGGCACCAATATAGGACAGTCCCCCAGGCTCTTGTACTGGAGATTTGTGCAGCTTGCTGGGTGTCTGCGTCCATATGGCACTCTGTCCCATCTACGTGCCGGCCCTGCAGCTTTAATGCAGCACCTTTTAGCGAAAGGTGCTGCCTGGCGAACGTGTGACGGGGTGGAGCCACGCTCAACTGCGGGGCCGCGCTTGAGTTGGTCCGTGAGGCGATGGATTGATAGCAGATGGGGCTGTTTGTTGCCAGATGGAGCTGGAAGCTTCCTGTTTTGGGAATGACACTTGCTTCCAGGTGGGTTCTGCGATGCAGTTCGTCAGCCAACAAAGAGGGCAGAACCTCTCCCTCAACCTTTTGCTACTTGGATCAGCAAAATAATTATTTGTTGAGTGGGTCCGGGTCAGAAGTTTAACCCTTTTTCCACTGAAATGATGTGTCACTGCAGTGAGAAGAGCGCTATATAAAAATAAAATTGAATTGAATGGAATTGAATAGATTTATCCACCGCAGACACATTTGCGCTCATTTATCGGACATTCTGCAGTCACAGTGGACTTAGGACTTGGGCTACACCTTTGTTCAAGGTAACTTACTATTCCTGATACGCTGCAGTCGACTCTCTACAGCCATCAGCGCATCACGCACACACAAACACTGCGGGCAATTTTGGGTCACCGCTTAAACACACATCTTTGGACTGTGGGAGGAAATGAGAACACCCAGAAGATGTCTATGCAAACATGGCCAAACTCCACACAGACTGATCCGGATTCAAACCCACATCCTAACGCACATCTCGGGTTGAACTACCCGCTGCATCGCCCTGCTGCTACCACGCACGATATCAATATACAGTTTACGATTCACGACTGACAATAACATGCGTGAGAAATCAACCTTTCATACCGCATGCCATAGCAGCGCTGAAAACTGACCCCCAGGTGACTCCCCGGTTAAAAAAGCTTCAACCCTGTAAACTCTTTCCGATTTGCCGTGCCGAACTCCTGGATTTATGTTCCCATTTTGTCTCCTGTCTTTCAGCTCCACACTGGACGACCACCCCCAACACAGTCACCCGCTCTACGGACATGGAGTGTGCAAATGGCCCGGGTGCGAAGCCGTGTTTGACGACTTCCATTCATTCCTCAAGTGAGTACCGAGACTTGGGTCACTCCTCTTTCTGCCCCCTGGGATGTTGCGCATTCTCGCCACCCACATTCGGGCAGTACCTGGCCCTCCCGCCTCTTCTCCATGACCCTTGCCCCCCGTCAGCTGGAGACCCAAAAAAAAAAGACTTTTAACACATCACTTTTGACCCGTCATCATTTTGGTTTTCTTTGCTGAGGCCAACATGGCCGCCCCGTTTGTTGCCGTTCGCATGCCTTGCTATGCAGTTGTTTCCCTCTCCGGACGCTCGGAGGTGCTTGCCATTCAGTTCCTGTGACAAGCGTTGTACCCATGGAGACTCTGGCAGTCTCTCCCAAACAAACAACAGGAGGATGTTTATCTTCGCCAGCAGACGCCGCAGGCCCTCGGCGTGTTTGCCCTTGCCTCCAGGCCCCGCCCAGCACGCCCTCCTCCCACAGGCGGTGCCCCACATGTCAGCCCTTTGTCTCCTCATCGGTCCCAGGCTGCACTGGCTCTTTGTTCACATCTAGAACCTAGCCAGAACCATCCTTGTCCAGCAAATCCCAACCATTCGTGTGCTCTCCTTGCTGGAGACCGGTTGACGAATCCACCTGCGCGCATTGTCCTGTGGTGGCAGGAGGTCTCTGTTCGCACTCCTGCCTTAGGTGGATGAGCAATTATATGCCCGGGTGCCACCGGCTTGTCTGAGACAGGACCATGGTGTGACTCCTGGGCCGGGCTCTGTGTGTGGACCACGTTTCCATGGTCCGGGCGGTCCTGGGCAGAGCGGAGCCCGTGTAGCTGAGCCCAGCACACGCGGCAGCAACCCATCCCGGGCTGCAGCAGTAGATCAATGAGCCGCCGTCACCGTGGATTAGCGGCCGTCCAAACCAGATATGACGTTATTACATTATTCAGAGCTGAAGCTAAAACAAGCGGTCGAAGCACAGGAGGGGTCCAGCACGGAGACAACAGTGGAACCCAGGCTGGTGCTGCTGTCGCTTTAAAGGCCCACTGCTTTTTTACCTGGCAAAAATAGACGCCTTTCCAACTAATAATCCAAGTAGGCAAGCAGCTCGGCAAAGTTTATTTGAAGCCATTTTGTAAAATGTTAAGAGGCACTGTAAACACTTGAGCGATCACTTTCTGACAGACTAATGTAAGCAGCGTTTGACTTGTGTTTACCTGAAGAAATGTAAGAAATGACAGTAGGCTGTACAAAGAAGAAAGGGAACCAGGTTTATTTCATTTGCCTCCTTTCCCCCCACCTAGATTTAAATCTAAACATTTTTAGCAGTAAACAAAATATTTTTCCTCTTAAGAAATATTTAGTAGCTCTGCCTGCGACGCATGGAATACGCTGCTATTTATTACATTTTGCGATTGCCTCAGCCTTTGTTTATAAAACTGAAAGGGATTAAAGTACGGCCGTTCAGTAAAATTCTGTTTTAAAAAGGAGTTACAAAGTGCACTCCACTCTGTTTTTACAAGTGTTTTTATCATAGCAACATCTTGTTTACTTTAGTTGCCTGCCTAAACTGCTTGGAACATGTTAAGAAAACATTGGGAAGAGCCTCCACAAAGCAGCCTTTGTTTCGCTGCGCGAGCGGCTCGCCGAGGCCTTAGGTGTTAACTCTCCGGCCCTTAAGCACTTCCACATGAAATTCCAACGCTGAGGCGCAGCAACTTCCAAAAACTACAAACACAAATACAAATAACACGGCACATCAGGTATATGCTAATAAATCTCCAAAATTGCAGAGGAAAATTCTGGATTGTTTCAGAGGAGGAATAGGCCGCCCCCCTCCCCGAAATGGAGACGAGAACTACGCGGAGTGTTTAGTCAGCAGAGCTTGGCTTTACCGTACAGAGAAAGGTGAACTCTTTTTTTTTTTTTTTAACGTCAACCAGATTTTGGTCCTTGATGCCAACAGTAACAACTAACACAGGACTGTGATGTTGTTTTAAACCATGCGTGTGTTTATTTTATTTTTCAAAGAAAACATTACATACCTAGTCGCACTATCTTGATAAACAAAAGGGCTGAGTCTCGTTCCTGTTTTTGATTCGGCCCGGCGAGGGTGGGGTCTGCCTTGTTGCACAGCTTGCTCCTTTTTTATGAGGTTCAGGACCCCCTCTTCTGTGACCTTTCAAAGGTCAAATCCGTGCGAACCTCCACTGCCACCTAGTGCCTGACAGGCAGCGTGCCGCGCATCCCGTGCGTAACAATAACTTTGGAGGCCAACCGTTCGCGCCGGCCTGCGGAGAGGGCCGAAGCCGAGAGAGACGGCGCACTGACAGACTTCACGCTGCTTCTGCTCCTCCTAAAATAACCCCGAGGAGCAGCAGCGCTGTCATCAGGCCTCCCTGCTAACAGAATCTCTCTTCCGCCTGTACGGAGAATAATCCATATTTTCTGTATTCAGAGAAAGCCCCCGGGAAAGGGGCGGGGGGGGAGAAAGAACGAAAAAAAAGATTTGCGCAAACAGCTGCGTGAATTTGCTTGCTATACTTTTAGTGGAGCGGCACTGTAACATTACAGGCGCTGTGTACACACGTGGATGCGAAAATGGAGGTCATCAGATATCATCTGAGACATCTGTATGTATGTAGTTGTGCACCTGTACCAGCACTTATCTGTGGATTTTGTTAGGTGATTGACATCGTCTCTGGGCAGTTGACATGTTTGCTTGCGCGCGGAGCTTTGCTTCGCTGAGAGCGGCAAACAATGGAAGCCATGCGAAGTTTGCTCAGCCATCTCCTGGACAGATAAATGTCCTATCGGGTCAGTCTCACTCGCAGCGTATCTTTAAACACAGAACGCGAGGGGCGGCTAAATGATATGTAAAAAGCCAACTGTTTAAGGAATGTCTATTTAACTTGTTTTATTGTGGCAATTTACATTAGTGGCTGTCATTCTGCCAGAAAGCTTTTAAAATCGGCTTCATTTGAAGTCCAAAAAGTGACACATGCCAACATCCATAGCCTCCCTGGATGTCAATTCCACATACTCGGTGCTCTTCACGTCCAGACACTCTTCGCGGAGCTGCATTAGGGGCCATTTGAATATTTCATTTCCTATTAATTATGCACTGTGACTCTCCATGTCATTAGGAGGGGAAAAAAAGTCATGTAACAAAGGATGAAAAGAGGGAGCGCGCTCGCTTCTACGAACGGAGAAATTCCAAAGCTCGTCACGTAGGGGGCTCCTCATTGAAAATGCAGTCGGTGCCAGTTAAATTGAACTTGAAACATCTTCACCTATCCTTTTCCCCCCTTCTTTTTCCCATATTTAGTACGCTCGTGCGCTCAGAAAATGTTTACTCGATTTTTACTTCCCTGCTTAATTCTTTAATTCGGGAGCAGATGAAAGTTTAAAACGGTTGCATCCATTTGCGGCGATATTTTGAATTAATTTGTGCCACATTTGTGCTTTTCTTTCGTCTGCCGTCTTCTTTAAAATGGATTCCTGTGCCAAAAGTACATAAAAAAGTGATCTTTTGTTATACTAAGCGCCGCCTTGTACGCTAATATAACAGCTGTTTGTATGAAAAACATCAACTGTATATATTATTAACATGTCCATGCTAATATTTGAAAGTATGATTTCAAATCTCCATGGCAGTCGCGCCATAACTTTTTTCCCCTCCCTTCTGTACATCTGTTTTGACCACATGATTTCAATGAGCAAACATGTTGTGGTGCGTTCAGCGATCACACTCCCCCTTCCCCATCGTCCGCAGCAAACCCGCAGATTTATAGAGCTGTCAGAACGGCCACCGCGAAGCCATCGCCGGTCCGGTCAAGTCTGGCTACCTTTGATTTGCAGTAAATGACAGAAAAAGTGCGTGCAACACAAAACGGGCGCATCGCCAGCACGCCATCCTTCCCGCGCTGCCACGGCGGCATCAGACGCATGCCTGGCGACAGTGACCTACATGGTCACCAAAGATGTGATATAATTTATGATATATATAATATATTGGATCCATTAGCGAGCATAATGAAGTACTGAAATGAAAGGGTATTTGTGAAATCAGTTCAAACATCCTGCTCGGATTATGATTAAATGATTAATGAAATGCTCCTGCATAAGCATTTTCAAACAGTAATTCATGTGGAGGCTGATAAAAATCCTCCAATCATATTTCCTTCACTCGCCCAACCTTATCTCCACCATTTTATATAAATCATGAAAAAACCCCTGTCTGCTGCCGGCGCGCTACTTATTTAGATTAGTTATAAACGTGCAGAAAAAGAGAACATCTTCGGCGTATAAAATAATCATGCATAATTATATTCATAATTCAAGTTGGTGACAGATTCCATCTCTCTTCTTCTTGTTGTCCTTTGCCTTCCTTCTGGCTTCATTTGAGTTCTCTTAATCTTGATGACATAATTAACTGAAAAAAAGACACAAAAATAAGGAAAATCCGGCAAAGAGAAAAGACGCCTGCTCCTTTTCTGAAACTATCGCGGGGTATTTCAGGGGTAATTCACAATACTCGCACAACCTGAAATGTACAAGTACTTTTTTTTATTTGTAAAACTTATTTGAGTTTCTGCAGTTACATCTGCTTCATGAAATATACATTGCAGTCAATATTATTTAATATTCTTTGCATAAAGATGATTTCATTGCCGTAACATGAGAAAACGAGTGATATAATTCACATTGGTCTGTGTTTATTTTGGAGTATTACATGTCTCATTTCAGCATGTGCGCGCGTGCGCGTGTGTGTACACTGTTGCCCCGATGTCAGCCGGCCGGAGTGACAGCTGTAATCATTTGTAAATATTATAAGCAAGCAACATGTTTTCCAATGAGTGTGCACGCAGAAAGCCCTGACTGAGCGCAGACATGTCCATGTCCGACGTGTTTTCTAGGCACCTTAACAACGAGCACGCGCTTGACGACAGAAGCACGGCGCAGTGCCGCGTCCAGATGCAGGTCGTGCAGCAGCTTGAGCTCCAGGTACTGTCCCTGTGCACCCCCCCCCCCCTCTCCCCCCTACAATGTTTTCCCACTCTGCTCACACCCTCCCTTTGTCTGCTGCGCCCTCCCTGCCTTGTGGATATGAACTGTGGGGTCAAAGATGGGGGGAGGGGGAGCTGGGGTAGTGGAGGAATAAAATTATTTTGTACATTTGTGAGTAACCAGTCATTAAAAATGTGTTATGTATGCATGACAGCCAGGCAAAGATATATGAAGGGCCCGGGGCTAAGTGGAGAAGATAATTACATTTTGAATTTTACTAGGTTTTAAAGTCATTTATGACTTTTAACTGTTTGGCACTAATAATAAAACACTTTTTGAAATACTTAGGCAGCAACAGCATTGGGTGTTGACAATAAAAAAAAAAAAAATCTGTCAGAGGGCTGCATTACACCGCTAAGCTCCGAGCCATTTGAACAAACCGTTTCCAAGTAAATAACACTGGACATACTGACAGCACCACAGTATGTGCATGTGAAGATTTTCTCTGACAGAGAAACCCTAGGACACCTGACTCTGTGTGTGTGAGACAGAGAGGGAGATCTGTTTGTCACACTGCTCACTCACAAGGAAGTACTGTATTACTGTATTATCTATCATGGGGGTTATTTCTGTTAAGTTTGTTTTCGCTGTGTTTGGTGTTGTGCTCGGAACATGTGAGCCCAAACAGGGCGTCTGCTTAAATCACAGTTAATTGCAAACAAGTTGGAGCCAAAAAGAAATAGCTGAGGACAACTTCAGAGAACAAGTTGTAACAGTAACTGAATTAGACAACAAGAGAACCCTGAGAATGACCCTCAACATAAAATTGCTGCGAGAAGCTGAATTTTGACAAGGCAGAATAAGACGCGGAGTTTTACGGCGACCATGTGACCGAACATTATCTGTGCACCTATGGGAACTCCCACAACATACAATCAGAGCACGGCTTCCGGTATTCAGCACAAAACAACGATATCTTGGTACACGAGCCCCGAGGAAGCAAGAAGATCAAAAGCCAAGTGTTTTTATTTGCCTACTTCTTTGTATCTATAATGCATAGGCTGAAATTTTGGAAAATGTCGGGTTAAAAAAAATCTGTAAAAGTCGCAGGTCAGCACCAAGAAACCGAGGATGAACCTGTTTTCCACAGCGCGACCATCTCCTTGGGGTTATGGGAAGGCGGATCGAGGTATTATCTCAGCCCTGCAGAGGGAGTGCATTTCTGTTTCAAAGGCCATTCCGGGCCACACCGTGCAGCCAAGAGGCCTGATTTCCCACTGATTCCGGTTAAATGGAGTCCCACAGGGAGTGGCTGCCGGTGCCTTGGGGCCCCTCTCCAAACTGCCACTCACAAACAGGCGAACGACACCGGAGTCACAAGGGGCTCTGAGTGTCAAACACTTTTTTTAAAAAAAGGCCAATTTGGGTCCTACAGTGTCATCCAGGAATACAGCTGCTGAAAAATACAATACAGAAAAGGTGTGTTTAATTATTGTAAATACTGTAGGATATTTTTACAGTTTTTTTTTTTTTTTTTTTTGGCTGATTGGGAATTGAAGTCAGAAATAAACTGCTGATTTGCCTAAAAGTTGTATAGGATTACTATTCTGTACAATTGTATTACTCGTTGTTCCATTGAAGTTATATGCATGTAACAAAAAATTAGTTTGAGAAGCACAGAACAAGCAGGACAATAAGTGGATGTCAATTCAAATTTCACATGCACCTTCATATTCAGATCAGCTTTAAGATGGCAGTATTTACCAAATACCACTGAGACCAGTCATAACTGTCAGCCCATACCAGGACCTTGACTTATTTGATAGCCCTCACGCTCAGTGCACAGACATCAAGGCACAAACGCGTACAGTTTTACCAAAAAATGTTGTGCACACTAACTTGTACCTTTTGTTTAACCTTAAGATAGCAGTGCATCATGGGATGGTGTGTGTAGGAGTGTAATTGTGGATCGGGTGACAGGCAGAGCCATCACTAGCATGCATGTCAAAGCCCTGAGTATGAGACAGTAGACAGGCAGGCGCTTCTGATGGATACTCAAGTGGATTCGGGCTTCATAGGATTTTCTGAAGCTTCACTATGGCATTTCTTACCACTGTGTTTCTTTTAAAAAAAAAAAAAATGTCTTGTGGAGGCACAAAAAGCAATGAGTTCACAATCTGTTTCCTTGCTTCACTGCAGTTAGCAAAGGACAAAGAACGTCTGCAAGCCATGATGACTCATCTACATGTCAAGTCCACGGAGCCCAAGGCCACCCCGCAGCCAGTGAGTACTGCTGCAGTCATGTTAAACACATTTGTTTGCTCTTCTCCCTGCACGTAGCTACACATGAGAGCAACAAAAGCACCTCTTTCTGGACAGTTCTGTTACAATCCTTCTGAAGAACAGCTGTTTGTTCGCTAGAATAAAAATAAATACAGCTTTTTTTAATGTCTGATTTCCCCCCACCCCCATATTTCTATTTCACTTCAGGTTTGTGTAAGGAAAGTAAACCAGGACTTAGAGGGTTTGTGGGTTTTGGTGGCATAGGACTGGCTCGCTTCCTATTCGCCCCATCTGCTGACATTTGAGATCCGAAAGAGTTTTTACGTTACACTCAAAGCGCACAATTCTAGAGGTCGAAACGTTGACTGGGAGCTAATAACTAGTCTGATAACTCAAATATTGCACCGGGTTTTCTGTGCCGCACACCCAGTCCTCAGCGCCGGCTTCGATGCGTAGGTATTAATTGTACTCGGTCAAAACTATATTCTTACGTGCTGGCAGCCACTCTTGTACCATATAATGAGCTAATAAATACATCAAGTAATATCATGGACATGTCCCAGAATCTAAACAAGGATTTCAGGGCTGTGTTCTTCAAACAGGACACATTTACTAATTGATAGCTACCTGAGCAGCATTTTTGTTCTATACCCTGGATGTGCTGTAACAGCGGCATTTTGCTCTCGTGCTGTAGATCACCGTGCTTATGGAAACGCGCATATGGAGCGCGAGGAGCTCAGAGCACACACAGGAATGGCTCTTCCCACGAGCACATCTCCAACACTGTGACAAGACACACCCCCCCCCCCCATACCATAGTGTATTCGCACACGCGGCGGGGCCACGGTGACGTCAGGCTGCCTGTCTGATGGTGTGGATCAGTCAAAGGAAACGGGATCCCTGCCCAAGGGGTACGGGGGCGCATTTGTATATGGAAAGCAGTTTCACTGGCAGATAACATCTGAGGTTCTTAACAGCTCCACACCCCACCGAATCCAGCCCTGACTGCACAGCCACTGGGGTTGTCGCATCATGGCGTGCAGTAAACCGTGACTCTCAGCAGCACGGGCACTGCATGCCAGCACACCTCTGCTGTGTCACGGTGTTCAGGAATGGCACCGCTGGATGGACCGGAGCGTGCCTCCTCCTATATTGGAGTAGCCGCAGTGGGATGGGACTTAAAAGACTTGTTGGTTCAGGCCCATCAAAGCAGAGCAAGCTGGCTGACCGACTGGTTGTTAGGGAGACGCAGTGTTGTGTGTTCGCCAGCGGAAGGGCTGGCATGGCCCGCCTAATCACCGCGAGCAGATCTGTGGTTTTAATGGATTAGTCTGCTGTTTGCCTTAGCCCGGTCTTTCACCGTGGATCGAGATACGTCTCTCACAGGCAGACACACGCTTTAAGAATTATTCTGTCATTACTCGTGTGGTTAAAAATGCCCGCACTCAAAAAACACAAACCAAAGACATAAATGTTGACATGCAAACATTAACAAACATGCAGAAGAGCAGCAGCGTAATTGTTTTTATCTGTGTCAGTGGTGTCACGAAACATTCTTGTCACAAATCTGACCTTTTGCTATACACGATTAAGGGAAGACTGTTTATTTTTTCTTTAGCAGCTCTGGCGAGTCAAAGGCTTTATAATTAGATCACCAATTACCATTTAATTAATTTCTGTCTGAAGCCTCATTTCGTCTCGGCGTTGGAGTGAGCGCAAAGCATGATGGGAACAAAGGGGAGCCCATTGTTTATCCCACTCCCTTTCGGTGTTTACGGTACACAAATGCTAACGTTACGTACGTATGGACTGTTATTATGTAATGATGTGGACCCGCATCTCTCCGTCTAAAATTCAATAATATCCGTTTCCAAGGGGAAACAATACTTTAACATTTCAATGGATGTGATTTTTTTTCCCTTCTCTTTACTATTCAATCAAGTACAAATAGCCGACATTAGAAAGAAGGAGACCGCCGGTGGATCGCACCGCATTTAAGAGAACTGAAAATGGCCGTAGACGTCAAAAACACAATGCTTCTTCAAAGAGCGAGCGGGCTGCGGGTGCCGCTGCCCCAGATTTCTTTATTACACCTGCCCGTCCAGGCCAGCGCCCTGGTGGTAATGATTGTTAATAGGGTTGCGGCGATGTGGCCATAGAGGCATCCGAGTGATGCGCGTGTGCGTTAAACACTCTCTGTCCACTTTCACCTGCATCTCTTGCTCCGCGCCGCCATCGTCAGAAGAAATTAGACACCCGATACCTCGGGAGCCATCGACAGTCCTGACATTCCATTAATTTGTCAGCTCGATCCACGAACGACTGTCAGCGAGGAGACACCCCCGGCGCCTGGACCGCGCCTCTCTCCCTTTCCCTTCTCGCCGGCTTGAGTCATGTTTAATTTGGACATTGGCCTCCTTCGGCAAATTAGCAATTAGAACAATTTTGCGGGAATCTGTATATCTGTCATTAGTTTTCCTGCAAATTAATAGCGGGAGCACGAGGTCGGGCTAGAATTTTCCACTTGACTGCCGCTCCTCTGCGGAGATCTGGCACCGTTCGGAGCGGCTGCAGCTGCTTTAAGCCTCCGTATACCTTTGGAGCTCTCTGCTTAATTAGTTTACCTTGTAGCCATTATTACTAATATCCCGCCTCTCCCCCTTGGAAAAAAGCGGGTCTTTCTGCGAAATATTCCAGAGACATCTTTGTAGCGGCGTAGCCAGATGATGGGGTCATTCAGATACAGCATTTAATCATTAGATCACCTCTATAAGCATCTCCTAATTAGAGTCCTTACAATACAATTTCGCCTTGTAATTAGCCCAGATTGGCCGCTTCCTCTGTAGCTTATTAGGGGGCTTCTCAGCGGTAGGTGTGGATCACACTGTCATTTGTCAAGCGTGTTAAAGCGGTGCCCCCACCCCCCGCGCCATCCTTCGCCGTGCCCGACACCGCGGGCTACGCGCCGTCCGAACGTCGGCGGATCAAACAAAAGAGACGAGGAGGGCCGCGTTTCGCGGCGGGGCCGGGCCGGGCCGGGCCGCGCGAGCGAACGCTCATTAGGATGCTTCGCGCTTCTGGGATGCACTGACAAGGCAGATCAGAAACAGAACTTTGTCTTCCCTTGAGGGTCCATACAAGTGCACGGAGAAGATGCGATAACACCAACCACCTGAATCACCCCGAACATCCAGATCTTTAATCCTTGCTATATAAATACAAAAACACTTACCAGAAAATTAAAATAAATAAATAAAATGAAATAAATAAATTAATAATAATAATAATAATAATAATAATAATAAAACAATTTCCAATACATTTGTGACCGGTTCTATTCTCCATAGCACAAGTACATTAACCCGCTGAACCCTAATTATCTCGTCCACGTGTAATACAGCCTGGTTGTGTTTTTGAAACCTCTATTTTGTAGACAACGGATAAATGACCACCTCAGAAAAAGATCTACAAAAACGTGTCCTTGCGGTTATACTTGCTACCGTAGCTCCATTTTCTCGGCAAATACAGAGACCGGTGACTATTCTTACAAATTCTGTCAGCATTATGTTTCTCTTCAGTGACTTCTTAGTATGTATTTATATTCGTTCACAGTATGAATCCTCAGCCCTCTGATAATTGTAATGAAGGTGTAGGCTGCAGTCTGATATCAAATATCATATCCTTTTGTTTTTCCTGCATTCTGCTCAAAAATCGACTTATCGCCATTTTCTGAAATCCTCCGCAACTGGACCATGACAGTTCTCATTTTCGCTAAGGAGCCTAACGATAACGGAGATGTCAGCAAATTTTATTATGAGCCGATTGTCATGCTGCCTTCCACAGCTGTTGGTGTGTGAGATGTAAAGCATGGGTGGGAGGACACGCCCTTGAGAAGATCCATTAACTGTAATGTTGCTGTACCACTTACTGAAATGTTCAGTAAGAGATGACTGTGGATAATCCCTGCTTTTTTCCCCCAAAACAAACAGCTGAACCTGGTGTCCACCCTCTCCAAGACGGTGCCAGAGGCGTCCCCGCAAAGCTTACCTCAGACCCCAACCACTCCCACTGCACCCCTCACACCTCTAACCCAAGGCCCCTCCGTCATCACCTCCAACAGCCTGCACGGCGTCGGGCCAATGAGAAGACGCTACTCAGAAAAGTACAACATGCCCATCTCCCCAGGTAAATACGCTGCCGGTCATGTCTCCCTCCAAAGACCTCATGCGCATCATAACCTGGCGATTTTCAAAAAAAATCAGCTGTTCTATACCCTGAACAACAGTGGGATAACAAATCTCTTCTTTTAATTGTGTTTGTAACATTGAATTGTCATTTTCATGCCCATATGCAGATATTGTTCAGAACAAGGAGTTTTATATGAATGCCGAAGTAAGACCTCCATTTACGTACGCCTCGCTAATACGGCAGGTAAGGATGCATGCTGAGCCAAGGCCAGTAACGGGGAATGTTTTTAATCTGTCACTTCCCAAATTGCATTGTAATCTGCTTCACTGACTTGGCTCATTGAAATTGGATGTAGTTTATTACTACTTGAAGGAGACACAAATGCGTTCATCCACCCTCCAAATTCTGCTTCCTCTTTTTACATTTTAAATGTAATTCAGACAAACAGCAATGCATTAACCATCTGCAAATGAGCAGAAAAACTGTAAGCAGGATTTTTAAAATGGCCACTTATAACAATTCCTTTTGATTAAGCATCACAATGGCTTTGATTATTATGAAATTCATTTCACACAACAGTAGGAATGAACCTGTTAAACGATGGCCAGTCAATTATCGCCAGCCACTGTAATCTCTGATCTCAAGAATTAATCTGGGCTCAGGATAATTACTGGTCTATAATCTGCCTGAGAAATGTTTTTGCTTTTCTTCATTAGAAGAAAAAAATGGTAGAATGTGTTTAAAGCTGTTAAAATAAATGAAAAGCATTCTTAATACAATGCAACGTATAGTGGAGAAGTACGTTGTATATTTCTGCAACCTGTGTGTTTGAGAAAGAAGAAGGAAATCATTTCCTCTTTTCCTAGGCTATCCTCGAATCGCCAGAAAAGCAACTAACACTAAACGAAATCTACAACTGGTTCACACGAATGTTTGCATATTTCAGACGTAATGCAGCAACATGGAAGGTATGTTCCCCACCTTTCAGCAGAACGCTTTTTTTTTTTTTTAACAAAATGGGAATTATTCCAAGTACCAAAAATGAATATGTATACCATGCGTTAAGAAAAACTCTTTTGATTTAAAACAATTTTAAAATGAGCTTCTCTTTGTATAAAAAAGAAGAAATGCGTGCTCTTTATTTAAGTGTTAAATAATTGTAATTGCTGAGTTCAGCAAACCAGCCCCCCCAGCATTTAAACATTAGACGCTTCTTTCTCTCTGGGAGATGCATAAAATGCAAACATGTGGGCTCTCTTTGTAAGACCCTGGGAAGGTGCACAAGCGTGGGCCACGCAGCCCCCAAGCCTGCTGTGGTCCCGCAGCTCTTTAGCTCCGCGCTCCACTGGACACTGACAGGCCTTCCGTGGGGGCACATTGTAGTCATAAACACCGACCCCCGCCCCACCACCACCACAGTGCAGTCCTGTGTGGAGACTGAGCTGGACTCACACGCACTCAGACCTTCACACAGACATAAACATACACACACACACGCGCGCGCGCGCGCGAGCAGCAGCAGATCCATGTGTCAGTGTGCGGTTGGTTTGAGTAGAGCGACCCGCACAGTGCACAAATGGTTTGATGAATAGCCGACTCCGGGACCATCTGTACCGGCTGCTATTTTCTTTTCCCCCATTCTTAGCATTTTACTAAAGTCATAACGGGCACGGATGAGCCAGAAAGTAATGTCCGCCTGGTTTGCCAAAAACTTTGCTCAGAATCGGGAGCTGGGTAGAATTATAAATTGGTTCTCTTCCCAAACAGCATTTCTTCTGCTTATTAATTTTCTTGTACAGACAGTGTGAAAAGGACAATGTTGGGGCTGATAATCATTACATTTTAATGTTGATATGTGTCCTCCCATGCTGGAGCTTGCAGGGTTTTAGCCTTTAACACAGATGCATGTTGTTCTTGCCCTTGACATGCTACTTTTGTGAAGTGCTCCTGTTGGACCCTTTCCGTGTTCTGATAGAAACCTTCTCTTCCTTTCACACCTGCTGCAGAACGCAGTCCGGCATAATCTTAGTCTTCACAAGTGTTTTGTGCGAGTAGAGAACGTAAAGGGGGCAGTATGGACAGTGGACGAGGTAGAGTTCCAAAAAAGAAGGCCACAAAAGATCAGCGGGTAGGTCCGCCATTGCCCGAACTCCAGGGCAGCATCAGCGAGAGTGGTGCATGATGGGAGAAGGAGAAAGTGCTCCATTTCATCGTCTGTGTGCTGCGACGCCCACCCCATCCCTGCCCCCTCTCGCTTGCTTCGCTGTGCATCTCCAGCTTCTGGTGCCCTGCCCTTGGTGATGCAGAGTAACGCACATTGGCTTATGCTTTGTTGCATTTTTATCCTCACCCCTCCACCCACCATCTCCCCCCCCCCCACATGCCTGCTGTCTGTCTTTTTTGTTTGTGTGTCTGTCCTCCATCCCACTCCTGCCACCCCTGCTCCTGCATCTGCCTCCCCCACCTCCCTCCACCAGGGCGCCATCCGCACCAACCTTTCGCTGCATAAGTGCTTTGTGAGAATAGAGGATGAGTTTGGGTCCTTTTGGACCGTCGATGACCAGGAGTTTAAGCGCGGCCGCCACATACAGCGGGGCCGTCCCCGGAAGAACTCTGATGAGCTGCTTGTACAGTAAGACCTCCTCCCCCACCTGCATCCCAGCTCTTCTGCTGCTGCTCTGCATGCAGCTCCTGTGCGCTCCACCTCGCACTCCCATGCCCCCCCACACCCTCCCGCTAAACCCTGCTTTCACACAGCTCCACTCCATCAGCTGCCGTTCCTTCCCCTCTCCGCAACTGTACATGTGAATGAAAGGTCGTCTCACATTTCTTAACTGTTTTAATATATGTCAGATGTAAACAATAAGTAATGCTATATAATGGTATTTCTATACACTGATTGTACAGCTACTGTAGAAGAAACTTGAATGACATCTTGTCGTACATGTTGAATGTCTGTCTGTATCAAATTAGCACACTGCAAGATATAAAGTAGCCTAGCACCACTTAGTCTTACTGAGAAAGTGTGTTAAAGTCCACCAAGAAAAGAAATTGTATCTACTGTGTATTTGCCATGTTTATCACTAAGTGTGCTGACAGTAACTGTAAGTGGTATAATAGACTCTCGTATGTTGAGCTGGCAATGACAAAGTCAACAATTGCCCTGCAGTAACTGTGTTCTCGATCACATGTACAGAAGCCCCGCCCTGGTGAAGAACATACAGACTAGTCTGGGTTATGGCCCAGCACTCTCTGCTGCCTTTCAGGTATGCCTGGCGAAGAGTCTTCATTCTACTCGTTCGCGCATCAGTATTAATTGACTGTATGGTTAGTAGAAACATGCTGCTGTAATAAACATTCGTGCTGTACTGTAACAGTAAGGTTAGGCATCACTTTAAAGGCACAGCAGCAGTTTTCCTGCCACCACTTAGAACAAGTAGCCTTCCTGTCTCCCAAGTGGGATAACCTCTGACACAATTCCCTTCTTCATCAGGCTTCGATGGCAGAAAGCAACATACCTCTTTACACTACTGCTTCCATCGGAAGCCCCACTCTCAACTCCTTGGCCAACGCGATCCGGGAGGAGCTGAACGGGGCGATGGACCACGGGAACAGCAACGGCAGCGACAGCAGTCCCGGCCGCTCCCCTCTGCCAGCTATGTGAGTGTCACACGGGTCTGCCGTTCGGTCACACACAGCCCTCAACGGGGAGATTAAACAGTCCTATAAAATGTGCAGATCCTCTTTTGAAAAGCAGGGCGGTGAAAATGACTGCGAGCAGGTGAAGTCTGTAAAGTGCCACTTAATGCCTCTGCTAAGAGAAACTCCACCTTTTAGTTTGCTTCTGAGCCTTTTCCAGCAGAGAAACATGAACGTGCTTTTATTACAGGCAAAAATGTTTCACGCTGTGTTGATTTTAGCAGTTACAATCGGAACTCATCAGACGTGTGCAGTGGGATTGTTTTCTGTACACAAAATGAAAAATACTCTTTTTGGCGTTCAGATTCTTCTAGGAAGCCAAGATAAAAATAACAAAGCATAATTAGACTGTATGAAATGGTCACTGTTTTCCATGTTGGAAAGCTGCGGTTGGACTGGAAACCACAGCTCCCCATACACTTGTTGTATAGGAGTGTCTGCTAATTTGTCTGAAGCCTGAAATAACACAGTACTGACGGCATGGTTTCCAGATGTGAGAGGCTACTGATGTGTTTAGGCCAAAGACTTATAGGTAGCACTGCAAAATATTCCAACTAGAGGGAAACACTACTAGAAAAGGAGAAAGGTGGAATAATGAGCTTTCAGAGGAGAGGAAGAACACATCCGAGGCTTATGGAGCATGGCTGTGGGCGTCGCTGTGGAAACGGAAAGGGATTGGCAGGATGGGTGCTCCAACCCAAAGGCTTGCTCCCTCCTTCTCCCTCTAGACTCTCATCAGATCTGATCTCACTAAATACTTCTCTCACAGCGTGCATGTTGGAAAAAGTGTCTTTTAGTCATTTTTTTCAGTCAAACGATAGAATATGCGTCTCAGTGCTTATTATTATTATTTATTATTATTATTATTATTATTAATAGCTAGCACATGCGTGCGCACACGCAGTACAACAGAGACTGATGCCAAAGTGACAGACCTGTACAATTTCGAGGAAACTTTGCCATTTTTCCCTTTGTAGTCACAGTCTAATCAGGTATCAAGAACTAATTACCGGCAGAATTAATGCAAAACTCAGCATGCTGTTCAGTAGCAATAATAATAACAATTTCATGTTTGCCCTCCAGCAAGGGATCAAAACCTGAGGCAATGTGACTTGTGGAACTGCTTTGATCTAAAACCAATAGACAGGATGTCCTTTTTTTTCTGCGCTAAACCGTGTCATCTAATTATCACTTGTTGGAGAAATGTAGGTTACACTTTGACGTCACCAACACCACGAAAAATTTATGCATAAATAACTGTTTTCGCTTAAATCCCTCTTAGAACATATTAATCCGTACAAATATTTCCCTAATTTGGTTGTTAAAAAAGAGGAATTCCTCAGCAGCAGCCAGGCCTGTAAAGCTGAGAGGCAGCCTGCGATGGCAGCGTTCACAGCGCCGATTAACGCCAGGGATCCCCACAGCTGGCAGAGGTTTGTTTTTCACACCCTGCCCCTACCCCCTCCTCGCTGCACTACAGCTCCCCCACGCTTTGTTCCTCTGGTGTTTCTGTAATGAGAAATTTGGCAGATCTCATCTCCTCTGTGCCTCCTTTGCCCGTGCTGCGGCCCAGGTTCATGTTTGGCCTTGTTTACAACTGACAGCGTTATTATTCTCATAAGGGCTGTGTTCCTTATCGCCATGTAGCGCCAAGCAACAGCCTTTTCTACCGACCGCTGCCGTCCCATCCTCTCCCCCCCCATTGACACTTTAGCAAAAATATGCATTCATTTAGAGTTCCGGCAACGCACGTCACCAAGCGTCTGGCCCACCATGTTCGCCTGAAGTTGATTAATGACAGACCCTCGCTCGGGGTCGTCCTCCGGGGACCCACCTCACAGGTTCTGCATGTAAACGAGTGGGGGGTGCCGCTGGGGAGGGGGGGCTGGTAGGGGTGGCCACACCTCCACGGAGACTGTCCTCCCCTCGTGTTGTCTCGTATTGTTGATCTGGCTCATTTATCAATTTTAAGTGAATACCCTCTTGTCAAGCACCATGAAAATAAAAGCTCACAGGTTTCCTGCAGCGCTGGAAAAACCTGCAAAAAACTCGGAGAGGTTGTCAGACACAGCCGGGTTCTTCAAGTGTGCCATTAAAAGCAGTCGGGTTCCTCTGCTTAACTTGTATGTCTCAGCTTCGACATGAGCACCTTTTTATATGACTGTTTCCGACATAAATGTGAGGTACGGCTAAGCAAAAAGTACTCAGCCATTCCTAACCAATGTGTTTTTATCCTTCTGTGCTGTTTTTGTAGGCATCATATAAACGTTAAAGAAGAACCACTGGACCCTGAGGAACACGAAGGTCCGCTGTCCCTTGTGACAACAGCCAACCACAGTCCAGATTTCGACCACACCAGAGATTACGAAGATGACCAGGGGAACGATGACATGCAGTAGGCCGGTCTTCCCATGTCCTTCAGAGAGGCAGAACTAACTCAAATCGTCTGTGCAGTCTTTCCACAGACAAAAACTAAGGCTGGATTCTCAGTCTCCTTTTGACAGCTATAAAAATGTTTCTATTGACTTTTAGTGCCATTAAATACAGAAAAAATACATTGGAAAAAATCCCATTTGGGAGTATTTTTGGTTTATTTCTACTTTTTGTTTGAGTGGAGAAAAGTTTCTACTCAACATGCATTGGATGGACCCGTTTGGTACTTGGGACATGGTTGGGCATGTTGCCCCTGGTCTTAGGCCGGACATTGCTGTGCGCAGACTGCTGGGCCACCGCACGCCATCAGCAGTGTGACGACGTCGGCCCCACGCACTTCAGCCCCACGCACTTCAGCAGTTCCGACGGACAATTTCAGTTATGCACCGTTGTACGGATTCAGCTCATTATCACTGCCTTCAGTCTGCATTGGTTTGCTTCCATTACAGTTAGAAAGGGCGTTCTTTTTGGTGTGATGGGGGTCTGGGTGTAAAAGTAAATGTGACGTTTATTTTCTTTGTCCGTTGCCTTTGTTTGCATTTAATTCAGAATTTTTTTTTTTTTTTTGTACTGACCGAAACTCAAACTGTGGATAAGTTTTATGTGGTCAGCACTTGATGAATGTTTGTTCTCCTTTATTTTTTTTTTTTTTTTTACATGAAGCAGAATGTCACATACCAAGTAGTATTTTTCTGTCATTTATTCCATGTGCTTCAGAATGCCTGCCCACATGACCAACACCTCCCACACCAGAACAACCACTACCACTCATTTTCCGACAAACATTTCATCCTTGCCCACCCCCACCTCAAGATCATGAAGTCCAGCAGTAATGCACTACTCACAATGAAGGCTCCATCTATGCATCTATGAAGTTTTTATTTATGGTGGGAATGAATGACAGAGAAATCAAGCAAAGAATAATATGAATTACACTTTCAAAATGACAGAACTTCCAAAAGATTAAATTTCACTCATCACAGGAATGCATGTTTACTACACTGTTTTCACCCACTTTTTTTAAAAAAAAATATGAAATGTAAGGTATTATAGTGCAACATGCTATAGAAATCTGTAAGCCAAGTTTATCTGTAGATAAACTTGTATTCCCACACTGTAATTTTAACCACTGAGAGAGAGAAAACCATTAGGACTGCCACTGAGTGAAGTTCACATTCGCCACCTACTTGGTATACCTGCAATTTTGATGATTTAAAAACATCGATAAATAATAATCCTACTTTGTGTTTCAAACAGCATATGCATAGACCCAACATTATGGCTTCCAAAGAGGGAAACTACTACTGCAGGACCCCCGCCCCCCGAGAATTTAACTGTACTTGGTTTGAACCTCCGGACACAGACGGGTGTCTCGGTCACCCAAAAAAGTGTTATCAAGAGGGTCAGTCAGTTTTTTTTAATTTTTTTTTTATTATTGCGCCAAGCCTTCCTGTCAGCACACAGCAGCATTGCCATGGGAACGTGTAGCATGGAACCTGAGCCACATCGGGTCATGCAACTCCCACCCTCCCAAAACCTTTGTGGCAGGTGTCAAGAAGAAAGATGCAAAAGCCTGATTCAAGATTCACATGAAAACAAGTTTAGGACTGCAACAAACCACTTTATTTATTATTAGTTTTTATTTTAGTTGTTGAGGTCTTAGATGTTGTTGATGTATCCAATATTTTGTTCTGTGACTACCAAAGATAAACTACAAAGCAAACAATGTTCTCTGTTCCATGCTTTAGCAGACAAGGCCAAATATCCTCCTGCTGTATACAAAGGGATTTGAAGGCAGAGAATACGCAAATTGTGTCTAGCCTATAGCAAATTAAGTAGAGATTAAGCTCCTCCGGGTGTTACACTATAGTGAACGTTCAAGCCAAAGGTGTCACTTAATGAGGAGCAACAAACACGAGACCAAAAGAGAGCAGATGGACATACGACCAAATTTGGGGAAAACGGTGTCTTTGGGCCAATGAGAAGGGAGCATTCCATCTTGGAAAGGCAACTGTAACTGGGTATGGAAAAACATAGTGTACTGGTCATGATGATGATGATGATGGTGGTGATGTTGTTCATTGTCTTCATTACAGTAGGCAGGAGAGATTTACAGAGAACAATGTGAACAATTATATACTTCAACTGGACCACAAAATGATTAAATGTTTATGCTTCTTATTGATTCTAAGTTTGTAACCTATAAAATAAAAAGGATTGTATGCCACTTTTTTAGTCCTTGTATCAGGACTTCAGTTCTTTCTTAACCTTGGCAACGCTTTGATTGTTTAGTTTCTGTCGACTTATTACTTTTTATATTAAAAAACACTCCTGTCAACTAATAAGCTGGGTACAAGGTACTTTATGGCAGTTATTTTTAGGTTTTACCATGCATTTGTTAATGATAAAAAGGGCAATCTGTGGTTTAAAATGTTATTTAATATCCAGGCAGCTGTAGGGCGATGGACAGAATGGGATCGTGAGAACGCTTCCCGTTCAGTCAGACCCAGTCGTTTGCTGGTCAGCGTGGTATTTAAAGGGGAAAAGCTGGTAGATTAGAACATTCTCAGCATGTGTAGCTTGACATTACTAAAGATAACAGCATGAGAAAACTGTTAGTACGCATACCTCAGTTCAAACCTATAGGGAATGATTTTTAAAAAAAAAAAAAAAAAAAAACATTTCACTCAGTTGCACTTAGTTGTATGTCTTTGCATGTTTAGTCTAAAACTGTAGCAAAAAATATTTTAAAATGATAAAAAAATAAAAATTAAATTAGAGCTTGTTTATCTTGGGGGTCTCTCGTCCTTTTAGCAAAACCAATCCAAACCTCAGGCCTATTTCCATGAAGAAATCACGCTTTGTTTGAATCTCATTTTCTACATCTATCTACATCTATTTTCAGATATACAGATACTTCTATTGGGTGGGCTTTCCTAGGTTGTACATACATGTTCGTATAACCTTGTGTCTTTTCTTTTTATGGTTCTTTTTCTTGTTCCTTTCAATGATAAAAGTACATCTGTGTTATTATGTTTGCTTTATCGCAACTGCTTTGTATTTACTATTAAAATAGCTATGAAAAAACTGCTGTATGTATTGGAATAGCAAAATGTGCTGCAAATGTATTTTACTGAGTAATCCTTGCTTTAAAAGACATTCAAACAAGGAGGCATCTGTGGGGGGGTGGTGGTGGCTGTGGTGGGGAAAGAGCGGGATTATCCCAGATTTTGGATTTTAAACTGTAAAATAGAAAACAGACTTTTCTCTTATCATTGACCTAAGCATTTTGTACAGATTTTTTTCTTCTTTGTGTTAAAACTGTTTTTGATACTTCCCCCCTTTCCACAATCCAACCACTGGCCCTGTGGCTGTACAACTGTATGTACAATAGGGGTAGACAAGTTTATTTCCTGCATACCAAGGAAATACTGCATGACTAATATTGTAGCATCACAGAAATGTTAAACACAGTCCAAGTGGTCAGAAATAATTTTGGGGTGTTATCAATCCGACGTTTTATACAAGAATCAATAGTGGGGGGGGGGAATGCAGTGCCAAAATGTGAAAAATGTGTTACATGGTTTGTTTCATATAATCAAGGGATGTTTCACTGAATCAATCCATATCACTATTAGGAGTGCAAGGCTATTTTATGTTGGGATTTTTTTAAAGCAGACTTTATCTTAAGTTTATCTTTTCTAAAGATAAAAACCAAGCACAGTGGCTAAAGGTCTTAATTTGAGCACACACAACAGCAATGGAGTACAAGAAATGGGTCCTTCTCTTGACATACTTTCGCATATGGAATACAGTGGACTGAGCAAAATACTCTTGATTTCTTTTCAGCAGGTGTTAGACTCCCCTGGCCCCCCCAAAAATGACTTGAGGCCAAGTTTATTAGCCATCGATTCATTAACCTTCACATCCCTATTTTAGCTGTTCAGTGCAATCCGACCACCTTCCTGCTCCAGGTTCTAGACCAGATGCTGCCAAGAAGTCGTCAGGGTGCTTCTGTGTTCCAGTGAGCAGATAGTTTCCTGTTTCAGGCTTAAAAATAGATGCTCGTCACTGTCACTTTGTAATTCCCATTCATTCTCCATTATTCCATGTCTGCTTATGCAGACAGTTATGTTGTACAGTCAGTCTTTAACTGACTTAAGCATTCTAAAATGCAATAAAATACTGGTTGTTGACACTGTGTTCCTGCAGCCCATTTATTGATCCACTGTGATCTGTGGTGCACGTGAAGTTTACGTTCGTCAATTACAAGGCAACTGCTCGCACCGCACGCGTGCCACGGCAACTCGACTGTATGGCACCGGGAGGGCGGGAAATATCTGTTCTGTGCTCACAAATGTGTAAAAGTGTATCTTTGCCAATGAAGCCAAAAACTTGCACCGCCTTGCATCAATGATTCCAACACATTTCCACTGCCTTTTTATACCCTTTGTAATTCAGCTAAAACTACAAGTTTGTCATCTGATGCCGCTCCAACTCAGTGCGGATGACCACCACTTGTGCCTGCATTTCAGACATTAAATTATCCGGTAATTAAAAAGAGACGCTTAAACTGTCTTTTCCCAACAGCAATTTAGGTAACTGCATTTGATCAAGCTATAAATTGTAAATGCATTAAAATTCCAGAAATATTAGTGATATGGATTTCTTGATGGAAATTAATGCTGATGACCAAGGCTTGCTTTTTATGACGGAAGCACGGGTCGTGCTGGCCACAAAACAAGAGACCAAGATCAAGTCAGAGCACTTTTAATCTTGTGAAACAAGCAATTACAAATAGTTGCATCGATTCGTTAAAAAGCTTTAGGTGACATAAATTGTTTCTCGCTTAGCTTACTGCTCCAATACATAAATGTCAAATAGTAGTATATTATTAATTAAAGCCATGAAAAGACAAGATTTAATGGAAACAATATAAAAATCACGACTTCCGTCTCCTATAGGCAGTATTTTTACCAAGCAGCCACGGTACTGAAATTGTGCTCTGTGGTCAAAGCTTTTCTGTCGCCTCTTCCTGTATCAACCAAACATGACACAAGTTCTCAGAGAACACAGGGTGAAGAGATTATGCACAGTTTCTACAAATGACACACGGCCGCTAAGTTTTTGGGATATGTAGCGCAAAGATTATCAAAATGTTTTCGGTTAATTTTAACGTCTCCGCAATAACGTACATAAGGGGTTCAGTAACTCAATAATTTACCACACGCTTTTCTCAACAGTAATGCACAACTCGGTAAACAAAATACCAAAAGATGTGGAGAGGGAGATGCAGCCATGCAATTCTTGAAGTGCAGTCGCCTAGTCCTACGCCACTTTTTTCCAGCGTGCACTATATGTGTATTTTTTTTTTACAAATAACGTGGTATCTGTTTACGAGGCAGAGAAGCGATCAGGAAAAAAGTGTGTTCAAAAAAAAAAAAAAAAGAGGTGCTTTGCAACCCTTCCTGAACGTTCATCACAGTTTAGAGGGCGATTATTCCATCCAAAGAATCCAAAACCAAGAAGCAGCCGGAGTTAGGGGAGTCCAACGCTGACTGAGGGCAGAGTGAGCGAGCAGGTCCTACAGGCATCTGGGAGCAGATCCACCAGTGGCCCTGAGTGCTGTCCACAGTCACCAAGCCCTGATTCACAGATTAAAATTATAAATACTTACAACTCCCTTGCCGAGTTAGCACGGCTCATAACAGCCCACTCGGACCGCCGGGAGCCGCATACGATGCTCGAGCATTCACACATCTTACTCCAGGAAAACGCAATAACTAAAGCACTAAATGGCTGCCTCCGCTTGCTGGTATCTGACAACATTCCATACTGGGTGAAGAATTCTTTGCCTTCAATCACACAGGGTCACATTTAGGACTATTTCTGCCCATATGTGAAAGTAAGAGCTATTCAGCAACAAAAGTCTTTCAAAGCACTAAACCGAGCAATACAACGTGCGTGAATATGGTCGACTGCAATGTGCAAACAGGTTTTTTTTTTTAAATTTTTTTTTATTTTATTTAAATTCCCATTCATTCTTATTATTCTCGCAGCAAAGTCTGCTTCGGTTTCAAAACGATCGCCTATCGCCATCTCGAAACCACCTAGCGCTCGGGGTTTCAGAAACAGAATAAAACGATTAGCCCTTCATCATATTTACACATATCGAATTGGAGTAACGCGACTCGATTTCTGCTCCTCATCCCATTCTAATTAAAGCGGAGAAAAGCAACCGCAATCCACACAAGAGCTTTACTTTAATAGTCGATGCTGGCAAATTCCCAATATTGCAGTGTGGCAATTAGCAGCCCCACAGTATTTGCTATTCATGGTTTGATGTAAAAACTTGTTTATTAAGATGGGCTGGAGGCGCTGGTGTGCAATAGACCTGCCTGTAATTAGATTCCAATTATTTGTCTGTTTCTGATATTGTAAACTGGCACTTAGCACATCAGTTAAATTGACACAACTGTGCTGCTTGGTTTGCTCGGTAATTAAAACATGTTCTGTTAATTGGATGATGACCACTTTATTCCAGGGCTCTTGTGTTTGCTTTTTGCGGCGAGCGGGCTGTTTGGATCATGAGTTGCCAGACGCTCCGCTAATCAGCCCCTGTTTTGTTTCAATTACCACCTGCTGTTCAAAGACAGGCCCCCGCCCTTCTCTAAACAAGGCTGCGCTCGCATGTTTTCCACCAGAATTCAAACATTAGAGAAATTAATACGCATCTTTTGAGGTAGCGCGGCTACGTTTCAAAGCGAGTTCAAGCAATTAGCGGGAAACTTACGAAGCGCAGTCCTGATTAAAGAATAAAGGCGCTTTATCGCATTACTTGGTATTCCTCTGTGTGAAGCTGCGCGTAATTGCTTGTGTTGAGTAAATACCGGCGTGCAGCGCGTCTTATTTTAATGTCCGTTACAAAGGTTGCAGTTCTGGAAAATTGTTGCGCTTTGTTATCCAGACAGCGACTGCAGCTGTAGGCAAATGCAGCCTTTTAGATGTTGCGTGCGGGCGTCCGTCCAATCCGCCTCCTCCTTTGTTGGTTTGTTTGTGGCGCGCAGTGCTGATTCGAATTAACTAATTAGAATGAGCTCACCTACCCCATTATTTCGGTTGCCACCGCAGTCAATTGGAGAGCCTATACATGGCATGGATGAAAGGCACGAGCCCTGGGTCTATTTAACGCACTTTTAGCAAATGACCACCTTGCAGACACCCAGCAAAGACAAACAAAAAAAACTTAAAGGAGGCCTACGCTGGAGGAAAATTTAAAAAAAAAAAAAAAAAAAAAAAAAAAAGCATCGGCAGCATCTATGTAGACTTTGACTTCGAAGGTTGTTTCCAATCGCTCCGAATTACAGCACGGCGCCGCCTCGGTCCGATTCGCTGCCGCCGAACGGACGATGAGGTTCGGTACAGGTGAGAGGTCATTAGACAACAAACGGCACAAATAATTATTTCCCATTAACACTAAACACAAGTAGGACATAGTAAGGAAACGCATCGGTTAAAACAATTCGAAGCTAACAGAAAGTAATAAAGTAGTTGACATTTGGAAATGAATTTTCTGTTCTCATTTGCCGCCACCCCACCCCCCCGAGTTCAATGCTTTTATTTAAGAAAGGCTATCACTTAAACATGTCATAAATGGTGTTTACCTGCAGTAAGCCTAGATTGAGGAGGTCTGTGACTTCACACCAACGCCCCCCTTAATCTCTATTGACTGGCACGGTAATTTTCTCAATGCCGATGTCAAAAACATAAACATGTAATGTTCGTTTTCGCAACCGGGAGATCTGCTAGAGTGAATTTCAAGTGCTTATTCAAATATTTCATTAAAATGTAAATTTTACAATGGTGCTCGCCTAGCTGTGCACAAGGCATGACTTAAGTTATGAAGCTATGACTGCATTGCCTTCTGACGCCAATTAACTGGGACTATAAAGCTTTACCTTGTTTTATCTAGGAGAGTAGTAGGCCAACTAATGCATCACACGCAGGAACAGGAATTTGGAGGAAAGGTATTGACGACGGAGATACGTGGGTGGCAAAATAAAGAAAACCCAATTAAACAACGTGTCTCCGGCAGACTGCTAGCTAATCAATTCTCTTATCTCCACAAAGTGCAAATTTACAGATTAAAACTGATGCCATGCAAAAATAAACGGTAGCAGAATTGCAGATGGAAAAAAAAAAAGCCTTAATATAACCTAAATATAATCTGAGGTATCATCGGGTGGAATTTCAAACCGTCATGGGGCAGCAGGAGCTGGCGGTGCAGTCCCAAAGGAGGAAGTGATGAGCGCCCTGCCCCTGGTTCCCCACAAAGGTTTATCACATCGCCACAGGTGATACGCCCTGCTACAAATCAATAGCTGTCCTTAAAGCCTTACTGAAACTCACCAACATTCCATAAAGAGGATAAATAGCACTGAAATGGTCTTAAGGAGTTACAGAAAATACAGTAATGCTACATCTTATTTGGCTCTGTCTTTTAACAAGGGGGGGGAGGGGGGGTGTCCCTTCTCAACATTACCCTTAGGCTGCCTAAATTTCTCTGAACAGTTTTCTAAACTGATACAAATTTATGAAATGCAGGAAACAGCAAGTTGATCTGATTCAGGTTTAAGTCTTCAGCCTTTGCCTTTTTGCCATTACCAAACAGGAACAAATCCTAAAAGCGTGGCGAAGCATTTGCAGGCTACCTCCTGTTTTCGACAAGATTTTAATGCTGGAAACAACATCCACCTTTTATTTCTATATTTATTTATTTATTTCCTCATTTTTAACATTCAGAGGAAGACAGAATGGTTGCAGGTGGTGATGAAAATAAAAGCCATCCATCATTATTTATTAGGCATGAAAAAGATACACAATAATGTAATTTAATCTCTCAGCAGACAATTATTTCCACATATTGATAATGCAATGCGAAAACTGCCATGAATCCTAATATGATGTTTGCTTTTATTGGTGTATAATACAACCAGAACAAATAATGTAATTGTTTCAGGAAGAAAATGTAATTATTTGCACATGCTAACATTATAATACCAATCTGCCTGAGACAATAGTATCATATTATTTTGGTGTGCTTAACTAGTTATAATTTGCATTACGTTATAACGTCTGTGTGGTAACAAAGACTGTTCCACTCTTGCTTTGTGCCTCTGTTCTTGTTTTCTCTACTGCAATTCTCACTCTGCACATTTTTGATCCCACAGTATTAATAAGAGCGACCATTCATACTGCCCTTTCACGTGTACAACCTGGTACTGCAACTTTCGCAAACGCTGCTTTGAACAGTCCTCCTATTCTGAGGTAACATTTGTTATTGGGGGAAAAAAAAATCTGCAACAACTCTTTTCTTTTTTAAAGTAGATTTTAGGTAGAATTTTTGCAAATATATTGGCTACAAAAGAAGCTCCTAAAGTTAAAATAAGCTTAAAATAAGCGCACAGTTACAACTGACAAGAAGGGAAATTGTACAGGATGTATTACATAAATATTAAGCAAGGCATTTCAAAGCATACCCACCCTAAGGTGTATTGTTTGTGATGTTGCTAAGGAGAAGCAAAGCTATGCAAAACAATACAACCTCCAAGGGTGTTTGTTTAAATGGAAAAAGTATGGACAACAGTAGCGTCAGTCTGAAGAAACTTTTTATTATAAAAGATAAATATCCATGCAAAAAATATGCCAGGTTGAAAACTATATAAATATGAATGTGTCAGAGAATGAAACATGTGCCTCTTATTTCAGTAAGGAAACACTGTATTGAACCACTGGCCAAGGCTGTCAATGTAAAATTGTATGCTGTGGCATCAAAATGGAATGCTGTGTCTCTCAGACTTTATGAAAATGTTTTATTAATGAATCATTATACACACTTCAGCATAAAGGTATTTGAGATATACAGTAGTAGGAGCTGCAAGCAGCAAAAATGCTTTCATCTTAATTAATAATCTATCTATATACAATAATGTTTGTCTTGCACAGATTAAATAATGTTATTTTAAAAAAAAAAAAACAACTTATCACCAGAACTTCCATCTCTTTTGGAAACAATTTTTGAGAGAAAGAAAAGATGGATTTATTTGGATGATCTTTTGAAGCGTTAGTAACTATGAAACAGGAATCCCCAAAAATTCTCTTTTTATTCTCTCAGGCAGTCTGGTACACAACTGAGCCTCTTTTGCTGCACAAAGACCGTGTGAAGACACCATTGTGCACCGGAGGGTAAAGCTGAGTTGGCAACTCATTAGTGATTTGTAAATGATATTTGCTCCC
The DNA here is from genome assembly GCA_018136845.1 of Heterotis niloticus. Taxonomy (NCBI): domain Eukaryota; kingdom Metazoa; phylum Chordata; class Actinopteri; order Osteoglossiformes; family Osteoglossidae; genus Heterotis; species Heterotis niloticus. The sequence continues at coordinate 36,446,879 of CM030888.1, read as the reverse complement.
TTGTGACATATCATTTAAAATGGTTTTCTAATAATAACACCTACTGATATTAAAATAAGAGGCCCTCATGTTGCAAATTCTGCAGTCCTCAGATACTACAGGGTAGTGGTATTGTCTATAAATTCATTTTCACATATTGAGTAAATGCCAGCAATTTTTATGGTTCCTATAACATCCTAGTGTCATACTACACACACACACACACACACACACACACACACACACACACACACACACACACACACAAAGACTGCCCAGTGTGGCAGTGACTGAAGCAGGTACCACTCTAGTCTTGCTCTACTGGATGAATATTTCATTTTTGCATATCAGACGGGGACGCAGTTGCAAGTTCTGCTATCCCAGTAGGGAAGAGGTTCACTTGAGACACACCTGGGCTCCTCTCCCTGCAAAGGCTCCAACTCCAGAATTGGATACGACTCCATTCCATTTTGCTTCTTCAATAATAATCACCATACTGGAAGATCCACTATTTACATCATGGTCACCAAGTATCATAGTCACTTTGTGACTGAAAAACACTAACTGGTGAATGCTTACAAACTAAATGCCTTCAACAATTCAGCTATCGCCTTCATTTTTTTTTTTTTTTTTTTTTTACTGATTCTGGGCATGTTCTGCATCTGTCTGGGTCATGTTTCCTGCATTATTTGCATAGGGTAGGGTAAACTTGGCACGTGTCTCGGTGCAGAATAAACCCAAACCTCAACGTAGGTCACTGCTCCAGGAACACGGCGCCGAACAAATGAACAAGCGGCTCGGAGATCAACAGGGCTCCCGTGCTGAACGCAGAGGACTGTTATCGAGGCCCAGCTGCCAATCTGCGCGAAGCGAAGCCTGCACCTTCCCTGGATACACCACTGGTCTTTGAAATTAAAGCCATGCCTGTAATCCACAGAAATGGCCCTTCTGCTGCTTACTCGGGACCGGTTTAGTTTCACCTCAGCTGACGATAAAGGCATGACAGAAATACAGAGTGCTATCTCCCTGCGAGCCTGATCGCTTCCGTCGGCTTATCGGAAACAGGCAGCTAACCTCCTTGTGCCGGGCTCGCCAGCAGAACTGAGGAGTCAATTTACAAAAGGTGCCGTGCTCGGCAGTTGTAAATAAAGCCCGATTTGCCGTACTAACAGAAAGTTGGCAACGTTTCCGTAACCTTTCCCCCAAAGTATAAAAATATAATGCAGAAAGCTCATTGCAACTGATAGAGTGTATTCATGTAAATCCGCACAGACGCAGCTGCAGGAAATTGACAGGGATCTACTCGAGCGGTTTGCCTGTAAAGGGTGGGATTTACATGCTTAATTGGGGCTTAAACTCCCTCCCCTGAGTTTACCTGTTATAATGTATGCTCTGATCACAGGTCTGCATGGGAGTCGGTTGTGCTGTTGATTCTAATGCCTTTTCATGCTCTTTCCAAACTGTCAGTCTAGCAAATTAACTGCGCATTCGGCAGCAAGGACACAGCCGACTTTGAAATGCTTCATAATATGACACGTTAACCCGAACGATGCGAAAATAACAAGTACGCAGTTACCTCTGTGTTGTGCTGTTATTTCACGACAGTCAGTAAACCGTCCCATGCCTTCCCGCAAAGCTTGAGCAGCACAACCTGTGGCAACATGTACGTTTAGCCACATATTACATCCACCAAAGCACATTCAAACAGAGAGGAATAAACATTTCTAAGACATTAACATTTCTGAAAGATTACAACAAATGTTAACTTGGGCACACTTTTTACAGGAGCTTTGACTGAATCCATAAAGAGCAAGCATCATCATTATCCGTCTCTTGCGCTGTTCATGACTGCCATTACTTTTCGGAGGCATTTTTTTCCCCTTGCATCAGCAAAGTGCAAAACCTGCTCCTTTTGGACAGGATGTGTCTCTGGGCAGTAAGGCTGCTGGCTGTAGCTCCAGGGCCTCCTCAAGTGCTTGCTGCATTTCAGACCCTGCAGGGCTTGGAGGCAGTGGCTGCAGCTTTGCTCAAAACTGGGTTCTTTTTGGCAGTTAAAAATGCTGTGCACATTCTAAAGTCAGCCTCCCCAGCAAAAAGAAACTGGCACTACTTTGAAACAGAAATCAACATGGTTTATAAACAAAAAATAGCAAGTACTCACAGAACGGAAAGAACTGTAAACACAGGCAGCTCAGCACATTAGATTCAGTTCAAACTATTAAACATTGCGTAAAAAGGTACTTATATTTTTAATTTTTCCCTATTTATTACTATTTTTTAAGCAAGTGCTTCTCAGAGAGGGGAAAAAAACTCTAAAATTCCCCTTTTTGTTTGCATTTTGTATTTTCCTGTTAAACAATGATAAGTTTTTTCCTGAGCTGGAGCAGCTGCTGATAAAAATTAATGGGGGGAGTTGTTACATACAGGAAGTGAGCTTTTTAAATAAATACATTGTTTCAAAACTAATCCGCACCCCTATTGTTTACTGTTGGAGGGTCCGGCAGGGTGTGTTTCACAGACGGCCAGTCACAAGTCAAGCCGATTCCTCCCACTTGTCAGGATTGTTTCACCGAAGGGAAGAGGAGTGGCGGGCAGGGGCTGGGGGCACGATAAGTAAACAAAAACAACCGTCAGACCTACGCAAATAAAGTTCACGGAACCGCAGCCGGAATGTTGCACATCTTTACAAAGCCCTTAAAAATTCACACTTCCTTACTGAAAACCAAATACAGACAGCACTCGCAACAGCCAAGAACAGAAAAAGAACCAAGTGCCTTTTTCTGCATCAAATGAGCACAGCCCTGATATTTCTCTGGCCTCAGTTATATACACCAGAATATTAAAGTGAAAATTCTCTGCAATCAACCCCTGTGTTTGCAGAATTGCAGCAGTCACCCTCTCTTGACCCCCGTCTTCCCCATCATCTTCTTTCCCATCGATTTCTGTTTAAAATTCTACTTTTCACGTGCAAAGTCATTTGCATAATGTCCCTTGAAAATCTTTTCAATGTGATTTTAATTCATATAGCTACTCAGGCAACTTCTCCTGATACCTCAGGAAATAAAACATTTCCATCTGTGTAACTGACTGCGTAGGAGCTCCCTCCATCTCTGAAATGCAGAAATTATTTTTAGCTGTCTATCGCAAAACAGCTATGTCAAATATTTTGATTAAGGAACACATTCATTGTGTGACAATTTTTATTAAACTTGTGGTACTAATCAATGGTATCAGTAAAACAAAACCATTTTCTTCTTGTACAAGGTGTAACATTCGGGATTTTAGAGCACACACTGTAAAAAAAAGAAAAAAAAAAAACTGCTTTGGTAGAAATTTAGTGAGCATCAGTACTATTATTTAGCGAAGGGGGGTGTCCGTGACCGCCTCTCCCTTTTGACCCTCATTTCCATAGCTGCTAAAGAAAGGGGCAGATAGAGGAGAAAAAAAAAAGTTGGCAGGCAAATGGAAAGTTTATCTGTTGTTGGCTTTTTAATTTTTCCTTGGTGACTTTTCGCATGTGCTGTTTAAACAATGAGGCAGTAAACGTCCTACGCGATAAACTACTAGTACAGCTTGCATGTGTAGCCACAGATTAGAAATATTAATGGAGCATGCTGAAGCCTACGTGTCAAAGCCCTAACTGGAGCCAGGTTATCTTTCCTTTTGTCACATCTCTAGGGGCTTGGACATAGCGTAGGAAATTCACAGGAAGGGTTCAGCGCTGGTGCGTCGGGGTTGACCTGTCTGAAAAGACCCGCAACCACAGTAATTTAATCTGAAATGCTGCAGAAAACTGTGCAATAGAGTCACTGTGAACTCACTAGTTGGTCTTTGTTGTATTAACTTTTTTAATTCTTCTCAATTAAGCTAACTGTGGCTTGGATTTGTTTCCCATGAGCTTTGTTTGTTTGTCCTGGATGCCAGAATGCCCACCAGTCCACTGTGCATTATTAACCTTGGAATAAAAAAGATGGGAAAAAGCATAATCATTACATTTCACCGCAAACTTGTCTCTCTCAGCCTTCTGTTTTCCGACACTGGATACACGCGTGTTGGCTCAATGGAGGATTCAACAGACATTTATAGGAAATAAATTAAGAGATGAATGCAAACCAGATGGCATTTGGGGGTTTATTTGTAAAGTCCCTGCATCAAAGCTTTTTCCAGATCACACCATATTAGCTATGTTTTTCCAGTCCAGCAGAAATCAGGAAGGTAACCACAGACTTCCTTGATGGGAAACACATGAGTGCAGACGTGAGCGAGGGAGTCTCATACGAGGGTGAAGCAACTGCAGTAGGAGCATCAGTTTAAACAATTACACTCTGCAAGTCTGGATGTCACATGGCCCGAGGGTTTCACTTCCAAGGGGGCAAAGGGGCTGGGGGAGATGCCCAAGTGCAGATGAAGCAAATGGTTTAAGGTCTAACACCAGGCAAACAGATTCAAAAACTTGCTTTGTTGTGCCGTCTGCACTGTATCCCTCGCACTTTGCCTTATGGGTAAATGTGCTCGAACGGTGACCCAAAGCACTGGCTATAAAAACTGGGAAGGAAGCCAAGCTGCAACGGCTGTGCTCAAGGTACATACTCCATCACCCTGTGTATACCTGACAAGTGATTTACTGTCCTGGCTAAGTTTACTTCTTTTTTGTGTGCACATGCCCACCATTGGACAAATTCATACATTACAACTAAGGTGTTAAAACCTTGTTTATATCTGTGGACTTCGATCATGATAAACCTGTACTAAATATGCATTGTTATGAGTTTACGCAATGAAATAACAAGCTTTCTGAGGTGTCGTGGGAGGTGTGCAAGGCTGGGAGAGTCAATAGCCAGCCCTGAAGCGCTACCACAAGCATCTTGTTCTTCGCAATCTGGGCACAGGCCTTTTCCTTAGAATTCTCAGATACATGACCGTGTGAGCTAATGCACACCCTCCATATCTGCTGTGTGTGCTGGGGGCCATCAGACAGTTTACCTCAGCACCTAAAGAAAAGCACTCCCAGGAAAATGCAGCTCAGGGATTCAGCAGGGGAAACAGGCATCAAAGCACATGCCTCTAGGCTATAATTAGCTCCTGTTCTGTTTGAAATGGGGAGGGGAAAATTATTTGGGAAAATACAATTGTTAATTAATTCATTTAGGGTTGTCATTTTAATAAATAAGTTAATTTTTTAAATAAATCAGCTGAATGTATGACACCAGAGGTTATGATTTCCAACCCCAGTACATTAAACAGCAAGAGGGAGAAAGAAAAATGGTGTGATGGAAAACAAAGGTGACCAAAGTTTAAAGAACTAGTCAAGACTTTATTCTTCCTTTCTTGTCTATTGAACCACATCCCCCCATACACATGCCCCACCCATTCAGTACCCCACAACACATCTGGAAAGTTCTTGCCGCCTCGTCTATCTCCAGCCGTAAAGTGATTTATTGATATTTAAAATTTCCTGATGGTTTTATGTACTTTGAATGGATCCAGAATAAAAGGCATATTCACCAACCAGTTAAAAAAAATTTGCTTGCAAAATAACCTTAAAAACGAAGGAATCCATAAAAATGAAAGCGTAAAGAGGGAATTTAACAGCACACATGAAGACCTATGTGGTATACAGTATAAATTGACTGCTATTTTCTTAGTGTAAATGAACCATTTAAATTCATGTCAGTGCAGCTAATAACATACAAAAAAGATGATTCCTGCTTTAGGTAGTAGCAATACTGCCGATACAGTACCTTCACATATACAATTAAGAAGGAAAGCCACTAACAGCTATATGCTGATGATCTGTCATCCTCCCAGTTATTCATAATAGAGCATCTGACATAACAGATCAACTTCACAAAATATTTAACTTCACACCACTTGAAGATGGTATTCTGTATCACTACTGTTTAGTCATTTGGCTGTACAGTATAGCACATGAAACATTATCATTATGTATAAATACATTATAATCTCTCTTTAAAGGTATAGCTATGTCTTTAAGAGCTAATTTGAAACAGGTACAGCCCCCATCCAAAGAAAAGAACTGTTTATACATTTTCTGGTACAGTACAGTAATGCCTTGTGACTAAATCCATAAGGAGTGTAAATTTGTTTCTGGTTTACAACTACAAAGGCAGCAGGCAGTAGCAACTGGTCCTGTAGCAAGGGCTGCCAAGCCAAATGATATTTTTGGGAAAGAACCAAGTTTCTCTGGATATGGACAACAGATTTTTGTTGTTAAAAACACCACATCTGCACTTTGCAGTGGTCACCCCCCCCCCCCCCCCAAAAGAAAGAAGTGCATTTTGTGAGGACTTGTGATTTGACCTTAATAAAGAAAAGTCTAGAAGCATACCTTGGGAAGTCCTTAGATGAATGCTCTGAAAGTGAGAAAAAGGATACCTCCACACATGCAGTAATCCTGTTCCATGAAAAATAATGAAGCGATACACATGCAGGAGAAGGTGACTTCTAAATGGCAAATCAGATTGACCATTTAAATAAGAAAAAAATCCTTCGTGCTTTTGTCAAACAAGCTTTAGTTCGGTAAACAAAGCTCTGTCAGAGTGATGAAAGAACTATCCTCTCTAAACATGGCAGATGTTTTGTTGGATCCAGCATTGTGGGACTTTGTTAGACTCGGTAAAGCCTCTGGTCCATCTGCAGCCAAACAGCATCGACCTTATTAGTCTTGTCCATAATGCTCATTATCACACCTCCGTCAGCACCATGCGAGATATGCAGAAAAACATCTTTTCATCATTTCTGGTTCTTCAATGAGACCAGTCATTGCAAAAAAAGGCCTACATAATTAAGAGATGAACAGATGTGAATTCTGACAAATAATGAAAACCTGTAACATTGTGATTAACAACATTCTAAACTTTTGAAATTACAGGTTATTAGATTTTACTATATATGCAGAAACACAAGGCAAATTAAAATGCAAGTTGGTCAAATTTCTACTGCATTGTAAACTGCAGATGTCAATAGTCATTGCTACACAATATGGACAATGTGATAGAGAGCTGATACATAGATCTAATTATCTGCACTATTTGTCATTATACAGTTAAATTAATTCACCACTGCACCACAAAACTACAGCTCTGAGTTCATAAAAAGAAACAGAATATCCCTATCCATGATATAAAATAGGCAGAATGATCATACATTTACAAGTTTGCTGAAACAACATTTAAATTATCGCTAAGTTACTGGCTGACATTAACCAAATGGAAACCAGATCTTACACTATGATACTCAAGATTTATCAAAATTACCACCAACAGAAACTCCTCTGGAGTTGAAATAACACAGCCCCAATGATAGATTCTTAGCAGAATGATACTGCTATTCCTAGTTCTCTTACAGCCGGCACACTCGGGCATGATCAAACTCAGGCCAACCTGCATACCCGACTAAACATGGTGTTGGCCACTCTCGCCGTTCTCAGGGCCAATGGAATCTTTCCAAGTGGAAGATATTCTGGGAGGGAGCGGAAGGGGTGCTAAAATAAAATAAAATGTCTACTGTTTGTTTTTCAAACATTTCTCCCATAAACTGCATTGTTTTCCTCAGGCGTACAGAAAGCAAATACACTACACAAGAATTAAAACTGTGGCTGCGTCTTGTGTTCTGTATCATTTGAAACCCTCAATTTCGCCCACAGTAGGAGCGCTGACAGATGAGAAGTTGAAAGTAAGCCGGATCCTTTTAGATGGTCACCCGCATTTCGGTGACAAAAGTTCATATAGCATAACTCGACTTTGTTTACAGAAATTTTTTTGTGTATGATTTGCCAGTGCCCATTGTTAAAAGCACTTAAACTTAGGGTTCATTTTTACTTCTTTTACTTCAAGAATTTGTTCACATTTTTAATGCTGTTTCTGGTACGACTGTTTCTGGTTTAAATAATTACATGTTATTAATTCAAAAAAAAATCTTTCCATAAGTTTTCAAGGCTCTGGTTACCCAAGTTTACATTTGGTTAATTATTTAAGATTAAGCGCACAAATGAGTTTAAAATATATTTTACTCCAAAACTAATTTAAATATAAATTAATTCTTCTTGGGCTGGGTTGAGAAAGGTAGTTTCCAAACAGGTTTCACACAACTCTCAGCACGACTGAAGCGTCACTTTGCACGTGACACCAACTCGTTGTCAGTCAAAGTTCAAAGTTCAAAAGTCAGTCAGCTCATCCTTTTAGCACAATTACAACAATTTGTACGTAAAATTGGAATACACTATGATACAGCATGGGGCAACCTCCCCAGAAAGCGCTACCATTTCCTCCCAGCTGTATATGAATGGTTTGTACTATAAAAGTCCTAAATGAAAGCTATATTGATGACTCCACCCACAAGTGGCTGAAATCATGACAAAACTGATTTAGCTGCTTGGTTAAACCCAGTTACAAGTGGGTTACAATAATACCATTCTGCAGTGTATTTCTTTGCGGCTGGACTGATTTAAGTTTTCAAAGTTACTTGACAGTTTCTACCTGATTACAGCTTAATGTATATATGTGTACAGCTGGAGAAGTTCAGGTTGTGATTCTGGGAGCAAAAAAAGGGTTGATTTATTCAAAACTTTCCCTGGTATTTTCCAGATAATCTGTCCTATGCTATACTGAATGGCTTCAATAGAAGAGAATACTGCACTCTGGTTAGCCAAGTTAGAGCCTGTAACAATAATTTGAAAAAACTGTACGTGCCTTGACGATAAGGAAGCAGTGAAATTCAATTACTAACTGAATGAGGACCTTCGAGAAACAGGTGAAGCTGATGAAAACTGGAAGATGGAAGACCGGGTGCAACTGAGGAGTGTTTTGAGGAACTAGAGGGTGAACATGCTGAAACTTAAGCTTTCCAAGATCATATATGCTAAAACCTGAGTAAACTGCCTTAGTGAACCATTTCACAGATTAAATTTAGCTCCTACACAATAGAACTCAGTATTTTAAACTGCAAAAAGACTTTATAATGATCCTATATTAAAATTAGACTAATTGCATTTTAGACCCTGTATTAAAAAATATTTTATTTAGATTTTACAAATGTGATGTGCATCTTTGCAATGCCTTAAGGTATTCAGTGGTAGATTTTTCCTAACAGATTTATTTTCAGTAACAGAAGATACATACCACTTGTTCATACTAATACAGGTTGTTTTTAGCCAGGCTGACGTAGGAACTGAAACATCTTTATCAACAGAATTTAAAATAACTGAACAGTGCATCTCTTCAACCTCATTTTTCAGTTAAGCAATTATGTACAATAAATTATTTGTGTCGAAAACTTCCTTCATGTTTTAATGTAATATCAAAATTTAATGCTATCCATCATTTGTTTTCGGGAGTGTAATAACAGGTGTAAAAGTATGGCCAAAAATCAGATGGTATGGTCCAGTTTAAATAAAAACTTTGCCTCGTGTGAAGCAAAACTCGCCGAGATCTTTTCTGTTAAATGTCAATTTGGGTAACGACTAGAATAAATTGCGAGCTCAGAATAGAATAAAATATGAGATTAATTAAATAATTCACAATCTGTGTATATCAAACAGAATACTTCAAATATTAAAGAAAATTATATATGTATTATCCATGGGTGAAACTGTATTAACCACAGACCAGTATAAATTTATACATATTTTTTAAGAACCCTTTACCTGTAAAGAAAACCACATTTGATGTTTAAAACTATTCAAAGTTCATTCCCAGCCTACAGACAGAGAAGGCGGATTTCATTATGTGGACAAACAAACGGTCTTTGCGTTGGCACAAAACCAGGTGAGGCACTTATGGTATCGTTGTACTTTCTTCACATCAAAAGAAGCTTTAATTAGGCCATTATAAATACATCAGAAAATCCACTCTGATATTCAGCAAACAAGTCAATACAGGATGCTGCCTGTCCAGTGCTCTTTTATTGGGTGTTGTAGCCCTTTGCCTGAGCCTGAGTGATATAATGAAGGGATACAGCGGTAGGTTTTGGGGTCCCTGCTGTGTTCAAAGGTGTCAGTCATATCTGAAGTACTTTATAATGGAAATAAAGGTAGTATGTGTATCCCTTTGAGGTGGGATTCTTTTTTTCTCGCAATGGCTGGACGAGAACCAAAGACAAGGCGCAGAAAGAGTAAAGACGTTTCTGTCCATTGCACAGGTCAAAGAAGAGTATTAAAGAGGGCTTGGTACTACATTGGTTGGCTGTTTGGCATGAGACAGCACCAGATTTGAACAGCTCCACTTTTGGAGGAATGAGGTGAACCTGGGGATTAAGAGACTACTTCAATAATTGCTGCCCTACACCTGACTTTGATGCAAAGCAGAAGAGAGCCCAAAGCCTCTTCCTAGCATCTTTACTATGCACACTCATCTCCCCTAACAATGACAAAATAGTTTTAAAAAAATGCAACAAGCCTTATGTATTCTCATCATTTATTTACTGTCTACTATTCACATCCCTCTGGTCCCAAGATCAAGCACTCTTTTTGTTTCTGTTAGGGTTTGGGGCATTTTTGTGCATCAGACCACCAGGGCCCTTCACTCCCACTGTGTTTCAGTTAATTTCCATGCAATATTTATTGTAGACCAGGCCCCACTGAACCAGTGCAGCCCCCTAAAAGCACCACCTCCCAACCAACACATATCCCTTTCCCTAAGTCTGTTGAGGATTCAAACACCCCATGAGTTGGACTGGACTGGCAGGAAAGAGGACCCCTCAGTGAAGACTCCAAGTTCTCTATTTGTACATATCTAAGGAAGATAGAAAAATAAAATTTGAATTGGCATGTCTTAATCCTAAAGGGCATACTCCCTTAAAGTGTCTTCCTAGGAATTAATGTAGGTACACACAGTTGCTTAAACCATGCAATAAGGCCATAAGAATGGTTTATGGCTATTCTTTGCTGAATATGGTCGTGGTAATGTATTAATTTCCTAAAAGTTTTTGAAGTACAAATCCAAATAACAACCACATTGTCTTCCATCCCAACTCCTTATGCATAGCCTGACCAGGTTTAATCCAGTGTAACATAGTACATTTAGATAAGTGTATTATAGCCAGACACCAGATGCTCTGCAGAATAAACACCCATGGACACCTCTCCTGTGACAATGACTGGCTCTGCCCAACACTGGAAAGGTGAGAGGAATTTAAGTAGTGCAAAAGCACTCCACTCCACTCATTCCACACACATCCAAAGATTATGTTGCAGAATGCGATAAATCTTATTTGGAGTGCATTAACCAGCTTCACAACAACAGCGGTGCATGCCCTACAGGGTCCTACTGCCTTATTGACTTCCTGTGCTGATTTTTTGCTTCTGCCAGCTCATTCCACAGGTTCAGTGAACAGACACAAAAGGATACAAACAGGGCATTTTTGTCACTCAAAGGCCAACCGTAACCACTCTACCAATGCTGACAGAGCATTTAAATAAATGTGTAAATATACTGTGTGTGTGTGTGTGTGTGTGTGTGTGTGTGTGTGTGTGTGTGTGTGTTCATTTTTACCTGCTAAGGGCACAGGAAGACACATGTAATTTTTTTCTTTTTTTGGGGGGGGGGGCTGGTTATAATTACAATAAAAGGCACTGCAGATGTCAGACTTCTCCACCTGACTGGAAACACTAGAAAACCAAGACAAAGGAGTAATGAAACTAAATTCAGATTTCTAAAAAACATTAACTGTCTACCACTTTTGATCAAACTTAGTAATATGTTAGTGCTTTTAGAAAAACATAAAAATTGTATGCTGATAGCATTTAAAAAACAGCACTGAGAACTTTTTTCAGAAAAAAAATGTTTGTTTTTTTTTAAATATACAGTTATTATAAAATATAGTATTCTATCACGCATGTGCTGCTGAACATGAAATGTGCTTATTTGCTAAGATATCAGAAACAGTGCAAGTCTTTTTAAGGCAAACTGTGAGCTTTTGGAGTCAAACTGCATTTGTATCTGAAGAGAAGGGACAGGCAATGCTTTCATTCCATCTTTTTTGTTGTGGCTGATTTGTTGATCATTCTGCATGTATTATCATAACTTAGGAAGAGCTGCCTAATCCACAATTGCGTCCAAAATCTAACAGAAAATAAGACGGAAAGAAGCTGCATTACTTTTGTCATGGGGTATGCAAACAACAACCAGCCATGTCGCTGTATTCTACATAAACTTTACACAAGTCAAATCATTCGCAAAGAAAGGATGAAGAGACAAGCTGCAGGCAGGTTATATCAACCAAGCTGTTTATCAAAATAAGCACAGGATCCAGACTGGTCAGCTATTGATTTTCCTGCCAAATATAATCTTTTTCACCATCATAAATCTCTGGCTGACATCTGCACAAAGCCTTATTTTACCTAAACACTGCCAAGTAAGGGTGTTTATTCACTGATTGGCCGATAGTCTCCATGGTAACCCTCACCACAATTAGACAACTGTAATCCTGCCTTCAAACATGCACATTTAATTATTTTAACCAGGGCTGGAGACAGAATGTGATGAGGGGGAATCCTAACGCCAAGGCCTCTATCCAAGCCTGTCCTCTCCTTTTGTGTACTGGGAAAATGTTAAAACAGCTGCACAATTAATCTACAATTAAATAAAAATAAAACAAAAATAACAACTGACAGGCAGAAACTAAAGACTGTAAGGAAAGGGGAGAGAAGGTTACAATGACTGGAATTGGCTGTGATAACAATAAATGACTCTACAGTCCAACATTATTGTGCAGCTTTTTCCAAGTTTCTAAAACACACACAGAGCTGAGTGAGATCCATTAGGGAAATTCAGGCATACATTCAGCTATAATAAATGATGCACTCTGTGAAACAATCAAACAGTTACTTGTGGGAAAAAAAATCAAATTGGTTTTAGTGTCTTAAAGATTTTTTGCTTGAATAACTTATTGGTGTTCCAGACATCACAGAAAATTGTAAAATGCTGTACAGTTATGTGGCAGTGGCTTCTGCTTTCTTCCAGGGGTTGTCTAGTGCACGAACGCACACTTACGGTCCCACTCAGAATACGCTTCCTTTGTGGAGATGTTGCTTCTGACAGCCTTTACTTGCAACCCTTATTCCCTGGAAGCCCACCCCAGAACTTGTTTTCCCCCCGCCCTCTTGCCATGTTAACAGAAAAAATTCATTTGGCATGTATTGTTTAAATTTTTATTAATAGCAATTTATGTCACTCAGACAAGGCCTGCTCAAAAACATTCGGGCCTTGTACAAATCTATCACTCAAGTTGTCAGAAAAATTTGTTCTCATGCAATATAAATAGGCTGTGAGTTGGTGGATGGAGAAATGGGATCCGTTTCTGGGAGGGGAGCAACTGTGTGTTTAGAAGCTCCCAGTAAAACAGGTCATGCTGTTCACATCAGGCCACCTCAATCGCAAACAAATGTTTTATTTAGAGAACCGAAGCATTGTTTACTCGCAGTCTGCTTACTGCTCTGCCCATTTTAAACACTGAATGCATTCGAGAAGGCAACAAAAAAAAGCTTCTGACAGGAAGTCTTGCGCTGCCATGTACACAAAGGAGCAAATAGGTGGTTCAGAAAAAAATCAGCACGCAGGCCAAACCAATACAGCATCATAAACAAAGAACATATTTGTTTGGGCAAACCAGAAACTCAAACAATATGGCAGCACACTAAACCCATTGGATTATGCACACAAACCAAATACAGAAGTACACATTATAAAAATCTGACACCAACCGAATATTTTACACAAGATGTAATTGTGTATTTTATGGTGACTTGAAGATTATTTAAGTGTGAAATGGGTTTTGACTACATTGAGCCTGTCATACAAGTTGCATTTGTTTAGCAGATTTCTTCCATCAAAAGTATCTTAAGCACAGCAGCAAAATTTATCCCTTCATAAACCCAGATACTCACTTCTGCATTTCAGCAACTGTTCATAAAGGTAAGCTTAAGTCCCCCTGAAATGTTCCAACATTTCCTTTGCTCATAAATCCAGGACCTTAACCAGTATGCCACCTGCTGTCACATGGGGGTTCTGATCATAGGAGTAACGCGTCTTTATAGCAAGTGAAAGCGGTATCTTCTTTACAATTTCAGCTGAACTGAAGATACTGGCTATGTCACTGGCATGTCTAAATCGCAATATATCTTTAACCCAGGCAACAGACTGCTGTAAGGAAGAAAAAAAAAACATTCTTACCTGCATTGTCATGTTCCAGAAGTATCATTACATCATGGGCGCTTAAAAGTCCTGTATTAATATTAAGAAAAAAAATGTTATTCAAACGTATAAGAGAACGTCCAACAGCTGAAGTTACCAGAGACTGCACAAATAGTACCAGTCTGTTTCTGTTGCTGCACTAATGTGTATTCTTTACCTGGGAGTTGGCTCCAGTTCATAAGTAATGTCTTAGTGCACTGAAAATGAAGGAAACAAAGAAGAATGTGCACTGCGCTGGCAGTACCATTTTACTAATTAATATTTCTCGTGTGTTAAAACTGCAAAGAGGAAGACTGACAAAATGTGAAAGCCAGCGCTGTAAGGGCCCTGAACCCAAAATGTGTTTGTTTCAGTATTTCAGGCGGGCTCAAAAAGATCTTCCCTTCTGCATGCAACGTAACAGATTCATAACCTCCTTTTACTACTGCAGCTTCTAAATTCTACTCAGTTTGTGCTATAACCATATTATAAGGTGTGTTGCGTGTATATACGTTTATTAAACAAAAACACAATATTACTCTTGATCAAATAACCACATAGACACTGTGGAGCCAAATGAACTTCAGGTAGCAATTATAAATATATTGGTAAGGTGGCTAAGGCACATTATTTTCCATCAAACTAAATATACGAGCATGCCTTACATTGCTCAACACGTTTTTAAATAAATACGTACAGGCTAGCTTTGAATGCTATTAAGAAATGTCTATCTAGTTTCAGCCTTTTCTTTTGGCTGGGCTTAGAGTAATTTAAGACATCAAGCTAGGCAGCAACTAGTTGACGGCGTGGTTAAAAACGAACTCGCAGCGCCACCGTGGCTAAACACCATCACCTACTTGGCTAGCTGGCTAGCTAATCGACTAGCTGGAAGATATTTAGAAAAGAATTTTAAGTGAACTAAAATTTCCAATACTAGCACCTTGCACAATGCTTAATAAGGCTTTTGTATTAATATATTTAGCTAGCTAGCGTGAACATTTCGCTGCTAAAAACACAATTTGACAGCACTGCGTCCTTACCAGCTTCCAAAATGGCGATAGCGTCAGTCTCCCCTGAGAGCAAGACGCGAACGTTGAGGATAGACAGAATTAAACTGTCGAGTTTTCTCCGAATGATTAACTTGAAATTGTCAAACTAAGAAGGACTAAAGAGATTTTAAGGGACACTGGTCAAGATATTTCGCCCACGCAACTGTCTCCCCGGCCTTCAGTGTCTTTACAAGCCGCTGTGGCTCGCCATGTATTTTCGTATCGAAGTTAACGAAAGTGTATTATTATTATTATTATTACATATTTGCCATATTTACAAAAATTTTAAAAACGCCACTAGCAAATCAGCTTTTTGGCGGTAACTCACGTGCATCGCGTAGCCCATTTAGGCGGGAAAAACCTTGCGCTTGGCGACCCTGGCGGCCGAGCGACAGACGCGCGACACCGTCTTTTGGCGCTTCGAACTGACGGCATCCCCATTGCATGAGCGGCTGCTGTTTTGCGCACATTATGGGCAGTAATGGAGGATTGTATACTGAATTGTGCATTCAGTTTTATTTATTGTATATTCAATGCATTGTTTAGGTCTTGCTAAATAATGGAGATTGAATGGTGCACATTTGAGGGCTTACATATGACTGTGAAGAGACAATTGGGTAACGGTGTTTAAGCGTATAAATTTGTATGATATTATTGTCTTTTTGTTGTCAGCTTTCAATTTCATTTTGTTGGCGTCCATATTTGCACTGGCACTACTCTTGACTTTCTTCACCTTGAACGGAGGTCTTCAGCTTCACAGCCATTCACCATAAAGTCATATATGTGTGTCAGGCTCTGTTTTCCTCATCCGTGCTTTGTGTCCCTGTCTCCTTCATAAAAGCATGCAAAAGGAAAGTTTTCACCCCGAGTGGTGAGGTAGATTTTAGATGACATGTAAGTCTTGCTGGATTACACACACAGGCTTCCTTAACAAGAGAAGGAGCGCTAAATGTGCGGGACAATGGTGGCGGGAGGTCCTCCTCTGCACCAGCAGGCTTCTCCTCTCTCTTCTTTCTGTTAAGTAGTAAAACCAGAAAGAAAAACACAGCATCCAAATAACAGTGCACTCTGTAAGGACATTAAACCAAGTATTTCCAGCGCAGCTTCTGAGAGGCATAAATGATTATTTAAACGCTTGGCTAATAATGTGATCCATCCATCCATTCTTCATCATTAACCGCTTGTCCTGGTCAGGGTCACAGATGTCTTGAGCCTGTCCTAGGATCATTGGCTGCTACACTAGAAGACCACAGCCTGGATCTCCAGCTGTCTATCACTGGGTAGCTAGTAATGTGACATTAAAGGAAAACAGTGGACGAATATCACATCTAGATAAGTATTTAGCACCGCCCTGTCCATGAACCACTGCTGTCACCTTGCAGTCCCAAGTGCAGTGCTGCTTGTAGTATCCATGGTACCAGAGCGGATAGTAGAAACAAAACATTGTGTTTATATGATTTCTAGCACGTTTTGGTCCGATTCTAGTTTGTTTGTTTTGGGGGCAGGATGAAAACATAGGTGGAATTGCATCCCTGGCTCCGCCCTCTTCCTTCGTGAGCCACACCCCCCCCGTGTCAAAAAGCGGGAGATGGATTAGCTCCCGGCCACGCCCACACCCCTGCTAGCACAACCTCCCAGTCCTGCCCACAGCCGCAAGCCCCGCCCACTCCACAGTCACAGGCACGCCTGAAAACTCACGGCAACACATTTAAAACAATCTCGCTAAAAACGTACATTTCTTAATTCTGCAAAGGGCATCGAAATGTTTTAATGCTCTTTTGCACACGCAAAGACGAGCATGCATCAGGAAGGGTATGAGGAGAAAAAAGACAACAGAATAATTCTGTGCGGTCCCACCACTTGTATTCGCAAATGTAAAAAACAAGACACTCGTTGTTTATTTAATGAAGTATCTAATTAAAACAAGCCATTCGATCAATTATTTACACAGAAAGGAAGCATCCTCGTGATAAACTGCACGAAACAATTTGTATGTATCACATCTGTGCAAAGTTTTGTTTTTTTTTTTTTTTGTATCGATTCCCCTTTACGGATCCATGTGACAAAGCGCCCCCTCATCGCCGAGCTGCCGTGGAAATCACCCCAGGGCCGCGAAGCGTCTTTCACCGCGGGGGGGACAAAAGCGCTGTCACGATTTGCACTGTTTGTTGCCTTTTTTTTTTTTTTTTTTTTTAATAACTCAAAGAAATTATATTTCATGCCAATTTTATTGACCATCATTTCCATGCGGCTCGTGTATGCAAATACAATTGCAAACACCAGGAACACATAGCCTACGTGCAATTATGTAGATTCTATTTAGTTATTCGTTCAGTTATCCTCCGACGCGTTCGCTCATGCATCCATTCGCCATATTAGCGCCTCTCACAGGCGCCGGGGAGGCCGCGGGCGGCGTGCGTGGGGCGACGTGCGTGGGGCAGCGCGAGCGGGGCGGCTTCCTCGGGACGGAGAGAGAGAGAGAGAGAGAGACGCGGGAGGAAGCGGATGGCAATGCGGGGGGTCCGTGAGCGGCGCCGGAAGTGGCTCCGTCCTTCACCTGCGCTGCTTTCTTTTTTGCCTTCGTGGGCGGTAAAAACAAAGAACCCCAGAACCCTTGTCAAGGGAAAGGCACTTTCTGTATTTTTAATTTCTGATGAGAGCTGAGACTTTGAGTGGCCGCTCTGCCACAATGGATGCAGACGTCAAATCCAAGGACATTTTGACCCTTAAAGACAAATAATTAATCATTCATTATCTTTATCGTAACTGCTCGCTTGAACCTGGGGGGGGGGGCGACTCCATATGACCGGTTTGATATTGGCAAAGAACAACATTCAGGTGAAATGACTTACTGGTGTTTAATGAGTATAATTATGAAAATGAGCAGCAACGTAATAATTAATATGCTAAATTGCATTAGCGCGAAAGTATTACAACATGCAAATAATATCTGCAACATTTTTTGAAGCAATTCCATAAACTATTCAATTATTTAGCGGCGGATTAATATTTCAGTTTTTCCCTTTTAATTATTGCATTTAAAAATGCATATCACTTCAGCTTTATTTTCTGCACGCGTGGAAAAAAATTAAAACATTTCAAAAAATACGCTGCTGCGAAGGCAACAAAATGCACATGATGTGCAATTAGAGGATCAAAACCCAGATGCTAACGGAAGGTGTAGTTGTGCGCTGCGAAAAGGAGGGAGTGCACATTGAAGATGACAGCGCGAGTGAGATGTAAAGATGAAACCGGTCCTGGGGGGGTGGGGGACGCCGCAATCAGTGCTCCTAACTTCCTCTGACAAACAGCGCGAGGAACGTCGAGCGCATCCGCTGCATGCGTTGCGGTGCCAGCCTTCCCTGCGCAAACACGCTCACGTCAAAGGCCTAACAGTGCGACGCACATCTCCTCGACGCGGTCAGTGTGTTGCGTGCCACAGCGCCGCCCTCCCAAACCTCTTGCTGTCTCGTGCATTTCAAAGGGCACTTTTGCGGTGTCTATATTTGCAGTCTGTCTTCCTAGAAGCATCCGTGTTTGTGGCCCTGCAGGTCATAAGCTGACGACAGCAACATACGTTTAAGTGCTCAAAAGCCTTTCGATGTAGAGCTACGTCGGTTTCTCTGACCCCTTGCTACCACGCACTTTGCACAAATTTCTGTTCCTGTCATTAAGAATGAAGGGAACCGAAAAGGAGGAAAAGTAAGAATGAAAAAATACATGTAAGGCCACTCATGGCAGTTTAATACATTTACTCCGGGGATGTGACAGGATACACGCGTATTGGAATCGTGTTCATTGAACCATTGAAAAAAAAGTCTTTTGGTTGTTCCATCTGTTTTCTTGTTAAACCACAGACCAAATTTCCCTTATTTTTGCTTGTGTTTCTTTTGAACATACAGAATTCAGCCATGTTACTCTTTCTGCCCAGTGCAATTTATTGTACGCGTGATGCTCTGGCGATAGAGACTGCATAAGGATGACCAAAGTGCTCATCTTTCTTCTTTTATTAAAATTAGTATTTCATCTGTGTATTATTTCACCTGTTATAATTTTGGTCCTTGTTTCATGCGTTTCAATACATTTGCAATTTGTCAGTGTACCGACATTCAGCATCGTTGCTGTTGTTAAAAAATATATATAGTAATAAATAAGTATGCATATTTTTAGCGCCACAGTTTACTATCTACACTTCAACTTTGCCGCCCCGCCCCCCCAGAAAAGCTGTGGTCAAAGAAAAAAATGCAACATGAAGGAAAAAGCAACCGAAAGCCAGAGATGAATCGT
Source organism: Heterotis niloticus (assembly GCA_018136845.1). Lineage (NCBI taxonomy): Eukaryota > Metazoa > Chordata > Actinopteri > Osteoglossiformes > Osteoglossidae > Heterotis > Heterotis niloticus. The sequence continues at coordinate 36,427,375 of CM030888.1, read as the reverse complement.
CCTTAAAGGGCAAAAAGGGACAAATTCCAGCCTGAATTCCCTTTACGGTGACTGTTTGTTTTAGAGGTTGAAGGGCAAAGGCTGTGCAGTTATGTGCCAAAGATGGACATCAGCTCCTGTATTGAGACTCCTGCTTCCACTGGGGGGGCCATGGGGCCCATGGGGACCGTGCCCCTGGGAGTGCCCCCCTTCCTTCTTCCCACCGCATGCCTTCAAACGGCACCCTGGGTAATCTCAAAGGCACTCGCGCTGTCATACAAACAAATGGTGGGGTTGGGGGGTGAGGAAAAACCCCCTGTTTGCGCCCACGTAGGTAATACTGCAGCGTAAGCCCAACACGGAGCCTAATGAAAAGGAGCGGCGGAGCTGGAGGGAACAAACCTCCCAGTGTGACACCCAGGGAGAAGAAAACGGCATGCTGGGAGAAGGAACAAAGACAAGTCAGGAAGGAAATGCAAAAGACACATTGTGAGGGAAGGGGAAAAAAAACTTCTGTTTTTCTTCAAACGCGACAACATAGGTAGCTTCTGTTTTTTTCCACAGCAACTGAAGCTGACTGTATGCATTGGATTCTGGTTGCCTCCTTAGAAGGACTGTGTGTCACACATCAAACACCAGCTTGTCGGAAGCTGAACTTCAGGCTCTCCTCACAGTGGGAATCCATAGTCATCTCCGAGGCATCTGGAGTTTTTTAATGATATTTTCTTTTTGCATTTTTTATCGGTGCACCTGACACGATGGACTCTGCGGTGTACAGAGAAGCAGGGGGACGTCTGGGAAAAGGGGTGTGAAAGAGTAAAACGGTGTACAACAATTAGACTAGTGGTGGTGCAAACTGTGAAAGTGTGGTGCGCCCCAACGGCATATCCATGGCTGAAAGTGAGGGGGTGGGATCCCACTCTGACTTCACCGTTGCCACCGCATTCATCTTTAAAAATAACAAAAGGCACGCATCCATATCCGTATTGTTTCATTTCAGGGTCTTTTTAGCTCAAGAATTCATAAAATCAGACATGGAGCCATTTCAAAGGCTGAACACTTTTTTTTTGGTTTAGTTTGTGCTGTTGCTGGAGCTCTTAAACCTTAAGAATTGTGGACCATTTACTTCCATTTGGCTTGTTTTATCCTCAGAATTAAAAAACTGGTCCTGCAACATGTTGACCATCCATTTTTTTCAGGATGTTTGGAAAAGTGAAGAAGCAGCCATCAGAAGCACAAAACAGAAAAACCGACACGACCAAAAGAGGACTATGGTCCCGGCCTTTGAATAGTGCTGTCTGAAATGTACGCCTGATCAGATTTCAGTTATTTGCACAGAGGAGCATTCAGAAGCTCGTGGGGGATCAAAGGCAGGTGAAAGGCTCTAAATGGATGGAACTGTAACACGGAGGGAGAAAAACAGTTTTAACGGCATGCTGATCAGAGACGGATACATGTTGACACAGAGACTGTGTTGTCTGAACTCCTTGTGGTGACAATGGGGTTAAAATACCGTGTCACCAACATGTCCTCGGGGATGTGGCACAAAGGAAGCCATGTGAAAGAATGTGAGTTCTGCACTTTTGTTTGGTTCATGAGCATCCAGGTTGTTTGATAAGAAAAAAAAACGCACTGTGGCTTTCATCCACAAATTGAGTTCAAAAAGCTCTATTATCCATCTGATGTATACATATCCATACACACCTCGCAAAGGCGTTCAGGCCCCTTGAAAATTATCGCCATTTCAGCCCGTATGTTTACGGCCCGGTCAAAGTCCTGACCTCAGTTCCACTGAGAATCTGTGGCTCTGTTTGAAAACTGCAGTCATCCTATGAACCTGAAAGGCCTGCTGCGATTTTGCCAAGATGAATGGGAAAAATAACTCAGCATATAACGGCGTGCAAAGCTGGTACAAATTTACCCCAAAACTCTTACAGCTGTTACTGCAGCAGAAGGTGGCTCCACCAGATGTTAAGGTGTGGGGTTAGCATGCATAAGCAGCATCCTTCAGCTTTTCATTTTATTTAAATATATCAGCAAACAATTCATTTTGACAATTCAGTGTTAGAGAATTCAAGTTCAAAATATGAACACTGACTGGAATAGCACATGGAAGTAAAATTTGCAACCCAGGCAGTGTCAATAACTTTCAGGGTTTGAATATTTTTGCAAGACACTGTAAACAGAATGGTTTACAGTAGTCTGGTGCCACACCAAAGAGAAAAAGGACATTTATATAAATTGCTCTCTTTACATGACAGTTTTTCCTGCTGAGGATGAAGCCAACGGCTTTGACTACGACCGCCCCTGCTGCCTTTTTACCGGTGAGCCACCTCGTCCCCCACTACAGCTGCGGGCAGATCAGACTACATCTTCACAGTGATCCTCAACTCCCCGAAAGGGCCGAGTTAGGTTGCTCTCGTGTGCAGACCCTGACCGGCGGAGACGATCCTGAGAAACTTTGGACCACACCGGTACGCTGTGTACAGCACGGTGGTTTTGCCCAGCTGGAACAGGTAGTTACGAGCTCAAGGCCAGTGACTCTTCTTCAGTGGTAATAATTTTGCTGCAAGCATCACCACAGAATAACGCCGCCAATATAATCTAAAATGATGTCTGTGGAAAAAGAAAGAGGCTTGGTGCTGCACGGGCGCATTAGATGTTAGCGATAGACCAATATTGCTCATGCTCTCATGGATTACTTAATTACCAGCCCTCGCCCTCATTCGGCTCCATTAATGGCAGGCAATACTGCCGTTACCTCACTTAAAGAATAAATTGCATTACCCCGTCTCTATCCAACTTTACACCGATACACACAAACACGTTGTCGCCCCCTCCACGCTACTTCACACAGCTCATTTTGCCTGAAAATGTGATGGATGCCAAAAGGGACCGCAATGGGCCCGCGTTTTATTGCGACTATTCCTTTAATTCTTTGCTTCCGCCTCACCTTGCAGCGCCGCTGGTTCCCGCGCCAAATCAGAGGCGGAATATGCATTTGCACATGCTGGTTTTATTATTACGATCCCGACGTGTGTGTGCGGGCGACTAAATTGCAATTGCCTCGCTCTGAAGTACCTTTTCGAGAAAAAGTTGAGGGAGCGAGTCAGAGGGAGAGAGAGAGAGCTCTCGGCAGCGACGTTGGGGGACTGGGTCCAAAGGTTGCTTATCGACCTGATGTGCCGCACAGGTGGGGGCAGCGGTGCAGGGGGGAGATTTGCAGGTGATAGCAGTGCACGGCGGTAGGGAAGTGAAGCAAAGGTGTACAGCAGCACAGAGCAAAAGTGGCAAAAACCACATGCAAGGTTCCGGGTTCAAGGTTCACTTAACTGGCACAGGTGCGCAAGGGAGATCAAAATGTAGCTTCTCCTGGATCGTGGTGCACAAAACACCAAACAGACAAACACAACAAGACACATACAGAGCGGAAAAAAGACAGGTCGAGGTGTGATACGTAAATAAATGGTAGCCACGAAGATGACAAGTAGATGAATAAATACAAGGGAAGAAAATGAACACGTAGATGGGGACGGAACTTGTGCGGTCAGTCATGACGGAGATGACACGGTGGGATTTGGTCAGTGGTGGTGGTAGTGGTCTGAGGTCACTTGCTGTCCAGAATTTAGCAGCGTGACAGCCTGCAGTAAGACTTCCCCCTTTCCATGTTGCGCCCCAAAATAAACATAGTGCAAGTAGACCAGGCCTGTCCTGTTACGGCAAGGCCAACAGAGAGAAGGATGAGCAGGGCCGCGATCTCCGCAGATGAGACGGCTTCGCCTCTCGGATCTGTCTGTCAGGACGGGTTGTAGCGCTCGGCAAGGCCCCCTCCCATTTGAGCTGCTGTTCGTACCCAGCCAACACCGGCAACAGGATTGGGGGGGTATAATTATGTATCTCAGCAGGCAGCGGGATGCCTGAGGAACACGACTTGTGGCCAGAAGGACGCAGGTTCGTATCTCAGCAGGGGTCCCACTGTTGTACCCTTGACCAAGGTACTTAACCCGAATTATCTCCCTCTCAGCCAGCTGCAGAAAACTAAAAGTCCGTGATATGCAAATTGCTTGGGATTAACGCGAACTAAATAAAAACATGCATAAATGTATTATTAATTGTGATACATAGGGAGTAAAAATGATCAAATTTAAGACCCCCACACCTGTATCTTTACTAGGAGAATTAGCATTTTCTCTCAGCCAACAAGGTGAGTCCTTATCCATGATCTTCAAACCACGACTGGGAACTATTGATCGGGAGCATGTTGTCATTCAAATTATAATTAGGAGGGGGGCCGGAGGTCAGCCTTCCATCCGTCTGAACATCTGGAGAAGAGTTCCTCAAGGACAATGAAAGTCCGAGGTCTGCTTCACAGGGAGGACCCCACGCCACCGCCTGCTCATAACATCCTCCAGCCCATTATACAAATGGCCTAATTAATTCCAGCACTTCAAATGGCCAGTCTTACTGCACTTGTGAACCAAACATAGGTAAAACAGGGTATAAAAATACTCGGCCGATGAAACGGGCTGTGCGCAGGGTAATTACATTGTCAGTTACAGATAAAATAGCATATGTCTAAAAGTCAGGCTTTCGGAGTCCTCGAGATCTCACACAAAAGCATCCCTTTGAAACGAGACCGTCTTCCGCTTGCGGGAACCGAGTCGATATATTTTTATATCTCGGAGCAGCCTGGAAACAACACGTCTTTATCATCTATGCTGTTTCTAAAAAAACTCTATTTAAAATATGCTTTGTTTCCCTTATTGCATGGGATCTTGTGAAACTGTTTTAATAGGAGCACACCACAAAGCATAATTTTTTTTATTTGTGACGTCTCTGTTTATTCTTATGTAGAATTAAAGCTGTTTTGGAGATGAGCAAATGAAACATAAAACTTAATGTGCTCCACAGTGAGCTAGAAACATCAGCAGGGTACAAATGAATCAAACATGGAGCCCAGGGATTAAAATATAATCTCAATTAATTTATTCCTTTACAGAATAAATGAAGTTTAACTCCAGTGTAATATTAAATTCCGTCGCCGCTGCATTTATGTCTTCATTACTCAGTGAATAATTCCATCTGCACGTGGCAAAACAGGAACTTTTAAGGAATCGGCTGAACATACGCTCAAACAAATTCTTAAGCCGGCTCATTGAGGGCATTTAGGCAGAAGCTCTTTTTGGGCGCCCGTTCTAGGCCGTGTGGATGTGCGGCTGGCCGGTTCCGTCCACAGATGGTTAAGGGAATAAGAGACAATGCCGCACTTGCAAATTTGCAAATGTTCAGATAGGCATTAAAAACGCTTCAGAGGAAGGTGGACAGAAACCTCTGTTTGTGGCCCTGCGCTGGTCGATTTAAGATAATTGCTGACAAACTGCAAACAGGGGCCGCGTGACAGGGCCGAGAACAAGCGCGCAGTGTCCGCCTGCGTTCGGGAAGCGCCTTATCGTTGTTTCTGTTAACATATTTTTTGCATGTCGCAACGTGAATGGACAAACTAAGCTGTTCTTGATCTGCACATGCAAATGCAAAATATGAATGTAAATTGAGGCGCCTTGGGAAAAAGGCAGACAGCAATGTCAAGCCTGCCCCCTAGTGGTTGACCTGCGGGCCTCAAGGGTTCCCCGTGGATGTGCATCTCAGGAAGCAGAACCCACACCTCCAGCTGGAACCCCAACACCCCCATGTTTTCACAGCACGTGGGCATCTTCTCTCCCAACACAACAGTACTGTCTTTACTCAGTATTTTAGGGTTAAACATGCAGTAAATGGTTATTAAAAATATATACAATATTTGTAGAGCATTCAAATGCAACGTCTCCCTCTCCAATCCTCTGTACAAATAATCTCTGACCTGAGATGAAATTAATATTGTATAAATGTAATTACTCAGAAAAAATCAACGTGGGCTTGCAGTTTATAGTTTATACCTTTGTTTTCTATTCATTCCGTTATGTTGGCACTTCAGTTTATATGCTCCTTCGCAACACACACGCAACACAAACGCATAGTAGGAGCAGTGAGCAAAGGATGACCCCCGTTGCTTCCAAGCTAACAATAACACAGTTTATATACTTAAATTCACAGTCTATCATATATGACCCTCATTTTTAAGCATGTGCTCAGTTTGTAAAATTAATAAGAGGACATTAATTGCACGTAATAGGCAAATACATATTTAAACACATTACTCTGTGTATTATATTTAGGAGATCACACGAGTCAGGAAAAAAATTACCTTGCTTGTATAAATGCACACAAATTTAATCTTTTACAAGGCTTATAAGCTGCTGAGTTACACATCTTTCTCATGTTTACCTGGGACTTATGAGGGTTATTATAAATACCTTGGATTTTATTTGTACAAGGAGGTTAAATGGGGTTTAACTTATTAAAATTTTCTTCCGTGCGATGCAGCTCGGGCAGTCGGAGCGGCGCAAACCGCAAGGCAGGCTGCGCTCCCGCCTAATTGCGCCGTCTCATTTGTGCAGTTTGCTTTTCCTCTTCACCCGGAGTAAATCTCAATGTCACTTCGCGTCACGCCGGTAATTTATTGGCTCCTTAACACTGACGGACGACGGTCCCCCCCATCCTCGGCAGCGCGGGACGCTCTATCGGGTTTATCCGGGCAGGTCATTAACCTTGACCCGGAGGAGACGCGCCTCGGTCCGAGAGGCCCCCGGTCCCAGACACGTTTTTGCCCCCGAGAAGTCGGTCCCGGTGACAGGCGCCGGTCGCGCCGGGCGCTCGAGTGCTCCAAACTCGCCTTAATTGTCACATGGCAGCCGAGGCCGCTTTCTTAATTGATCTGACCTTTCGCGAGGCTCTTAATTTCCAATCCCGGTTTCATTGTTCCATCTGGTACTTTAAAGCGACATCTGGTAAACTGTACTTTACCGGGTGATCTCTGTGCAGTTATTTTTATACTTAATGTATGCTTCAACAGATGTTAAGTCCCCCTGCCCCCTCCTTTTTTTTCATAATAGATGTAAAACCGAACTGCACTCCTATGCAGGCCTCGTCTGCAAAAACTTCCTTCGGCGAATTCAAACACCGACACCGGGAATTATGAGCCGCAGCGCCTGCGAACACCGCTGTTATGTTAGGCCTTCTTGTTTTAGTAGCTTTTTAGGTAAACATCAATTCAGCTCTGTTTTCTCTCATCGCTGCACATAAATAAAACATACAGAGTTAGTTTATAAAGTGATAAACATTTTGCAGCGCAGGGTCTGTTTTTTTTTTTTTTTTTTTTTTTTTATAAATACGACCAGCGTCAGCAAGAAAGCAGGCAAATTTGCTGAATAAATAATAAGCGAATGCCACGGAAGATGAGAACGCAAAGTGTGGTGTCAGTCAACAGGTCAGGCAGAAGCAGGAGGAGCAGCCAGCCGCCTCACCAAAGGGATTTGCTTTATGCGTTCCGCACTCATTATTTATAGGCATTACAGCTTTTACATTGACTACAGCGAAAGGGCAAATTCGCCAATTCAAATTTGTAATAAAAGCATTTGTCAGGTGAGGCGGGGGTAGGGAGGGGGGAAAAACGCTGGGAAATCAATACGTAAAATGTGCCATCTAATTGAGTTTCAGTTCATTAAATTATGACACCTTGGTGGCGACAGGAGATTCTGTTGAGCTTTTATTAAACTTTTTCCCCCTCTGCCATCATGAATCATGGTTTTGTCCTGCAAACGCAAAGCTTTTTAGAAAGCCCCCACACCGCTTCATTATTATAAGTGTATCTGTTGGACTTATCTCCCTGTTGGTCTTTTCCGCCACTGGCACCAGGTGATCCGGTCATCCGCGGCCACCCTTAGCCGCCCAAGTTGGGCATCCGCATTCAGCTAGCCACCCTTTTTCCCTTTCCCTTAGCGGGTCAGAAAGTTGGCGCCCGAACCCGGTCGGCTCCATCCTGGCAGAGAATCTACCTGTCAGCACTGACATTTTCTAATAGGCAGTGCTTTTATAAAAAATTACTTGACAATCACGCTAAACTAATTAAATCCAACTGACCGATTAATGTCTATTGATCGACGAAAAGTGTAGCAGTACAGACAGTAGATTTTATTACCCGTCCTGCTGCACCCTTTGCAATGCGGACATGGGATGAGCAGCTATAACGGAGAACAGGTTTGTATAAGAACAGCCTTTACAATCTGAAAGGCAATGTGGATACTGCAGAATACTCTGCTGGGCAGTTAAATGGGTCGGGAGGAACAATTAACGCCGAGTGTTAAAACTGTCCCGCTCCAACGGTAAAAACGGAGAGCGACGGTGAACTGTGGATACTGTATGTGAATTTAAAGGAAAAAAAAGCATAGCAGTTTTTGTCGTCATTCAAACCCAATTGTGAAAGTTGCGCTGTGCATTTTCCTAACACCCCCCCCCCCCCTTTCCCGTTGCACCCTTTTTACACCATGAGACAGTTGTCGACGTGCCCCGTCCTCAAGGTCGACACCCCCCGAACGGCTCCAGCCGCTGATCGACGGGCCGTCTCTCTGGGGCCGGTCCACCGCCAGCACGCCGCAGGAACATCTGTTCATAAACAGGCCGGGCCGAGTGAGCGCTGACACGGGCCCGGCTGGCGCGGGCTGCCCAATTCCCCTGTCAGGGCCAGATGGCGCGCGGTACATCCACCTACAGGGTCCCACGCGCATCAGTGGCCGGTCGATGCCTGCAGGTACCGCCCCAGGCGGGCCTGTGCCACTCACAGCTGACCGCCCTCTGGCGGCTTCCCGTGTCCCCCTCCTGTCAAAGGCAAACAGCCCGGCAGCCCTCTCTTTACGAATTCACCCTGAGTCCAGGCCCCTGAGGAGGTGAGGGGAAAATCCTTGGCCCGGCCCTCTTCACTGAGGAGGGAAACTGATCGCTCTCAAACTTGGGGCCCCAGCATGAAGCCAAACAGGCCACAAAACGACAGAAGTGGCGACAACCTGCGGTCATGATAAAGGACCTGGCTGTTAACGTAAAGTGGTGGGATTTGCGTTTCCACTGTAGAAAAGCGCCCTTAGAAAGTCTCCACGAGGAGCAGAGCGCCATGTGATATGTGCATGAAGATGCCACATGAGCCAACAGTTTTCCATAAATTACCGGACAATTTTCCGAAGTTCTCCTAATCATAGAAAGATTATATCACGCAAGGTTTACATCTCTTGACAAACATTTGTTTGATGTCACCAAAGCACACAAAAAAGAGCCCATAATGTGCAGTGAGAACAAAGGGCTATTACGGATTTTCTAAACACAGAGAAATAGGCAAATTTTTTTGCGGAATGTAGAGACCTCGAAGGAACGTTTCTACAGCATTTGTACGACCGGCCAGCAGGAACCCACTGTGAACCATAACTGCCACGAAGAAGAGGTCCTCTCGCATGGTCTAAAGGTTCCCTGCCAGCTTCTCAGTAAGTTCTCAGAAAATCTCCAGCATTTTTCTTAGGGGAAAACAAGCAGTAGATGATCCTGCTCCCTCCTGGCAGTGTCTATGATGTGGATCACTCTCGACACCAACGACGCAAAGTTGGATATAAAGCTGCAGTTGAATTAGATTCCTGCCAATAGAAAAAAGGGGCAATGGAACAAAATTCCAAATATGGTGTGTCAGAAACAATACTCTTAGGTTATATAGCTGGCTAGGGGAGTTGTTAGCAGTAATCTCTCAAATCGCACCGGATTGCAGGAGTCTTCCGCAGTACTTATAGTGGTCTCAGATGGGCTGGCGGGGGTCTGTGATTTTGCCTGCTGTTGTTCTGGTTCGCCTGCGTGTTGTCGGAGATGTGTTTGTTCTGCCAGCAGGACCGCTTGGGCCTGGCACTGGTTCCGGCTCTGGCCCCGCGCGGGGCAGCTCATGATCAAACGCTGTTCCCTTCCAAGAACTGCGCCTGGCAGTGGGCCAGCCGGCTGGAATCATTAAAACTAATATTTACGCCAATTTGGAAGTGTTATAAACAGCAAAATCAAGACCAGCGGTACTTAACCGCATGGCTAAAATCCCTGAAAACTTCAGACGTTTTGTATTTCAGGGGCTCGAGTTTTGGTCAGCTCTGACATCATCAAGGTTCCACATGACTGCAGCCTTGTGGTGGTAGAAGCTTCAAGACCCTGGTGTCTGATTTCCCAAGTAACCCACTGGGACCATTTGCAGGGAAGCCATGTCTGCCAGGGGTGACACCTCACCCTGAACTGCACCATGCCTTCTGGGAGGGCGTCTGGGGGCGATGCATTCCAAGCGGCCTAATTAAAACCCTCTCCTCCAACAAGGAAGTACCCAGTGTTTTCTCAGAGCATTTTTGTGCTTAATGGTGCGAGGAATCGTTGCATGACAGAGGCTGCCACAGGTGTGTGAACGGACTGCCGGTGACAAGCTCACACACACACACACACACACACACAGACAAAGTAACCTATCACACAGTTACAGCCAAGTTGTTACTGCTTTCCAATGGCCCTCTCAAACAGCCATGCCACCTGATGGTTTAAGACCAGACAGTTACAGCTGTTTTACCCTTGTGGAAGGGATTTAAAAAACATCGTTCCAATAAAATTGTTATAGTTTTGGGAATGGTTTGAAAAGAAAGAAAGAAAGAAAGAAAGAAAGAAAGAAAGAAAGAAAGAATCTCCATCCATGCATCATGATTAACCGGCAAATCCTGGTTAGGATGGTGGCAATACTGAGTCTCACTGGGTGCCAGGCTTTGATGAGACACCAGTCCAACAACAAACAACAAAAACAACAACAACAACAATAATAATAATAGTAGTAGTAGCAGCAGCAATGCCATCCCTTCAGTATTTCTCCCATCTTTATGTGGCAGGGGGTGTCTTGCTTCTCACTTGATCTCATTGCTGCTCAGGCTCTATCAGGCAAAGACAGCGGCACCATTAAAAGTCACCACTGCAAATCTTTTTAATTATTCTGCTTCTTCAGCCATTAATGAGAAGAATATCCACAGATAGTCCAGGTAATTGGACAATGGGCCTAACCCATTCAATTATTGACTGCTGATTATGTTTAAATATTGATATGCGGAGCATTCCTTCCATCTACACCGAAGCACATCATATAGTTAAAGTACAGAATTGAAAATCCAGCACCATGTTGTTTTCTTTTAAACAAATATGAAGAAAAACAGTTGACATTTGACGGACAAAATTCTCCAGCTGCTTCATATTCGTAAAATTATTTTTATTTTCTCTTTAGAAATGCACTGCTACATCTACAGGTTTAGTTTTTCATATGTCAAAATATGTATATATGCTAGCGAAGTTTTGCACTTGCTGAATATATAAACACTAATTGGATTTGTACTCGGAACACTGATCCGGTCTTCATAACAGAAAACAACCAGAATTACATTTGGCTTTTATCCAAAACATACAGCAATTGAGAGGAGAGCATCATTTATCTCAATGAGCTCCTTCAGACTTAAATTCTGCCACTTGTAACCGCCGGCAATTTCAAGAGCATCAGCGTTCGCCTCATATGTGCACAAGAATGGCACACGAGGGTCATTTCGGAAAAATGAAAAACAAAAACGTAAGAATTGTGATGTTGTTGCTGAAGTTCCCCTGCTGTAAGTAAGGAGCTGCTTCAGCAGAATTACGGGTAAAAGCATGGTCATGTCCCACACCGTGGTGGCAGAATGAGCCAAATGAATGAAACTGTAGAACTCTGCACCGCATTGAGCGCTCGTTGGTGTAGAGGAGACCCCACCATTCACAAGGGGTAAGTAAATAGGAGGGAAATGTCACCTTGGTGATGTTCTGAGGAGCTCAAACACTTCAAACAATCAAACACTTAGGTGAGGCAAAAAGGATGGTGAAGAATCCTGAAGGACTGCCTAAATGGGGGTGACCCTAAGGTGGCCACTAACCCCAGCACCCTGTAGATTCTGGGCCACCGGACAAGGTATCAACAGTGAGTAAGCACAGATCAACAATCACATTAAGAATCACACAAGAAAAACTACTAACCCAGAACAGCAGCTATTGCCTTGCAATCTGAACGGTGCAAGTTTCACAGCTCTTGCTATAGCACTTTTATCAAGTTGACCTGACACAGTAGCCTGCTGTACAAATAGGTGAATAACTATAAGCTGTACAAATTGTACATATGTAACACTGTAAGCTGCCTTGAACAAAGTCCAGCAAAATAAGTAAGTCAATTAATAAAATTACATCTCAAAAATAACTGTTCATCATAAAACTCACACTCACTAAGCCTTTCTTAAGGCACCTCTAATAAATATCAGCTGGATTTTTTATGGCCGTGGGAGAGGATCACCCTTTTCTTCATTGTTAAAATTGGTATTTAATATGGGGAGTGACACAGACAATAAGTTCATGGTTCTGGACAACTTTTACTTTCTTTAATTGAGTTGCACACTTTAGAATAACTATTGTCTGCCATGTGACAATTGTCCATCAGCCACCATGGCTGTGTGAAAGTATTGCACCAGTATTATGTGAGTACCGAAGCTGGAAGACAATGGCGGCACGAGACAATGCAACGTTTGCGGTCGGCAAACCTGCAGAGGATAAACAAAGGGAGAAAACAGATTAACTCTCCATTGTTCAGCACGGAAATGCGTCCCAGCTGTGGGTGGCGAAATCTTACAAATATTTACTGTCCTAAATCGCATCTGATGACATGCCAGAAATTTGGTAGACTTCAATCATATGTAGCTTTGTACTATTCATTGTAGGACCTACTTGGGATTGCAAAGTCCACCGCAGAGCGGATGGGGAAACAGACAGCTGAATGCGCTCGCTATGTGTGGTAAACTGCAGATTGACGCAAGAAACAGAAAAAATTGTTTCACAACCACCGCATAATAGTGCAGTGACTGTGATCACATGAGGTTTGGACCATACAGCTGCTATTAAGTACTGCGCCAAAAGGTTTGAACCTGCATCCTATGAGTCTTAAGTCAAGGACTACAACCATTACACTACCCGATACCATGACACACCACGGCATTTACTGTCAATTCCTATAGAGAAACCAGCTAGCTTGATGAAGAAGAACCTCTTTAGGTAAAACCCAGCCCAGTAGACTACAATGAAACAATGAAACAGAACGCCTCTAAATAAAGCCACAATAGAAGTGGTCAGCAGGTTTAAAGAAATAAATGTCTAAAAGAGTCTCATCCATTCCGAGTTGTTAAATACCGGTTCGAAACATATCGATTTAATCATTACAGCATGTTACAATAATGTGCATTGCTTCAGCCACAGTCTCCGGACAGTGTAGCTTTGTTCACAGCCCACCATAATCAACAGATTGTTAGACGGGCATTTTCCAAGGCTACGACAGAGCCTGATATATGGGGTCGGAGAGAGCATTCGTAATCCATCCATTGCAGCAATTTATTATCAGATTATAATTGTATACACAAACATTGTAGTGATTTAGGTGACACAGTGGAAAGATGAAACCCGTTTATATTAAAAGGGTTGTTCACCCCTGGAACACATTGCCTGCAACACCTCTCAATGACTGCTTTTAACAACACGGTTATTGTTTTATTGATCAGAGTTTTATTGCGGATTTGACACTCATGTTATGTGTTAATCGAACTGCATATAATTTTTCCACACATACTTTATGGGATTATGACGGCAATTAATTTAATAACTATTTTTTTTGCAGTGATTTCAGTCTTAATGAGGTTTGCAGTGGAGTGCTCGATTCATCTAGCAAAGCGCTGTCAGTCACGTGCGCTTCCGTGGCGCAGGATGGATCGTGACCTTTATGGAGACGGCGGAAATGGCCAGGCCCGCTTTATCTATACTTCAGCCCCCTTGCAGAGTTGCTCTCCATTGTTCGTTGGACTGATATCACTATTAAGACAGCTATTTGGAGACATATTTCCTCCTTTCTACACTTAAATGTTTCGGGTTTATGGGAAAATTATACAATCTTGGTAGCTAAAAAGAACTTTGTTAATGTATCATTTTTCATAGATAGTACGTACAACCTAAGGAAAAAACTTTGCTTTTAAAGCTTGCCATGTGATCTTTAATGTGCACGGTACCATCCGATTAAGGCGCGAGGGACTGTATATAAATTAGCAGCTAATGAAATAAAGTACAAACCTGTACGTCTCTGGAAGCCAGACGGCAGTTACTGTCCTAAACTTGCAGCCACAATAGCAAATCTGATTGAAAGTGTACTAGTTGGCAGTGCTACTACATTTGCTGAATCTGGCACAATTTATCTATCAGAAGAATTATTAATTAATTGCTCATCCTATCAGCCACAAATGAACAAAGATCCGGAATGTCATTAGTACAGATAATGGGATGGATGGTGGCTCCCGCCCACCGGAGCGAGAGGGAGAAGACGGCCCGCGCTGCGTCTTTGTGACTCGTCAGCAAATGTATTCTTCGGAGCTGAACAGTAGTTAACAACTTCCAGGTTTGTCAGACCAATTTAATTCTTTTTAAAATCTTCACAAGCAATTATCTTTTTGCATAATCAGTTCCAGGACCTTGGGGGTCCGGCGGGTCTTGTAATGCCTTTAAAATAATTGTTCAGCGCGTAAATTGAGGCTTCGTAGGAAATTGCTTAATAATCAGATCCCAAAGTCAATATTTGTCTGGGAAACCAAGTTATGACGGGTAAAGACTTCATGTAGCTTCATGTGGGACGATGGAGAAATAAAAAAGTAAAATGTGAAGCAAATTTTAAAAGGCGATCAAGCGAGAAAACAGTTCCAAAGGTACTAAGCTAGAAACTTAATTTAATGCAGGCCTTGGGTCCCCCCCTCTGATACTCCCAGAGGTATTGCTCTTTTCGAGGGCTTCGGCTGCATACTGCAGAGCTTCCTCGACGGCCTGCGCTCACCGTATCACTGTCCGCTGCTCCCTGGATCCTATGGTCCGGCGCAAGGAAACTGTAGCAGTCAAATCAGTCGTTGTGGGTGAGATTAGCCTTAAAAAAAATTTTTTTTAAAAACTGGGATAAGCTGATCATTTACCTTAACTGAAACAATTTTTTGTGAAATAAATTCAGTAGTCCGTAATACAATCATGACACAATCACAATGCATTTATAAAGGCATCTTCTTCAAAAAGATTCATTTAAGGGTTATGTGTTGAATGTCACGTTATTGGCAAAGTATGTAACTTGAATGAATATTGGCTTAATGTTTCTAATACATAAAAATACATGCACATCTGTACTGAATTCGTTTCTTATAAAATGATGTTTACTTTTATAACATGACATTGAGAGCCCCATTTTCAAAAATGAATTCAATGCATGACACACACACGCACAAACACACACACACACACACGCACACACACAATAAAGCAGATATTTCAGGGTCTCGGAAAAAGCGGACTTGGAGAGAAGGCCTTCATAAGTTGCAGCTGCACAATGAATGGAAAAGATCACAGTAAACTACAGAAAGATAACTGGCCCATCATAAAAAACTTAATTAACCCCGTAGGCTTTTTGTATGATATGTCATCTCAGATTGCCTATGAATTATATTTAAGTGTGAGCATCGTGCAACACGGCCTTCGGTGATTCAGTGCGATCGTGCTCTCGTGGCTTCATACGCTGCTGAAGTTGCTGCGGTGAGATGCGAGACCAGAAAACATCCCGTACACGGTGGCATGAGGCAGAATCCGCAGTAACGGGGCCTTAGCAGTGTGAGGGAGGTTCTCACAAGACACTGCCAGCTCTTAATGCCACCTACCTTGAGGGATGAGCTTTTGAGAGATATCATATTTAAAGGGAGGGGGATGGATTTTATATTTGTCCCAATTAACCTTGTAATGAGATGTATCGGAGTGCTTATTAACGACACTAATGAGAGCGATAGATTGACAATGTGTTAAAACAGCACTGGCATATAAATGAAAGTTGAGCTGTTGTGCGAGGAATACACACTTTGAAGGCTTTGAGCCCGGAGATCTCTAACAGCAAGGACAAATAGAAGAAAATAAAAGGTCCCACATTCTGCTACCCTTGACTTCCAAAGTATGCATGAATCACAGCTCTTATTACAAGCCTGACGTGGCCGCCAGTTCCCTCTATGAATGCTGCTTAAAGAGCATCCCATAATGCTGCACCATTTCAGCTCCAATCATAATCAGTCTTATGCAATAACAACAAGACAATACTTTACTGAGAAACTGCTGATGCCACAGTGTCATTACACTAAAAGCAAGCTTTTCATAGCTGCTGACCCTATTAGTCATCTTAAACTGCTTTTTGGACTCGAACACCAAATATGGAATCTACCGAAACAAGCAGATGCTCTTTGTCATTACGTGGACTCCAAATGAGGGTTACGGCAGCGATCACAGAAAGCCTACAAGTACTGTATTTGTTTCATATTATTACCATTACTTAATACACATTTTATTACTCTAAATTTGAAAAGGAAATAATAAATAAATAAATAAATAAATAAATAAATAAAGCAAAAATCAATAGATAAACTGCAGGTAGAATTATCATGTGCTCATCAATGATATGACTACCATTCAAGTGTAGTTTTTTGGAAATGGTTAACACAAAAAGATATAAGTTCACATTTGAAAAGAGACATTACTGAACATACAAAAAAGCCACTTAACCTAAATTATTTCAGTACGCAAGCGCAGCTGAATGTAAGTGTCACTTATGCAAGTCACATTGGGTAAATGTAGGCTGATTTTCAAATAAAGTAAGTTTTCTGCGAATGAACATGGTTAGTATCACCAAATGCTCATCGGGAAACCGTTTATTAACACTAAGGCTTTATAGATGAGCAACTGCAAAGCATTTTGTTTCCCACATCTTATAAAATATTCTTATTTCCCACCCAACATCAGCTCACGCAGACACGATTAAAGCAAGATGGGAATTTTAGCCTTCAAAAAATTAAATGTTAAATAAGGGATATTAGTAGACAGAGAGCGAAATAAACTGCCCAAAACCCAGAATGGAACTCCAGCGATCAAAGCAACAGTAGATCATTCCGTTAATAGAAAAAATCTATTTAGCTGCTTATTGGGTTGAATAACTTCTAGGATTTAACTAGTACCCCACGGATCAGGGCAGAGTCCCACGAGAGATCCTCGCCTTAGGAAACCATACCTCCTTGGCTATATAAAGAATCCCCAGTTGACTTAAGTCATATACTGTCAGACTTGAAAGAATCCAATTTTCCTTTTTTCAATATTTCCTTGATACATTTTATTTTATAGAGGTCATTTTTCTATAGTCTTAATTTGGAGCTTTTGGATTTCTATTTCCAATGGCAATCTGCGGATGTCTTGCCCACAGTGTCGTCCGCCTCACCGAGGGAGGTGCCAGGGAGGTACGCAAGGTGTTCTCAAACGTGCCAAAGCAGATGAGAAAATTGAGTGACGGAGCGACGCTCAATTAGAGCAAAATGACATTATCGAGGTTTTAATGAATTGGGATGGAATGCTCCCTTATGTATACAGGGTAACGTCTGCAGGAAAATGAATCAGAGGAGACGAGGAGGAGCACTGGAAATCATGCCAAAGATCCGCAGTGCTGCTTTCTCAGTCGCTAATGTGCGTGTGAATTTAGTAAATACGTTGTGTTTAGCTGGAGACAATCCGTACATGTGTTTTATCTTAGGACCATTGTTCTGCAGTGATGAAGGACCAAGATCATTTCCATTAATCTACCTGCACTTCTATCAGGGGTGAACAATAAAATACATCTTCGGGAATTTTTTATTAGTCTGTCAATATGGACCATCTTGCAATCCAAATTTATATGTATTTTTGACTAATATCATTCATTAATCCTCGCTCCCTGACATTAGTTACAACTAACTATGAAATATCTTTACATTATGTGACCTTTAAAACATATTTTGGTGATAAATGTGATAACTTCTTTTAGTTTATCTGCATTTATTTATTTGCATTAATGTGAAGCACGATTATGTCACTTGAAAATGATCGCATACCCAGTTATAGACAAATTAAGTCATTGTACAGATTACAAATTGGTGTTACAACTTGGCACAAGTGAAAACTTTTCCTTAAATATTTTCTCCAGAAGTAAAGCTTGCGTAACTGTAAACTCTTTATAATTTCTTAGGAAGAAATTTAAATGCAAAATAAATGAATACATAAATATTTATCTTGTTCTTTTGTATTAAAAAGCTTGACCATACAGCTGCTATTAAGTACTGCGCCAAGAGTTCCCGATCCTCCGCATTCTTCATGCTGGTGACTAAATGGAGCTCATGCACGTGCTTATGGAAAAGAGGAGTTTATGACAATGGGAAAGAAGCTGTAAACTGTGAGCTGCCGAATGAGTGGGAGGGTGGAACTGATCTGCATTCCAGACTGTGGGACGTTGGCAGTTTGTACTCGACTATGACACAAGGCCATCTCCCATCACACATGTCCACATATGGTGTGGCGGGCATCAGGGACACAGCTTACGACGCTGGTGGTGACTCTGAAACAGACATTTGGAGATGCAAGCCGAGTCACGAGTCTCTGACACTCCTGTCACGTCTAAACTAACACTGGACTCTCACAGTTTCACAAACTGGTCTTTGTACCATCACCTTAGACCATTCTCCCAGGAAGAAAATAAACAAGAATCAAGACTGGGCTCTAAAAATGAACTTACAAGATCAGTAAAAATAGAACTGACTACATATAAAAGCATTACTCAGTAACTATCATTTAAAAATATAGTATACTTAACATTTGTAAAATTAAGAAAAAACTGAGTTACTTTAAAAAAAATTTTTGACTACATGTTTATATGATACTTAGTTACTGAGTAATAAACTATGAAAATAATTTATTAATTGCTGGGTAATAAATTTGTGAAAGTATTCAGGTCTTTTCAAATCACCCCGTATAACTGTTTAAGAGCCAGATCCAGTTCTGAGACAGCAGTTCCTAAGCAGACACAGAAAGTATTTTGCTGCACTTTCCACTGCATTTATGGAGCAATATGTCTTTAGAATTTTCTACTTTTCCTCTTTTCATGTCACGAGACTCGTGGATTAATATTTACAAAACATTTTGCATGGAATGAAGCATCTGGCTGTGGCCTTTTAGACAAATACGCTCACATCTCGATTTTTCAATTAACATCCCTCTTGTACTCCGAACATATGCAAACACAGCAGGGCGTCTTTTAAAATGCAACACTAATGTGAAGTCTAATGAGTGTAAATTGGCAGGCTTGTAAACTCTGAGAAATTTGAATAAAACAAAACATCGGCCTAATTCCGAATGTGCTACGCAAAAGGCAACCATAATATCCATATCATGTGCTTGAAAATGATTTGATATGATGCAAGCCTGGTGTATCGCATCCGATTTGCCGAGCCACAATTGTTTGCTCGTTCCCAGCAATAAAGTGAATGTTATAACACAAGCGTGCATGCAAATCAACATGACATATTTAATGACTCAAGCACATTTTGGCAAATATCAGGCTTGACATGTTGTCTGGATATGAAAATACGATTCCTACTAACTGTAAATAAGCTGTCATTCCTGCATATGTTTACCCAGGCTATTTTTTTCTTTTAATTCTCATTCATAACATTCATACGTGTTTATACACACGCTTAAGAATTTAAATAAACATTTCAGACCAATTTTTATGGATTTCTGTCCAGAAAGACTTTGTGAAATAACAATACTTGTTCGGTGTCATTGGCTGGCATCCTTTCTAGGGTGTAACTTCATAGCCTGGTGTCTTATGACTATGGGATAGACTCTGGACCACTGAGACCCCGACCAGGACAAAGCAGCTAAGGACAATGGATGGATGGATGAATGATATTGTTCAGCTTCCAAAAGTTACTCTAATAACACTTGAACTGAGAACGATGTGTTTCACAGTTTTGCTAGTAAGTGTTCAGAAGGTAAATTTTTGACGCAGCAATTTTTTCACACACAAAACGGTAAGAATGTATTAGTGCACAGTTCATTAGTTTCCGAGCTGCCGATGCATTATCTTCGCAGTAACATTATACATTTGACAAAGATGTAAGAATTGCATTACTCAGGCGTAAGTCTAATGCATCTCCCATCCAATTGATCTACTACATTCCATTAGCTAATTCATGCACATCGGTGTAGGTGTTTGATTTAAACAAGAGATTGTTTACAGCAAAAGCCACGATTATCTTCCTGAGCGCAAATGGAAAAGGGAAATAATATAGATTTTTTTCGTGAAGAATTGGAGTCATTTGTAGTACAAAAGAAATTATTGCAACTTCCTTTAGAGCTAAGCACACACCATGTATACAATTTCATATTTATCACATGTTGTTGAAAAGGAATAAAGGGGAATAATGCTCGTTTATTGTGTATTATCCAGTCAAGTTAAATACGACAATGTCTGCAAAATTTAAGCCCAGGGACTGGAGTGTGCAAATCCATCAAAAGATTTAAGTTTTTAGTATCTTTATACTTGTCACGTTCCTACTACTTTACTTTTTATGAAGTTCTGGCATGAGAATGGAACAAATTGGCAATTACATTGAAGAAATTTCCAGGTTTTGTGACAACTCGACACAACCAGAACATTTAGAGAATGGTCCACGGAGTTCTCCAAGAATCAGAATTTAGCCTTTTTTTCCTATTTAAAACGATACTTACAGAACTGCTACTCTTTCTTGAAACCACACCATTACTGTAACGGGTGTATTTTAGTCAATTATTTGCAACTTGTGTATCGTATCTTGTTTGTCAATCAGAATGCATGCAACTGGCTTTTTGGTTGCTTTCAGAAATGGATGAATTGAAGTTGGGGAAACAGAGGGGCTGAGTGAGCTTAGAGTTTGGCCACTGGCTCCATCACTTTTGGTCAAGTCACATGTTTGTGGAAGAATTCTTCAGGTCAGTTGCCTCCTTTTAATAGCAGTTTCTTCACTTCTCATTTTCCCAAATGCTTGCCTGCAGAACAAGTGCAGCCTACGTTTACAAACCCAGGTAAAACAGACACAAGCCGAAGAAACTGCAGATGGGCCTAAAGAAATCCACTTGCTTTGTGTTTCCAGATTTTGCCCTGTGTTCCACAGAGCTGCTCATGATTGAGAAGAGGGAGGGAGAGATGGTGCACAAGTTTCCGGAATAAATCAGCCAGTAACTGCCGCAGTGAAGGAGTTTGTGGAGAGAACGTACTTGTCGCCTTTGGCCATTTCAAACAGCTTTTAACACAGATTGGTTAACAAAAACAGCAAAATAATTGGGACAGCAGGTAGTTCTTTCACTGAGGTAGTACTTGTTTGTACTGAATTAATATGGTGAGGGTGAACTTGCAACAGCACTGAACAAATGCTTATCCCAAAGAGTTAGTACTTGCTCTGAGGTAGTACCAAGTAATACTTGTTTGCAGTAATACTTCTGAGGCGGCGCTCACTTTAACCGAGTAGTACTTGTTCGCTCCGAGGCGGTGCTTAGTTTAACTGAGTAGTACTTGTTCGCTCTGAGGCAGCGCTTACTTTAACCGAGTAGTACTTGCTCCCACTGAGGCGGTGCTTACTTTAACCGAGTAGTACTTGCTCCCGCTGAAGCGGCGCTTACTTCGACAGAGTAGTACTTGTTCGCTCTGAGGCAGCGCTTAGTTTAACCGAGTAGTACTTGTTCGCTCTGAGGCAGCGCTTAGTTTAACCGAGTAGTACTTGCTCCCACTGAGGCGGTGCTTACTTCGACAGAGTAGTACTTGTTCGCTCTGAGGCGGCGCTCACTTTAACCGAGTAGTACTTGTTCGCTCCGAGGCGGCGCTTAGTTTAACCGAGTAGTACTTGCTCCCACTGAGGCGGTGCTTACTTTAACCGAGTAGTACTTGCTCCCGCTGAAGCGGCGCTTACTTCTACAGAGTAGTACTTGTTCGCTCTGAGGCAGCGCTTAGTTTAACCGAGTAGTACTTGCTCCCACTGAGGCAGCGTCTACTTCAACCGAGTAGTACTTGTTTGCTCCGAGGTGGCGCTTACTTCGACCGAGTAGTACTTGCTCGCACCGAGGCAGCGCCTACTTCAACCGAGTAGTACTTGTTTGCTCCGAGGTGGCGCTTACTTCGACCGAGCAGTACTTGCTCGCACCGAGGCAGCACCTACTTTAACCGAGTAGTACTTGTTTGCTCCGAGGTGGCGCTTACTTCGACCGAGTAGTACTTGCTCGCACCGAGGCAGCACCTACTTTAACCGAGTAGTACTTGTTTGCTCCGAGGTGGCGCTTACTTCGACCGAGTAGTACTTGCTCGCACCGAGGCAGCACCTACTTTAACCGAGTAGTACTTGTTTGCTCCGAGGTGGCGCTTACTTCGACCGAGTAGTACTTGCTCGCACCGAGGCAGCACCTACTTTAACCGAGTAGTACTTGTTTGCTCCGAGGTGGCGCTTACTTCGACCGAGTAGTACTTGCTCGCACCGAGGCAGCACCTACTTTAACCGAGTAGTACTTGCTCCTGCTGAGGCAGCGCTTACGTCAACCGAGTAGTACTTGTTCGCTCCGAGGCAGCGCTTAGTTTAACCGAGTAGTACTTGTTCGCTCCGAGGCGGCGCTTACTTCAACCGAGTAGTACTTGCTCGCACTTCGGTAGTACTTACACCGCGGGAACGTCAGCGACTGAGGCTTCGCGGGGAGACACTGAACCCCCACCCCCGATATTTATGCAGGGCAGAGCGAGGCCGCGACGTCATGAGCAGGACGGGCTGGATCGCGGCCGCGTAGCCGGTCTGGGTCTCGGTCTCGGTGTGGGTGGCTGAGGGGGCGAACCTCCACCGCCGGCTGCTTTTCCGAGTCTCGCTCGTGTTTTGCGCCTCGCGGGAGGCGGGACCCGGCGCGCGCCGTGCGGAGGGGGTGCCGCGGTCGTCTTGGGCTCTCAAGGGGGTTCGCCTTTAGTTTGCCGCATTCGCAGACGCGTGGCAAATAATTTGCTTTATAATTTGTTAATGAGCGAATCTGTGCTATTAATTTATTCCATAATTTGTCTGTCAGCTGCAGCGTCTGATGGCAGAGCAGAATTCGAGCCAAAAGAACGAAAAAGCAAGAAATATAATGGAAGGCGAAGAGCACAGTACTTTGATAAAAGCTGGTAAGTTTTGCTCGGAAGCATCATTTCCTTTTGACATGAATCACACACACACACACAGTGTGTGTGACGCACCTGCACAGCAGGTACACAGAGCTGTCCCAACAGACTGAGCTGTTTTTGTGAGGTTTTTAACAAGGAAATTTGAATTTCTCAGCATGCAACAAAACAACATTTATATCTGATACATTCCATTGCTTTGGACTGCTTAAATGTTTTATTCTGTTAACTTTTATTCTTTTATTTGGACAGCTGCAGTTTCGAGAAGCCTTTTCCGGATATAATTCATTTTTTTTCTATAATTCAGTTATGCTAAAAGCCCACCAGCACCAAAAATGGTTTGATGGATCTGATGCATAGTACTAATGGAAGGAATATGTGTTGCAACTGATGCAGAACATCATTTATTATTAAGTGCAAATTACAATAATTGTCATAATGCAAACATCCCTGTGACACACAGCTGATGTTTTCACAATCACATCTGGTGAACATGTCTTAATTTTTGTCATTAGTTGTCACCAGACAATAATAATGTATTTTTTTTTTTTAATATATTTACTGTTTTAGAGTTGTGAACATAAGGGCCTTTGCTACTGTGGAGGCCCAGCTTTTTGGGCCTAAAATCCATTTAAAGGCCTGGCCTGGCAGAAGGACGTAACTGTACTTTCTGGAGGTGACAGTGACTCTGAAATGTACATCCTGCGCAAAGGATGATGTTTTTCATGTCGGATATGAGAGATGACTGAACGATGACTAAGGGTGTGAAATTTTACATGCGCACTGAGTGTGCCAAATGTCACTCATGTAAAAAGCACAAGGTGACAAACTGTAAAATGTCAGTTTCATAAAGAGCGTGACATGCCTAAAACAAAAAATGATATTTGTGTGGGGAGCATGAGGTGACCATAACTGTAAAATGCCACTTCTGTAGTAAGAGTGAGGTAACTAAAATATATAATGATATTTGTGTAGGGAGCATGAAGTGTGACTAAAACTGAAAAATGTCACTTCTGTAATGAGAGTGATGTGACTAAAGCTGTAAAATGTCACATCTGTAATGAATATGACATGACTAAAACTTTAAAGAATCGCTTCTGTGGTGAAAGTGACATGGAAAAAGCTCAAGTGCGGCTTGTGCCGGGTTAGCAAAATGACTCCGGCTGAAAGGATACTCATGACGGAAGTGCGAAGTTGATTTTATTTAGGTTTTTGGTATTTTATTTTATTTTGATGGATACTTTGATACTGTTGTCATACTGACTTCCACTTATAAAATAACACAAGTAATGTATAAAATATATATAATACAGTAGAATATATACAGCCAGATGATTGGCAGAGGGTGACTGGTCTTTGAGAGGAACGGTTTGCTTCAGAAGCAAAGCCTGGTAGAGACACGCTGGACCATGGAAGCTAGCGAATTAAAGTGTGAGAACCAGCTGTGTGCCCACATATTCTGATGAACAGCCCCTGGTTTAGCTTCCCTAAACACAGCCTCCTATAACCCCTTCCTCTTTCTTATTCAGTTTTGCCTCTCAAGTCTTGGTTTGTCAGCTCAGCTCTTTCACTGCTGTAAATTCTGGCGGTGCCGGGCCTGTAAACTCTGACCTGTGGACGAGCTCTGTTCACCTGTTACTTCTGGGCGGATGGAGACCCACCCTTCTTCCCCAGTGCAAATGGAGCTGTGTCTCCAAAACGTAAAGACATTAAAGACTCTGAAACGGGATCAAAGTATTTTCCTAATCAACACACCACTTTAAATCCCTCTTGTCTGGTGGTGTGTTTTTCGGTTTAACACTCTTCTAAAATACTGTAAGCAGCTTGGTG
This sequence comes from Heterotis niloticus, assembly GCA_018136845.1. Classification (NCBI taxonomy): domain Eukaryota; kingdom Metazoa; phylum Chordata; class Actinopteri; order Osteoglossiformes; family Osteoglossidae; genus Heterotis; species Heterotis niloticus. Next base: position 36,402,507 of record CM030888.1, on the reverse strand, counting down.
CCATGAAATGTAATACTTTTTCATAAACAGAATCCAGAGCTCAGACATGCTAATGTTGTGGAGTTGAAATCGTTTGACACGAATGAAAAAAAAGACTTCAGCAGCAACAGCATGTGCACAGCAGAGGCTGAAGAGACGCAGTGCGTTCACTCAACTCCGTACGCCTTGTGGCCAGCGGTCACTCCGAGGCCAGGCTTTCTCCAGGCCACAGGGCTCTCCTTCTCTGTGGACACGGCTTGATGCATTATGGGAACGTGGGTCAGAGGCCAGCACATCAGCAGACGAGACACGCCGCTGAAGTAGAGGCAAACCCTACAGAATCCCAGGCCTTCAGCCCAACAACATGTTCATTGCACAAACCAACACCCTGGGACTTTCTCCAAGAAAACTTATTTTTTTTAACCTGCTTTTTTAATTATGAAATTTGATAATCAGCCCATACAGCCCAAAGCCATTTCCTTTTTCCCTGATTTTTTTTTAAATTAGACTAACAATGCTTATTCCCATTAAAATCTGTACGCCAAGTACGTTCTACAAGTTAATAAATCATAAGACATTAAATGTTAAATAAAATGGAGGAAAGCAGCAGTAAATAATTCATTTGGGATAGGTGGGAGGAAAATAAACAGGGAAGCGGAGCTACAGCAGCCGTTCATTAATAGTTAGTATTCAAATCTGTCTATGGAAGGTGGATTCATTATTGAATCGTTTCGGTGAACTATTTAAGAACCCGAAGGGAGATGGTGGACCCGCGTTGGAGGCGGAAAAGCACAACTGCAGGACAGGGAGGAAACATCCTGAAGCCCGGAGATGTGCGATAGCTGCATTATTTATGCTGGATACATGTTGCTTAACATGAGTTGACTTTCGCTAAAGCGTGCACACTTCATGGAGCGTGTCAGCCATCAAGGGGCCGGTGCACACCCTCTGACCGGAGGGAAGGTTTATGGGGTGGAAGAGACTTCTCAGAACTTTGATACATTTCTAGGAAGCCTTCTTATGCCACGGGGCATCAGGTGGCCTAGTGTTTAGTGCCACTGGACCAAAAGACCTGAATTCAACTCCCACCTCCTGCTCCAGTACCCTCGATCTTGAGTAGCTCCAGCCAAAGTAACTCAGCTATATAAATAGGTAAATCAGAGAAAAGCAGCAATGAAAGAAATACGTGCACATGACAACAGCAAAGGAAATCTCACTTTGTATGTTGGCATTTTTTACCGCAAGGGCCTTGTTATTACTGTGTTGCTGACATCCTGTTTCTTCATTAGGGTTACATTACCTTTCACATAAAGGCAGGGATTTCATTGCTGATGCATCTCCCTCCTCCCAGGTTTGAAGCAAACACCTCTTACAGCTTTTAAGAGCCCTTGAGGTGGATGCTGCCAGCATCAGATAGTGTTTCACCCTGCGGTCCGGAGCAGGAGGAGGCCAGCAGCCCACGTGAACAAAGCGAGCAGAAGCAGCAGAGCGTCAAACTTGCTCAGCTGGAGCAGATGAACATCGGCCAGGTTCACAGGAAGTAGCAGAACCCAAATAATAAAAGGTGGCAATCGATAATTCCCTCCTCCTCATCACTGAACCTCGTAGCCAAGAGCGTCCCTCAAAGGTTACCCACCTTGCACCTCTCTGCTCAGTAAAATATCTCCATGAGGTCTAAATGTTAATGGAATGGGTGTCTGGTCAATTTTGACTATATGAGCAGTTTTCCTTATAGTTTAATTTAAAAAAATATATATATATTTCTTCTCTTTAATAATTTAAGGTGTCTTGGATCAAAAACGCTGACCCACTTTGTTTTGTGTTGCCTTTTCAAGGAAAGGCGGTGTGGAAAATGATTATATTCAGATATTCCATTTCATTTGTTTTCTGGACATTCTGTAAGCGTACATCAGTCACTTTTCAATAATTAATATAATTTCCTCTCCATAATGAAACATACTGATGTACTGTTCTGCATGTAAATTCACAAAGTCGGTTTTTAGCAGCTTTTCCCCCCATAAATTGTCTTCTGAAGTTACAGTCTTAGCATGCACATTTCTTTGCAGTCTTGACAGAATGTAAGAGAGAACAAAGAGTCGGGAAGGAAAGGAATATATCTGTCGCCGGCAAAGCAAAGGGAAAGAATGAACTGCAGTAACAGAGAAATTTTATGGAGCTTTAATTAGACTATAAGAAAAAAGTGTTATAAACACTGAAGATGTAGGTATGAGGAATTAAACATGCTGGAAAAAAGGAAATTAAAGAGGAAGAAAAATTAGATTTTTTTGTGAAGGTGTTTGAGAATGTTAATTCATTAGAAAGGAAAACATCATGGTTTACCGCTGCCCGGGATGCGTGACCCCCTGCATGACGTGTGCTTGTTGGCAGAAGCGATGCTGAGACAGGAGCCCCCCAGGAGCGGCCACGTGACATCCGGAGCGCCCAACATGGACGCTCACCCCCGTGGCCTTCGGGGGGCCCATGACTGCGATCCGTCTGCCTATACCCTGTGCTCCGTGGACACGTACCGCAGCGGATGCTCGTCCTCCACAGATTCGCTGTCGGACACAGCGCAGCACGATTCAGGAGGTGGGTGTCTGAGTTGAGCACCCCCATCCCAGAAATACGGTAACGTGACACCTCTCCCCGATGCCACTGCAGGACATAGTTTGTTCTCCTCTCTGTGATCACATCTCTACTCGAGGATCATAACAAATCCATTCCTTTTTTTTTTTTTTTTGCAAACGACCATTTAGTTTTCTTAAATCCCATGAAGTCCTCTGAGATTTGCCATTGAAAATGTTACATTTGACCACCAATAAGCTTTTATGCCCAGCTCTGTGTGCATATTTACCCGATGTGCTATTATGAATGATTAAACATCCTGCAATGATTTAATGCCATGCACAAGAACAAAAATCCTATATTTTGCAAACTGGCTTCAGCAATAGAAATACTTCTGAGTAAATTAGGCAGTGCATTTGATTATCCTTAAATACAGGTGTGTGTTAATTATTAAATTTCACATCTACTGAAGAAATGAGCGCATTGATTTTGTGATATGGCTGCAAATGTGTTAATGTTAGATAACTTGCAGCTTTTTTTTTTTTTTTTTTTTTTTACATTTCAACTGTTCTACGTTTGTTCTTAAATTGTTCAGATCGGTGGGCAGTGGTGAAGCGTGTTTCTTCTCTGGTCTTACAGTCGCATCTTCCTATGTTTACATGCACATCAAATGAGGCCTGAGTGAGCGTCTGGCAAAAGGTAGCACTCCTGCTCTCGGAAAAAGGCCCGACCGACATCCCATCATGCCTTGCATAACAGAAGCAGCTACAAATTGTGCCCATTATTGCTTTGTTCTGAAGGCTGCTTCCATGGCCGGCTTTTTACTGCGGTCATCTTTTAAAGCACACGGTGTGTAGCTCCTAGTGGTCCTCACTGGCCCACCCCCATCCCCTCTCCCCATGACTGCATGGCAAAGGCACCCAGATGAGGGCCTTAAAGGCTAACGTTAATTGACCAGGATTGCGAGCCACCGCTTCGGTGGTCTGCGGACGAGCAACTGAAAGGTGAGCGGTTAAATTATGCATGCGATAAAAAAAATGGGGATGCTTTTAAAACATTATAAACAGCAAGTGTGGTCAGGCAATGGTTCTTTAGGGGAAACTAAGATCTTGTAAATTTTAATCTTATTTTTCAATTATTTATTCATTTAGCTGACACTTGTCTACAAAGCAACTTCTTGTGAGGTTTGCACACTAAACTGCTGGTAATTTTTGCCTGTGTCAGGTCATTTCTACTTTATCAACTGACGGTACCTGGGTCTCTTGAAGGACAGCTCAAACCACTATGCCACCTACTGCCCACCATGTCAAAGCTCATGCCTGTCTGCTAAAATAATGTTTGTATCCTTAATGCAAACTAAGTGAGGCAATATTATTTTGCTTTTATAATGCAGCTAAAGTTTTATCCAAATTTCATGATCAGTTAATTCTCTGGCACCCACACCAATTTGGTAAGCAGAGGGAGACGTACATGAGTTCTGAGGTGTTTGGCGTTAGCCGCCATTTCTTCTCACTCCTCAAGCTGCAGGTCTCACCCTGCGCCTGGAGTCTCTGAGGACACCACAAGTTTGGCACCAAGAGCTGCCGTGGGCCAGTTGGTGCTACTGAACACAGGGACAGTCCATATACCAGTGTACTAGGCTCCCCCCTTTTTTCCACAAAACTTTTTATACAAAATGATCTCAGTAGAACATTAAAATTCCAGAATAACATGATGATTGGCTCCTGTCCTCCTGCAGGAGGGGGCGTGGTGGGGTTAGAAAGTCACTCTTCATGTGGGACCTTCTCAGTTCGGTGTACAGTCAGTTGAGTACAGGGGAAGAAAGATAAATTATTTTACACGTTTGAACTTAAAGCCGCATGTCAAAGACTCGTTTCTTGCGGTACACCTGTTTTGTTACCCTTAGTCTGCTAAGGATTGGAATCCCTTCCAGAGTATAGTTTCATAGTCTGACACCCAGTGATTCACGGATGGGATCTGAACCATCACAACCCTCATCAAGATAAAGCGGATGGATTATTCTGTTGGTATTACTAGTATACACATATTATCATATTAGTGTATATTATTATATCATATTATCATGTATATCTTTTCTTTGTAATAATCCTACATGTCTAACAGATGAAAAAATTCATCCGTCCATTTTTGTTACCTGCTTATCCTGAGCAGGGCCGCAGAGGTGCAGAGTCTATCACAGAGGCAGTGAGCTCCAGGCCATGGAACTCCCTAGATGGGACACCAGTCTAAAGGAAAACAAATAAATTAAATAACATTTTTTTCCCTTTTTACACAGTAATTGAAAGACCACGTAAAAAAGTAGTGTTTTTCATTAACACATCAAAACTCAATATCGTCCCTTGATAATGTGACCCCAAGTTTACCGTGACTTCATTTTTTTTGGCCCCACTTACCATGTTACGGAGGGGCCTTACTGTAATTCACAAATGCATTTATTTAGCTGTATTTTTCTGAGTAAAGACAGCATTTAAAATGTTGGTAGCTTCATGTTAAACATCATTGTATATTTTTGCATAACATATTTTGTGCTGGTGTCCCACATGTTTTATCATCATAACCTTCGTGATGTACACCTTTACTGCTCTGAAAGAGACACAAATAAAACTATGTGTTTCATCAGCCCGTAGAAAGTTTTACTGCGGTTTTTTTTTTTATTTTTTAAATGTCCCAGTCAAGTCCTGTTAAATTCTGTTTGGTCTGTTAGCTTCTACTTTATTTGTGTGTAACTGATGTTTAAAACTGTCCAGTGAAGAGGGGACGTCATGTGTCCTCAATTACAGCATATCCCCAGCAGTTTGTTCAAGTGCCCCCACAAGAGGACATCTGGACCTTTACTGCTGCACTGTGAGCCATTCTTCAGCAGGGTGCCCAGAAGGAAAAATTAAATCTCTTTGTCATTGGCACATGACTTTAACTGCAACACCATTTGTGTGTGTGTGTGTGTGTGTGTGTGTGTGTGTGTGTGTGTGTGTTTCCATTATATCCATGTACATTCAAGCTGTGGGTGTAAATAAGCTGTGAAGGAAGCAGGAGTCTCTCCTCTCAGGATATCATCTAAGGTCCAAATCATCTACTGTTTCAGTGTTCATTTTCCACTCTCTTACAGATCTCATCTGACTCAAAAATGGACTACAGCAGTTCTGGGCCACATTCACATGCAAAACACTTCACATATATTCATTAATCGGAAGCTTTCCTCTAAAGCAGAGGTTCTCAACAACCCAGGTGTGGAAAGACCACTTAATAAATATATAAATTGCCTAAATATTTCTGTGGGTAGCACTGGAAAATCTATGCTATTTGACTAATAGAATGTAAAACAGATTAAAATAAGTTAAGCTTATATTATTCAGTTTGGTTCTTGTGTACAACACATGCACAATAGATGAGTGGTCTTCAGCATCAATGGACCGTTATTTTGTGGGCAGCTCATGTAAGAGCAACAACGTAAAAGGTAAAGCAGAACCTGGAAACACTAAAAAAGCAAACCAAGTTTCAATCAAACGTATAAGCCATCATATATAAAGTATGGATTTGTTCCGACGGGTGATGCCCACACACCATATCCAATGCCCATACAGTGGGCAGGAATCCTTCCCAACGAGGCTATATAAAGCTCCTCATGCATTTAGAATCCAAGTAACCTTCTTAGAAAGAGAAACCGGGAGAATTTTTCCAATTGGAACACGAGCTAGATGAGCAAAGGAAGTTGTTAAGGTATCACCTCCACAAACGTAGCTGCACTGTGGCCGTCAAGTATTATGGTTCACAGAACTGTCAGAACTAAGAAGACCTTTACAACTGTAGAGGCATTAATCCTGCCCGCTTCAAAAGATGTTGTATTTAACGTATCTTAGCTACCAGGTAATAACTGACCTTATCGGCCTATGAAAAAAAATGTAAACGTATTCCCCACTACAGCACAAAAAAGTTAAGAATTGCTGCTCTAAAGCGACTGACAATGTTAAGCTACTTACACTGATTTACCAGTTTACACAGCTGGGTAGTTTTTACTGTATCAATTCAAGGTAAGTGATCAACTTTGAACCTGTGGCCTTGCAGCCCAACAGCTCCAACCACTATGCTACCTGATGGTCCCATTTGAAGGACTTGCATCGATATTTAAACAGACTTTGCCAGAATTTTCTTCAGGCTATTTTGTGATTACAGGTTGGAGTGGACCTGGTGCTGTTGCCACACTGCCCACAACTAATGTGCTCGTATCCCTCTGTACCCTCAGAGGACTGTGCCTCCATTATCCTGAGCTGCCTCTTCTGCCAGTTCTACGACTTGCTGCTCATGGTACCACACATGTGCGAAAGCATGGTACTCCGCTGGTGCCCCTCCTGTCGGCCCCTGTCTGCCCCGGCGGAGCCACTGCACAGCCACAACGACTGCAACTGCAACCTGGAGTTTGACTGCAGCCTCTTCAACGCCTGCCATGAGACCGGTGAGTGCCTCGAGCTTGCCATGGAGGTCTCGGAGATCTGCTACCGCTGAGGTGTCGGTGTCGGTTAGCACCCCACCAAGCGAGGCCTCGCTGGCTTCTTGAAATTGAGGAAAGAGAGCTGCTTCACAGGGGACCACTGAACAGTGATGTTCAGAGAGAGAGGAAGAGATGCTGGGATGCATTTGTTAGCGTTGGCCCTGATGATACGGCTTACGAGGAGGGGCGATAAGCATGGCACCTGTGGCGGCCAGGCAGTGCTTTTGCTGTCAGATGGCACCTGCCCACCGGCTCTGACAGTGACAAGTTGTCCATTTTTCAGTCTTCGCCATCGAGTCCCTGGAGGAAGCTACCGCCACCGCCACATCTCTGAGTGAGACCCTAATCTCCAGCGGTTTAAGTATACTGCTATTTAAACAGCAAAGCTGCCAGTGGTGCAAGACGTTTTTAACATCCCATTCTATTGTTTCTGACCACCTGGAGGCCTTTGGTCAGTCCAGATGCTTGTCCAGCCCAGTGTTGGGGTGCTGATGATGCTATAAATGTGAGGCCCCTCTCTTATCCACAGAGCCACAAATAACAGCATTGGAGAGCCACCTGTGCCAGATGCACCAAAATTTAGACTGATAAAAAGGGGGAGAAGGATACTCACCAAGCCATTCAAACCAAGCACTGTTATACATAAGCATGGCAAGTCCTCATCTGTCTGGATCCGTTCAGCCTTTGTTGTCCTTGTCAGCTATCCTGATGTCACATTGCTCCTAACCTGCGATGGCATCTCAAAACAAGAAAAGGCAAAAAACACAGAGCGTTGGAATGCTGAGATGATGTAAATTACAGATATAATGTGTGTGGGTGTGTGCTGTGTCTGAACCTTAGCTATGTGCACAATACATATTGTATTATATATGAGTTGTATTACTGTATGAGTGTGTGTAGCTAAAAATTTATCCGTTATATCATGCTGTCATGCACTGCAAGGCCACGGTCATGTAAAACCACGCTACGGTGTCAAGAGGAGTACATCTAGTCAGTCATTCCCACGTGTCCTGGAAACCCATTAGGAACACGGAAAATTGGCTTCTCCATTCCTTGATGCCTTCATTTTGCAAAAATAGTAGGACGCAAAGACACCGTCGAATGTGGAGCACCCAGACAGAACAACCCAATTACAAAAGTGACAAAACAGCATTATAATAAAGAGCCGAATGCAGAGTAAAGTCAAAAGGCGCCGTTTGCTAAATACAGAACACGAGAAACGATTAAATGCATTTCAGTATAATGCTAATTTCAATTCCACAAGACGCGGCCCCTGTTCAGCGCATCAAAACTAAACAACATAATGAAAAAAAGAACAGGAATAAAAATGCAGCCGGGTTCCCCATCAAGGGACGATATTGAGTTTTGATGTGTTAAAAACTAGTGCAATTGCCTCGCGCAGTTTGAAAGACGGCCCCAAACGGCTCTGTCCCGCAGCTAGAGAAATTGTGCTCTGTGGGAGGCCGAGTCATTGCGATTGTTTATTTGTTTGTTTATCTGTTTCCATCTCCTCTAGTCGTTCACCAGCGCTTCGCCCGTCATTAGGTCCTGGTTTTCAAATAGTGTCCTCATAAAGAACGACAGGCCACACAGTTATCATCTTTCTCTCCGTGGCAGAGAGAGCTCCGAGGTTGGCCGTGCGTGCGTGAGCTCCAGCCTGCCCTTTGTTCTGGCCACGCCTCCAGAAACTGCAACTAAATTTGCCCATTATGAGCCAGGGCCCAATTTCAAAGGCAGGCGCTTGAACTAATACTGGGCCGTAAAAACCTGTCGGAGGCCCTCTGCGCTTTAATGAACATAAAGTGCATCTGCATACTGCATAAACAGATGCCTAATTCAAAGTGGAAACATCTGCGCGGTGCCTGCCTTAAAGTTGCTGGAACGCTCTCATTATTACCTGGCCGTTATGGGAGCCGCGCAGCCGCGAGGCTTTCTAATGCTTTTTAATTTACTCCAAATGCTGCCTCCTTTTAAGCACAGGTTTAAAAGGTCGGCTTTTTTACGTGCCCTGCCGTTTAGTCCTTTGAGGAAGACGCAACAGTAGCTAAATGGTCGCCGCTATAAATGTGACTTCATCGAAAAATTTTAACTGTGCCCTATTTGAGAGTGTTTATTTAACACCCGTCACAGGGAGGCAAGTGGTGCCAGACCATGCTCACTTGGGCACCATGGGGAGCATCAGAACACATGTATTATTTTGTAGACACTTTTTGCCAAGGTGACTTACAGTGCTAAGCTGTTTACAACGGTTTATCCGTTGTCTTATCAGTTCAGGGCGAGCACAGTGGGTTCTTGATTTTCTGGGTTCCAGATTTTACAGAGCTACAGAGATATTCTAGAAAAAGAACTGAAAATCATAAATCTCGAAAAAATCTATTTCTGAGCATAATCTAAGGGAAAGTAATTTTATTAATGCAAAAAATGATGAAGATAGCACAGCGCCCCCTAGACCCCTGTAGCAGTGTCTGATCCAGCCGTATCGGCGCCTTAGTCACTGCTGTCAGAAAATAATTTACTGAACTGTGTGTGTGTGCGTACAGTTACAGCACTTGCAGTATTTCACTTTATTACATGCATTACATGTTCATTATGCATTACACTGGGGTATAAAACTGCAGCCTACAGGGTCAAAGTAAAAAATACTACGCCTAAATTAACACTTGATTTTCCATAATTTCGTCACATCTCCCATCCGTACGTAAACCAGGAAATTGAGGATGGACTGTACTAAGCTAAGGGTACAACAGCAGGTGGAAGGATCCAAACCTGGGTGCTCTAAGGCCAAAGGGTGTGCCTCTAACCACTGCACGACCTGCTGCTGCTGCCCAAAGTTCCTCAGACAAAATGTTTTTTGACCGGTGTTTGGTAGGGCTTTCCAGCAACCATGGGCTGAGGGAATGAGCCTTGTTTATGAGGCACAGGTTCTGTTTGTGTGGTGCTCTGCTCTCGAATTGGGGTTTTGTTGCCGTTTAGCCCCCACCTGCTTTGTTAGGCCTCTTTCTTAATTCTGCCGTGCTAATAGCCTCTCCTGTAGAAGGGTCTACCTGAGGGGCTGCATGATGAAATATTAACATTATGGGTCGATTGAGGGGGTCGGACCTCAAACTGTGCCTCAGGATCTCACTGGCTTTGCTGCTGAAGCCCGGCCACGGTTCGTGTTGGATCCCGCCCAGAACTGATTTGACCGTCTTGTATTTCTAATGGCCTTCTCATGTTATTTGCTGCTGCCTCTGTACAGCAGTTTTAAATAAAAAAGAAGATCATGTGCTGTGCTGTCTATCTGCGACAGGGAGTTTAGGACCACATTGACCTTAAACTCCCTGGTAGAATCCAGCCATTAGGAGAAAGACTGTTTGGTTGCGTGAGGGTTCACACCGCTTTGGATGCCGAATTTTGACGCATAAATTTTCCGCCATCGCACTCCACAGAGTTAATTTTCCTCTCAGATATTAATGAAGCTTCCTGTGTGTAAAGTGATGTCAATGGCTTGGAATGCCTGTCTGGTGAAGAAAAACTAAGCTTGCGCCAACTTGCTTGGTTACTGCTGTACCTGAACACAGCAACAAAGATTCTGTTCAAAAGTTTGAGTACAAGCAGACAGCTCTTACGAAAAACAAACTGGACAAGGGAGCGAAAGCAAAGCGATCCACATCTGTGGGAGCTCCTGATGCAGAGCTAAGAAGACCAACAGATCTGTGTACCCACATGTTGTGCATGTTAACATGACTTTGGACCATTTAGCGCATCTGGAATGTTATGCAAGTTTAGCAAAGCCTGTCTCAGACCAACGCTTTCCCTCATTACTCATGCTTTGCTTTTTGACGGATTGCCACAGATTAAATGTGTATCCTCGACTACCGTGTGTGGGTGGATGTCACGTTGCCTGACCCAAAACATCAAACAGGTATGAAAGCGGATGTCTTCATTCTGCGGAGCACATGTTTCTCACCTGAGCTCCCGCCACGTTGCGAACCCCTTGATTTGACAGCGATGGCTCCCAGCTGCCTTGCGAGCTGTTTGTTGTGTAAGGGGAGAGAGGAAATCTGCTGGACTCAGCCCTCGAGGACCCAGGTTCGATAGCCCTACTTTGTGGGCTGTCACTTCACAGAGAAAAGCGCCGTAAGCCTGAGGCTCTGATCCTGCGCCTCAGCGCAGCTTTCTCAAGTTCACAACTCCGAACCCGGGCCTGATCTGGCCTTTTGTAGTTACTTTCCACTCGACAGCCGCTCCCCTGCAGTGTAGTGGCTGATTCACGCTAAACTCTCCCGCGTTGAATTATTGATTCATTTCGAATAAACAAGCTGCGGGGGAATAAGCGTCCGTCGCTGCAGCTAGAGAGAGAGAACCAAGAAATGCGACGTGGGGAAAGAACTGAGCCGGACTCACGCGACCACCACTCATTATCCAGAGCGGCACAGCCCCAGCACTCCCCCAGGTGTTGCACTGAACCCCCACACAGGTGGGCACAGGGCACATTTCTGTAGAGAGGGAGAGATGCGCACGGCAGTGATTGAGTGCATCAACCGGCCTCCCTCCTCTCTCCTCCTGCAGCCTCCCACAGCAGAAAGGAAATTAAAGAGCCGTGTAGTGGAGGGAGGATGCGGAGGGGGGTGATTTAGAGAGTTGCGTGAGGGACGCACCGCGTCGGAGTTAATTACTGCATAATGAGGGACAATTTATTGTGTTCTTGTTAGAGACATCAGAACGCCGGATGGAGCCCTAAGAAGGAAGCATCATCGGTTTGTCTCCCTGCAGGCAGCGCTCAAGTCGTGCGCTCGAGTCCTCAAAGGCCCACGTGTGGGCTTGGTTTTTGGGGAGATGAGCGCCAGTCCTGTGGACAGAAATTATGACAGCAACACCTTCATGGACCACAGTTCTAATAGCCTCCACACAAGTGTTTTAAGGGCTCGTTCGAGGTTCGATGTTACAGCAATGCGGGCTTACTTTGCCTTCCTGGCTGAAGCATCGGAGCCCATTTTTCCACCCTGCACGCATGCGTGCACGCACATACACACATACACTGTGACTGCAAATTAAGGAGAGGTCTAACAAATCTGATTGTAACCATGAACGGGTCCAAGCAAAACACACAAGGTCTTCTCTGTCCTCCAAAAGAGACATAAAGGGGTCAGTGGTTCCCTTCCACAACCCCAAAAGAGGAGTTTGGTGTGAAACCCTCTCTCAGTTCTGCCACGCGAGAAGCACACATGCATCTGCGCTTTGATGTGCCGAGCACAAAATCTGACCACAGAACAAAGCACCTGCCATCAATAGGCAGATGTCAAAGTCAAACTGCACCTATTATTATTGGAGATCTGTCACATAGCATTCTGTCTCTCTGTAATGGATCTGCAAAGATCATGAAAAAGAAACACTGTACACACGATCATTCCACTACAGAAAATGGGCCTAATAATAATGATTCCATGAAAAATATTTTCAGAATTTTGGTTCTTGGAGTATGGGCATTAATACAACAAAAATGGCCTATTCCTCAAAAGTGTGCAATTTTTTTCATATGGAAAGATGCTTACCAGCTGCTATTCTTTTAAAAAATTTTCTAATCCTGTTTATAAGATAATTATTCTTGTAAACTAAATTAAAAAAACACACAACCTGCTACATCTCTTTGTATTGTAATAGGTATATTTGAACCCCTCAGTGCCACTGTGATTTTCACTCCTCTGAAGCTCCAGCTGTTGTTCTCACTAAACCGAATATCAAGGTAAGATATCAATGAAAGGCAAGCTGTTCCTCAAATAGCAAACAAGCTAACCAGCAGCAAACATTATTACTCAGCTCCACAGTTCTTCTGGATAAACCAGGCAACTTTCTCTCTTTAGAATACTTAAGACAACTAGGTAAATATTTTAAATAGTAACAAAAGGTACGTGCACCTCAGCTTCATGATCTTCCACAGCTGATGCGTTAAATATACTAACAGAATAGCTAACATTTACATGAAAAAGTCAAATACGTGACAAAATAGGATCACTTAAAGTAAAAAAAAATTAAATGTACAATTATTTCTTGTAACTATGTATCTAACAGTACAATAGAAAAATGACATACTTGTGATATACAAAAGCAAAAGAAACTGTTATGCAATGAATTATTGAATTATTATTAATGATTTTACAGATTTGGAATACCTGCATACATTTATGGTTGTTACAAACACATTAAGCTATCTGTGAATAAGTAAATCACAGACATTCTCTCCTGTAGGTATGAGCACATGCAAGATCCTCCTCCAAGTTACAGTGCCCTCAGAAAATATTCATTCCCCCCACTTATTGTTTCTCGTTCTGCTGTGCTGTGAAGTCAAAATTAAAGAATATTTAAATAGGATTTGTCTCCACTCCTGCAGAAGTAATTCTCTATAATGTTTAAATGAAATAAAGTATTTACATGTCTCTAGAATTACAGGTATTAAATTATCTTGGGAGCTCGCACTAAATACGCCAACAAGGTACTCCTGTGTTCATTTCCAATCCCCTGTGTTCAACTGCTTGACTTCACAATAAATAGCACTGACTTAATGGGGTTTCACAACTAAACCAACAGATCAGATTAGTCCTGAAGACCAAGGTGCCTCCTTGCTACATTCAAGATGAAGTTGTTTGGAGGGAAAAAACTCAAGGAGGTTATAAAAAGGTTGGTAAGGCTTTGAACATTCCTAGGAGCACCATGAAGTCCACTGAATCACAATGAAAAAAATATGGCCCAACCCAGGCTTGACCAAAGTCAGGGTGTCCAAACTGGCCAGCTGTCAGAGATGTGACCAAGACAGAGGTGGAGAGCACTTAGCCGAGACAGGAGAAACTGTCCAAGCATCAGCAATCACTGCAGTACAGATTCATCATCTTTGGCAGAGTGGCTAGAAGGAAGCCGTTTCTGAGAAAGGCCAGTTAAGTATGGATTTGCTAGAAGAGATGTGACAAAACTTTTCGTGATCTGATGAGGCTAAAGTTGAGCTCTTTGGCCTAACAGTAAAGTGGTACACAACACCATCCCCACAGCCAAACAAGGTGGTGGCAACATCATGTTCTGGAGCTGCTCTTTGGCAGGAAGAACTGGACAGCTTTTTGCCATCAAGAGAAATGGGGATGCAGTAAAATACAAGAGAAAACAGACAAATCCTTGAACCAGTTTCAGTCAGACAGAGCTCTGTGTTTAGGGTGAAGATTTATTTTCCAAGAGGAAAATGATCCAAAGTGCGCACCCATAAAATATTATTCTAGAATGGTCCAGAATTGAAAAATGGGCAAAATCTAAATGTCATGCAGACACACTCAAGAAGACCCACAGCTGTAACTGCTGCTGAAGGACTCTGTACAAAGCATTAACTGGGGGGGAATTTCAGATTTTTATTTTAAAATTTTTAAATTAGACAATTATTCTGAAATAGTGGGGGAGAATCACATTTAAATATACTTTTAGTTTACAACAATAGGAGGCCAAGAAATTATATTTTCTAGTGTTTATATTGTGTGCCATTTAAATAGTTTAAGGAACTTGGCGTGGGAACCCTGCTATTCTATCCTAGAGCAAGGTATATACTCTGAATGTTAAACTTGCCCTGTTGCACAGTATAAATGTAGAAATTATTATAAGCAGTCATAATACTGCAAGCTGCTATGGAGAAAAGCACCTGCCAAAATTAATAAATGTAAAGGAAGAATGAGTTGAGATGCCACATATTGATGGGCTACTCAGCTTTGTTTGACCCATAAAGCCTGAACCAGAATTTCAGAGAGATTCCCGTTTGAGGAATATTTCTCTTAGATTCCTGCCTTTGTCCTATCTATTAGGGTAATGAATTTCAGTGCAGTGTGCCAGTTCCGCTGAGCCGTCTTCGCGGCCTAATTCTGTGTAATGCCTCTACATCGCTGCAGGGGTTATTATATGAAGGCAGGCTCCACAATACCTTCAATATGTATGCCCATGATGACAGTCGGACGTTTCATAGATATTAATGAATCGGCAGATTAAATCAAAGTTCGAGTGGTGCTATCAAGGTTATGATCAATGTCTCCTGCACCGTCAAATTTAATATGGGGCTTGTAATTTGAGTATCCCAAACAAAATGTGCATCTTAATAAGAAAGGTGTGATTAATAAGTATGTGGTCCTCAAGTAGGGAAAAATACATCATCCCCGGTTGTATCCAGGGGAAATAACTATGCATCATTTCACTACCCACTCTAGTGTACACAAGTCTTATCAGTTCCTGCAGAAGAGCAATGCATTATGGGACCATACCCAACGGGCTGCTTTCAAGCCCAGTTTTGCAGGATATGTACACACTCAGAGCAATTGAATGGTATTTAAACAGTTGTAAAACAATTCTATTTTTCCATCAGCAGCAAAATGTCAAAGTGGACCTCAAACGAAGGAGTCATTATGCCGAGCAAACAGAGGAGTGCAGAAATTAGAAACATCAGAGTCTAATTGTGCCTTTTAGTCACCACGTGCGTAGCAGCAAAAATTGCAGGTTGCTTGTCCATAGCCCCTTTGCACTGATGCGTCCATGTCAGGCACTGTAAAAGAGTAAAAGAACTTGCAAGGCTTACAACTGCAGCCAGCAATGGCGTTGAAAGAAAGCACTTAATAGTAACAATAGGTATAGTACCAATTTAAATAAATAAGGTGAAGAAGAAACCCCTGTTGGACTGGACCAGTGTGATCACAATAGGGAAGCAGCAGAAGAGAGCATGGTATCCCTTTTATTATTCATTCAGAATTTGTCCGCTGTACACGGCACCACCTGAACTTCACCGTGTCAAGACAGCAGGTGCACTCGACATGAACAAACATCACAAGCGGTGTGACATAAATAACATATAAGGTTACAAATAAGGCAACCACCACAACAGAAATCTTCAGCCCCATACTAGTTCTGCAGAAATATTCTGCATACCTTAGTCACCAAAACACAGTTTGCACCAGTATACAGTACGTCTCGTGGGGTTCCACAGCAACTACCTAGCAGCTATGTCCCAACATCGCCCTGGCAATTAGAGAAAATAATATTCCACAGTGGTATAAGAGCAGTTTTTCCAGCTGAAATTAAATTAAATTTACTTGGAGGAGCTTTCAGAGATAAATTAAACAGCCTCGATGGCCATTTCCATCCCCTGGGCTCAAGCAACTGGGGTTTATCAATAATTGCTCATTTAAAACATACATATAATTAAAACCGCTTTATTCCCGAGTTTGAATCAAGGTCCCACAAATGTCAGCTGCTCAGCTGTTTATACAGGTTATTTACCATCTGTGTGTCCCAGAGTCAGCAGGAAAAACGCTTCCACTTTTCGTGTTCGGCAAGGTTGAGCTGCTTTTATAAACAAGGCTATGATGATACTGTGAATAGCACGGAGGGAGGGAGGGAGGGGGGGGTCATGACCTCTTGCTAGGGTAATAAACACTGTCCTTCAGGTATATTTATATTATTCCTGTGTATATTAGTGCATACATTTCAGACAAATTCCTTTGCAGGCAGATCTCCATAAATAAAGGTGTTTTAAAAGAAGTTCTGGTGGCAGTAGTTAAATAAACGTTGTTTATAGATAAATTCCTCCCCATTCCTACTGCAAAAACCGATTCAATAACAAAACGTCCTTCACAAAGTTTTCCCATTGAACTCCATGAAAACTCGCGCTTTTTAAAAAATGGTTCAAGAATGCCGTGTGTATAGTTTCTTCTAGTGTTACTCTGCTGTTTAGGAAACTTCTCTTGGACGTCACACTGGAGGACAGGTGTCTGAATTAATCAAAGTTCACGCCGAGTATGAGGGCTTCCAGGCCTGAGACCACTTTAGTGGCACACTGCCGTCTGCCGTCTCACAGCCCACACACGGCGGCATGGGGGGGGTCACGCGTAGCATTGGAGATCACTTACACCTCACGATGGCAGCCGCGGGTCTGCAAGCAGATCGCGCTCTGAGCTCGAAAACCCCAACTCTGTTCCTCTGTCAACCTTTCGGAGAGAAAACAAGGCCCTGGGCAAGGGCGTCGATGCGGTTCAAAGCAACACAACACATAATAACATCCAAACAGCAGCTTAGCAGTTGAGAAATGCAATGTGAATGGACGGCAGCCTAAAGCTTTCACAAGCGTAGCTCCAGTAGGGTGGGAACTGACCGCGGCTGGATCAACCAAGGCAACAGATGCGGACCACATGGCCGGGGAGCCTTTTCTCTGTATAGTCCTTTAATTAATGAAACAAATGATGAGGCTCTGTTGACACACAAAGCAGAACTGTGGCCAAAGCCATCTGCTATTAGTTTTATGTATGTCAGGTGAACTGTGTGATACGTCAGGCCATTTGGCGTCTTGTACAATAAGTGCCAGTTAGCGCGGCTCATGTTAGAGGGCTACCCAGCAGGACTGATCCTCCTGCATGGCTGCTGGGTTTGAACTCAAAAAAAAAAAGCAAACTGCTGCCAATGAGATGTGTGGGAGGCTTAGAGAAGGGGGCCCTGTCAGAGGCCTAAGATGGTTTACGAATTTGTTGCTTTAACGCGGCTATGATGTCATCACGGCACAACCTGAGAAGCGACACAAACCCGGCTTTCCGAATAATACCTGAACATTATCATCTGTGAAACCATTAGAGTGCAACTATAACATTTGCACGCTTGAAAGAGCTGCGCCTGTAACACACTGATTTGTCTTTGTGAATAAATGGCTAGGAAAAAAAATCATATTCATGAATATGAATGATACTCATTCGCTTTTGGTGTCACAGATACATATATTAAAAGTCAACAGACTCTCACACATGTACATATACAGTATATGCACAAAAGCAAAGTGCTTACAACTGTTACCTTACAGGGACAAGGTCATGGGTTTGAATCCCTCTTCTGTTGTAGAAATCCTGATTAAGGCACTTACCTTGAATTACTCCAGTAAAAACTGCTCAACACTATAAAGGGAAAATTTGTCCATGTTGCCTCAAACCTAACATTGTAAGTCACTTTGGAGCAAAACCATTAGATAAATATTCTATTGCAATACATTTTCTCTGCACCATAATTTTACACATTTTAATTTGTGTTATACTCTTCAAATACTCTAAATTATTGCTTCAGTCATCATAGGACTTTTTGTTTTTCACTTTCATATTAATATGCTTTGGTGATACACCAAGTAATAAACACACAGCACAAGGTAAGACTAACCTGCATTACAGTGAAGAGCTCAGGGTTACACTAATATCACACTAATACCACAGCTATGGGCTCACCTGAAATGCCCTGTTCCCAGCCTGCCCCTCTATGGCCAGTGGAGGGAGTCCTGAAAGACTCCAGTCCCCCCAAGAAAGCCATTCTTCAAGCAAGGTGGTCCACACCTATGTTGAAGTTCATCTACGGTCTGCTACTTCATCAGATCAACTGTCCCAAAAAGACAAGGACTTTTATTCTCCAGTAGTCCATGTTTCTCTGTTGTGAAATCAAGAATATCTGAAGGTCTGTGACATTAGAGTAGAAGAGTTCTATGTCCCTTGTAACCCACCAGGATGTGCTGGGTTTTGGGAGTGACCCCATGGGGAATGAAGGTGGGTGTCTTTATTACTATTCTGACTCTTTTACATATAATGGTAAACACAGCAGACAAAAATGCAGTAAGAAAGATCCAGCAACCTAAAGACTGAACAGAGCTAATATGACAATAATATCTGAACAAAACCAAGACCATGAAGCTTTGACAACCTGTCCTCACTTGCCTCCTTCCTTCAGCCTCTGAATCCAAACTTTCATGAGATCTTCAACCGGTTGATTGACCATACCTGCTACTTGCTGTGTTGTTAACAAACTGTTAATGAGTGCAATATTGGGGATTTGATGGGCCTTTAGAAATGTGCTGCTAGGAGACTTCTCTTCGTACCCAGTATCACCCAATGTCTCTTGCAGGGTTGCTGGGATGCACAGAGCTGGAAGAACCTGCTGAACCATAACCCTGCAGGACTTGAAGACATTATCAGTTTAGAAATACCCCCAGTAACTACCTGACTCCACAGCAGACAGCCAAGGCCCAGGAAACTGGAGATGGATCTGCTTGATTTTAACCTGGCCAGCATCCTGAGCAGTAACGTGTTACATATTACGCACATGTAAGTCCAGATCTTTAACCACTGTAGTACCGGATAAGCCCTTGTATGCATTCCACTACATAAGTCTTAAACTAAGCAGCCAAACACATTAAGCAGTTTAACCGGTGGAATTTGTGCAGCCAACGTGGACCAAAAAGACAGAAAAACAGAAAAGGGGGAGTTTAGTAAATTCAGCAAAAAGTAGTTTAACCACAAAAAAAAAAAAAATTCCAACATAAGAATATTTATAGAATACAATGGCTGAAATGTTAGGATATCAGTCAAGCTGTGTGATGTATAGACCAAGTTGGTTATGTGGTCCAATCCTCTCCACTACTCTGTGTAGGAAATGCACTGAACAATGTCTCAGCCAAGAATAAAGTTCTGCTTCGTACTTCATCAGAAACAGTGTATACATTACCACCATGAGCTTTTTGAAATATCTCTCTAGCCTTGACTGTTCACTAAATATAATACATTGACCATGAGAAAAGTTTGGCCTCACTGCAACTGTTGATGTAAATATCAAATGAATAAAAAAAACAAAGGCAAGATACAACTTGATATACAGTATATTCTTACTTGAATTACATTATTCAATCAATGCATAAAATAGAAATATTGAAATTACCTGTTCCACTGGAAGTTTAATTTGAAAAAAATAGAGGGAAGCTGGTAAACAAATAACTTCAATTGGAAAAAACTGCATTTTTGTATGATGATCACCATATGCAGCACGGTTATGACAATTATTCTGTGTACTCCCAGTCTCCCATCTCTTCTTTCCCCCCATTAAAATGCCTTTTCAACACGTCAATCCCTCAAGAACAAAAGAAAGTTCCTCTACCACAGACTTTGCCCACCCTCTATGACTAAGTTATGCCCTGTCATGTAGTCAGAGGCGTCAGATGCCAAGTAGACCACTGCCGCTTGCAGGTCTGTCACTTGAGCCAGTCGTCCAGCAGGGATATCTGACAGCCAGCGCTGAACCAAAGGGCCCAGCTCCTCCGAGTGGATGAGAGGGGTGTCAACGATCCCTCTGGAAAGAGGAGAGGAGGGAGGGGGAAGAAGGGGGGGGGGTTTAAAAAAAACCCACACGAGACATCAGGCATCGGGGTGGGAGTGACAGCGTCATTTCAGAACTGCTTCTCCGGTGACAAAAATAAACCCAATTATCCTTCAGCAAAAGGGCACAGCGCAGCGCTTCTGAACGGCCCATGAGGTATTTACAGGAGGCGCTTGTCGTTTAATGACTCGCTTGGCTCTTCATTTAAACAAATAAATAAAAATTAAAAATGCACCCAGGTACATGAGGGCTGAGCATCATTCACCTTCGGGAAACCCACTGATAAGAGCTTCCCATCTCTCCTGCTGTTTGCTAGCGGATTTTTGTCCCACACTGACATGCGTTGAACTGCAGTTCTGTGTAGTGTCCTCCCCACCATCCCCCGCCCACCATGTGAGCCCTTGCGGGAGGCAGGCACAACAGCCTGGGCTCTGGCTTGTGCCACCTTCCCCACCTAGCTTCACAGTCCCCCCCCCACAGCCAACAAAACGCATCGTTTGTTCAACCTCTGAACAAACATATTTACACAACGGTGCTAAATGAGAAATGACTCTCCCCTCCATGACGGCACTGACAGAGGGTAAAAAAACCCCACCACTGCCGGCGGCTCCTTCTTCAGGCCTGGCCGTTGGCACACTCCGGCGTCTGCGACTCCAGTTCTAACATTCTGATAAATGAGTGCTTCCAAGGAGCATGTGACACCTTGGTTAACATATTCCACCTCAATTAGATTTCTCTTCAGCACCCTGTTATCTGGAACCTTTCCTGGCAATCAGGGGTGCTGTTTTCCCTCAGCCAATTTTCGAGATAATGCAGCTTATCACCACCGCGGCTAAAGTTGCCAATGGAAATCAGGCCGCAGTCAACCCCGTGTGCGCTAATTGTGTCCCCCTTTTTTATGCATATTTACCGACTGTCACTTCAAAGAAATCAGCGGCCCATTGAGACGCCCAGTTAGCAGGAAGAATTGCTCTGCGCAAATTAAAATTAGCAAACAAGCCAGCAATAAATAAAAATGAACGGCTCGCCGGAGTGGGCCTTTGTTCCTGGCGCGGGGCGCGCTGACGGAACAGATTTGCCCGGGGATCGGCGAGGATGTGGGATGCTCTGCTTCGCACGCACGGCGAACATCACTGGTATCGACGTCCCCCCTCCCCCGCCACTGAGGAGCCTCAGAGACAAATAGATATACATACACAACGTCACATTGTTGACAGTGAAGATGCTAATTTGATTTGAACAAAACAATTCAAAATGTTAGTTAATTTATCCCACTAGATGCAATTTAATTAAGCTTTGAATTGTTTGGGACCTCAAATCAGTGCTTCATTAGAAACTGAGCCTTTCCCCTCAGAAGCAAATAAACACTTGCCATCTTCGTCACCGCTGCATAATAAGCTGCAAAATAATCAAGAAAATAGTAAATGAACTAAAAAAGAGAGGATGTTTCTGGCTGGAAATACTATTAATAACTTAAGTAAACAGTCTGAACACCTGCGAGTGCCAGCTGGTGCCACCTCAGACCCCTGACTGGCTTGTCCTTTATTGAAATGAGCACTTAAATAAGGAATTTTTGGAGTTAAATTCCATTACTGGTTTTAGAATTAGTGCTTTAAAAAAACATGGGTATGAAATTTTGCAGCTAGGGAGATGTCATCAGACCGACAGCTCCCCACTTTTCAACCAGACGAAACAAACCATGATAGAGCAAAAACAAGTTACACAGAGCCTTACGGAGAGATGCAGTTCACCCGCACGCCCCTGTCGATCCACTCGGTCCCCAGCGTCTGCGTGAGCTTAACCACTCCAGCTTTAGAGGCGTTGTAGGCCAGCTGTTTCTGAGGGTGAGGTACTGGAACAGAAATGTAGAGGGCCAGGATGAGGCCCTTGCGAAATCAAGGCACCCACACATACACACACACACCACTCCCAGTTTAAAAAAAAAAAAAAAAAAAAAAAGGTCAGCACTCTTCAACAGTTGCCTTTCACTCTTGCTGAGGTCTCTCCTCCGAAGCCTTTCACTTTTCACTCGAGTTCTCATCCAAGATGATACACCCAATTTCGCTCTGGCACACACTCACCTCATAAAGCGAAACGTCCAACGCTTCTGTTCTCCGACAAACTACGGATAATTAATTAGTATTGGCTTAAACGCATTCGCTCACTTGATACATGATGACTCCATCATAATTCAATACTCTAATTTGTACCGAACGTTACACGAAAACACTTTAATAAGCAGTTGGGGCCCAGATGATGAAGCGATGTTAAATTAATTACTCTGGATGTTCGGTTATGCACGGTCCTCAGAAACAAAGGCAACACGCCATTTGTTGCCTTGACCGTCGCAGATGCTCCACGCTGCATGCTACGATGCGAAGGGCTCATTTTCCATGAGTTGATTAATTATCACAGAGAGGCTCCAAGTTACATACAACTTTAGTAGTTAACCTTCTCACCTGGTGATCTCACTGCCAAATTGCCTGGGCCGGAACAGGGATGATGAATATGACACAGCTGTAAAACGTGGGGGCCGATGGTGGGGATCCGACTCACCACCACCCCACCCCCAACCCCCCCCAACACCACCACCTTCACGGCCATTGCCACCCCGCCCTCCGCTTGGTTTGTTTAAAGGGAGCAGAGACACGGTGTGGGGTGGGGCAAGGGGTAGATCCAAGAGCTTACGAAAAGATTGCGCGAGAAACCCTGCTTACGGGGCGTTGGAATGCAGCTAAACAGCCTAACCGTGCTAATCCCTCTCACAAGAAGGATCCCGGCAGCGGTATGCCGCTCAAAATGTCTTCATCCTTCAAGTAAACGCCACTGACACTGTCTCACTTACTTGCTCTCCAAGATCACGGTATTTTAAATCCACCTCCTCATCCACCCCACTATTTATTCAGATTTCAAGTAGGAAAAAAGAAAAAAGCCCCTCTGAACCAGCTGAAATTCATTTTTAAATACGCATGCTGGGGGTCTGATGTCAATGGTTATTTCTCCCCCCGATTGTTGTCCTTAGAAAGAGAAGTAGAGAAAAAAAGGCTGCTTTATTTTGGTCAGCAGATGGATGGAGTGCAGTCACAGTGTGTTTTAATTGCACTTTCATAGCTAAATTTCTTTGCCCAGCTTGGGCTCCAACAAGCCCCATCGGATTGTACATTATGACAATATTATAACAGATGTCCAGGCCAATAAAGACAACTCCTGAAGGACCACGCTTAATGTGAGTAATTGATCACTTTTCTCTCGCCCCATTTTTTTCTTTTTTTCACCTGGCCTCTATTTACCAGAAAGGTCCTGGCTCAGACGCTGCCCCATTGGATGGGCACTAGGTCCATATGGTGCTGCAGTTTATTGCCTGTTTGGCTACGTCGCTGATGGAGTTGCCACTGACTACCTGTTGGAGACATCACTCTCATTTTACAGCATGTCCACTGGACTCGAACTCGAACCTGATTTCCCCTGCTTCCTCTGGCAATATGTCGGTTGCATTTAACATGCTCTTATGAAATACACAGCACACGTTTAGCATTTATTACATGAACATGGCTCTTAAAAAGCTCCCATTAAAATCATGTTTCCGCAGAAGGGGCTAAATTACTGGTTATGATAAATAATAAAATCAAGGTGCAGAGGGGGCACAGAATGGAAGAAGCCTCCCATGTGGAGAGGAACATTAGCTATGCATGAGGTTGCTTTTGGGGGTTTGGGGTTCCTCTCTGGGGTCCATGTTTCCATATATTGTTCAGCTAGCAGGTCCAAACGACCTGCCTTTTTCTCCAATGATGTGGTGGCACTCTGGAAGTGAAGAGTGCAGTGATACGGAAGTGATCTCACATCAAAATCGGGCCCTCCTACTGCCACTGACGTCTTGAGTCTCTGTGATGGCGTTTCGGGGCAGATATCAGCCTCCCTTTCATAAAGGGTTATGAAATCTGATGCGGAGGCGACATGTAAAAAATAAGAAACCACCAGGAAACTCATCACTCACCAATTAAGCTGGCCATGGAAGCAGTATTTATTATCTTGCCGTATCCTTGGTTCAGCATAATGCGGCCCGCAGCCTGCGGCAGAAATTAAGAGCAAATGACAAATGTCCCTGTTGGAGGCGCCTCGGGATCTGCACGTTAACTGGTTGTGTTGTGGTGTGAAATTGTGACAGGAGGAAAGCCTATTCTTGGAATTAGGAATCAAAAATCAAAACACGGTGTGTCTTCCGTATCCAAAGATGACAGCATTTTGTTCCTGTCTAGTTTGGATTATGTGCATTAACTATTAAAATTTATTAATTGTCCATCTATCCATTCATCATCAATAACCATTTGCCCAATTCAGAGTCAGAATGGTCTGGAGTCTATCCCATAAGGGCAGACCAGTAGGCAGACAACAGCAAGCAACACATTAAAATCATTCGTAAAAATTACAATAATGAAAAAATTGCTTGTTCACAGTGTTTTCTCAGCCTGCTGTATGAATAAATGTGACTGTAATATAAATGTTCACACTCCTAACAGACCCACAGTCCACAAACCTGGCAGCAGATGAAGGTGCCTCTCAAGTTGACACCAAAGGTCTGGTCCCACTCGTCCAGAGTCGTGTCCTCGCTGGCTGAATTCATGTTGATGCCGGCGTTGTTGCAGCCGATGTGGATTGCTCCCCACTTGGTGACGATGGCGTCGATCATCCCCTGGACGCTCTGCGGCTGGCTGATGTCAGCCGTCACGGCCATGCTCTGTATGCCTTGTAGAAGAACACAGTCGCTTTTAATGTCCAGCTGGGTGTCATTTCCCAACGTACCATGTCTTTTATATTTTAACATACTCTATTACCTCAAATATGGCTATGATTTTCATAACACAGAAATAACAGAAGTGGTACAGGTGCATCCATAGTACCATAGTAACTTACTATGAAATTAATGGCACTGAAAGACTTTTGGCTAAGAGAAAGTAAAAAAAATGTACGACTAAGTATGATAATTTAAAACTAACATATACTCAAATTAAATGAAATATAAAACAAATATAATAAAAAAGGAAATAAAATTCAGTTATAATAAATTTAAAATTGTACATTATCAGACAGCAACTGTGTATTTCTCTGGAAAGGAGAATCAGAGCAAATAAAGTCAAATATCTCCTGTTCTCCTCACATATCATCAGTACAATGTAACCAACGAGAGAAGCACAAAATGATAAGAAAAACAAACTTCCCTTTTTAGTCTCTGCTTTGCTTTCTTTTTTAAAGAACAAAAAAGTATTTCTTCTGGTGGCGCAGCGCCCCCTCCTGGAACACATCTGGAGCTGAGGGGCAGCTGCCTTCTGCATTCCAGCAACAGCTTCTCCTCACAATTGATCAGGCCTTTTACCAGAACTGTCCGAATCTCTTAGAGCTGAAATCCACCTCTGACTTGCTAGCATCTCAATACCAGATTTTATTATAGTACCTTTTTATAGATGCAACAACATCAGTTTTTCTATATTTCACATAGTTTTGTAGTGGGCAGCCTGGCATAATTTTCTCTAGTTTCCCTTTTAACAAGAAAAATTGATAAGAAACAAAGGATGCAAATTATGTTTAAACAAAAAATATTATGGCGTTGCTGCTTTAAATGCTGAATACGAAACCCAACAGCATGTAAGCAGTGGGAAATGATTTTGTACAGCTGATTTTGCTAAACAAATGCATAACAAAGTCAGTCTTATTTAGCACCTCACAGAACAAATTGTCAAAACCAAATCAGAATAATGACAAACTATGTTCCAAAAATACAGAATTAACAAAACAACAGTCAGAAATGTTGTACTGCTTCCCACAGGAAATGCAAGATGTACCTGTACTAACCCTAACCCCAAATTAGGCTCCCAGCTCCTGCTGCATGTCACTTTGGAGAGAAGCATCAGATGAATGAACCTAAATGTATGTGTTAGGATTTTACCTGGATGTCCTGTTATCTCTCTTTAGCTGGAGATGCTGGTCTGTGTCTGGTGTTTTGTGAATGCTTTATAAAAAATTTAGTAATACTTTAGGAATAAACATGTAAGAATCCCCTCTTGTGCACAGACCTTTGAGAGTGAGCTCCTGGGCCACATGCTGGGCCTTCCTGCCATCCAGGTCCACGACAGCGACCTTGGCGCCAGCCTCACCCAACGCATGTGCGAAGGCCCTGCCGATGCCCTGGCCAGCCCCGGTCACATAAGCCACCTTGCCATCCAAGCGGAGCCGATCCAAGATGGACTTCCCTTGGACACCATGAAACACTTCGTCACGGTGCATGCTGCCCTGCAACACACACACACCAAAAAACATCAACTTCATTTAACTGGGGAAAAAATAATTTAAAAATTGCCATAAACACATCTTTAAAACACATTTATGTAGGAGCAAGGGTACAGGCAGTAATCACTAATGATACCAGCAATGAAATGTTGGCATTAAAACATAGCTGGAAATGGTGCAACAGCCAAAAAAAGTGGAAACAGAATTTTCACCATCTAGAACTTAACACCAAAATTTGGCTGGAACTACATTGAACCCTTAATTTATGACCATTGAAGATATGAATTTGTTAACATTTCCCAAAATATTTATTGCATTTCTTTATCTGGCAGTAACACGCTAAAACAGTACAGGGTTGTTGGATTGCCTTCATTCTGCTCTGTTTACAGCTCATGGGTGATGTTTTGTGGGTGTTAGTGGTGAAAAACATGAGGAACATGTCTATGGGAAGTGTTAGTCAAGAATCAGAACAGAAGCTTGTGTTTTAGGACTTAAATTTTAAAGCAGTCCAAAACTAATAAAAAGGTTAAAGTAGAAGTATTTTATATACTGTATATTTAGTTAGAATGTAATCCATAAATAAACTGAAGGAAATCTAGCTATAAACCTTTTGATAGTGGAGTTAAAAAGTAGTGTAAAGGTGCACTAGTAGGATAAATTAGTCACCTGCTGGAGTTGATTAGGAAGTGGTGGTTGAAATTTGTAATGTTAAATTAATTTTATTGCTACTTGACATTAATAAAAATAATAGTTGTAGAGAATTTTTTTAAGTTATTATAATTTCACCTGACATTTTTAAAGATCCTAACCAGCAAGTAGCCTCGGGGACATTTAGATTTTATTGATTGCGAATAAGTAGTAAAAAGGCTTTTTATTTATGAACAAATCCATTTATGAACATGCTTCCAGTACCAATGGTATTTATAAGTTTAGTACCCAAAGAAAAAATCACTCAAAACGCATACACTTTACCCAGCAACAGAACAAAACTTTGTTGGTTTACTTCCTTGTACAGTCAGGTACACAGTACATCAAAACAACTATGGTTAAACTGCTGCCTTTGGTGGGAAGATGGGTTCCTTCACACGTACATTGCACCCCCTGCTGTTGAGAGATGCTGGTGATGCTGTACCTTTGTCTCAGGCTCTGCTGCCACCAGGGGTGCTCTACAGATCACGGTAATGCCATCCCGCACAGGGAGAATGACCTCAGAGAAAGAGCAAAACCTTGTGTTGGAAAAGATTGCAGCGATAAGGGGCGAGGGGATGATTTGCAGACAGACTCTCACCTGCTCCACGCGTGGGTCTTCCTGGACGGTGCAGTTGAACTCCCGCAGGGCAATCCCGTTCTTATCATCTGAGTCCTGCAGGTACACCCTGCCCTTGAACAGAGTGTTGTCGACGCAGATGATTCCATCTGGCCGCAGCATGTTGTGTTCCAGTAGGAACCTGTAGTAGTTAACGTAGTTGGCTTTGTCTGCATCGATGAAGATCAAGTCAAACTGTTCCCCAGCAGCGGCCAGCTCCTGTGATGGAGACAACACAAGCAATGAACGTGTTCAAGGTGGTCAGTAAAAAAGCCAGCTGTGGAACATATTGAAGTTGTTGCTGGAATGGTAAAAATCATCATCTAGATGTTTGCGTTTTTGGGTTTGCACATTTGGGTTTCTGCAGTTCCTTTAATACCGCTATTTTTATTTACAATTTATTTCACATTTTCAAGGACTGAATTTGAATTTTGTGCCTCCCAACTGTAGAACAGCATGAGACCAGCGCCACCATGCAATCATGTTCGGAGCTAACGTTTGGCTTCTGTTACACCGTTTTCTCAACTTCCATTACCCCTTGTTTGCTGCGCTCACATGTTAGTTTGTAAATATGGCCCCCATTTGGATTGGCCAAACCATGTCAGCTTATTCTGTGAATATGAATCTGCACCATTTCTTTTGTCCTTTTAAAGTTTTTAAATATTAATTTAAATTAATATAACAAATCTTGAAAAGGTGAAACGAAAGTGGTCTTGGTGTAAATGATTTTGTGATTTAACAGTTGAATGCAGTTTGGATCAAAAATCCAGCATCGATCCAAAATTTTAAAGCAATTTTGAGCAGGGCAGCAAAGCGGCATAGCAGTTAAAGTCATAACCATTGGAATCACACCTCCCACTGCAGTAACTTTGAGCAAGGAAATCACTGTAAGCAGTTTAACATTGCAAGTTGCTTTGGAGAAAAGTAGCAGAGGAATGAATAAATTTGATGCAGTGATAGAACCTTGTGTATCAAGAGGCTGCCACCTGCTCCACGGACAGCAGATTGTATAGTGGTTAGCAGGGACTTCTTGCACTTGAGGTTCCTGCATTCAAAGCCTACTCTAGTACCCTTGATTAAAGAACTTATCCTGAATTAATCCAGTAAAAATATGCAGCTGTATAAAGGCATAAATCACAATAAGCAGATTAACATTTTACTTTCCTTTTGCAAAAAACATCAGCTAAATAAATATATGTAATGCAAATTTTATTTCCCAGGATTCAGAGTCATGCTGAGAGCCTGTCATGTAGGATGGTGTGGGCGTGCTTGGTGTAGAAATATGTGCTAAGGGGAAGCTCATCCCTCCAGCCCAATCATGGGGAAAGGGCTGGTCCTCTGGGATTATGGTGCTATCTGCAGGGAGGATTTGAGCTGCAGACATGTTTTTGTCATCCTGCTGCGCCACCTTAAACCCACCTCACTCACACCAAATGCAACCGACTCGATTACGTGCCCAAGCTGATTACACGCCACACGTGTCTGGATTACCTTCAGAGAGTCCATGGCAGGGCCCGTTTTCACGGTTATCTTCTTCCCATGTGGAGACTTGTTGAATAAGGGCTGGGCAAAGTCCTTGAGGTATGGCTCTATCTCACAGGCGACCAGCTGACCGTCCTCAGGCAGCCCTTCAGCCATGGACAGGGCCCCGTATCCCGTGAACATGCCGATCTCCAGGATGCGCCGGGCCTTGTTCACACGCACCAGCATCTTCAGGACTTGGCCTGCCCAGTAGAAGAAACAGGGAGAGAAAACCGTAAAATAAAAAAATAATAACACACAAAGAAACAAGACAAGAGTGACTAATAATATATGACTAATATGACTGTATTGTGTGGAAAGCCAAGTTGACATGAGAGGGAACATGGAAATGAGTACTTGGAAAAAATAGGGAAAAATAAGTCCTATTACTCCCCTTATTCTCATATTACAGTGCATATCAGTCAATATCAGCAAAACTACTGAGTATTAAACATTGAATTTCTGCAGTGAATAAAACTACAAGATATTGCTAATGTTCACTATATATTTCTTTCACAAAGAGATCAAACATTTAAATGAATGGTAGTAAAACGCAAGACAACTTACTGCGTAACTTAGAGCACCATGGTAATGAAATGTGGATAAGAATATCTATGAATAATGTCTACAGTATACTACAGTTAGTCTTTTGCTGGGAGAGCAGCTCAGACAGAGAATTTGGTCAACAGGGGGCAGAAAAGAGGTTCATGGGAAGTGGCACTGTGCAAGAAGTTAGTCCTGGTACTCCAAAGTGTGCAATGTTGATGTGTTGCTACAGCATAACACTGAGTACCGACCCAGTTCAAGTACTGGTGCAAACTGCACACAGACAGGCTGACCCACATCCCAGGAGATGACCAAGTGTGTCACCGCACAACAAAACATTTTCAATGTAAAATCAAATTAAAAGGTTACTTCCTTTCTTACCTAGATTAGGTTCCAAAGGCTATTTAGAAAACTATTACAGGTCTACACTTCACTACATTGTGTTAACCCAAAAAAATTATACTGCAAAAAAAACCCAAAAAAAATCTAACAGTGATGCATGAGAACAACAGTAGATACTCCCTTGCCTTCAACATGACCAGTGATACACTCTTTAGGAAGCTTGAACAGGGTTTTCCCCTCCTCGAAAGCATTCTGCCAGTCATGTTCAATTGTTTTTCTACAAGGAAAGGAGAAGAACAACAGAAGAATGGGACACTCCTCTCCAACAGAGGGGTGATGTGCTCGCGATGTACTGACATGAGATGCACACAAAGCCAGCAGTATACAATGACTTTCCCAGATCTCTGAGATTACCCTACTTGAACAATTCAGCTAACGGCTCGCTCTCCAGGGCGCTCATAGCCTCCAGGTAGGCATCCAAGCCTGAGGCGATGTTCAGGGCCTTCTGCACGTTGTGCTTCAGATCCTCCGGCACTCCAGGGTGGCTCTCTGCAATTTTCACCGCCGCCGACAGGTATTCCACTATGAATTCCAGTGGTGTGTCGGAGACTTTGGAGAGGACAGACAGATGACAGCAGACAGCATTAAACAGGAACTCCTTCTCCACTAAAATACTTCACTAAAATACAGCATTTAATCACTTTGCACAGATATTTTTGTCCCAGCATCAGCAGCAACCTTTTGAAAACACACTTTCTGAAAACAATTTCTGAATTAAATTATTTAGTTAGATGTCTTGTGTTCTGGTTTTTTGGGTTCTTCTCTAGCTTTCTATCAATCTAAATCCTTTTTTCTGTTTCTACTGCACTGAGTTACATGCTTTTGTTCCAGTTATCTCTGACAATACAACTGACTGTGGAACTGGGGTTGCTACTGTTTTGCAATCATACTGTAATGAATTCTGAGTAATATGAATCATTGATTATTCCACTACAAATATAGGTAGGAAAACTTACATTTCTTTAAATATTATGCTAATGTATTGTAATGTAATGATTCAATATTTGTCTAAAAATCTAACTAAAATGAAGTCTTACTTTTTAACATGGAAAATTCTACTGTGGAGGACTTCATTCAAATTTTCTATATGGATAATCAAAAAATGACCAAAATGAAACTCTGCATATTTTAGGACTGTTGTATTTTATCAGTCATGATGTAACTTGTTTCTGTGACCCAGTGTTCCTATTGATGGAATAAAAAAGGAAGCAAAATTATAAATAATATTACTATAGTATTATTTATCGGTCATAATCATTTCTCACTGACTCTTCATTTTGTTCATCTGCAGTGTTTCTTTATATTTTAATATTATAAACTTTCTGCAGATCACAGGGTGTCATGATTATTAAACACCGATAGGGGGAGGTGAAGTTCCGTGAGAAATGAGACCAAAGACACTAACCAAAAAAACTCTATAAGGACACAAAACTGAACCAGAGCCTAAAAAGTAACACTGAACTGGAGTGTATTTTCATCAGTCTAAAAGAAATGTAAAACTGCAGCTGCACCTTAAGCTAAGTGCACAAATCAACCCTTTGAATCACAGATGGTCTCCATCCTGGTCCTCGTCACTGTGTTGTCCTTTGTATTCAATATATTATTCAGCTCCAGCTGAACATGTAGGCTAAGATGTTTTAAACAGAGCCAGGGTCAAGACAATTTATATATACAATTTTTCCATCCTCAGGTGTTAGTTTCAAGTATGTTTCACCAGCAATTAAACACTGAATTTAATCTAAATAAAGGGCAGACTAACATTAATTTTGTTGAAATTAAATCAAATTCTTACAATGTACACATGTATTATTCCAATTTTTTAATTCAATTTTAAAAAGTCTATTTTTGTTTTACAGTCACCCTGAAAAATAAATGGCAAACATAATACATTTCACAATATGGTACTTAATATCCAGTAAAACACATTGCATTATAATTCAAAATATTATGGTCAGAAGAAAATGAATATCATCGTGTCTGATTTAAGCCCCTTGCAAGAAACCTATTTCCCTGTATGTTAATTGACAGATTATGACCCCTAAAACATACTGATTTAAGCTGGATCAGATCATGGTAAGTATTTTGATTCCTTGAAAGGGAATTTGAACAAACAACCTTCGATTTGTAAACAAAAACACTAACCAGTAAACCACCTGTTACCTCACCATAGTGACATATGTTTTAATTGGAGACTTAAATTGTGTTTTGATAAAAAAATTCTACAAAATTTTAATAATGCCCTACAAGTCAAGTGAAACTTGGATCAAAATTTATTCTCCTTGAATTTAAAGACAAAAATGTGTACGCAGTCATGTTTTTCCCTCTTTTATAATATATGTAAGCGTACTATCAAATTATTTAATAGGCACCCAGTTTGAAACAAAGCAGATTTTGTTAGCTGTAGGTGCTCAATGACAACTAAAGGGAATTTCAGAATGCTGCTTATTTTTTAAAGTTCTCAGTTATTATGCAAAATCTTCCAAAACATGTTTACTACCAGCTTTGCCCTGAAATTCTGCTAAAAGCTGGAAAGTAACCTATGAACGCCATGCTGCACTGCCAAAGATTAGTACTTTCCGGAAAAGTCAAAATTTTACAGCAGTTTCAATTTTATAGGTGCATCGATTCCTGGTTTTGCAGCTAGTCAAACCATCGGACCTGTCAGATCAATGTGTGTCTATTATACTTTATTTTTCTGTAGACAAACGACACTCAATAAAACTGTCAGACAGAAATATTGTCTGTACAATTCAGTTTTTTTTGGCTATTATGATTTTATAATTCACTAAAATGTCATTGCAATACAGATTTATGCAGGGAAATTTACATCATATTATATGATACCAAATCTACACTAATATGTATTTTGGAAGATACCATCATGTTTATTGACAGCCATGTATTGAAAAGGCTTGCTGAACCTTAACATCCTCCTTACACAATCTTGCACAAAAACAGATTACACTGAGTCTGAAGGTCGTCCATACCTTCCTGGGGCTCAAGGGTGACCGCTGGTCTGGAGAACACTGAGCCAGCAGACTGGTCAGGGCTGATAACCAAAGCTCTTCAGACAGCATGTGCTGCTCGTGACAGATAGTCAAGTCTGAGGAAAGCTGCTTTACCTTTGAATACAGTACCAGTCAACAGTTTGACTTTCACTGGAAATCAGTCTTCTTGTTCAAAAGGCTGTGTTAACAAGTATGATGAGGAAATTAGCTCTCGCCAGCTCTTCTGCACTTTCCAGAGATGTAGGACACTCGAAAGCTTCTTTGTTTTTACTACTGTCCAGTTTGCCCAATACAGGTATTGGACTCTAAGTATCTCAGGGAGTGATGAAGACTGGAGAATCCAAATCGCCAGTCAATTATTTTGTATGCCATCCTTACCCCTTTGATGGAAAGTGGCCAAGTCGCTGAAGCTGCAGCCTCTGCTCAAAGGACCCGGGTTCAAGTCTCTTCTTCTGCTAGACTATCACTGAGCATATAACCCTGATTTACTGCAGTAAATGTTCCCAAGCTGTTTAACATTGTATGTTGCTTTGGAGAAAAGTGTCAGCTAAATAAATGTAATAGTTTCAAGACAGCAAGCAATGTCATCTGCACAATACAGAGACTGTTAACCTTCAATCCAGTCAGCTACCACCCCCATAGGCCGGGCTTTTTAGGGAGAAGCTATTCCAGCAATGCACTTCACCCCTTAGGTTTACCTTTGACCTACATTGGGAAACCCATCAGCTATCTGATGAAACCAAACCAAGTTATTTACATTTATTCATTTAGCTCATAACTTTCTCAAAAGTGTTAAGCTGTTTACAGTGATTTACTTATTTATACAGCAGAATAACTTATTGGAGCCTTTTTTAAGGTATTATACAGCAGAAGGTAGGATTTGAACCTGAGACCCATGAGTTTCCAACCGTTACGCCGCCCCCTGCTGCCCCTAAAAAAAGCAAATTATAATAAATTATATTTCAGATTTTTATTGGTAACCTTCATCTTTCTGGACACCTTTCTCGAAAACGGGCTACACTGTTATTTAAGCAGCTTTACTATGATTATCCATCTTCCCAGTGTGCCGCATTTTCCAAGAAGCCCGAAGATAGAGAGACTCGGAGAGATGGCGGCTTAAAACACCTCGCAGACAGGCAATTCACATCTGCATGCAGCAGAATAGGACAGCCAAGAACACAACTGGCTTTCCTAAGTAACGGTTCGAAACAAAATGGTAAGTTTAACTGCAACCTGGGAATAAGAGCGCCATTTCGAAGAAGCCGAGGGAAAACTTCTAACAAAACTCCAAGTGCAACGTTTGAATCGGCGCGAATACACAGCAACCGCGACACGACGGATTTGACGCGAACTCCAGCAAACGGGTGAGGAAGAGTTTCTGCGAGCTGCCGGTGTGTGGGTCGGTCCGTCCCGCTAGTGGCGCAGTTCGTCGCCCCGGTCATTTAAAATAAAGCAACAAAAAGTCAAAGAAGACGAAATGAACGACTGTGTGCGTCAAAATGTCCGAGCGGCGCCGTTACCTTTGCCCGCCTGCATGGTTAAGCCCTTCGTCAGGTCCACCTGCGGTCGCTTGGGCAGCTAGCGTCTCCCGCCGCGCGCCGGAGCTTGTCGTCCTCGCGCTCTCTCGCGCGCGCGGGATTGATTGACAGATCCCACTCTTACACAAGTTGCGGAAAAACCTGAAAACCGACCGCGGAACTTTACATAACGCGCGTCCCAAAACCTAAAGCCATGGTTTTAAAATTATTATTATTATTATTATTATTATTATTATTATTATTATCTTTACGATAGCGTGGACCACAAACTCTATATGAAAACTGTGAGCCTGTTCGCGTCACTGTAACTGTTAGAAGGATGAATGTACAGCTGTTCCGTGCAAACTGACCAAATTCATCAAATTTTATTTACTCTGAGTAAAAGATTTTATATGAAAAAAAACCAGAAAATTAAAAAAAAAATAACAAGTACATCTTTGAGAAGGAAAAACAAAGGAGAAATTCGTTGTTTCGACTTTATTAATTTCTCTGGCGTTCTTTTCCAAGCGCTGTCGGACCCGTTTCCATCCGACTCCTGCAGACAATTTTTCCACTCAAATATGATTTATTCTTGCTGCGATTATTTAAATCCCACATTATTGCTCCCGTGTGAGCAATAATTCCCGTAAAACGGCTCCAGTGCACCAATATCGACCGACATTTTCTTTGCTTTGCCTATCGATCACATCATATTGGTCGCATTGATCGGGGACGGAAGCCGACTGCTGGCAGGAGAAACAGCTCCCCTGCACGTTCAGACTTGAATTTTTTTTTCACAATGTCTGAGCATTTTCCCCCGTTACACAAGAATCTTATGCATTAAAGCAGCTCTTAATTTTTCACTCGCTGGCTCAGAAGACAAAGTCACCTGTAAATCTTGAGTGATTTAGGGTTTGGCTGAAGGTTCAAGGAAGCGAACGTCTCAACTCAGCGCTGGTTTTGATGCAGTAATAGAAAGTGCGGCAGGTTCTTCATTCTCCAACTCATCACATGAAGCTCCAAGGTTGTGCTGTCTGGTCTCCTAAAGGGTTAACGATCACTTTCATAACTCGGAGCCTCAAGCACCTCCCTTGACCCAAAGTATGTATGTTATGTATGTATATATATGTATGTATGTATATAAATGGATATATAACACAGACATCATCCATACTTCCATAGTCCTGGTTTCCAGCTGCAGACCTGAGCACCGCTAAGATGTCAATGAGCACCGGGTCCGGTTCAGACCTCCTCCACCTGAATAGGCTGAAGAACCGCATCGAGTTCCACCTGGTGCAGGTGAAGAACACCTGGAAGCGCAAGACGAGCAAGAGTGTCGCTCAGAAGGAGCACAGCAGACTGTCGGCAGCCAAAATGTGAGTGTCAATAACTTTACCGATCCCTGCACATAACAAAATGAAAACTACCTGCAAAATAAATGACAAATAAACAAACAAAAAAATATATATTTACGAATTACAATACAAACAAGCGCAATGATGAACTTAAATTACTGCACGAGATAGTTCGTACAGTTTTATCACCCATATATTAAGAAGATATAGTAAAATGCACTTAAAGGGAAAAAGTACAGATGGTCCAAATCAAAAGTAATATTAAGAATGTAGCACAGTATTTACAGTTTATATTTCTTTAGCAGTCTCATCCGAAGTATTACTCAGGTTTTCACACCACTGTGAACTGGGGAGATTAGAAGTTTCGGTGCAGAAGTTCTCGGCCATCTTTGCGTTAAACGTTTTAACTAACTTCATTCCCAGTTCCTGTGTGTGTGTGTGTGTGTGTGTGTGTGTGTGTGTGTGTGAACACTCTTTAGGCTTCATTATAGTCTCATCTTTTATTTTTCCTGTGTGAATGGACATGCCACAAAGTATGAATGAAACACGTAAATTTAAAAAATGGTGATAAGTGTGTTTGTGCTCAGATGTCCAGTGTGGAGGATGAAGGGATGAAGCCTTATGGTAAAGTTATGGAGGCAACCATATTTACAGTCAATAAAAGTTTCCAGATTTGGACAACCCGAGGGTTAATTAACCTGTAGCTAACTGCCAAATCGCTTTTATTATTATAGTACCTGGCAAGAATGCCACTGTTACATCAACCCTGTGTGGATTAGATAACTTTTGTGGAGAAGTCATGGGAATTATTATTCTCCCATTGAGGTGACTCAATGCTGCCAATTTTGGTGTGTATGTCAAACCACAGGCATACGTTGTGTAAGATTTCCACAAATATGAGAAACACGAGAAATAATAAAGCCGAAACAGCGTTGGCCGAGGTTTGTGCAGTTAAATCAATAATGTGCAGCCAGACCACAGAGGTCCTGTTGTGAAGCAATAAAGCCTCGAATGTGTCTCACCTGTGGTTTAATGTAACTAATTGTTGTAGAGATTCCTGCTGCTTGCCACAGTGGAAGTCTTACTGATGTCAAACATTCACCTGGAAGGCTAAACTCAGCTTCAGCCTAAAAAGATAAAAAGATTTCAATTTGTATGCAGCGAACGGTATTTTTGACCACGCGTGATGTGCTCCACCCTTTGTCTCTGGATGTGTTTGGTTTGATCTAGAAAACAAGTCTCAACTGACAAAGGTGTTGGGTAAAAACTGAAAGGATCTGGTTTCATAATTGGCAAAGATGAGGACCACACCTTCTTACTCAATGTAAAAAGAGATTACATAGAGCTGAAAAGAAGAGAAATGTCCCATCTTTCAGCTGGCAATTGTGAAAATGGCTGGAGCTCAAACACAGCAGCAGAACTTGTCGAGATCTTATTTTTACACCTTATGTACTAATCAATCCTTACATTCATTTGTGTGTTTAACCTGTTTTTAAAATGAATTTGGAATTATTAGAGATGAGTTTCAGTTGGGTTCATTATTACGTGCTTAATTTTTTTCATGGAACTTTAGGCATTAAAGTGACTTTTGTTGTGCATTCAGGTCACAGAATCGCTAATGAGGAACTGTAGCTTTTGAAAATATGCTTTCTCCTCATTCCAGTGAGAAGCAGAACAGACATGTCAGCCAGCGCAGAGATTTGTTAACATGCTAACCAGCTGTACCGTCTTGGGTTCCAGTTATGAAAGCACCACAGAGGATGGAGTCTCCTGGACAGTTGTCAGTCCAATTATTTTCACCTACAAAGTGATCCAGTCCCAGAACCTACTCCACCCCAGCAATGACACCCTACTGAGTGGTCATATCAAGGATCTCCAGCAGCTGGAGGCCATCCGGAGCAGCACCAAGCGCCTCAAGCGATTTGTGGTCATTGATGAGACGGTCAACAACCTCTATGGCTGCCAGGTGGCTGACTACTTCGAGGCCAAGAATGTTCTGTACAGGATTCTTCCGCTGCCCACTACGGAGGAGAACAAGTCCATGGAGATGGTGATGAAGATCTTGGAGGAGGTCCACAAGTTTGGCATTGACAGGCGTACGGAGCCCATCATTGCCATTGGGGGAGGGGTATGCCTGGATATTGTAGGTCTAGCAGCCTCCCTCTACAGGCGACGCACCCCTTACGTTCGGGTCCCGACCACACTGCTGTCCTACATAGACGCCAGCGTGGGAGCAAAGACCGGGGTTAATTTTGCCAACTGTAAAAATAAGCTGGGTACCTACATTCCTCCTGTAGCCACATTTTTAGACCGGTCCTTCATAGAGACCCTTCCCCGGCGCCACATCTCCAATGGGCTAGCAGAAATACTAAAGGTATCAATCCCAAGACCAAAGTTAGCTAGATTTTTATGAATGACTTGTAAAGGAAAAGAATTATGGATTTTCTCTGTCAAGAATGCAGTTGTTCTGCATACTTTTCGTGATTTAGTTAATTACACCTCCATTCTCTTGGTTTGCTGACAGGATCTGTCTTGTCCTCCGTTTTCCAGATGGCTCTGATGAAGCACCGTGGCCTGTTTGAGCTGCTCGAGACCCAGGGAAAGTTCCTGTTGGACTCCCGATTCCAGTCCACCTATGGGCTGGGAGGCCACAATGACGCTGCATTGTTGTCCACCAGGGTAGCCATTGAAACCATGCTGGAAGAACTGGCCCCGAATCTGTGGGAGGATGACCTGGACAGGCTGGTGGACTTTGGTCACCTCATCAGTCCAGAACTAGAAATGGTACAGTATCACCACCCACATTTTCAAATCAAATGGGTCTGACAGATACAGTTCAGTTTGGCATATGCTTGTGCACGGCTTCTGCTTGAAGAAGCCTGCGTGAGGTGGAGGCCACAGAGTTTAGGCCGGACCTGTTTACACTGTTTGACACAGTAAGGGGAAGCTACGACATGCACTGTAATGCCATGTAACCTGATCCCTCCTGGGTCTTCAAAGCATTTCCCATGGCAGTTCAGCAGTAAGCTGCAGTGAGCAGAAAGGCTGTGCAGGACATTTTTTCCATTGATTTCACCTGTGAAACGTAAAGTAAATGTAATACAGTAAAATTCCAGTGCTCTTTCTGCCTCCTGTTGACCACATTCTCAGAGTTACTCCTCCAGCAAAACACTGCTGTAGAATGTGGTTGTTATTCGTGCTACATTTCATTACCCAGGGTGCATTAAGCTATGCTGCAAATCACTCACGTGCCGCTTTCCTACTGCTCTTCAAAAGAGCTGTCCCCTTTATCAAAGAAATATACAAAGCATTGTGAACAGCAACACCTTTTGAGTATCTTTTATTCAGTGAAGAATTTTAAGTTGCAGAGGCAACAGCTGTACCCACTCTGCTACCCCATTACATTACATTCAGTGGCGGCATCTGGGCTCCAGCAGTTTGCTCCTGTGCATGCATCCTAATCCCACACTGGAACTGCTTCACTCTGCTCACAAGCCCTTAGTTGAGGACTGGACCAAAAAATCCCAGTGTGCAGATGCTCATGTTCAGCTTGGTCATCTGTGCTGTTCCCAGAAGGTTTTGCCCATGCTGCTGCATGGAGAAGCGGTGAGCATCGACATGTCCTTCATGGTGTACGTGTCCCAGGAGCGGGGCCTCCTCACGGAGGATGAAAAGTTCCGCATCATTCGCTGCATGCTGGAGCTGGAGCTGCCTGTGTGGCATGAGGACTGCACACTGGCCCTGGTGCGCAACGCCCTCAGTGAGCGGCTGCAACATTCGGGCGGCCTTCTCAGGATGCCCCTGCCCATAGGCCTGGGCCGTGCAGGTGAGCACCATGGCTGACCCCTGCTCTACATGATGTGACAGTGATTCATACTTAGTTATTTGCTTAGCAGATGCAGCATACAACACATTTCAGCTTTTTATCTTGTCAAAAATAAAAATAGGACATTTTTACAGCACACATATGCTATATCACCTACTATTTTATTTGGAATGAAAATTTTTATCAAAGCATTAATGAGAATATATTAGATACATTTTAAATGTTACCTACCAGTCCCAAAGGCATATAAATGTCCTTTTTTAATTGAAACATGCAAAAGAGAAATGTAACCTTAAAACTGTGTCATGTAAAATACACTTTAAACATGTGAATACAGATAAGAAAATGCTTAGTGACGCTAACATGTTTAAAAAGCCTTTCTAGAAGCTTCTAGCATGCAAGTGGATTCTGGTTCTTCACTGAGATTGAGCAATATTTTGCTAGTATATTTTGTGACCATCTTCCCTGTAGCTCTTCCATGACAGGAATGTTTGGGTTGTCTTTCTCCTTTGTCCTACTCACGCCACCACTCAAATTAGACAAAAACAAAAAAAGACGTTTTGCCTCTCATGTAATTCGAAAAGGCCTGCAGCATCACCACGAAAGGGACTGCTTTGACCTCACTAA
The DNA here is from genome assembly GCA_018136845.1 of Heterotis niloticus. Taxonomy (NCBI): domain Eukaryota; kingdom Metazoa; phylum Chordata; class Actinopteri; order Osteoglossiformes; family Osteoglossidae; genus Heterotis; species Heterotis niloticus. The sequence continues at coordinate 36,361,902 of CM030888.1, read as the reverse complement.
AATACATACAACACAAACATTTTAGCTGAAAACAAAACGCAGCTATAATTTTCACAGTAAAAATGAAATAATATATCATAATATTCCCATGTATTTATTTTTTGGAAAAAATCTGTATTGTATGTTGCTAAGTAGTGCTTAGTTGACTCCTTTATCATATACACTACTAAATTCCTATAATCATCTGCATATGTATACAGCAGAACAAAATCTCATCCATGCACAAAAGGCAGTTTAGAATGACAAATTAAGCTGAAACATGTCTTCAGACTGTGGGAGAAAAACCCACACAAACACAGGGAGAACATGCAAGCTGCACAGACTGAGCTACATTTGAACCTTTAGCCCAGGAACTGAGGCACCAGCACTACCCGCTGCAGCACATGTTGTCTGGGGAATATTCATTCGACCGCATTCTCTTATCTTCTTGTTCCCTTTTCCCCACTGCAGAAATCTTCAATGACACCAGTGACGAGACCCTTTACAAGGCCTTTAAGAAGTGGTGCGACCAACTGAGTGCAAAGCTCCCAGAAATAATCCAAACTGTGACACTTATGTAGGTGGCGTGGGGTATCAATTTAAAGGCATAATCACCAAGAAATAAATGCTCATCTGGATTCCATCACCATTTTTCACATCTTAAAGACAACGTGCATGTGTATTACCACCAACATTCTTGTTCAGTTGTCCCTTGAAAAATGTATTGCGTGTGTTTAGCATTTTAAAACATTTGCATCAAATGTTTAACAAAACTTGACAGTAGATTGTAGACCACACACTGCTGCTCGAAGGAATTCACGTATTAATATATTGAATAAATTTCTAGCCTCATATTCTAGCCTCATATTCCCCACTAAGCAGTAAAGGATATTTGCAAAGCAATGGATATCTACAACATTAAAACATTTCCAAAGTAAGATTAAGTTTTTTTGCTTTTCAAAAGGAATTTGGTGTACTGTGTGTGGTGGAAAAAAATTATTACTTACTAATTTTTGCATTACTTTCTTTTTAATTTGACGATACATGGTTTTTAATAAATAACTTTGAAAACTTTTATGGTTTTTTTTGCAGCAGTATTGCAGCAAGTTTTCCTCTAAACTAAGTTCTTTTAAAATTGTTCATCTGCCCATTAACTGGTAAACTAGCACTCTGTGCAGACCTATCCTAGAAGCAAAGGTGGAGGACACCAGGGCAGTCACATTCCATTTTTTTTCATGTCAAATGTTAAATTCCTGTCAAGGTTCTGGAGACGGGGGGAGGATCCAAGAATGCTGAAGTGTCACAAGACGCGCGGGATAAATAAATGATGTTTAATAAACACAAACAACACAGTAACTAATGCAAAAACAGGTTCGGAGAGTTCATTGAGCACAACTGAAGAGCGGTAAATCTAAATCATGATTCCATGCTGTCGCCATCAGACACCACGTCTTTTATCACTGTGTTGATTGGTTGACTCAGTGCGGCTGTGTCAGGTAGGCTGGCTTGTCCTGATCAGCTCCTGACAGTACCCCCTCCCCTATGGGTGGCTCCAGCAGCCCGCTGACATGGAGGACAACCCCTGGGATGAGGAGCAGGTCTGTCTGGGTGTAGTCGGTGAAAACCAGATATTAGAGAGGGGTCCAGAATATCATGAGCAGGCACCTAGGATTGCTCTTCTGGTCCGTAACCCTCCCAGTGCACCAAGTAAAACAAACAGCCTCCACAGTGTTTGGAGTCCAGCAGCAAATGAACTGTGTATGCAGGGTAGCCATTTACATCAATGGGAGGAGGACAAGAAGTCTGCACGGTTTCACTGCAACAGAGAGGTGCTGCAAGGTTTCAGGAGGGAAACATGAAAGGTGGGGCAGATCCAATAGTGTGAGGGCAACAGAAGATGGTAGGACACAGGGTTGATCCGTTTAAGGATCTTAAACAGGCCAATATACCTGGGACTGAGTTTCTTGGAGGGCAAATTCAATTTGATGTCCAATGTGGAAAGCCACACTCTTTGTCCCACCTGGAACAACACATGATGCTGCTTTCTGTCTGCTTGGAGCTTCTGTGATTGCACTGCCTTCTGAAGGTGAACATGTGCTGACTTCCAGATTTTTCTACTTTTCTGATACCACTGATCTACAGCTGGGATTTTGCTGGCACTTGGGTTCTAGGGGAACAGTGGCGGCTGGTACCCTAGAAGACACTGGAAGGGGATAAGGTTAGTTGAGGAGTGTATCAGTGAGTTCTGCACATACTCAGCCCCAGGGAGAAAGTGGCTCCAATCCATTTGGTGTTGCTACAGTAGCTACAAAGGTAATGGCAGATAAGGGTAAGGGTTCCAATTCTGCTACTGGTCTTTGTCTAGGAACCTTGGACTGGGCACACACCTCACAGGCGGCAATAAACTGTCTGACATTATCCCTCAATGTGGGCCACCAAAACTTCTGGCTGATTTGGTGGATGGTTTTACTCATCCCAGGATGGCCTGTGGATGGAGAATCATACACCCAATGCAGCAGAGTGGACTGTAGGGGAGCCGGGATGTAATCTTTTTCCGCAGGTTTGGCCTTGGGTCCCGGGTCTGCTGCCTGCACCCCCTGTGGACTCAGGACAAATCCTAAGAAGGATATCTCTGACTGCTGGAACTAACACTTTTCCCCCTTCATGTACAGGCCGTTAGCTAGGAGACGTTCCAGCACTTATCTTACATTGTCTTCTTGGGAATGAGAAAAGATAAGAATATCGTCCAGGTAGACTAATGCGAACTGATTAACAAATTTCCCAGGGCATGGTTCAGGTTCACAAAGGCCTGTAACACTGAAGGAGCATTTGATAACCCAAAGGGCATAACCAGATATTCAAAATGACCACAGGATGTGCTTAATGGCATCTTCCACTTGTGCCCAGCCTGAATTTGGATCAGACTGTATGCGCTGCGGGGATCCAGCTTCAAGAAAACAGTAGCTCCATGGACCTGTTCCAGAGCAGCTGTGATAAGTGGTAGGGGATGTGGATACAGGACTGTGATCACATTCAACCCTCAATAATCAATGCAGGGGCAGAGACCCCCATCTTTTTTCTCCACCAAAAAGAATCCTGCTGCTGCAGGAGAGGTGGATGGGCGAATAATCCCTGCTGCTAAGGCCTCCGACACGTATGTCTCCATAACCTTCTGTTTCGGTATAGAAAGGGGATATATGCAACCACAAGGAGGGGAAGTCCCAGGCAGTTAGTCTATGGCACAATCCCAGTCATGGTGAGGAGGCAACGGAGCCGCCTTGGTCTTGCTGTAGACCTTAGCCAAATCCCAGTACTCAGGTGGAATACACAAGGGATTGTCCGAACTAGGGCTTTCCACTGAAGTAGCTCAGACTAGGAGACATAGACACCTGGACTTACATTGTGGGCCCCATGCTACCAACTCATCAGTATTCCAGGAAATAACTGGGTCATTTGCCACCAACTAGAGATAACCTAAGATAACTGGGCTTTCCCTAGATCTTATAAGCTAGAAAGAAAGCCTCTCCCTGTGGACCAGACCTACTTGTGCCCCAACCAGGTGGGTAGTGGTTTCGACTACCCCCGTGCCCAGAGGCTGCCCATCCAAGGAACGAATATGGAAGGGCGAATCACACCTTTGCACTGGGAGGCCAAAAGAGTTTGTCCAAGAACTGTCCATAAAGTTACCGGCCACCCCTGAATCCAAAAGCACTTGAACATCTACGAACTGATCTCCCTAAGACAGTCTAACCGGCAGGAGCAGCTGACAGACGAGCTTCAAGGAGTCACTCACTGCATCAGTTGGTCTTCTAGGGGCAGGTCTGGATGGACAGTTGACACGGAAGTGGTTGCTCTGAACACAGTAGAGGAAGGGGCTCTTCTGGACCCTTCTCTGTCATTCCATGGGAGTGAGGTGACCCCCTCCAAGCTGCACTGGCTCTGGTGATTCCTCAGGAAGAGAGGTAGGTTTGGTCTGGGTCAAGAGTTGAACTCCTCTCATTCATTCTCTGAACAAGTTATTGATGGTGATGGCCATCTAAATTAACTAGTTAAGAGACCAGTCCTCTGCTCTGTATGCCAGTTCAGCTTGGAGACAAGCATTTAATCTACTGCAGAAAGTGGATAGGAGGGCTGCTTTGTTCAACCACTTCCAGCTGCCAGGATGTGGAACTGTAATGCGTACTCAGCAACAGTTTTGTTGTCCTGTTTCAATTTTAATAGTTTGTCACCTGTGGTGTGTCCTGCCTTGGGGTGATGAAAAACAGACTGAAACCAGGTTTTGAACTGCTCCTAAGACATGCCTATCATTTCTTGGCTTTCCCAGGTGGCGGTGGGCCATTCTAGTGCTGCATCCAAAAGGAGGGCAATTATATAGGTAATGCGGCTGTTATCGATGTCATAACCATGGGGTAGACTTGAAAAAACAAGTTTGTACTGTAAAAGGAATCCCTTACATTTCTGCGGGGAAGCATCACATCGAAGGGCTGTGGCCAAGCACGGGCCTGAGAGTGGAGGAAATGACAAGGTGGGTGGGGGGGTTGCAGTTGAGCAATGTTGGTACACCTCTTCAGTTGGCATCCATGTCTGAAGGAGGTGGAACACCCCATCCATCAATTTGGAGAGCCGATTTAATACTTGCTCATGCGAGCTGAGGAGGGTCCCTTGAGTGGCGACGGCTGACTTCAAATTCTCCACATCCAGTGGATCCATTTGAAGGCGGAATCTTCTGTCAAGGTTCCGGAGACGGGGGATGAATGCGGAAGTATTGCGAGATATGTGGGTTAGACAAAGGATGTTTAATAAACACAAGCAACACGGTCACTAAAGCGAACACCGGTTCAGAGAGTTCGTAAAGCGCAGCTGAGCAGGGGTGAGTCTGAATTAAGATTCCATGTTGTCGCCGTCAGACACCACGTCTTTTATCCCCACGTTGATTGGTTGACTCAGTGTAGCTGTGTCAGGTAGGCGGACTTGTCCTGATTGGCTCCTGACAATTCCAAGCTCCCATATGACATTTTTTAGCCTAACCATGTACAAAAAAATTCCCATATACATTCCAAACACTTTATACATTTTCCAACTGAATTGTGTAATTAAAAAGTTTTGCATCTGTAATGTATTGAAATTCTGAAATGTGAAAGGTTATTTGTCTTGCATGTATTCACCCTGCAGGGTACTCATATCATCTGCTCTGCAATCAATCTTTGGCTGAGGTCATACCTTACAATATATTATACCACCTACATTTCAAAAAACTTGTCATATCATCAAAACTGTGAGCTGAGAAATTCTGACTAGGCTTCCAAGTGTGAGTGAGGGGGATCTGCCATGGCTTTGCGTCCAGTCAATTGGAGAATTTTATCTGTCACAAAATGCACAGGTCTGGCTAAATGTGTGTTGTTGTACAAAGAAAAGAGAGAGTGATGATGGTTCATTATATAGGCAGTTATTGAAGCATTATAATTTTAGTTTAAAATAATGGGAAGGAGACTCCTTAGTTACATTTTCCTGGGTTAATTCTGGTTTTCAGGAACGGAATAGGAACACAAACAGGCGTATGGCAGTGTATCACAGGGCAATCACACACAAAAGGGCAATTTAGTATCGCCACTTGAAACACATTCTTTGGACTTGGGAAGGAAACCGGAGCAGCCAGAGGATACTTGTGCAAAAACAAGGAGAACATCCAGACTCCACACAGACTGAGCCAAATGCAAACCCAAAGACCAGGCTCTGTGAGGCACCAATGCTACTCGGTACTTCATTGTGTTACCCTCCTTTTAAAGTAGCATAAACTATCATCTTTTTAATTCCACACACAATAAGTTTAAACAAAGATACTGACTTCACAAAAATGAAGACCATGTACTTTAATTTTCCTATCATGACATCATCTGCACATTTAGCTCCACTGAATACACACATTAACATCGATCCCTGACAACAATATGGTTCACATCGAGATTTCCCATTGCACTTTTATTTCGCTGCATTAGTCACCTTACAGTACTGAGTGTTTCAGCAGAGATGGAGCGTGAGCGCTGCTCCGGGTGTGAGATGCAGCTTGTGCTGCTCGCTCTCCAGTGCATCGTCACCGTTGAAGATTTTTGCTGCTTGAGCTTCACCCATGGCTCAGAGTTTCCGAAGCATTCGAAAGTATTGCTCTGTGTTTCGGAAATGCTAACAAACATACCCTCTGGTAAAAGGAGAAAAAGGAAGCATGGCGGAACAGCACAGTCCAACATCTACATCCATTACTTTTGGAAAAGTGGCTTCAGGTCATGTTCAGTTGACACAGAACTGTCTTGCAATAGGAGTGAGTGTCCTAACCACAGACATTCTTAAAGCAAAGCTCTACACCAACTTTTGGAAACTGTGCTGTTGCTGAACACCTTGTTCACCCACGAATCATCCGCTGCAACAGCAGCAGGTAGCATAGTGGTTAGAGAGACAAAATCAAGGGAGGCGGGTAAGGACTGAAGGGAGGGCCCAGGTGTAAATACCTCTAAGAAGGTGGTAACCTGGAATCCATTCAGTTCATCTAACTGTACAAACATATAAGCAGTAAGAGGAAATAGTCAATAGTCCTAGGGTTATAGCCAAAAGGAAATGATAGGAATTTGAACATTTTGAATCTATGAGTCTACAAACTAGACGTCACTCACAGCTGGAAATCTGTCCTCCGCGATCCTCGCCGTGTTCTGCTTCCTCAATGACTCCACACCACAGCTGGCTGTACTTCGAAATATCGAAATCCTGGCTTTCAAAAGCCGGGTTCACCAAGACGCCCTGTTCAGCATTTGCTCCTGAAACATGCGCATCAAGGCAGGTGCGAGGAGGAGCACTTCCTGAAATGTAAGGCACCTCGGCCTGCTTTGTCCCAATTTCACCCAAGTGGAAACGCACGCCTTTGTGTACAACAGATGCAAGATAAACAAATACAAACAAACATATTTACGATTGCATAGGTCCACGATGCTGTACAGTGGATAAAACAGCAACTCTGTTTACAACAAAGTCATTTGGTTACAATAACAACAACATCATAGTGGGTAACTGACATGCAGGAAGTGCCTTTTCTTTTAGAAAAGACCTCACTGGTGCAGGAGTGCTCAATGCTACTGTCATAAAGGCATGGTGCTAAGTACAAAAGTACTCTGCTATAGTTGTACCATATAAAACAGAACAAAATACAACCATAAAGCTTTTCGGTTAACTACAATAAATGATACAATAAAATGCATGTACACATCATTTACACGACTGTTAGAATATTAAAAAATACATTATCAAACTTTCATTTCAGTTCTTGCATTAAAATGGCCTTCCAGTGCTCATTAAAAGCTCAAATACCTCATTAAAAACATCTTCTCCATATTTCACATTCATAGAAATATTCAGCATTAAAAAAGGTTTTGAACTTTAAATACAAAGTTAGGGAAGGTCAAACATTATGAGCGCATGCAAATGTTTCAAACAGGAGGCCCGAATTTTTCTTTTTTTTTAAATGTTAGGAACAAATGCACTAAAAACACATACAGTCTTCTTTGGGAGAGTAAGTGGCATCGAGGCGATAATTATTGCGGTAAATATAATTAACACTTTCATTGTGCTTCGCACCGAGGACCCAGTACAATAACTTCTCAAAACACCTTCTGAACCAGCAGACTTCAAGGTAACAGCATGGTTAGCCTAACAGTACAACGCAATATACACACAGCGTCGCTTCAGTTAAGACATAAATAACTGACAAAGGATATTTAATTTCAGATCAAGTTCCAGGAAGCTGGTGTGCATAGAATTCTAGGGTTCAAAAAGGTACGAAGAGTAGAATTCATGTGCTTTACACTGCAGGAGGCAAAATGTCCCAGATATTAAAATTAGCCTGAAGTAAAATCGTGCCATTAGGTTACATTTGTTGAAGAAGAGAAGTATCTGCTTTATTTCCAAAACCATGGCAATGCTAAACTATTGAGGCAGACTTGCTGCCCCACGTGGAGACGTGCGACTGACCTGAACCCTCTGAGATGCCGCGTAGTTCATGCGCAATTCCGTACCTGAGGCGATTTTAATCCCAATGCAATTTATATTCTGGATAAAGCAGCTATGGTTTGGATTTGTATTAAATTCTGCTCAGAGAACAAAAGCATTTTGACAAGACAGGTTTATGCAACTTTCCAGCCTATCTGGTAATTCTATACATTACAGGAGAAGAAAGGGCTATAGATTTGGCAGGGCGCCTGGTGTCAAGGACTGAGGTCTGCATTTATTGCGGTAACCAGAAGCGACACGGATACTGGAACAAATTACTGGATGCTGACTGTGCACTGGATTTCGTTGGGCAGTTCATGCACTTAAAGCGGAAGGAGTAGTAGTATAAATACTCATCTCGTTCAAGGGGGGGGGGGGGGGGAGGGGGGGGAAAGCTGCCATATACCCACCTAAGCCAAAAAAAAAAAGGAAAAAATTTACTTCAGGTCTCCTTCTATGCAAAGCTCCCATTTTATTAATAATTTGTAAAAGAAAGATGTCAAATCTAGAAATGTGTTGATTATATTAAAATATGGGAAATGAAGGGAAAGAACAAGTGAATGGTAATTCTATTTGGCTAAACATCACAATTATTTGCAACTTGCGTTGTTTCTTCAAGTATTGATAGATTTAGGTATGTTCTCCATTCTCTGAAATTTTAGACCTAATGCATTTTATGAATTTGAATCTTTGAAAGAAAAGAAAAACATATCTAAAATATGTTGCTGCTGAACCCTCATCTTAACATCTCCCTCTTCACTTTAAGGATAGCACTTAGGGAACTAATACATTTTTGTACTTAGGGAAAGTACTTCATAAAATAATTTCTTTCTCAGATTTCTTTCCTTAACCTACAGATCACCCCAAGCCTTTCTTCCCCTCCAACACAGTTTCAATTAAATATTTCACTTTTCATACAATTATTTTTTCTCCTGCTTTTTTGTGCTCCTGTTTTCCAAAATTGTCACTTGCGGTTAAAAAGGCAAAATTATTTTGCTTGCATTTTTACAAGGGTGTAGCAAGCCAAACATGCTTTTTACTGGGTGTTTACTGCATGTAAATACCACAGTAGACAATCAATAACTGTCTTTGAACTGCTCTGCTGCAATTTTTTGAGACCAACACCCCCAGTAAACTCCAGGTCATCTGGTTTTGGCATCTAACTACACATGAAAAATGAATAACTTTGTTGTCTACGATTAAAAGAATAGGCAGAATATCCGTAAGAAGAAAACGTTTCCCATGACTGTAAACTTGGCTTAATAATGGCAGTTACTTGCATACTTTGAGCAAAGGAGTAAAATTTACCTGTTAATTCTTCCTTTGGACTAGCGTGCTTCCTGTCTTCTGTCAGTGACACTTACAAAAACTACATTCAGCTAATAAGAGGAGAGTCAAGTTTTCAAACCATAAAAAGGCAAGAAAATGGCAACATTACCACATTTTAAGGCAATCAAAATATAAATGATGGTTTTTAAATCCTGTAAAATCTCCCTATTTCAAGTTTAGAGAATGTCTGCTAGCAGGAAGCGAAGATGAACACCATCGAAACACATCATATAACATGAATTCTCAAATACTGTCACTAAATTCAAAATACTACATTTTAAAGCTACGTCTACTCAGAGGCTTAAAAAAAGGTTTGCACATTCTTATATTTAGTTTTTCACTCTGCACTATTTTTAAAGTATACTTGTTATCAGCAATTTCTTACTTTTAAATGTAATTATGATTCTTTTTGACATGCTGACCATTACTGAGCCCGATTCGTCATTTAATTGAATTAAAACAAACACAAATAAACAAAATGTTAAAAGAAAACATGATTAATACAAAAACAGCAAACTTAAAAAACGTGCACGTTATTTGTGGGCGAGAAAACAAGTCCTTCATGTGGGGGAGCTGGCCAGGGGGGCTGAGTGCCGTGGCGATGCTAACAGCCGTGATCGGGCTCCTCCATGCTCACGCTGCTCCTGCGGCTGCTCTCATTGGACACGGTGGGGGATATGGAGGACAGCAGAGGGTCTGCTGCTTGCACCGGCGACAGGGTGCTGTCCATCAGGATGTCCTCCAGCTTGGACCCACCTTTAATGGGGGTCACAAAGGCCCCTGAATCGCCTGGCTCGCAGTGGCTGTCGCTGAAGCTGATGGTGCCGTCAGTGAGGTCCAGTGTTGTTGGTCGGGACAGGTCCGACCCAGGGTGGTGCGGATGGAGAGGAGGGTGAGGTGCCGGGTACAAGTCCTGGTGGCAGTCTCCCAAAACCGGCTCCTGTTTGATGACCCGCGCCGCAAGTTCTGATGAGCACAGCGCTGTGGACGCCACCACCGAGAGCCCGTGAGCTCGGGCCTGCATCTCCAGCTCCTGCTCAGCATGTAGGCACGCACACAGAGACAGACAGAGAGTGAGAGAGAGAGAGCGAGAGAGAGAGAGAGACACACACATAGAAATACAGTCCCTCCTCAATTTAGCGGGCCTCGATTAATGAAATTTAGGTTTGATGGACTATCACAAAAACATTCCAGAAACTATTTAAAAAAAATCTTGTAAAATGTAAATATTGCACTAATTTTTAGCTTTCTGTAGAGAAAATAACTTTTGTTATATGCATAAGATAATGTTTTAAACAGTGTTGGCACTGTGTTACAGAACCATCCTGCCTCCAGAGTCAGTGCGTTGAAGGCAGCCCAGCACCCCCTAGTTCACCTGTAGTTCTGCTCTGGTTGTACTGGTACTTTAGTCACTGCTGTCTGTCTATAATTCACTGTGCTGTGTATGTGTTTCAGTTACAGCTTTGACTGTGTTTCACTTTATTATCCACATTACACTGGGGTGTAAAAGTATTACTGTGTACACCGTGCAATGCTGCACAGCACTGTAGTAAAAAAAATAATAGTTAAATTATGCTTTTGATTTCCTGCAGTTTGGCCAAATCGGGACACCTCCTTCTCCTCATATACAGGAGCCGGGAAGCTGAAGATGGGGTGTAAATTCAAAGACGCACATACAGCCAGGTAACTTTTACCATGTCAATTCAGGGTAAGTCTCTTGCTCAAAGGTATTAGAGTAGGAGGAGGAATTCGAACCTGCATCGTCCAAATCCAAAGCCAGCTGCTGTCACCACTGTGCCACCTGCTCTATCATGCCTGCCTGCATGATCATGTGGATGTCCTGCCTGTGGCCCCATGGTGCTGTACCTGTATCCTCAGCATCAGGTGCCTGTTGGCATGTTCCAGCCTCTTCTGGCGGTTCTCCAGCTCCTTGGCGCGCTGCTGCTCCCTCTGCAGTTTGCGGATGTAGTCCACCGAGGCCTTCAAGATGGTACCCTTGTTCCACCGCATGTCCCTGGCAGGAGAAATGTGGGTGAGCAGCCGCGTACAGCTAGAGAGACGCGCTCAGACGGAATGACGCAACTCACGGGTCATTTGATTTCGGAATCAGCGTTCCCAGTTCCTTGATTCGATCATTTATGTTGAATCTTCGTCTTCTTTCAACTAATAGGAGAAAAAGAAAAGACAGTGCTGTTAATGCCTTTTAGTGCATCTGGACCAGCGTCAGTGTACTGTAGGTATTGATTCTTACAGCAAGTTACACCATGTTCTCTTTCACCATATACCCAATAAGAAGTAAAAACTCAAGTTAGACTACATTCTGTAACATAAAATTAACTGAAAATGCCTTACCATGGTTATGGAATTAAACTTTTCATCACTGCAGTAAAACATCGATTAGCGCTGGCTCCTATAGAGCCGTTTCACAGCAGGCAACTTTTCTTCCAGCCTTTCGAGTAACTTATAATAATTTAAAATATTTTATTTTAAAACACTCACTCAAGTTGTGATTGTCTTTCTTCTGTCTCTCCTTGGCTAGAGCTCTCACCTCGGCCTCTGCAAGCAAGAGGGGGAAAAACCTGTCTTCAAATCTACACAACTTGCTGCCCATTACACAAATTCCTTGCACTTAAACACAAATAAGGTTTATTTTTAATAGAACTTTTATGAAACAGGAGAAAAAGAATTCTGTTAGTCAAAGGAAGTACTGGGGAAATGGTATTAAATTCCCAGCTTAAATGTCAGCCGTAAAAAGGTCCTTAAAATGTGAAAATAATGAGCTTGGATAGTAAAACACATAAAAAGAAACCGTGCAGCTATCAGCTATGTCGAAAGTACCATCAGCAAAAATTGTTTCAGCATTTAGCCAATAAACTTATAACTCCATATTGTGTGTAATATTGCATTTCCAGTGTCCCATATTCAGATACCGATAGAATTACGAACAAAATGGTTTTAGTGCTGTGCACAGACATTGTCAATGGCAACGCAATAGCCATGTTATAAAGTATTACGGTAAAGTTTTCCTGTCTATTTTTGAAAAGAGGGAGGTGTCTCTTTATTTCTGTGTCCTTTAAATTAACACACACCAAACACAAACTTCCAGTTTCCTCCACAATAGGTGCGTCCTAGCTACCTGGTGTAGTACAATTGTGTGTGTGTGCGCGCGCGTGTGTGTGTGCATTTATTATTCTTCTAAAAGTATATGCAGTGTGGGCATGTGTAGCTGGGTGTGAACCTGTTCCTCCACACACACCAACATGAACTTCAGCGGAAGATGCCCAGGCGGAATCGGGGGGACTGAGCGGCATCTTGGTGACGCGTGCATGGAGCTGTCTGATAGCTACAGGATGGAGGAAAAAATGTCAAAAATGCGCCACGCTCGTCCGCAGCCAAAGACGCTGCGCACGGCAGATTCTTTTTTTAAAAAAAGCAAATATTTGTTTCACATAATCAAGGCCTGCTTTCATTTTATCAACGGAGTCACACATTTACAGGTGATGCGTTCACACTGAATTTTCAATACATTGTTTCACGCTGAATAACCATTATGTTCATTTTGTTCGTACGGAGGCACTGAGGGCAGCTCATTTTCAACAGGTTGATGACGAGCATCACAACCGCGTTACTCCAGCTTCAGCGGAAACCTGCGGGGAATCAGTACCATGGTGTAGCTGACCTTTTCGGTCAGTTTCTGATACAAGGGCAGAATTCGGATTCGGGAAGGTGTGGGGAGACGACATCCTGGCCTACCTGAGAATTCCCTTTTGATATTGGGCAGGCTGGCGGGGCACGAGTTGCTCACGGGCATCGTGTGTTGTGGAACAGCCTGGTTGCTGTATACGTCCAGGAGGTTCGCTGACACGGGCAGCTGGGAGGAACAGATGCACTTTGACAATCTCACCACTGGTCCACATTACCAAATGTGCCAAGCTTCCTGATTTCTCTGCCTTTTGTGTTCATGATCTACAGTTAAGGAGTGAGTAAGTTATTTATAAAGCCCATACCAGGGATACTGTCAGCTATAGTATTTACTGAATATGCCTAAATAAAAATAAGTACCCTAAATCCTAGGTCACCAATAGGCGGACCGCGGTCCAGATCCGGACCCAGACGGCATTCCATATGGACCCAGATGTAACAGGCATCACCAAAGTGCAACCCGACGGAAGTTCTGGGAGTCTCCCACATATTAATAGCGGCTCCTGAACGCCCACAAGTTGTATACAATATCACCGAAATTAGTTTTTTTTAGAGTCCCCCCTCACCCCCCGGGAGACACCTGGAACCAACTCCAGATCTTTTATCTGCTTAATTTTTCATGAAATAATGAGGGAAGAGGCCACTTCTGCACATAAAACTGCTTGTCAGTCAATTGTCCAATTACTTTTGAGCCTCTGAAAATGGGGGACAATGTATATGAATGGCTGTAATTTCTAAATGGTTAATGCAATACTTTTGTTAAAGTCTAAACTTCATTCACATCTTGATTGCTTTGTTTCAAATCCACTGTGTCATTGTCCAAATACTTACGGACTTGACTGTACTATATATTACTTTTTAATTCAGCTGACATCTTGGTCAAAGGCAGCTTGGACCTCTTGCTTTAGGTTTGTACACTAAATTACTTACAATTATTTACAATTATTACATCAGTGGTACTAGAGTGTATGTGAGATTCACTACCTGCAGTAACTGCAGATATAAAAACACGGCACGGAAAACAGCGCAAATGAAAAGTGAATTACCGTATTCGTCATTTGAAGCCCAGGGTCCATTAATCCAAGCATGTCATCATTGTAACTGGACTCCAGGCTAATAATGTCATCAATGACATCGTCCATCTACAACAGCAGGAGGAAAGATGTCACCAGAAGGCCATACGAGCATGTCTGACAGCACTTTAGGGTTGCGGTATTAGAAACTATCCTATAACCTCCAGATCATAGCGCATCTGAGTTGCATTTAATAAAAAAAAATAAATTAAAAAAAAAACTGAAAAACAATGAGAAAAAATTCCTCTCTTGAGAAATGTATTCTAAATCTGCTCTGCAACAATACAATTTAGTGAGAGTAAAATTTAAGTATTAATTAGAATAAGGTACAATATATAAATAAGTCCATTACAGAATAAGATGACCACAAAAAATTATGGTTGTGCCTTGAACATGAATGTCAGCAAATAGTAACGTTAATTTAAATTGATTCAGAATAACCAATTCAAACAGTATATTTCTCTGAGTTAAAGAGTGCAATTATTGCAGTGTTATAATATTGTATATGTTACACAGTTAAATCATATTGAATATACTTATATGAATGCATATGCTTTTTTTTTTACAGTGAACATATGAATGCAGTCTAAAAATCTTTCATTTGAGTGCAGTAAATATTTATACAAATTCAATTTAATTTTCTCCATGAGTTTGTAATTCATCTCTTCTTTCCCACATCAGCTCCACAGAAAAAGCTCATCTGTGCTGACATCAGGCCACTTACTTCTTTTTCACAGGTGGAGCTCAGGGTAAGCAGTGCCATGGGGCTGTTGGGGGTGCTCCCTCCAGGCCCAGGGGGCATCCCGTGTTCGGGGGGCTGGTTAGTACACGGCAGGCTGACGGCCTGGGCGCCCAGCTTGCTGCCTAGTGTGGTGGACAGGTACTGTTTCACCTGCTGCCTCTGGGCCTGCTGGATGTGGTACTTGGTGGGGTTCTCCAGGTGGGTCTGCACCTGAGTGGGTGTAACGGGTGAGTGGGGTTAACAACAAAAACACAATAGGCAGCAAAAATAAGCCAGAGATGGAGACGGTAACATCAAATTAATTTTTTGTTTCATTAATCATCTATCCACAGCCTTTAAAAAAGTATAGGTGAAAAGTTAAAAAAATGAAATCTGATTAAAAAAAACAGAAAAAGGCAATATATACACACAAAGACACAGGCATATCCATACAGATATTTACATGTCTACTATTACATGCTGTGAACAGCGCAAACAAAATGACATAGTAATATCATTATCCTTCTTCTATTACTCCTTTAATTTTTTTAAACAAATACAAATATTACTGAAACAAGACTTGCAAAAAAAAAAAATAAGGGTTTACAAAACACTGCAATAGTAAGCAACAACTGACATGTAACTAAAGCCTCTATGTACTAAATTGAACATCTCACCTGGAAGTGGTTAAATTCAAGCATCTCCAACATACTGCCTGCTACTGTATTTGTACCTCTGCTGCACCTCTAGAAGACGCAGCAGTTGGTTGAGGAGGACATTCCCTTTCTGTTCAGCTACGGGAGAACTGCTCTCCCCAGACACAGGGAAGCAAAGTTAACCAGCTGAACTTATTAAAGGCAAAAAACTCAATTAGTTCCGCATTTAAAAAAGTCAAAGGAGGAGACAAGAGGCCATTCTCATGCTGTGTTGTTTTATCTAAAATATGAATTTATGCCTTTATACAGTTCATTTGACGTCACCATGCCCACCTCACAAAGGCCTCTTTCTGCTGGTGGGCTGCGGGTCTCCAAACTGACACTCGCTTACAGCTAACTAACGTATCATCTTTAGTTCCACCGATGCAGAATAAAACATTGTTTGTTCTGAGCAACCTGAGCACAATTGCTGCCACTGTTGTCTTAAAACAAGGCAGCACATGGAACTATAAACCCAGATATTTTGTAGACATTCCAAAAATATAGTCGTTGTGTATGCAGATGGTAAGGAAGAGGCTCTCTTAACCTTGAGAACCACGTGGAGAACCATCTTCAACGTGATCAGATTCGAACGTAAAATAAAACAAGCACTATCACGCTACTTTATTAAGTAAAACCCTGCAATAACCCACGTTGGGATATAACACGATCGGCGCACATCCTCCTGCTACTTTTCCAATCAGCAAACTCTTGCTCTGATGCTGACTTACGTACAGGAGTCCCTGAAGATGACATAAGTACATTTGCGTAAAAGTATATATTAGTATTATTAGTACAGATGATCGTTACATCTGTGGTTTTGACATGGTTATGAAATTAGGGCTTTGGAGACTGGGTTGGAACACCAACTTCATATCTTTGTGGCATGTTTAGACTCTGGCACTCACAGAATGAAATGACGCGCCTGCTGCAAAGCTCTTCAACACACTGAACACATAAGGCCAACAATTCCTCTATCTCCCCACAACAGTTAGGAACAAATGTTTACACACATACAGCAGTAATGCATTATGGGAGAGACATAGCTGTCCCCCCAACAACATTATACCTCTCACAATTAGGGATATGGCGATAGACTGGTTTCACAGATGAACACGACTGAAAACATCACGGTTTCCTAACCATGAGAATGTTAGAAACCATGACAAAATTCTGCTTTAGAAGTTTGTTGGACCAACTAGCTGATGGATAAAAATTGCACACATAAATCTGAGGATCTGCTCATAAACAAGTGTTATTTGTGACCATTTAAACAAAAAAAAACTTCCAAGTATATAAATAATGGGTTTAGTTTTCTATAAAAGCTAAATTCACTTAAAATTTAACTTTTTTTGTGAAAGTATTTAATTTTTCCAATGTACTGCTTACTGTGTAATAAATACATTTTTTAATTAAGCTTTTCACCTTTTACATGTCTGAGGATAGCAATATAATATGTAGTCAGTGCTCTTGCTGACAAATTTTCAATAAACTTCAGAGGAAGTGAATAAAAAAGTTATTTGAAAGCAACCCAAGCAAGACAATTGAACAGCATGCCAGCCAAAACCACAGCCGGGCACTCGGAGAAATAAAGGGTTTTGCTGCTCTTAAAGTTCAAATTAGAATACATGTGGTGATTGGTATTACTTTCTGTTTTTTTATTATTACTACAACAGTAAATGATCAATAACCACAGCAAATAAAGTGATGCCAAAGGCGCGTTTTGGGTACAAAGCAAATGTACAAAACCTGAAATAAAACTTGTGATCACAAATAAAGCCACAGGACAGCCTGCTGACACCAGCTGGACCGTGCTGCTTTCTTTAATGTTCTTTAATATGACGGAAACACTGTGTCTGTTTTACG
Source organism: Heterotis niloticus (assembly GCA_018136845.1). Classification (NCBI taxonomy): domain Eukaryota; kingdom Metazoa; phylum Chordata; class Actinopteri; order Osteoglossiformes; family Osteoglossidae; genus Heterotis; species Heterotis niloticus. Next base: position 36,344,506 of record CM030888.1, on the reverse strand, counting down.
ACAGTTGCAGTGCAACACTGACTGCAGCGTAAGAAGAGTTTCCTGGAAGCGCAAGCAGCTCGATGCTAACAGGGACCCAGGATGTGCCCCTCGGCCTCCCGGGACCTTTCCTCACAGAGGGACTCCTTTGTCCCCGCACTCTGGGAGCAAAGTAAAAATGAGAGATGAGTCCTCCCCACCTCCGAGTTGCCCTGTCTTTAATAAAATGAATGAATATGACGAATCTGTTCGCTTAAGAAACAGTCACGCTATGCCGTAAGAGGTGTGTTTTCGACCGCAGTTTGCCCGGAGGCACTGAGCGGAACCGTTAACTGCTGTGTTTAATAAAAAAGCTTACATGGTAATGAGTATATTGCATAATGTAGTAAAGCAGCGATGCAGAAAAATTGCCCCCCCCAATTATCAAAATGACAGACAATGGAACTATAATAGAAGTTGCGAAAAGCAAAGTGATGGGTGTTTAGATTTAATCATTTAGCTAAAGTTCTCCAAACTGAATTACATTTACTGCATTTACACTGTACAGCTGAGTAATGATTACTATAGTAACCTGAATGTTGATCCTGAGGCATACAAGGGGCAGTATTAACCACTACGCCACCTGTTGCCCTAGCAGTTACCGAACTATGGCATTTTAACATCAGGAGTATGAACATTGCCACTCCTGGTAAATGTCACCTGGTAGTGTTTTAGTTTAGCAGCTGAGAAATAGCAAAATGTAGCTCATTTAATACTAGAGATGCACTAGTAAAGAAACACTAGAATTCTGGATGATGCCAATATCCGATAACTTCTATAAACCTAGCAGTCAATGCAGATGGCGATACTGATGCAGATGTCTATAAAATACTGAGAAAAATGGGTCTAGATTTGCCTGGCTGAGAATTATAGAAAAATGTAACGTATTTGTGCAAGAAAACATGAGTTTTTCCATCCATGGACAATCAGTAAACTAAACAGCATCTGCAGAACCACATCTGCTACCTGGACCTTAAATAGGGAACGGTTGTGCAGGCTGTAGCCTTAAAGGCTGTGTAACACTTTTCTCTTTTTTTGATGAAAAAAATCAATAAATTAAAACAATAAAATTTGCAAAAGTGTAAAAATATAAAGAAATAATACAACTTAAGTTTCCTTTTTATTGAAGTGCACTCTCACTTTGAACAACTTATACACTGCAGACATGTCCACAGTAAAGACTGTATTTTGTGTGTAGAAAACATTTTCATCCTTTGTGCCTATAATTACGCAGATCCTCTGACCTCAAGATGTCCCCTTTAGTGATAAAATAAGGTATTCATTGATTTATTGAGTTTTGATAGCTTTCAGTACCTCATTTCTGTGGACAAAATGCTTCAATCGATTTTAGCGATCTGAAGAAACCAAAAACCAGCACAGTGCATAGCGGTTATTTTTATAGCTTTAGCTTGAGAGTGCAAAACTCCACACATGTAGAACACGTAATGTGATGGTCACGGCAGCCCCTCAACAGTGCCACTTCTCTCTGATTTCATTACATGGCTGTTAGAGGGATCGTGGAGGGATGTCAACACGGAACCAAGCCTTGGGGCATCGGGGCAGTAGCTGGTGCCAAACCGGCAGTATGGTACCAAAATAACTGAGGCTCCCATGTTCACAGCACTATCTGGTGAACATTAGCAGAGTTGTCTGACTGCTCTCATTCAATCTTCCTACTTGGGTTTTAAGGATGTTTCCTTTTTTCAGGGTCAACCCTATACAGACATCCAAATAACATTTAGACAAGTCAGAGAAGGTGATTCCCAAATTAAACTGCACCCTGCTTCACACTTTGTGATTCTGGGACAGACTGTGGCCCACCATGACTGTGCATAGGAAAAGAGCACCATGATAGATGGATGGAAGGAAGACAGATGGATGGAAGATCTGAGCTGCCAGGGCTTGTAAAATAAAAAATCTGCTTGAATAATTATGTTATTATTGCCTATGATGATCACATAAGTGGAAGTATGGATATTTTGACAAACGGATCTCTGTCAAGTGAAATATTTGCTTTTGTGCATTGAACAAAGACACAAGCTTGTGCTGGTTCCAGTCAGCATGTAGTTTACTGAGTGACCCCTCTGGTATAGACTTCTGCATCAAATCCCCAGGTCTGTGTTTTATGCGGAAAATGATGGGAAAACACCACTCATCGCAGCTCTGAAACACACATATTGTTAGAAAAATAGCCAGATTTTTCTCTGCACAGAATTTTCTTTGGATGAGGCAGCAGGCTTTGCTCTGTTTATGTATATTACTTTGCAATAAGAAGGTGCTGGGTTCAAATCCCACTGTTATTGCATGACACTGATCAACATACGTACATATGTCACTCCAATAAGAATACAGCACTATAAGGTATGGGTAAATCATTATAAATAGCTTTACACCCCCCCACACACACACACAGTATTGTGTCACTATTTAATAAAATATTTAAATATCTATCAAAATGTCTTTATAAAAATCACAACTGAGGACTCTAGACCCCTATACTACACTTTTAATGTAACAGGTAATTCTTAAGAAAAAAAGTTAAGAATGAATTCTTTCAGCAATAAGAAGAAAATGCCTTACAGTGGAAAATGTTCATACAGTGAAGATGCCACAAAATGCAGAAGCGGAATAATTCCACAAACATAAGGTAATATGAATAACAGCAGCAGAAATGAAGAACAGGGTGGTAACAGTTTGTTGAAACAAAGGGAAGCTGCTTATTGTGTGCGGGATGGAACAGGAGGGACTCCGCCAGACTCAATAATGCCTCTGTGCTGGAGCGGAGACTGGAGAGATGTGTGTGGAACTGGCCGCTGTGATGCAAGTACAACCAGAGGTGGGGGAAATGCTCACTGACCTTTTCCCCGCCGTTGCCGCCGGCGGGAGATGCCTCTGCGGATTTGGACTCCACTCAATGGATGCTCTGTTCCCGCCTCTCCGGGGAGGACTGAGGCCATGGTGGCCCTATGCCGTGCCAAAGCGTGTGTGAATCCCCAGCCCATTTTGTTCCTAGCACGTGGACCGTCCCCCTGCTCACACTTGGCTGCAATGACCGTGGAGCACAGAGGGTTGCTGTTTACAGTTTTATCTAACAATCAGCGGCGAACATACTTGTGCTTCTTAAAGATTTGTCTTAGTTCTACTCAGTGCACGAAATGGAAAAAAATAATGCCGGTACTACTTTTACTCGCATGTTGGCATGCGTGCTTATCTGTATCGGGAAAATATTAAATACTAATTTTCTAATTTATGTAGTGAATAAATGCTACACGATACTACCGATGATCGCAGTGCACCTGTACCCCGGTATCGTATTGTAACCAATTTTTTTAAATTACTTGAACACTGGAAACACAGCTCGGGAAGCCATTATTTCTTATGAGGTAAATTATGATTTGTTCTCGGTTCATCTGAGAAACCTCAATTTCCACAAAATAACACTCTAAAATACCCATTTCGGCATGATAAAAATACTTTGGCTGTAGCTTTTAGCTACAATACTGGGCTGTCACTGTCATGAACTGTAACAGGGGGACTGACCCATTGGACAGAAGTGACCAAAATGACAAAGCGCAACCTGTGTTTGAACCCGGGCCACATGAGGCAAAGACAGAACATAGATACTGTGTGCAGTGACACCACCTATTGTTACTCTTGCACTCGTAACCATTTCTAATATTTTTCTGACATAGTTCACCTTCACTCAGATAGAACTCATGCTGGGAATTTTACTTGGATACTGATTTGGGTATTAATACATACAGCTCATTATTTTTGAATTTCAGAAATCTGGAATTGGAACATCAGGGTATCAGTGTATATGTGTCTTCTTAATAAAGGGACTCAAGATTTGAACAAATTGTAAGAAAATAGTGGATGATTTGCAGTGTAACTGCACATAGCTATGAGGCTACTATGAATAATGACCATGTACTATAGCAGTGTTTTACCAGGAGAGCAGCAGACAGAGAATCTAGTCAACAGGGGCTTGGGGGAAGTACCAGTATGCAAGAAATAGCTCCAGTTCTCTAAATAGGAAAAAGCGGGAGCCCTGGTTAGAATGCAACCTCCTGCTGCAGAACCCTTGGACAAGGCACAGGAACCAATCAAAAATACCCAGCTGTATAAATGAGTAAAATCAGTGTAAGTAGCTTAATGTTGGAATATGCTTTTAAGAAAAATATCAGTAAAATGAATTAAATGCAAAGGTAGACAGAGCTGCAGGTGTCAAAAAAATGCCAGATACAACAAATAAAAAATGGAATCATTTAATCATTATTTTTGAAACTGCTACAATTCAGTGTGGGAAAAGGATGAGCAACAGATTTAATAGGAGCAAATGCAAAACAAATAAGCAGCAGAGTCAAAAAAGTTGCACATTTTTCACTAAAAAACTAAAACTAAAAACCACCTCTGGATCAAAAACTCTTTGGATTCACAGCAGCCTCAAGGCTAAGTCTTTTTCTCTTTCTGGTAAAACATAATTGAGATTACAGGGAAAATAGTGCATTAATGTCACTTTAGAAGAAGAGTTCTGAACAAAGACGCCTCTTTTTTCATTTCTGAAGTATACTTTAAGCCTTGAGCGAGAAACTTTAAGAGGAATGTTCATTCCTCACTCCAGGAAGGGAAACACAGTCTACTGAATGAGCAATTGACTAAACACTGCTTCAACAATGGCACTTATGTGTGCACTAAATAAATCTGCAACTCTCTCCAAGGACCATTTGTAAAGCCAGAGGATCTATTTCAAGATGAAATAAATCTGCTCTGTTAATGATAATCAATAACTTCAGAAATTCTTGGCTATATATAGCACTATATACAGTAAAAAAATGCGTATATTGTCTGTCTATGGTCAAGCAACGTTCTCATACAGCAAATGGGGTAAAAAAAAAAAAAAGTTAAGTGGGCAATGATGGCGAACTGATTATGTTTATTATTTTACACACACATGCACGCACGCTGATACTAAGATACAGAACACACCTACGCCCCGGGATCCAAGTATAATTGGTCCCTAGAAATGGCATGAGTACCACAAACTCGAATGTCTGGAGGCTGTTTCCATTATTTCTTCCGCATCTCCAAACCACTGTCCTTTCTCTCTTCACCACTACGAGTTCACTGGATTACTTCCATCTTTTCTTCTAATGGCATTTGTTTCTCTAGGCTTCTTTCTTTCTTCTGTATATTCTTAGGAAGCTTTTCAACCTTCTCTGGACTCATGAGAACAAGTTCAAGCAATATTCACAAATAAAAATCACGTAAGTGGAAACTGCATTTGGACATGGGCCACACGAGGCCAACAATCAGTTCAAATCAATTAGGTCAATTGGTTGATTGAGTAACTAAGGGGACAATTACATTTTGACATGGATGAAATGGGTGTTGAATAACTTTGCTCCTTAAATAAATTAACTTAAAAACTGTAAAGCGTTTACTCAGATTCCCCTCATCTAATATTACATTTGATAATTTAATATTACGCTTAAGTTTCTGTGCTAGAGGTGTCACGTATGGGGCTCTCCAACCAGGCCTTAATCAACCATGTGCAGTGCCTTCTCAGGAGGACCTGCTCAATGCAGCTTTTCTGAGACCCAACAAAGGCGGCCTTCGCCGAGCCCAGTTATGACAAGGCATTAGATCCCCCAGACCCCTGCTTTGCCCCAACACGGAGCACAATGATCGGGCATTATGGCAGGCCTGAAAACCTGGGCCGCCTTCCCACGTGCAGAAGGATACAGCAATCAGCAGCCGTACAAGGGAAATCGGGCCAAATCATGCTGCTGGCCCTATCTGATGGCATTTAAAAGTCAACTGTTGAGAAAGCATTTGTTCTGATGCCATTTCCAAACAACCAGGCTGCAGCAACACATACCAGTGTAATTTGGTGTTGAGATGAATAATCCTCAATTCGACATCTGTAAAAGCAAGCAAGTGTCCAGGGTAATGAACCGAGAATAATGCATGTCTATGTACAAAGTCTGTGTTTATACTCGCTGTTCATTGCTGATAAGAGAAGTACATCAGTTCCTACAGGTTTAAGGACATGTTCGCACTTTGTCTGTCCGAGTAGAGCTTATTAAGTCAAACGGCTGCTTAAGGTTTTGGCAAACACAAGGACCACTTTGCACCTAGTGCAGACAATCCCCGACTTACGATGGGGTTACGTTTCTTTGACCCATCGTAAGTTGAAAATGCATTTAATTCACCCAACCTACTGTCATACCTGTGGTCACTTCAGCAACAGAATGTAGGCGGTCTCTTCACCCCAGCCTTCAGACTGAGCATTGATTGGCTGACTGATTGGCATAGGAACCAATTGTGGATGGGATTTAGTTCCTACCTGGACTTCCTGTCAGTGCTCAGTTTCCGCTGCCCCTTTTGAACTCTCCTGCAACTGCCGTCTTGCTAAGACCTTGCATTTTGTTTATTTTCAACTGTGGCAGTTGTGCTCCGTTTTTGTTTATTGTCAGTTGCTAGTGTTTAGCGCTAGCTCTTGGGTAACGGCAAAACTCTTTGTCAGAAACAGAACTCGGTAAAGAGTTTAACGGAACTTAAACTTATTACCGTGGTGTTTCACAACTACATCCACCAACCCATGCCAGATAGGCGTTTTGTAGACATGATGAATGCACAAAACACAACGTAAATACAGGGGGGATTCAACAAAAAAAAAAATTTTTTTACCATGGCAACACAGAACACTATCAGTTGTATACACCAGCGGGATGCAGATCACTTCCGCTGCCCAGCATCATGAGAGAGTATCATACCACATATCAATTGCCCAGGAAAAAAATTCTAAATGCAAAATTCGAAATATGGTTTCTACTGAATGTGGATCAGTATTGCACCATTGTAAAGTTAAAAAATCATATATCTTAACTTGGGAACCATCTGTAATTCCAAACAAATTGGGTACATCTCCGTTTTTATGCTCAAACGGTTGTGCGTGCGACAAATGAAACATGGTCCAGCATGCATCGAAAAGGGTGTGTACTGTAAAACTTGTAAATACACACTGAGCTCTATTTAAAAAAAAAAAAAAAAAAAAAGGATTAACAGCTGAAAACAAGCATAAGTAAACATATTTTTTGCATGGTTGCATCACAGGACTACAGCTGGTATTCACTGCGATAAGCAAAGACTCTTTGTTTCGACATTAGTCTGAAAATGATGAAGTTGGTATAAGTACGAAAATCGACCACCCGGTGTTGTTCACGTTTAAATCCTTCCGTGAAAATATCATTCACACTTCACAAAAAATTGTTTTTACACAAAACAAGGATTTCCTTGCCAGGCATTTTTAATTTGACTTTAACATTTTGTAGCTTAACCATAGCGGAGCAAAGGCAATGATGTAATAAATTGCCAGCCTTTTAAGTCAAGAAGAACTTAACTGCTAGTAATAAGAACCAAAGATTTTGGGCTCATGCAAATTTATTTGTCTTCAGGGTGGTGAAAGTTTTTAGGTTTGGCCAGCAAAGACGACTTTGACTCTCCCTTTTAATGATACAACCACAGACGTCGTATCAGAGTGCCGTGTGATTTACCCCGAAGAAACTTAGAGTTATGCTACTTACCATTATTTATCCATTTATAAAGCTGACCAACTTTTGCCTGAGCATCTTAGAGTAAGTACCTTGCTCACCAGTATTACAGCAGGAGGTGGGACTCTCCACATCCAAAGGCAACAGTTCCATTTACTGTGCTACACTGATGCACAACATAAAACAAAACTTATGAAGACATTTGATAAAAAAGCATGTATTTGTTCAGAGGCAACCAGTTATAAAAACCATACTTTCACAGCTAGAGTGAGCAAACCTTTAAGCTTAAAGAGTTTTCCAGACACATTTACTGGTAGGTTTACGTAACGCAGCTAGCTGTTGCTGGATAAAGCACCCCACAAATACGCGCTGATGCTTCAGGAACCGCAGTGAAATGGTCTGCTTAACTGATCCACGTGTGAAGCCTATTTACAACATTACTTGGCTTTGCTCACTTTCTCGTTCAACACACATTCTCCTCATGCATTGCGTGGCATCATCATCCAGAGCATTAACAGACATCCTTTTCTCCTCAAACCACCAGCCGCTGAGAGAAGTGTCTGCTGGAAGCTGCCAGAAATAGAAGATGTTGCTTTGCTGTATCAAGCCTGTGCAAATATGTGCATCATCCAGCAATTTATACTGCAAATTAATCCTCGCACTTCAGGTAAATGTGGTGTGTACAACTGCACAAGAGAAGTGTTAATGACATCATGTCAATGGCACCTGGTCTATCATAGCCAGTTGTGGTCAGTGTTGCCCAGAGCTGTTCAAAGACACCCGGTTCTGGTCATCGACACTCAATCCTGACCTTTGACACCCAGTCTTGGCCTTTGGCACCCACACTTGCCCAATGTCACCCATTCATGGTCAGTGACATCCAGTCCTGGCCTTTGACTACCAGTGATAGTTAATGATACCCAATCCTGACTGAATCCCAGTCCTGGCAAATGACACCCAGTCAATAACAGAAAACCCAGCCAAATACCCCCTGTCCCACACCACAAAATACAATGAATTACCCATATACATGTCAACAAGACCAATTCAGTAACAAAAAAAAAAAAAAAAAAATCAAATGCATTCAGTCAACAGCCACCAGCGCCAGCCAATGGTATCCAAAAAAATCACATTGTCACACTCATTCTGTCACCAAAAAATCCCCTTCTATTTAAATGTCTCCCTCTGATATGAAGGTCACAGACTACAGAGTGCACTGAATACCAATTGTTTTTTCATGTGTCTTCAAGTTTTTGCAGTCCAGATTTCCATGGTTAATGTTGTTATTACATCCCCATGCATTGAATGTTTAACGTTTTAGGATCAAAAAAAGTATTACTTTTAAACTACACTGACCCCCAATGCAACATTTTCATGAAAAAGAATAATAAAAATCTTAATCTTTTACGAAATAAAAAGCATTAAAAACCTACCACAGTTGATCTGACATGGACGTTAACCGAGAAGTATGAATACTGTGATTTATTGTACACTTTAAGACATTCGTGGCTGCAAATTATGGTGAGGTTTGGCATTGTAAAAAAACTGTTTACTCATAGATGTGCGTTAATAAAGCACAAGTGCTTGGTCCTATTAAACCCTTCAACAAGTTATGCAACCTGCAACCAGTGTAATTTCTTACTACATAAAATAATTTGTCTGTTTTGGATACACAATAATACGAGAACTGTACATGTAAACAAATATTTACTCTGTCATGGACAGGAAAAAATTGAAAATAGCTTTGACTAAGCAACAGTCATGATGTTGTGTTCTTGGACACAATCCTGGAATCATCAGCTAGTGTTTTTTCCTAAATATGCCCAGGAATGAAAGTATTGGGCCTAATTATGAGCATTCTTTGCTGAATTAGTGACCGGTGTGTGGAAGGGCTGTGCTTGCCTTTGTCTTGATCCCTAAACTTATCCCATGCTTATTTCTTCAAGGTTACAGGTCATCTGGCTAATGAAGGGAACCGTCAGCCTTCAGGCAAACTCATCTGAGCTTAAAGTTTTCACTTTTTCAGCCCACTGGCTGTGCCTGGTACCACTAAGCTAACTTTGCCAGCCGGCATAGCTTTGCAAGTGCCACGCTAATCTATTTGCAGACCAACGGGTTCAAGTCGTGCCACTGTGCCCGCTTCTTTTTCACAGGGGACACTAGGGGTGAATTCAGACATTGAAAACTGCATTTAAACAGCAGAGCATTTCCTCCAGTTTGCCACGTCTGTTCAGGCGGATGGATGGAATGACCCTCGTTGACAAAGAAAGATCTGACACCAAGGTACACTGTACAGCCAAAAGTATGTGGACCCCCTTCTAATGACTGAGCTGAGCTGTTTCAACCACACCCACACAGCATAAAAACACATTCTAGATAACTGTATGCTTCCAGCTTTGTGGCCACAGTTTGGGGAAGCTCCTTTCCTGCTCCAGCATGACTGTGCCCCCTCCATGCACAAAGTGAGCTCCATAAACACAGGGTTTGCCCAGGTTGGTATGTAAGAACTTGAGTGGCTGCGCAGAGCCCTGATCTCAACCCTACTGAATACCTTTGGGATGAACTGGAACACTGACCGCAAGCCAGGCCTTCTCGCCCAGCCTCACTGATGCTCTTGTGGCTGAATGAGGACAAATTCCCAAAATCTGGTGGAAAGCCTTTCTAGAAGAGTGGGCAAAAGGGGGGGGCAGGCAACTCCATATGAATGCCCATGGGTTTGGAATGGGATGTTCAACCAGCACACGTGGGAATGATGCTCAGGTGTCCTCATACTTTTTTCTGTATTGTGTAGCTCTCAGTTGGAAGACTTTAAAAATTTCACTAAACGAGTAATAAATCTACAGATTCCATAAGAGATTCATTCAGTCAAAGAGCTGCATGACATCACAACTGGAACCTCACAGCCTTCACAGCGAGATAAAACCTGGACTTTGTTCCGCATTAGTGAAGAACCTCAAGATATCCAATTAGCTTGTAGGAATATAGTTAGAGAGGAACTAAAACAACACATTGCCTCTGTTTTCTATATTTTTTACGAATACATATTAAAAAACTGAAAGATAATAGAAAAAATAGGAAATATATTTGGAATATAGGAAATATTTGGGGAAAACAGAAACAGAAAATAGAGAGAAAAAAATCTGATATTTCAAATTATGTCCAGCTTAAAACTGCTGCTGGTCCCTGGCAAGCTGTACTTCTGCAACAGGTCTTTCTTTCAGCTTTAGTGTGTTTCTGATGTACTGGTTGTGCAAACACTGTTTAATACAAAAAACAAACAAAATTCACAAATAAACATGCTGACCATAGTTAAATTGTATTCTCAGAGTTATTTACTGTAAAATAACATAATTTATTTCAGTAGCCTGTGTGTAAAACGGGACCAAGTAAATCCATTCAGATGAACAGGAAAAATTCAACACTATAATTAACTACTCCTAAGCATTAAAGTTATTTTATTACTAAAATAGCTAATAAAATAAATATCTACACTATAATATGTAGTCACTTACAAACACACTTTTGGAGGTTAACATTACCATGGTGGTAACTGACAGATCATCATGGCAAACTGAAGAAGCTGAAACAGGACATTAAATCTCTCCTATGATTTTTTTCAAAAGTTGCAATAACTGTTCATTAGTCCATTACAAAGGATTAAAACATAAACTGATGCAAAATTTAGTCGTTTTCATGCATTTATTCAACAGACGCTTTTCCTCAGGCACTCTATGTTGTTGCTGCTTCAAGTGATTTAGCCATTAATATAGCTGAGTAATATTTTGCTGGACCCATTGAGGGCAAGAGCCATGCAGGAGAGAACTACAGCAGGGGTTGGGATTCAAACCCAAGTTGTTCAAGTGCAAGGCAGCACAACTAACCATTACACAACCTGCAGCCCCCATAATCAAGTCTCTATAATAAACCATGTACATAGAGGCTGTCACCGTCAGCTTCTGCAAAAACAGAAATCTGCACTACTCCACTGTCCTTTTGATATTATCAAAGTGCTCAAACTAAAGGGATGACATGCAGTCACCTGGCAATACAGGTAATTTGACAGCAGTATGAAGAGTAAACCATCACCACTATACTCTCTGCTGTAACTTCTACCACATTTATAGTGTTGTACCATGGTAAGTTAAACTGGGTGCACACTAAATAACTTCTGCCAAGGGTGTAACACACATACACAAGAAGAGGAGAATGCACAAATAACAAAGTATAAGAAGTACCAAAGGACAGTGATAAACAGCAGCAGTAGGTTAATTCCACTGGCAACAGATGAGTGATGCTGCTATGCATCAAACTGTAATAACTGAGGCACTTCTGCAGCGGCTGGAATCACAGCTTCTGTTATCTGTCATTATGCTGTAGTTACAAAGCAGTAGCAACAATAGGGGTGCTGTGTCCACGATAACAACTTTTTTAATCATATTTCTGATAACATAAATGGAAAAATACTACAGCGGGTGTACGACAATGGCAGCTGCAAAAGAAACGATAAAAGGCAGAAAGGAACCGGAAATATGAAATACAAAACATGACATTTGACTTTTTCTTATCAAGGATTGCACATTTTTAGCAATACGTGGGGTTAAAAAACACACAATATTAAATGGAGGCCAGATGCCATTCATTCACGTTTCTACGAAACAAAAGGTCAAATCCTTCCTTGTACACTTGTAAAAAAGCATCAAATGTCTGATTTGCAAAGAAATTCACCAGCACGGTTGACTGGTCCCAAGGGAATTTTATGCCGCAGCGCAAACACAGATAATAAATATGCCTGTCAAAGAAGTTTGAACGATAAAGAATTTTAAATATGCAGTATATCTGGTAAAACCACAATTAAAAAAAAAAAAATCAGCATATCAAAATTTTTTTGATTTAAAAACGAAAAAAGAAAGAAATGAAAAATATTCTTCTCCCTTTCCAGCAAAATGACACAATAACAGTTCTTATCCTTTAGAGGCTATCACTATACTGCCAAGAACCAAACTGGGCTCCAAGAAGTGACCCATAAAATCACAGCACATTTAGCTTCCAAATATCACATTTCTAAAGTGAATCACTGAGGCACGTGCTGAAAACTGCCTCTTTGTGAACTGTCTAAATTGTGCCACTATAACATCTAGCTTTAAGCCACATTTAATACCAACTTCACACAACTCTCCCCACTCCCCATCAGATATGCATGTTTCAATTATGCAAAAAAAGACTTTTGCCTCCTTGCTGGGCGCTGCAGCCTCCCAGCAGCAGTCTGTTCATTTTACAGCAATTACTGCATCAAGCTTCTCCCAGGGCACAGAAATATTACACAAGTTTAGAGTCTCCCAGACCAAGAGGGAAGTGAAGCAGTGGGAAAACGTCGGTGGAGTCGAGCAAATCGGATTAAACGCGTCTAGCGCCAAAAGGCTGGAAACACAGTGTGCATGAGAGAGAAATTCTTGCTGAAAAATAATAATCCCCACATGGATTTAAGCAAAGTTAGGTTTGTTAAGTGCAATTTTTCTATTACTTTGGGGCAAGGTCACCTAAAACAACCCAGAAAGGCCTAAGTGATCTTCTATTCCAAAACCAAGGGTACGCTGAAATCTTTCCAGCATTTATTTGATTTATTTTCATTTTTAAGGTAGTTGAAGATCAGGTAGATATGTAAATGGAGAAGTAGATGCTCGAGATAGTTGATGATTTACGGATGGTGGGACACTGGGAGGTTTGCCTACCTTGAGCACTTCCATGGGCACCTGGGCGGTGGTGGCAGTGAGGCCGGGCGCGGCGCTGACGTTGATGGCGGCTGTGGGGGCACCGGGGCCGCACTGATGCTGCTGCAAGAACTGCGAGGCTTGTTGCTGGCGCTGCTGCTCCCGGCGCTCCTGCTCCTGCAGCTGCTCGCGCATCAGTTGTTGCCGGAGGAGGACGCGTGACGTCATAGCAGACGCGCTCAGCGCCGTCTTGGGGGAGCCGTGTTGGTCGGATGGATTACTGTGGAGGGAGGGAGCAGGGCAACACCCATCAGACCTCAAACAGGGCTTTTACTTCGTTTCATCCATCAGAAGCATAGCGGTGTTGGAAATGGAGTTTGATCTTCAGAAGAACTCTGAAGGAGGTTGGGAGATGAAGAAGGAGACCATGCAAGAAAAAAGGCAGGTGATAAATGAGGAGGTGGCAGCAGGTGGCACAGCAGTTAGAGCCCCTCCGCTGAACTTGGAAGGACCTAAAGCACCCAAGCTGGAAACCCATTTCCTTCTGTAGTCCCAAAGGGTGAAGAATGTAAATTCCCCAAAAAATGTGGCTTATGTGAACTTGACTTTTATGTGACACTTTTCAGCTAATCATACTATGCAGCGTGAAAATATGGGAATTTCAAGGAGACTGCAGAATTTGGAAGGAGTGATCGCAGAAGCACAATCGAAGAATTATCCACCTTCTTAAGTGTTCTTACTTCAGTCTCAGTGGAGCCCTCATTCCAAGAAGCAGCAACAGAACCCACTACCGGCCGATGCTGTTTTAAACCAAGTTCAGACTGTATGGAGTTTGTATGTTCTCCCTGTCTTCATGTCAGTTTCCTCCAAGTGTTCTGGTTTTGTCCCATGGTCCAAAGACATTGTGTTTCAGGTGGATTGTCACACTAAACTGCTCTTACTGTGTGATGTGCTGAGTCCATAGCCACCTCTGCTCATGGAAAGGACCTGGCACTGAAGGTAACGCATGTTTACGATTCTCAAAGCTTGGTTTGCTATTACCACAGAGCCCAGCAAAAATTTCATTTTCCTGGACGTGTGAGGACATCCTGGCCAGGATCTTGGAAACTTCATGAAACCAGAGCAACCTGCATGTTACGACCCGGCTCGTTGGCTAGGGGACCAGCATTGAGGATCGTAGCATTTTAAGTAAAAGGAAGAAAATGTAGGTGGTAGGGAAGAACCCCCTTCAACAATAAACCCGATACACGGCACAGTTATACAGTTTAACAGTGACCAAGTGTAATTTATTTACAATGGGGAGTGATGGAATTATATACAGACACATATACAAACAAACAAAAACCAGAACCAGGCTTCAAACAGTTTTACAGAATATAGGTGGTTCCCAACTCAAAAACAACAGAACAAAACATCCCGACCTGGGCCACAAAAAGAAAAGAAAACAAATGACAAACTCAAGCCCAGTCGACCTCCACTACAGAAATCACCAAACCAATACAAGGGTGGGAGACCGCCACTTCGCCTGATGTTTTAACGCAGTTGTGAGTACAAAAGATCGCTAAGTGTTAGCAACAGGTACATCGAGGGTTGTACACTCCCCGGTGCCAACACTGTACAAGTAAGGGCAAACAGCAAAATCCCCCGCTAGACATAATGCCAGAAAACACGACCAAGATTAAGCTGTTGCCTCTGCCTCCATGGTGGTCCGTGCAGATAAGCGCTTGCAGGGATGACATCATCCGCCGACGGACCAATCCTGGCTCTGACGGACCTGTCAAACACCGAACCCCTATGGAGAGACCGCGCGAACAGGAACACGACAGTTCCCCACCAGAAAAAAAAAACAAGAACCGTAACACTGCATAATGGCCACTACAATTTCCTGAAGGACACAAAGCCTGCTACACACAAAACATGATGATTCTAGCAGCACCGATACCTCACAGTTATGATATAATTTAATGATGTAATCTAATATATTGTTTTTTTTATAACAAACACATACTGGCTCACTTATGATCAGTAAATGCTTATTCCAATCAGGTTTAGAATTTATCCGAGAATCACAGGGCACTATGCTAGTCAAGGGGTATATGTATTACGCAAAGGACTGATGCAGGGGGTGGGGGTGGGGCATACAATAGGTCTGGACCAGGACACTCAAACCTGCACAGGTAAACCCTCCCATCAGAGGTTTATTGTCTTCAATTTTGTTTTCCTTTTCTCACTTGCCAGCTAGTCACTTCCTCACCATTTTCAACAACAGAACTGCATCTTATTCTTACTGTTCGTAACCACATATTCATTTATTTGTTACTGCAAACTATTTTACTTGTCTGTCGTATTATTATTATCATTTTTATTGTACCTACCTATTGATAT
Organism: Heterotis niloticus; assembly: GCA_018136845.1. NCBI lineage: Eukaryota > Metazoa > Chordata > Actinopteri > Osteoglossiformes > Osteoglossidae > Heterotis > Heterotis niloticus. Next base: position 36,328,839 of record CM030888.1, on the reverse strand, counting down.
ACAGTACAATATGATGTTATTGTTGATAATTTGTGTTTTGCTTTACTTATATCACCGACTCCACTTCCTCACAACAGAACGTTATACACGAATCAATTAGATATTGTACTTTTAATCAAAACATGCCAAACACTACACTTTCAAGATTTACAGATAGTACAAATAAGACAATTAAAAATGTTATTTCAGAGTATCCAAATCAATCTTTTTACATCTGGAATCTGTCAACCCAATCGTTGCGGCACAGGTTCAATGTTCATTTTATCGTGATTTTGCCCTTGTACGGATATGAGATCTTTTGAAGAGAAAAATAAAATGTAGTTTCTACTGGACCACAGCACATGGGACACTAAACAGACAACAGAGCAATGCAGGACAACACACATGGGGGCAGGAACAGGATCGAATCTAGACACAAACACAATAAAGATTTTTATGTTCGTTTCAGTCTGAACAAGGCCAATACAGCAAAGTATCTTTTTTTTTTTTTTTAAAACTTTTCTAGTAACTCTGATAGAACGCTATATGCAAATCAGAAAGTCACTTATTGGCAAGGGAACAGACCTACCTACCTACTGGTACTTGTCGTGCATGGCTACATTTCGGTGAGGTGGGTTTTAATCCACTCATTCTCACCATTTGCATGTTTCCTTTCCCTCAGTTTCACAGTTCAGCAGACTGACACTGGAGTGGCAGTAGATGCCAACTCTCTGCAGACATGTTTCCAGGCCACAGCAGGAAGTCCTATAAATAGGAAAGGGCCGTCTGAGCAGGACAGAAGAAAACTTCCCACCTTAAAGGGCCCGCCTTCAGGACACCGCCCTCGCCACTGGAGAAAGTCCCCTCCTGCTGCAGTCTGACCACCACCTTCGTGTATCATCGTCAACTAGCAATAGGGTGTGGCTTAAGTGTGGCTCTGCCCACTAGCGCAACCCCCATGGGGTCAGCGCATGAACCCCTATTTTCCTTGCACGAGGAACCCGGTGAACATTACTTCCCACCACAACACCTGGTCCAAAAAGTTACCCAAAACCAGCAATGCACTATTAAACTACTGTTTTTTCTTGCTTTTACTGTAATCAAAGCACTTCTTTCTACTGTAAGTACAACTGGAAACATTTTTATAAACATATAGTACAAATAAAAATGACATAATGATATATACTGAAGGTACACCTACAAATGAAAGGTGAAAACTAATGACCTTTGGTGTTATTGTACACAGTGATTTAGTAGCATCTATATTAGCATGACACACATGCACACGCATGCATGAATGCATGGATGCGCGAGCGCACACACGCACACACACACACACACACACACACACACACACAACCTCAAGGCCACATACTCACAGGTAACAGCTGTGGAAAGAATGCGGTCTTTGCACCTGTATTCCCAGCGCCTCCATGTTTTCCTTGAAGGTGCGTTGCCAGCCCTTGGCGACTGGTGAAAGTCACAGCGCTCCAGAGCTGACTGTGTCAGCATGGCGCAGGGAGGAGGGAGTGTGTGCACGCGTCCGTGTGCGTGCGTGTGTGTGTGGAGGGGGTGGAGGCTTTGAGGGGACACGGTGAGAAGAAACAAACACTCAGACCTGCTCAATCAACCACCAGCCTGAGAGAGTCCAGGCCTGGCACATACACATGGCATGCAACCACACACACGGTACCATTCAGCATTGACACACAACTGCCAAGGACAAAAGGGGCAGCAGGTAGAGCAGTGGTTTGGGTTGCTGCCTTGCCATCTCTAAGTCTCTGGTTCAAATCCCATCTCCTACTGTAGTATTCTTGGCCAAGCTACTTACTCTGCATTGGTATAGGACAAATTGCCCAAAATAAATACAAGCAGCTTAGTAAACAATCCTAACATTGTAAGTTATAATGGACTTCACTAAATAAATAATTACAGTTAACTTTAATTTCACCTCTAAACCTCCAGTCATGTCAAAGGTTTCTGCCCCAGAGTTTAGTGCAGAGACTGCTATTATCTATTTACACTGTATTTGGGAATATGGACATTTGTGTTCTCCACCTGACAAATTAAAATGGAGGGGGGAAAAAAAAATCAGAAAAAGTTATAAATCAATTTTGTGTTGAAATGTTGCCTTAAATGACTTTTCTGAATTAAAACTAAGCTTATTCTTGCAGCCAATGGGTGAATGCATGCATAGAACTCGGTACCAAACTGAAAGGTCGCATAACACAAAGATTCAGCGTGAAAAGTCGCACGTTTGATTTGCAGCAAATGGCTTGGGTATCACGGATTTATCTGTGATTCTCAGAAAAGGAGAGCGAGGTAAGGAGAGTAAACATGAACAGTGGACGTCAGTGTCTTGGTTCTTCTCTTCATGAAATCCACCTATTTCTTTCTTTTTTACCCAACTGACATTTCCATACTAGGAGTGAAATCTGAAAGGGTCCGGCTGAACCGATAACCACGCTCGCTGCGATCGGTGAACTAAAAACGGCAGCACTGTGATTTCTGTCCGCATTCTGGCCAAATTGCTTCATGAAATAACTTCATTACATCACGCGGTCAAGCCCGAGCAAAGCAGGATGCAGCTGCATTCTCAAAATTTCTCACATTTGCATTCTCACCGTATCGCTGAACCGAACACAATCTGATTTGCTTGCACAGCCTCTCTGCTGCATACAGCCTCTGTACCACGACACTGACCTCCACTGTTCGTGCTTACTTCTCCTTACCTTACTCTCCTTGTTTGTTTTGTTGCTTAGCTGATGATCTTATCCCAAACGTTCCACCCATTTATATATCTTTTTAGCAATTCTGGTTAAGTTCTGCACTTCGCTCAAGGGTACAACTGCAGCACAGAGGAGATACATAAAACATAAAAACAGAGCAAGAAAAATCATGGCAGGAAAAGGCAAAAGAGATGAGAATGACGAGTGTCATCCATTCATCATTAAATCCCATAAAAAAACAAAAAAACAAAACCGAACTGGAAAAACAAGCGGAAAATGGAAAGCACAGAAGCAAGTTCAAATGTTGCTTACTGACCGCCGACATTCCAAAAACATTCGGTTGCTGACAAGCGAAAGCGTGGCTTCTGTTCACAAGCAACTGGTACAGCAAGAAGCAAACAAAAAGCTGAAGCCGTAAAGCAAAGAAGGAATCGGCAAAACAACCTGCGAAAAAGGAAAGTGGTAACACGAAAACGTGATGACTGCAGATGCATAGTGATGTGAAAATCCAAGTTGCGAATTGTTACAGCAAAAAAAGCAAATGGAAAAGTATTAACAGGAAAATGCCAGCTTTGAGCATTAGCTCATTTTTGCACGTATTTACAGTTTATCAATGTACCGATTATTTTCTGTCTATCTTGCAGTCCAGCTTTTCTTTCCATTTGTTTGCTTGTTTGCTTTTTATGTGAGACTCTTGGCCCTCTGTGAAAAGGGGATGGAAAAAAGGGCTGAGCCTACTTTCTCCATTATCGCAATAGCAATAAATTATTTTTACAAGAAGGCTCTTTATGAGCATATTTCTGAAAACAAGTTACTCTCATTATTCGAAGGAAGCCTGTACCTTTTTTCTCTGGAATAAGACGCTTATCCTGAATTGCTCAGGCAAATCCAGCCATACAAATAGGTGAAATACCATAACATCACTCTGCGCAAAAGTGTTAATAAAACAAGAAGAGCGGAATGATTGCTGCCTACCATCTGTTCACTGCACCGTCTCACTTGGTACCTTTCATATGAAAAGAGAAGGTGAATAAGAAGGATTCTTTTTCTGCATAATTTCCCGTTCATTTTTTACTTTACTTTTAAGTGTCCATCCTTTTAGTAGGTCCAGACACACAAGCCAGTCTTTTACTTTTGCCACAGATTCTGTAGGGAAAAGAACAAAACAAATATTGAGTGTCAACAATTTCACGTATATCATTCAGAGGAATAATCATTGCGCTAAATGCAGAGAAGAGTTTATAAGTTCGAGACCGGATTGAGGGTAAACAGCAGCCACCATGAAGGACCGGGACGCCCACCCTTCACAGTGCGGCAGCCATGTATGACCCAGCAAGGAAGCAGAGCGAAATTCCCGTAAAGCTTTGTCTCAAAGGCGTAGTGGGCAACTTCCTCGAGGACCTCCACTCTGAACGCCAAACCTGAAGCATCTGTCATCAGGCAGGCTGCACTGCACAGTGACTTTCCAGCACCTCTTGCCTGAAGTAGTCATCCACCCCGTTGACTTGATTCAATAGGGGGCTTGAGTAACAGCTGAGGCAACTTCAAATCGATTTCACGTACTTTGCTGAAGACATCCATTCATACAGCCCGTCTGCCTGGCTGCCACCAACAGAGGAGCCCGAATCTGAATTTACACACAAGAAAGTAAATAACCACATGAACACGTACGCCAAACCTCAGAAAACACTCAGCATACATTTTAAGCCACATTGTGATTTTGCCTGGAGTTTTCCACTTCACATAGACTTTCGATTTGAATTGCTAATAAAAATTCTAAGACTTATTTCTTTAAAAAAAAAAAAAAAAAAAAAGTTCACATACATCATTTATACATGCGGACGTATTTAAAATCCCCACAAAAACAATTTGCCTTTGTCCCAAGGTTCCTGCCATTTTCGGGAACGATCCACGAGGCCCTCAAATCCGATGTGACCAAGTTCTCCCGTCACGTTACTATGGCTGTTTGAAATGTTATCAAACCTCACTCCTTTCAGTTTCACTGTGACATATGACAGAAAATAATGCCCAAGATACCACACCCTTTGTATTCACCTGACCTCCCCGGTGTGCTACCCTTACGTCACAAGAAATCAAAGTAAAGCTGACAAGTACGTGACAAAGGAGATTGGATGACAGTACATGAAATGATGCATGCGCATCATATTCCATAACTAAATGACAGTGCTGGAAACTTTCAAATCATACCTTGCAGCTTCAAAAAAAAGAATTACCAACAGTGTGGGGACTGGAAAAAACCGACAGGTTATTTTTAATATGGCAGTCAAAGCAGGATCTGCGCTGGAGGGACGAGACACTTTCTGTGTGCAGGCCAGGCCTATAAATATGTTATCTGTCTCCCATTTCTATCCAGTTTCTTCACCTTCCTCGTCCATAAAACCACCCAACATGTTTGCCTCAACAGCCCCCACTGCTCACAATAAAGGCGTTCCCTGAGAAGCCAGCTCACGATGGCCCAATGACACGCTTAAATATTTCAGATAAAGCTCCCTCATGCAGAACATTACATCCAGAAAGCATGTCCTAGTGAATGACCATGACATGTTTGTCTGTGCTGCGGTCCTCATGTCCATAAGATGTGCTGCCTTGTGCTGTAGCAAAAGTCCAGCCGTCTGGAGGACACAAACACTGTCCCAGCCAAGCGTGTAAGTTTACACCCATGATGTCACCAAAAGAGCTGAGACACTTGAGCGCAATTGGGCACCTGGCCGCGTCAATCATTTACACCCCCTGCCCTGCCTCCCCATGACAACCCTCATAGATTGTGGGAAATTTTCCTTTCACAACAGTCCTACCCTGCAGTTGCAACTGCTGCAACAAGAACAACTGGAGATGCGAGCTATACACACCAGATCGTTGGAAAATACACCCTCCCCTCGTCCAACCAAAATTTTCCATAAAACCACCCAATGCTGCGAAGTCAACTTGCTGAGACAGAGGCAAGTTACAATTTCATATGGAAAAAAAAAATCTGTTTCCAGGTTAAAATATGACACCTAAAATTATGGTATTTTTATGAGAAACAGTGGTGACAACAAACACTTATACCAAACAATATTCTGCAACAATTTGTTAAAACTACCACCACGAGCTGCACAGGGGAGCGGCAACAGTTTTTGTCATCAAACAACATCACCTACGGATTTCAACTCATAAACTATACTTTACAACACTCTTAGGGTATTCACGGTATGTAAGCTGTCCATATGGTTTAAACTACTTAGTTGACGTTTTGTTTTTTCCATACAGCTTATTTCTGCCTGTTGGTATTGAAACTGTACTATTTACAATAATGGGTGCTGTGACTGGTTCAGGTCAACTATGCAACAGGAAGTAAAAAAGCAGGAAATGTATACAAATACGTATATTCAGATATATGATGTATGAGTATTTAGTGTTGTTATGAAGGAAGCATAATGCTGGCAGGTTTTTCAGAGAGGAACACATAGCAGATAATGAATAAACTACCTGTTGTTCATGTAAAATTATGACGCTACCTACACTGCTGAATATTAAGCATGCTTGCTGAGAAAACTGAGTATCTTCATAAGCCATTGTCCCACCGCACGAGGGAAGTTGTGCACACACCAGAGAACCCGGGAAGAAAAAAACAAAAAAAAAAAAAAACAGTTGACACTCTAAATTGAGAAACCCTGCAGGTCTGTCTACAGATTGCCTGAGATGATTTAGAAGCTCCTAAAACCTTTTGCACGCTTCAGGCACACTTGACAACATGGGCATACAGTGGCATAAACAACGCAAAAATAAGCCATCGCGCTGGCGTAATGCACCATTCAAAATGTGTGAATCTGCCGAGGGCGAAGTGTGCTGTCCAGGTGAGAAGAGGTGCCACACTTCAGATGATGAGCTGAAGAAAACAGCATCGTTCCATGGCCAGGCTTCCTTTGTGGTTATTCAGAACAGCATGCACATTTTCCCTCAAAAATTAACATTAATAGCATTATGTGTGTTCAGTAATAGCTGGATTAGGGCTCTAGATGTGTTCTTGAGAAATGGAGCTTAATGAAACAGTGCTATAAGGGGTCAACAATACAATATATTGCATAAAACATTATCTTCTTCTTCTTCTTCTTTTGGCTGCTCCCGTTAGGGGTCGCCACAGCGGATCAATTGTTTCCACTTCTTCCTGTCCTCTGCATCTTTCTCCGTCAACAATATATTGCATAAATGGAGCTTGATATCTGCGCAACATAATGTAAAAGATCAGCATTCAATTAGCTATTGTAAGATTAAGAAAAAACGACGCTATTTTCCAAACTTGTTTAGACTACATGTTCATACGATATAGTTTGTGAGTAAAAAATGAATCACCGTGTATGGTCAATCATAATAAACTACTCAAAGGGCTATAATAAACAAGCACCATCATGAATCGATGCTATAAGAGGAAGCACTGACTACTGTACTACTAATTTCCGTACTACTAAGTATTACCGTAGTCAAGACGACTGTGTCACTGAGACACAAGTGCACAACCGCTCATCTCTATGGCGAATCCCTACGCTACATCTGCCTCAGCTGCCCTCTGGTCTTCCCAGACGGTTGAAGGCCAAACGTGAGACATTTTTAAAGAGCTGCACCCCAAACACCGATAAAAGTAGTTTTACAACGTGCTGCAGAACGGAACATACGTGTACTGCACGTGCTTAGGAACGTGTTCAGCAGAGAGGAGCACGGGTGCGAACGATTGAAGGCTGAGAAACAGACAGCTGGAGGCACTGGACTCTCAGGGAAATAAGTGTTGGGTTTTATTTTTAAATAAATTGCATCACAGTATTTATAGCAGTGTTACGTCATGCTAACGTCGCTAACATCGCAAGCTGCCACATCTCACTTTCGCATCTAAATTCATGAGGTTAATTAGCGCTGCATATATGACTCCATGACGGGTGTTTCACAAGCACCTCAGGCTTCCAGAATCAGATGTTCCTGTTGTCTCTGGCTGGGCACGGACTCGGCTTCAGGTGTTTGCAGAAGCAAAACAGCAGTGGGCCGATGTGTGAAAAGCGGCATGTCGCTGCAACCAGGCTGACGGCGCAACAGCGGCAACACCGGAGAGTCAAGCACCTGCTCTCACCTGTCGCACAACTGCTAAATAAAAGCTTTATTCGCTACACTGACAATGTACGTATGTACGTATGTACGTGAATATACTCTCTGTATGTGTGTGTGTGTGTACACTTGCAGACACACACACTGACATTTGCACTGCTTTGTTTTGTGGTGATTTTATATGATGATGATATATATATATATATATATATATATATATATATATATATATATATATCACAAAAGCTTTGTTTGCCGCAATGCAAATATAAGACCTATGGTTTGCTTTCCGCAATGCAACTAACAAAAGCTTAATTTCTACAATGCGACTGCAAGATGAATGCTTTGCTTGCCATAGCACAATAAATGAAATTCCTAATTTGGCAGTCAAGCACTGTATTGCTGGAACTATACAAATAGTGGCAGCAGCAACAATCGGGTAATTTATATGTATAAAGTTTCATGACTTGTACGACAGGCTTTTTTAAACGCTGTTAGGCCAAAGTGGCCTGTCACTCAGCACGGCACGAGTTGTGGACTGATGTAATGACGTGTGAGCAGGGGCTTGGAGCGACTCTGTCATCGCTGATCTCTTTCTAACCTACTGATATATCAACAGGAACCTCACCCTCGGTCCTGGGAAAAGATGGGTTTTCGTTTTTCAGAAGATCCAAGAAGCTGTGCCAGAAGTCTCTGGAAGCTAAACGTCCAACTACTCTCTCTTGATCAGGACAATCAACATCGGCGCGTGCAACGAAAGGACCATGCTTAAAACCTCACATATGTATCACTAGAGAAGCCCTGACCTGGAGTCCTACCTACATGAGTACTACCCTTGACATGTCTGTTCAGCGCTCTGTGTCACTGCAGTGAGAAGAGCGCTACATAAAAATAAAATTGAATTGAATTGAGCCCTCAAGGTAAGAGGAGCAGAGGCCAGCCAAGAAACACTCAGAGCCTCAGAAAGCAAGTCAGGATTTGGATTCTTCATCACCACCAAGTTAACAGACTTTATAATTGTCTCCTATGCCAATAAGTAAATCTTGATTTTACTTTATTATTTTGGAGCATCCCATGCTACTCGAGGGTTGCCCTAGGGGCAGGAATGGGAATTACACAGTAAATAGCTCTGATTTGCATAGCGGTAGATGGGTAATGTAAATATCCCTCTATAAGCTATGAATTTTATTTGCTGGAAGGCTCCACTTTAGCAAAACCTAAACACAACACTGAAGTTTTCAAAAAGATGAACAGAGTGAGCTTTACAGGGCAGAAAAAGTACATTTAAACCTACAGAAAACTTCCGTGAGATCAAACTGAGAACGTGCGCTCTGGTTGTACCACCAACATTATGACTCGTTCAGCTCACTCTGTCAAGGGCAGGTAGGGGAGTAAAATACGACCTTAGAGGAGGATTTCCCCAAATACAAGAAAATGCAGTGTGCCGAGGTTCTGGAGGCCATTTCCAGTAACTAAGTATGTATTCTTGGAATCCTTCCACTTTACGAAACAGGTTTTCAACAACTATTGTGGCCACAGAAGGTGGGGTCTCTGATCTGCACAAATCATGACAGGATCACAGAACTGGCCACACCCAGTGGGCACATTCTTCCTCACTTTTGCTGCCTTTTGAAAAACATTCCTTGCAGTTTTCCCTTGGAGAAATGAGGATCTGCTGGGCATGTCCAACAGCGTGGGACATGTTGGAGCAGCAGTGGCGTGTGCGCCGGAAGCGCAAAGAAGGGACGCACAGTCACCCAATGAGAAAACAGGGCGGCTTTTTTTCCCCAGTTCACAACACTCAACCAAAAAGAAGCCTTGAGCGACTCCGCATCTTACCTCTATAAAGAACCTACGCCTTAACATCTGGTGTGTCAGCCTTAAATTATCTGGCTGGCTTGTTAAACCGCAATCAGGCAATGATGGAAATTAGGCAACAAAAATATTAAGAAAAAACAGCAAAAAAGTTCAGAACAGCACATTAGAGAACATTATTGTGAAATAAACAAGGATATACAAGACAGCAATAGGAACATAATAACGATATAATATGGCAAAACATCTATGATAAAATTTTCTCTGGCAACAAACTTCCTTTCTATTTCTTCTTGTTTGATTAAACTTGTGTTATGACAGAATACTAGAACTGTAAAAGTCAGTGGCTGAAGTTAGAAAAAAAAAACATCAGTGCCCCCTTATTGACATGGTGGATATATATCTATTTATGTTGGGGGAAAATATCAATTAAATTTTTTTAATTCTATAGTGAATAAAAGACACTATGAGTTATTGCTGATGTTCAAAATGTGTATTTCTTTAATAAAGGGGACACAAATGTCTAACAAAACAATAAAAACTGACCCACTTCACGTACTTGGGAGCTGTTCAGCTCATTTTTCCCACCGCTAGATGTGCAGAAGTGACTGCATTACAATAAAAAGGGAACTGCCGATGTCTTTATTCATCTGCATGTTTCGGAGTGCAAATGTCACAAGGCCACAGAGGTGTGCCCTGCTCCTACATGGTCAGGGCCTCCTCAAAGTTCTGGTCAACAAACCAAGAGTTAACCTTCTCTTTCCCTCCCCAAAGGAAACGATGAGCACACAAAACAACCATTCAACTTTTAAATAAGCAACAGTGTAATGCAATTTGCTAACAAGAAAATTGGCTTAGAATTATTAATCAGGTTTTGGGCTTCCTGTTGTAAATGCTCCAATCTCCTCTGCCAGTTGTAAGGACAGAAAAGGACTAGGCCGCACAAAAAATATCTTGGGGAGAATCCATGATTGGGGGAAATCCACAATCCTATAATTCCATAATTCCACAACACGCACCCAGAAACAGCTCATACCTACTGAAAAGGATCACTTTGACAAGCACAGAGAAACAGCATTTTACAGTTCTTGGATTTATTCATCTTACAGGAATACACTTCATCTGTGTATGAAGTTGAGATTTTTTCTAATTTGTCTGCTTTTTATACAAACTCCAGTATGGGAAGTATAACGGCAAAGATTTCAGTGTAAATGTCCTAAAGCAGCATCACTTCAATACCGGGAGCAACGGGTTCTACAGTTTTTAGTGCTATGGGGCTGTGATATGAAGGCTATTGCTTCCAATCCCCCTCCTGCTACAATGTCTTTAAGTGTGGGATTTAGCAAAAATACCATCAAATAAATGGGTAAATCATTGCAAAGTTGATTGCCTAACACTGTGAGTCACCCAGGAAAACAGGTTAAAAATAATAACAGTAATAATGCTTTGGAGAAAACTGTTCAAGTGAATAAATGTAATTACAGGTATCCCGTGAGATACGAGTCTCTGACAAATTAGTTTTCATATATACAAGTGAAATTATTTAATACCCTTTACTGAGTTACAAGTAAATATGAGGCTGATTTTAAGTGGTTATGTGTAGCAAGCTGAATGTGAAGGAATTTTTAAAGTTGGCACTAGCAGCTACTGTAGTGAAAGAGTAAGCGGCATCTCTGATAGATTAGCTATGTCTGTTGGGGTTGATGGCACCCAGCATAATTTGGTCCCGACTGTGTGTGTGTGTGTGTGTGTGTGTGTGTGAGCGACAGTATAACAGTGGTGCGTGCCGCCAATACTCAGACTTCCATAAAGATTTATGTTAAAAACATGCCGCCAGCTTTCTGAGGCCTTTCTGTTATTGGCAGTGAGGGACCTACGGGGACAGAACAGCCACCGAGTTGGCTGGTGCCACCGCTGCCCGTTCTGGTCCAGGGTGACTTATTTCAAGTTGTGCTCCTTCATCCTCTTGTGAGCAATTTTGTAATCTCTGTTTATCTAGTGCATCTATATTGTTATTATTATTATTACACTGATATATATTATCGATGATTATTATTGCTTTTTATATGAATATTATTTATCACAATTTTGATGAGCTACTTGAGCAAAAATGAGACTGATGCTGTGGGTCCAAGAACACTTAAATTTTTTCCCCAATTTGATATCAGTACTTATGGGATTCAAGCGTAGGAGCCGAATTTCAGGAACATATTAGGTTTACAAGACGCCTGCACACCTGCACACCTACAGTACACCGTAACAAAGCACGGTAGAAGGTTGCGTTGCCTCCTTTCGGCCTATAGGGGGCAGTCTCGCCGCGTCCGCTTACCGTTCTCGTCACCCCGCAGTTATAAAACCGATTTAGCTCTAAACCTCCAAACAATTACAGCAGGAATGACTGAGACAGCACTTTAGCCAACCCGTACTTTAAGAGGGGCATAAAGATGGTGGTAAATACGTTTAACTGATGAACAGTGCCAACATTTAGTGTTAAATAATAAAAGTGCTCACAAATTTCTCCACAACTAATTATCAGTTGCGTCCCGTTTTAGTGGGCAGCCGACTGCATTATTTCAGCAGCTAAATTACTACAAGAACAATGCAGTTGGTTGTTTTAAGTTTAAACAAACATTGTGTTATTTATCTGAAGCAAAAGTGCGCTCCCGGCGTAACGCGCGGCCCCACAGCGGTGGGTGGGTGGGTGTCGCGGTCACACGCAGAGCTGGGAAGTGTGGCAAAGGAGTGTGACGGACACGCGCGGGGAAGGCGGCTTGGTGGACGCCGCTCGTCCCCGCGAACGGGGCTCCCGGTCCCGCTACGCACTAACCTGTTCAGCGGCTGGCTTTTGAGCTCGTAATACGTCTTGGGCTCCTCCTGGAAGTCGTCCCCGACCTCGAAGTCCGGCACGATGCCCGATTCCGCCTGCATCTCGACCGCTGTCACCTCTCGAACTTCGGTCGCCGCGGACTGCTCGATGTCAGGGCGAAAAACGCGGCAAAGACTCTGGCACTTCGTAGTCGCCGCCGGAGTCGCCAGGCGCTGGGCCTCCCAGCCGACAGGTGGCGCAGCAATTCGGGAGATCTGAAGCAGTGTAGTCTTCTCGGGCGCCCACAGAACGCTGGCGAAGCCAAGTGAACGCGACAAAAGACTACAAGACCCAAGCGCGCCGACGGCGACGTGTTTTCTACCAGCATGTACTTGGCCCGATGTTTTTGACAGCGTTTGATCTGCTGTTAGCGGCTTTCTGTCTGTTCCACTAGTCGGGGTGGGGGGCAAATTTTACCTAATTTCATGGTAAAGTCCTCGTGACACCAACGTCTTAAAAATGGCCTTGGTGTTTGAAGTTTAAATCAAATTAAAGGCCAGGCAAACACTTGTTAGAGGCTTTAACGACATCAAAATCACCCTGAACGGATTTTTTTTTCTTACAAAACCACCTGACCCACTGAAAGCATGCGTTCATTTTAATTCAGGGTTTTGCCCAAATATCATAGATCGATCAAAATTCGTTTTAAAATTATTTAAAGAGTAAACAGTGGACATCAAACATGGGAAAAGTTTTCATTTATACTTTTATTTAGTGGTTCGTGCAGGGCTGGGACGAAAAAGTAGTTATGCTCTTCGATAATCCTGTGTGTCTACAGTAAAATATTTTTATGCTAATACTAAATGCTGTTATTTTGTGATTATTGGTTGATTTTGTCAATATCTAGTTTAACAAACATAATACACTGCATGTCACTCTAATGTTGTGTCAAACCACAAAAATACCCCCAATTGTACACGCTCTGTCCCTAGCAATTTCCCCAGCCAAAATACAGCGCCGCCTACAGTTTTAGGTTTTTATATTTCTTCCGTCTCCATTTTCCATGCCCGTTTTTTGTGTACTACAGAAGATGGCAGTATAACACAAGCTCAGAATAAATGTACTATTTAATTGACCGTTTAATAACGTCGTTTAATATGCAAAACTTCAGGGGGGACACCAGCACACCTTTTCTGGGGATCTGGAGGCTGCTGAATTCCAGATCGCACAGGAACAGATCAGTACCACCACCACTGACCTCCTCCCCCCTTCTTCATTATTTACCCATATATTATGTCATCTATGTATTCATCTATTTCTATTTATGTACCTATTTATCTACTTATCTATTCATTTTTCAGTGCGGTGTCATTAAGTGGTCTGCTTAGTGTATTGAGCACCATGGTTCAGGAGAAACTACATTTTGTTCGCAAGCCTTGAATTTAAGTGGAGCAGTGAAAAAAGAAAGAAAACCAACAAAGCAAGCATGAGGGGAGAATATTTTATTTTGCTTTCATTACGTTATTTATTAAAATGTAGCGGAACAAATCAGTAATTTCCTCTCCTGCTGCAGATATACGGTCATTTTGTCTCCACTCTCAACAAGCAGGAACATAAACAACAAATTTATGGTACCATGAGTCAGCAGGCACCTCTGGCCACTTCTTTGGCCACCATTGTCATGCCATACACTGAAGCTCAGCCTCCTGCAGTAACAGTTTACGGCAATGTTTTTGGTTCTGATCAGGACTTCATTTGGTTTTGATCACACCCCCAGCTCCATCAAAGCTGTTAAGAGCTGTTGTGGCTGCTGGTTGCTGCTATTACCGCCACACTCAATTAGAATTTTATCGTAAACACTTTCTCAGTGTATCTGAAAGCTCAGATTCAACCTCATAAATTACCAGGGAAGAAAAACAATCTATTGCACAGACATGGCTGAGTGAACACCAGTATGTACAGCCTGTGGCAGGATGGTGGTGTGACAGGGCCAGCCAGGCAGGTAAATTGGTTGTTGCAAAGCTCGGCAATGAAAGTAGTCACCCATGGACTGAAATTAACACCCTAGATTTATACACGGTGCCAATTGGCAAAGAGATGCAGTCAGAACTATCCAGGGCGGCACTACCATACCAACAACTGCAAAACATCTGGCAAGTCTGATTCCCTTAACATCCAGAAAATGAAAAATAACTCAACTGGTTTCCTACCAATGTACCTTCAGACTTTCTCAAACTCAATCCATTTAAATGAAAAATTCAATAATGAGTTCATAAATCACATGATTATTCACTGCAGCAGGATATCCAGGGGTTTAACAATTCATTTCGTGACCAGATGGTTTTGGAGTTTAACCCAAGTAAACAAAATGCTTGCAAAACATGAAAGAAAGGTGCTTATGACTAAGATTGGAGTAAATGTGTAAAAATGCACTCTTCTAATTTGACTGGCAATAATGTAGTGGATTTTGGTGCATACAGCATACGGGGTGACTCAAACGTGTGAAATCACCAAAAAGTTAAGGTGTCCAATGTTAAGTTAACCAAGATCATTTAGGGTTAGAGCCATTGGTGTATCCGTGAGGTGTGTGTGACCCCCCTCAGCTGCCTTGAACGAAGCCAACTTGATATCAACTAAATAATTACAAATGGAAACAAAGGTAAAAATAAATTATAAAAAGCCTGGTTCCCATAATTTCTGAGAAGTTTGTGTTCATCGCTTGTTTACCCAGTACACTTCAGCATTCACTACTCGCTGTTTAAATTAGAAAGCAGATGCAAAACAAGATCTGAGGGAGTTAAAAACAGGGAGGAAAACAAAGGAGTAAATATCCATCCACATTAAAATAGCACCACAACTGAGAAAAGCCAAGCTGGCGGTTACTCCATTCTCCTGACAACAAAGCCCTGACCATCCCAGCCAAAGTAGAAAAACACATTTCACCATAATATGAAGATGCCATTCCACAGTTTAACTGTTGTGCTCTTGTGTGCATTTCCATCTGTCAGTTGGTTTGAAAGACCAGGGCTGGAAAGCCTTGGTGGGATTCCAAATTACTTGTATGAGCCTTCTTATTATTTTGGCATTGTTGTGAAATAGATTTAATAACAGTGTAAGCTTGTATGCTGCCTTTTCTTTTTTCAATCAATGGTTAACTGTGCTGTTTTCTGAGAAAATCATGCTCATGTTGGAAAGATGACAAACGGCTAATATTAATGTAAAGGAAATATCCAAATGTTGGGAGAACAAAGGCTCCTCATTGTATGGCAGCAGAGCTGTGTTCCAGAGGACAGAGATGCATGCGCGCGCACACACACGCACACACACGCACACACACGCACACACACACACACACACACACACACACACACACACACACACACACAGTTTTGGCTGAGCTTAATGAGATGGTGATCAAAATCCCACACAATGGGGGATGGGAGGCCAGAGATCCCCTGAGTGAACCACTTAAGGCTTTCAAGAACCTGCTTTTTCGCTGGTATCAAACCTTTTGGTTGCCTAGACACCGGCAATAATCTTTTCCTCTCAGGATGGAAATATCCAGAATGATTAACTTTTGGATGGCAGTTGGCATGGCGCAGCATGCGCATCACATTTTTTTCTCCTCCTGGTTTCCTATCGGTGTCGTTGCCCTGGCAATTAGAAGCCGCTCCATTGTTCAGCAGGCCATATCTCCTCGACACACCCTTCCTCCTGCACTCATCACACACTCTTTGTCTGAGACACTGGCCATTTTAGAGTCCATCACTCTTACTCAAAAATGGGCTCCGCAAGTGAATATTTTGCTGCCACCTTCGCCTCAGCATCAGGCAGAGATATTCAGAGTCCAGCACAAAAGAGAAACAAATTACAGCACAGTGGCTGACTAAAAAAATGAATAGTTAGACTATTTATTAATGATTTTTATAGAGCGTTCACAACAGCAAAGCTGTTTTGCACAATAATGTAGCCATCATTTACCATAAATAAATCAATTTTAATTAATTTAAGCTGATTTTATTGTCCTTCTTTTTCCATGATGTTGGATTTGTGTTACAACTTTTGCATTTATTATAAGGTGAATAATATTTATCTGCTGGCGCAGATCTGAGTTTCTGAGCCACCAGTGGAGAACTTAATTATTATTAACTAAATCCTCACAGAGGTCAAAAAACTAACCTTTTCGGAAAGCTGTTTTTAGATCAAGGCATTTGCCTTTGATTTGTAATTTTTAATTTTCAAGTTCATGGTGTGTTATGAAGGAAATTGTTTTTATGAGAATCTACAGCTTGGTTTTAGTCAGTATTTTATTATTAACGGTGTTGAACTGAATAACCGATCTAACAATAATAGTTTATAAATATATTTATTTGTTGCGGTTTTTGTTCGTTGATGTAAAGATGTGTCCGTGGTTCCTGCGATGACCGCAGTTTCATCACCACACACACGTGGGCAATTCCTTTAAAATCTGTTTTTGGCGGATCCGAAAGACGCGCGCGTCCCTTTCAAAGCCGGATTATCCCGAAGCACAACGACAAGATCCCATTAACCCGGCCTCCTCCCGGGGCGGCGCGCACGGACGCGGGAGCGCGCAGTATGTGACCGGGGCCCGATGGAGAAGGTGTGCACACGGGCAAACGTCACGGCGGACACGGGAGCGCGCTCTTGTGGGTGCGCTGGGCAGGGCGGCGGGGCAAGAGGCGTGGTGTGTGTGTGAGTGTGTGTGTCTGCGGGTGAGAAATGCGGATCGAAGCGGCTTCCTGACCGAGCAACAGAGCCACACGCGAGCGCGCGCGCACACACACACACACGCACGCACACACACACACACACACACAGAGGAGGAAGGCGCTTTCAAAGGTGCATCTGCAGGGGATAAGGAATAGAAAGAAAGGCAGCGCAGAGGTAAGATCGCCCTTCATTTCTCTCGCACCGTTTTATCCACTTCTTTGCCCGTGCTGAGCGACAGGGGTGCGACAGCCCGTGACAGCGCATCCGCCGCGGTCGCCACAACGGGACGGCGTCGAAACCTGCGGGTCACTGAGGCGTCGGGCGGCGCGCACGGGCGCCTTGCTGAGGCGCCGCTCCGTTCGCCGCCTTTGCGGCGAGGAGCGGACGGTGCGTGAGGCTGCGGATCCGAAGCCCCGCACACGGCTCTCCTTTGTTGTGACACAAAACGCGGCCCCCACGCCGCCCTCTGCTGCGTCCGCGCGCGCCGCACCAAGCATGCCGCGGGAACGAGGTTTGCGCTGCAAGCGCGTGCTCACGCTTGGAGGGGACGCGCCGCGCGTGCTCGCCCCCCGGCTTTGTGCGGCGCGGTCCCCACCTGGAAAAAAATCAATTGGGGTTTAAGCGCTGAGGCACTTTCTTTCATTTTTTAAAATTAATTATTAATATTTCCATTGCCTGGGTTCGGACGGTGCGGACAGCCAATGCTTTGCGTTCATAACGGCTGATCACATTGCGTTATTAATAAATGATAACGCAGGTGGGTCCTGTTCATGGGTTCCTCAGCATTTCGCTTTGAATATTTAAAAAATAACATTTCTTGCAGTGTTTATTCTGAGTTGGAGATAATAAGCTGCTTCATTGAGATGCGCTGTGCTGAAGCACTGCAGCCGTGTGTATCTGTGCTTCTGATCTGGGATCAGTTTGGGCGCGCTGAGGCTGTCTGCTGTCCTGCAAAGTATAAAGGTTTTCTTTAAAGACTTTTTTTTTTATTTTTGATGTGGTCTTATTGCTTTGAACAAAAAGAATATTTCCCCCAGGGAGAAGGAAAACCAAAGAATACTTTTGTGTTTTTTTTCATCTCTTGCAATGCCAACCTGCTTGGCTGGTTCGTCAAACCCAGAAGTGTTGATGGTAAAGGAAGGAGCAGAACCACAAAGCAATCATGTGTGACGGGCTTCACCCGTGTGTGTTTTAAGGGCGGACATGTGCACTCTTGTTTCCCTATAAACACTCAAACACTTAGTGCTTCTCTAAAGACAAAGAGGGACTTTCAAGACCCCGAATCTGCAGCCTTGTGAGTTTTGGCCCTGAGTTTCCTGTTTCCTAGAATAAACAAATAATGGTCAAAATAAAAAAGTGGAGGGGAAACACACACACACACACACACACACACACACACACACACACACACACACACACACACACAAAAAGCATGAGATATTCTGTGCAGGTTCTGTGCAAGTTTGTGGGAATAATGGAAAACAGCTCCTCAAATGTATGCTGATAACTCAGAGATAGTGTATTATTTGTTAAGGGAAAAAATTTGAAACCCAAGGAAACCATTTGAGTGACATAGATGAGTTTTAACATAAATTTGAGAATATTACGTAATCAGTAATATCGTACATTTATGTACAGGGAATAGAAAATGTGCAAACCCGACATCTTCCTGGGAACAATGTGCATCAAATATTAAGTGTGATATGCATGATATCAACAAAGGGGCAGAAAAATTAACATTTTCTTCACATGCTGCTTTTATGAAATGCTTGAGTGTGAAATGCTTGTGATATGCATTGGGATGTATGATGACAGAATTAACACCTACAGTAGCAGTACATTCAGACTTGCATGTGCTTTTAAATCGAGCCACACACACAATGATTTCAGAAGGCAAACAGACAAGCATTGTGTTGATTTTAGTCTGGGATTTTCGGTTGCTTTCAATGGGGTCAGCGGTTCCAGTTCAATAAAGCCATTAGCTGTCACCAGAGATTCCATCGCTGGGTCTCAGCCAGAGGAACCAGCAGTTATTTTCCTATAGTGGCACATTAATGACTTAATCAATGCAAGATCATATTAATGGTACCAGCACCATATTTAAAAAATACTACAACTGTTTCATTTTGGTTTTGGATTTCGACATTATACCTTTATTTGTGTTCTCCAGTTAAAGTGGACAATCAAATATTTATTTTGTGCTTTTGTATTGGTGGTCGGCATACGGTGACGCACTTGACACAGAGACCCGAAGAACCCAGATATCCTGCTTAGGAGGATGTAGAGGGAATTATCTAGAAAGGACCATATCCTTTATCCCCTAAAACAAGCTTAAAAATGCATTGGAACCTTGTTATGCAGTCCATGTCCATCTAATTTTTGGTGAAAGGTGGAATTGGTGGGTATGTCAGTGTAGTGCGAGCCAGATAATCCACAACTTGTACAGATGAATAACAGTTTGGCTAAAGTGGTCGCTAAGCAATTGTGTTTAGTGATTTCTTGCTGGGTTTTTTGAAGGGTTACTGCTGTACACAGGCACACACAGATCTCTTTCTTTAGCACTCAGACAAAACGGCTTTTGCTTCCTTGACATTTAACTGCAAAATAGTAAGAAGGACTTAGAATTGCACTTATGGCAATGGACAGTCGACTGAATGGGACTGAATGAGACTTGAGCAGCAGGAGGTTGGTGGAGGCAAGACATTAGCCTATATCAGAAGGTTTGTGTGGCATCAGAGCCAGTTGTTAACTCCAAGTGGTACCATAATGGGGTAGAATTGCACAGGCGGTGACACATTCCATGCATGTTGAGGTTGGTGGCATTTCAGGAGAAATAAAATGGCAGGGCATCCATTCTGCTACAACATGTGGCAAAATGTGAGGTTGGCAAGTTAACAGGGGGTGAGATAACAGGCTACAGTGGGAAAAAGACTTGTGTACATTTCTAAATTAGTCTTGTGATACTTGTACAGTACATAAGACTGTTAAAATAGGAATACATTGTCATATGGCATGTGTACACTGTTATCACATGAAGCACTGTTGCCTGAAGCTGCTCTTGCTATGAACTGAATGAACTAGTAATCATTACCTGATACTCAGTCAACAGGAATTAGTTTAAGTTGAATGTCATTGAGTATTTTTTTAACCCAGTGCATGGGAGTGTGTAGGAGTGCGTGCGTCATTCTGTCCATTCACATGCCCCGCAGGGATATCGGAGTTAAGGGTCAGTTTGGATGGTAGTGTTACAGACAGGATGTGTCACTGTGTCATATAATGAAATCAAGCGTCTGTCAACTATTTGCGGCCATGTAAGTGAGTAACGTGTGAACACGCTGCACATAAAATACAATAAAAAAAATTGTATTTTGATTTATTTTAATTTAGACTTTCGGGATTAGGTCTATTGCTATCATTTTAATATTCTTCGCTGTTGGTCCCTTTCACAATAATGACCGTGGCCACTTGGCCAAAAAGGTTGGAGACCCCTGTTGCCCAGCAAGGGTCATCACGAGGGGTTCTCTGTGCTCAAGGGAGTATTAACAGAAATAAAGTACCTTTTAGAAAATAAAGGTACATTGTTAACAGACAGCGGGAGCTGAAGGGCAAAGGATTATTAGAACCACTCGGATTGTGGTGAAAATACAAAAATAACGAAACCTGGTGATAATTTTCAAACCTTTATCTGGATCCCTCAAGGGTGAAGTTGTGTGCAACCCCAAGGACAGCCAGAGAAACGCACGTTTGGGGAATTCTGAATCCCTAGTAATATTTACTAGTTTATATTTTTCAAACAATAAACCAGTGTCATTGTGTGAAGAAAAAGGCCTGCCCTGGCTCAAGTGTCACAAACAGGAATCCGGGATGACGTTACGGCCGTCTGATGGCAGGGAAGCGGACGGCGAGCGGGACTCTGTGCCATTTCCTCCGGCAGTGTCTCCTCGCACTGCTTTGACAGGAAATCCTGTGTAAAGCAAACAGTCTGTGACTGATTCGAAGCCACAGAATAGCAGAGGCCAGATGAACCCTGTCTGCCCCAGCATTCCCATTTCACCACCCAAAAAAGAGACCACATGTTTTCTGAAAAGACACAACTGCTGACAGCTGTAAACAAGATAATTTTAGCAGTCTTTGTGGGGAAAATGAAATGAACATAAATAGTGATTTTCCAGTTCTGGAAATCGCACACATCGGTGAAAAGTAACTATTTTATTTTTGCTTTATCTATAGTTTTTGCTTCTTTTGCACATCTTAAATTTATCTGATGCTTTTCTCCAAAGCAACTCAATGATTTTCAGTTTATACCATAGTGAAATTTGCTCTGAGCTCAGGGTAAGCACCTTGATCAAGGGTACTACACCAGGATGTGAGATTGAAAACTGGGTTTTTAGAGCCATGAAGCAGAAGTTTTAACCATTACACCACCTTCTGGCTCCTATCCCTAACTGCTTAGATGGACAAATAAGCCTAAACTACAGCTCACTTGCACATACCCACACACACACACACACACACACACACACACACACACACACACACACACACACACACATACTGTATGTATAATACATCACCCTATCTAATTAATATTTCATATATATTTAATTTACATAAAGTAGGTGAATTAGGGAGCTCATAATGCTGTTAGGGCTCAGTTTGTTGCTCTAGGACAGATGCTTGTTCAGATGGTCAGATATGGATATATTAACAAGATTCTCAGTCATGGGCAGATCATATCGCTGCTTCAGAATGTGTTCTGCGTTCAGCAGATCACAGTCATGGGTTCTGAAATCTTTACATCTATTTATTTAGCAGATGATTTTCTCCAAAGCAATGTGCAGTGACTACTTTGCAGCATTTAGGTAACTTACAGTTCCAAAGCCACAAAACTCCTCATAACCTTTCGCACATCTGTACAACACAGCAAGGTTATACACATACTATACATACTGTATGTACAAACACAGAACATACAAACTCCATCCAGACAGAGTGGGAATCCCAAATGAGTCCACTTGCACCGTGTAGGTGCCATTACCAGAGTACATTTACTGCAGCCAGGCAGGCAAAGTGCTTCTACTCAAAAGCAAAACAGCACTGGCCTTTCAGATCAGACATTCGATTTTCTAACACTGCTCTTCACTGGCCAATGTGCAGATGGTGTGTTAAGACCTTCTGGCAGAGGATGGATACGCATTTGCATATGCAAGCAGAGAATATGCCTGCCGTATGATGTGCCTGTGGCTGGTTTTTTCACTCGGAGCCAGCACGTCGCTGCCCCGAGGGCGCTCTCAGGCCCAGCTGATCTGGGCCGTGAATCGGCCTGCGTGCTTTACGCACTAGGCAGTGCCATGAGCAGCTATGATGGACGTTGTAGTGTTACCACCATCGTGGCTCCCTGTTTATCAGAGAGACTTCCTTGTTTGTGTCCTTTGTGATGCAGACCGCTAACACAGACAGCATTGAACTAACATCCTCGTGGTGTTGAGGATGGAGCCAAAAGGAACAACGATACAGCAATGTGTTGGGCTGTCTGTCCGCTGCCACCTTGCCTGGATGCTAGAGGGGGATTTGGCAATTATCTGTCATCTAATAAGCACAGCCACGCATCAGGCAAACAGCATTAGGGCTTCAGGCATCAATTCCAAAGATGTTATAGGACAGGAATGCTAATGACGATTGAGCGAATGCGTTGTGAGGAGGAAGAAAGACAGCACACCGTGGGGGAGGGGCTTCGCAGGGTTTGTTACCCGTAAGGATCGGCGCGGAGTCTTTCCAGCAGACATACATGCCCCCCCCAGGTGTGTGAGCTGAGCAGATCGATATGTTTCTCCTGTTTCGGCCTCCGGCAAGTATCTTCACTCATCTGACCCAGCTGAATGGCAGCAGGGAGTCCACTTTCCTGGATGTGGGAGGCCCTGCATCGATGAGGGTCCAGTGGCTGTCTGACTGAGTTCTGCAAGCCACCTCCCCGTAGAGAGCTGTGCTCATGTCTTTCCAGAAGCCTAAATGGTCCAGTTAGCAACTGTGCTATTTATACCCAGACTGGTCTCCGGAACCACTGTAGTGAAAAAGTCATTATTAGATGCAAAGCACAAACACTTGGTATACTTTACCATTTATATTAAAAAATGTATATAGAGAATTGATTCTGCTTGCTGTGTAATTAGGGATTTTAGCAAAACCTTGCAGGAGTATTGCTCTGCAAGATTCACAGCTATTACAGAATTAAATTTAATGGCCAAACATGTTTGCATATACTTGGAATTTGAGTTGATGGGAGCTCCTTTAGTCACATTCAGGACACTGAACAGCATCAGGAGCATTAGTGTTGTATATTGTGAATTTTGAAGATGGTGCTATGAATAAGTAATAGGAAATCAGAGTGAAAAATAAGGTACAGTTACAGAGTTTTCTGTGAGCATACCTAAGTAATATGAGTATAGAGGTGGAAACAGCAGCAGGGTGAAACAAATAAGCGTAGCTGCATGAAACAAATCTGTAGCTGGAAGGCAATAGTGGTACCTTAATATCTGTTCAAGTTTAGATATGGATTATTTTGTGGAGTTCAGGTGTTGACAAGGGAAGCTGCTTGAGGGGAAAAAACTACAGTAGTGCCTTGTTGTTTGCATCCTTATTGCCTTGTATTGTTCATCAGTTCAATTTACTTTTACTATACAAGTATAACAAAATTCAGATTCAAATGTTACCTGTGGAATATCCCTTTAATAGATGTTAATAATGCTCAGTATGGGGTGAACCGTGTGTGAATGTTCCTGGGAATATGGTCCCTCGGGGGCTCCGTTGCTGTCCTCTGGAGAGAAAGTCAGCTGTCACCTTTGGGTTTCACAGTCTATTACCGCACCTCCTTGGAGGACGGAAATGGGTGGCCCTGTGGAGCAGAACAGGGAGAGGATGTCACCATGTGGTTGAGACCTCCCGAGCAGGAATGACCCTGGCTGATACGGTACACTGCAGTCAGTAAAGGGCTACAGTCTGCAAACAGTTAGACACTGGTGTTAATGCTCTGAAACACACTGCGGCACCCCTATCACACTGTACATGACAGTACAGGGCTCACCCTGTACTCACCATTTCCTTTGTTTGCTTCTCCAACAGACAGGTACGTTTGTAAAATTTTTCTCCTAAATGAGGGAGTATCCTTACAAATAAGAACCGCCATGAAGAAATCATAGAAAATACTAAATTGTATGAGCTACTTCACTTTATTTCTGACAAATCTTTCTTTTATGCTGAGACGGGAATATAAATGACGCGGTTTACTTTGATGGTGATCATTGTTTCGCGTAAAATGTTTAAATATTTTATCAGTAATTAATTGTCCATCGGTCACAGGACAAGTATCAAAATGATTATACCTGAGTGAGTATGAAAATGTAAACAAATTGCTAGCTGGACAGCTGCTAAGATCAAACCCTGCAGTATATACTGTAGGCCATAGATCGGTATATAGACCGTAGGTCAGCTTGTTTCTTCCCTCCTGAGAGGTAGGGATGCAAGTAAAATTGTGGTTATTGCTGTTGCCTTGCAGTTTGAAAGTCCCCAGACTGGACCCTTGCTCTACTCTAGTACTCTTGAGCAAAGCACTTGCTTTGAATTGCTCCAGTAATGAATACCCTGTGATTTAAATGTGTAAATTATTATAAGGTAGTTTACCAGGTCCTGCATGTCACCTTTGGACAAAGGGATCTGGTAAATGAAAAAGGTTAATACTAGACCCTAATGATCATCTGTAGTTTGCAAGCAGGAAGCTCTTATTACTCATTGTTATCTACCGGAAAATAGTGCTCCTCAAGTACTGCTACCCGTAGAATGGTGATAGACCGTAAGCCAGCGAAATCTGCAGACAGGACATTTCCATTTCCTACTCAATAGCAATGCTACCTTGACCGCAACAAAGGCAGCAGGTGCATAATGGTTGTCTTGAAATAACTCAGGTTTGAATCGCTCTCCTGCTGTAGTTCCCTTGATCAAGGTACTTACGGTAAAAAATACCCAACTGTATAGATGGGCATAGTTGTGTCAGTTGCTTAACATTATTTTATCAGAGAAAAGTCTGGGCTGAATAAATAAATGTAAGTGCAACAGTCCAGAGTCTGTAGCTAACCACTGTATATTGGCTAATATACTGTAAAGTCTGCTTTCTGTAACCTAGAGAGAGTTATTGTTCCTGGCAACTGCACTATATACTGTAAATTCATTGTTATTAACCTTGTTATAGTATCCCGTTACAGTGAAATCAGAGTACAGCTCTTTGTAACCATGCAGCGGACACTAGTTCCTAACTGCACATCACATACAGTGGGTGATGCCTGGTCCTTGATGCTTGTAACATGGACATAGCCTACAGTCAGCATATACCATTCTACATACAAACTGTACATTGACAGTCTTACTCTGTTTTGTCACCCCATTATGTCACCAACCTCGTATGTTGCTACATGCTGTGGCACAAAAGATTTCCCACAATGCTCTTTGTCCCAAAAAGTCACCAACCTCACCTCTCGCTCCCCCCATGCATGGAACGTGTCACCGCCTATGAAGTCCTATCCCGTTGTGGCGCCACTCGCAGCTAATGTTGCCACGCTAACCATCTGATGTAGACCAATGTTTTCCGACCTCCACGCATTGCTGTTCAAGTCTCGGTCAGTTGATGGACCGTAGTGTTAAATGCAGTTCTAAGTCTATACTGTTTCTTTCATTTTGCAGGAAAGTGTCTTTAAAAGCTGTACAAATTGTGGATTGTCTGGCTCTGACACACCCCAATTATGTTGCCAACCTCATCTCTTGCCAAAAATGTATGCTAGATGGATGCGGGTGACATAATGAAGTAAGACTGCATAATTCCTTTCTCACCCTGTTTATCCCCTGGGGTGGTAACTTTCTTCAGACTTGGGCCTCCTATCAGAGACCTGGGAGTTTGAGGGTACAGCGTAGTATTTTGCCATTCCTAGGATTGCGTGCTTCTGAATCGAGACCGATGCTGTCATTTCTGGGATCTGATGGAGCCATTCTTCCAGCTTAGGGGTCACAGCCTCAAGTGTTCCTATCACCAATGGGCCAACCATAGTATTTTTTATATATATATATAATACTATGGTAGTGTATATATACACTCACATACACACATGATCAGAGGAAACTTTGCGCCTAGCTGAACACATAGGCGGGTCACATGGAGAATGGAGGCGCAGCTTGGCAGCAGCCAGGAGAGCAACTGACGGCGGTAACTAAGAGACAGGCTGTTCCGTCTAGCACTCTGGCCCCAGGGGATGGGGGGGCCTTCCCTGCTGCTGCCTGGTAACTGGGATACCGCTGTTTGTCACCCCTGTCCGGCACAGAAAAAAAAACATTGTGTGGCATCAGAGAGAGTGTGCTAGAACAGTAGCCATTCTGAGCCAAGGCTGGGCAGCTGGTGAGTGGAATGGAACTGGATTCCTCAAACCAGTTCAGATCACACATGGACCTGTAGCTCTGAGCTGTGAGGAAGATAATAAACCTCAGTTTGTTTGATAAACATAATGGCATAGAAAAAGTAACACTGAGAGTGAATAAATGGCTTTGGTGGAATTTTTTGCAACATTAGCACCTTCTGTTGAAGGCCCACTTCTATACCAAAAAACTATCACATGAACAGGTTTTAAAAGTACAGAATGAAAACCAGGTGAGATATATTATCTGTTGCTGAGCCAAGTGATATTTGTCCTTTTTTTTGCAATGTTTCTTTTTTAAAAGGCAAACCAGGTTAGTTATAAAAGCTTTCCCAAGGGCACAACAGCAGGGTTCCTGTCTGAATAGGCACCCTGCAGGTTACTAGTCTGTGTCCACGTCTGCAGACTGCTGCTGCCTGTACTCTCAGTAATGTGGTTACACGCCTTTCCTGTAATCCCTCTTGATAGATTGATCTGCCAGGGTTTTCTCCTGTGATCCTCTAAGACACAGCTTGTCTTCTTCCTCAGAGGAGAACTTCCCCTTCTGCTCTGTCTTCAGCCCACGCTGCTTGCTGAGGCACGACTACCAGAATCTTCTTAAATAGGCAGTTGTTGGTGTAGCTTCGCTGGAAAAGTTAGCATTTTATCTGCACAATAATTCTAAGAAATTTTGGAATGTCTGGACAACCTTTAGAACTCCATGATCCTTCATGATCACGCCTATGAAATACTGTCAACTTTAAACCTTTTCTACTTGTCTTATGCATTTAAACATTTGCCGTTTCAGATATTTGCTGGTCATTTTCTTTCTCCTTGCTACTGTGACCCAGAGTTGTTTTGTTTGCAAAAACCTTTGTCAGTTGGGGTCCGCTCAAGCCACAGATTCTCGCAAGTCCACGTACAGTGTAGTCACATCCACAGATGGTCCAGATTTGCTTGAAAAGAACCTGACTGACCTGGTCCATGATCAGGATAAAGCACTTCATAATAATGGATATGTGGGTGCTTTGTTGTGGTTTTTCATTGTTTTTATGACTTTAAAGCATTTGAACAAAAAAAAGCTGGTTAATGTTTTAGTTCTGTAAGTTAACAGCAGGCATTTTCCGCACTGATTGATTCCTTCTCCAGTCAGTTAACTTATTGATTTGATAAATGAGTTGACCTCCCATCGCTTCCTGGTAAAATCCTTTGGAGTCACAGTGAACCAGAGGACCCTCACCCAGATACATTGCCTCACTGTGATGCCCAGAGAAAAGTTCTGACTTCAGATTGTTGTTCTTCTTCACTACGGCTCCCACGAAAAGAAGACCCCCCCCCCAAGAACACAGCGTTTACATACACCTCCTGACCACCATGGCTTGTTTGTTTTGGTCACTCTGAGCCTTTGTCTGTGACCCCAAACAGCTGGAAACACGTGGCCCAAAGAAGGGGCTGGGCAGGATGTGGTCTTCTGCAAAACAACACTCAACTTATGACCAGAAGGTTGTGAGTTCAAATCATGACGCGGTCACTATTGTAAAACTTATCTTTGTTAAATGAACAACTGAAATAGTCAGTAAAACAGGTTAATTTATCCAGAATCATTTTTAACACATTTGCATTTCCTCTGAAACAAAGCTGTAAGCTCATCCGGGTCCTGGGAAACTTGACATCCATGGGTTTGTCTCATGAAACCCCCTTGCAACGTGGACAGCGTACCCATTCGATTTGATCATGTAATTAAAGGATTTAATTAAATTAGATGCAGACCCTCTGGGGTCTCACTGTCAAATCCGGCCTTTTAATTTATCAGTTTTGGTCTACTTTTTCCAATACATCAATTTAAAACAAGCAAGTGTGTTTGCCTACTGATTGGGTATTGATCCGGACATGCCTTAATGCCTCTATAAGTTTGGCTTAATGAACATCTGCCCTGCTCTAGGACCACAGTTGGCCTGCGGCATTGTGAAATAAAGAGCTTACAAGCTGATTCATACAGAATATGTTTGAACACAGTTATGATTTTTCATTTAGCAGCCACTTTTATCCAAAGCAATGTGCAAGGAGTACTTTGTAGTGCTTATCTGACACCTTTGTCCTTTTGGCCACTGAAAGATGTACACTTCATATAGTCAATCGCACATCCATTTGGCCGAGCAATGAAGCACACAATATACACGCATACATGCTATGAGGAAAGGTCACCAGTCTACCTGAAACACATCTTTGGACTGTGGACTGTGGGGAAAACCTGGTGTGAACCCTTATGAACACAAGTCAACATGCAAACTCCACACAGGTTGAGGGGAAGTCTTCTTCCTCTTTTCCATTATAGTTGGGTGTAGATATGTTCAGGTCAGTTGTGCCTGAGCCTCTCTACACGAGTCGACCCCAGAGGCATTTTTTCCCCTCTCCTCTCTCTTCTCTATTGTTAGTAAACTAAGAGAGCCATGCACAAGATAGACATGTGACACATTGCTTTTTTGTGACGTCTGAACCTCGCTGGTCACGCAGAGAGGCTTCATGCTGGTGACTGGCTGAGGGTCACGTTAACTGCTGGGCCGTGCAGAACAGATCACAGGGTGTGTGAACTAAACTCTCATCAAACATATGAAGACAGTGGAGGGTAAGGTTGGGGTGTGTTGGTAAAATATTGACACAAAGGATTTCAGAAGGGCAGATGTGACTGTGTTGGAAAAGGATCGTGTGCATGCACTGCGTGCTAGTAGCATGGACACATGCAAATCTCCTGTCCTCCAGTTTTTTAAAATCCTCATCATTTCTCTTTTTCCATCATTTCTCTTTTTTTTCCCTTCTTTAACATCAGTCAATTGTGCTGTGATGGGACTTACATCCTGTTCAGGGTGAACCCTGCTTCATCCTGTGTCCTTCCAGGATAGACTCTGGACCATCATGACCTTAAAGTAGAAACCCTGGTGTCCATATTGATGGTGGATCGGCATTTCTTCAGTCTTGAAAAATAGTTAAGATACAGGAGCCCTTCCTAATCCTGTTAGCTGAGATATGTGGTTTAGACCTCAAACCTCTTCTCTAGCTTTCTTGAGATTATAAGTGATAATTTGTTTATATTTGCATCGTCCTCTGAAAGGAGAGCCTGATCACAGTAAAACAGGGTGCAATATACAGAGTTGTTTGATCGGTCACTTGGTTAATATTGTTGGAGTTCTGGTAGATGACTGTTTAGTAAAAGCTTTCTTGGAGGAAAACTGTTGATCAGTTTTTTTCTAACAAGTTGAATCAACTGATTTATAACATCTCTCATTTATACAGCTGCATATTTTTTTACTGTGCCTATGGGTACTACAGTACGGCATTTGCGGGGACTTCCCTCAGCAACTTGTGGGTTAGAAATCATTGTCTTTAAGCAGTGCACCACCTCCTTCCTGTTTCACTGTGCTTAGAGCCAGTGGCAGCTCCTGATTCGGGGCTTTTCACCATGGAGAAAGGCTGTATCTGTAAGAATAACCATCCTGTACAGCTAGCAAACCATCCCCTGGATGGAGGTAAGAGAAGGGACTGAACGTGTGTTTCCCACCTTGGGATGCTGCTGGGGTAAAAAAGCACTCTGGGCTTCATTGACTGCACATGGAAACACAGCCCCTCTGGGAGCTTGTTGTGGTGGGGTAGACCCTCTAAGGCTCACCGCACAGACGTAATTTGCTATTTGTTTGTCACAGTTCAGAGGGTTTGGCTGGGCTGAGAGCAGCAGAAAGCCAGAGCACTAACTCTCCTTAATGGACATCCCAGTAGAGTGCCCTAACCCTACTGCTCATCACTTCTCCAAGAACAGTGTGACTATACAGTTGTAATGCATCAAAAAAGCTTCTTGCTCTGCCCCATGTACTGGAACCCCCCCCCCCCCTCCATGACTGCAGTGTCTACTAAGCTGTATACTGCCTGGTACAAATCAATACAGCATTTACTCTGATTCTAAAAATAAATGTTTACCTTTAAGGGCTTAGGAAGAACATCCTCATAACATTTCTGCTACAGATAGATTTATATAAGGCTTTGCAGGAACAGAAACACACAAGGAATTTAAAAAAACATGCAAGAAAGTATGACGCTCCATCCATCCATCTATTCATCTATCCATCCATTATCATTAACTGCTGTATCCCAGTCAAGTGCTGGAGCCCAACCCTCAGTCATTGGGTGTCAGGTTCTGAAACTACAGTGCTGGATGGCACACCAGTTCCCCATAGAGTAATATGTATTCATGACAAACATAAAGTACTAATAACATAACAGTTATTAGTTACCTGGTGCTACCTTGGCAGAAAGTGGAAAGGTAAAAGTTATAACACATCCTATCTCACCAAACTGTATTACCCTTGAAGTGGTTGCATTTAGTATGTGAGTATTGTTAGTGCAGTTGAAAAGAGGAGGTGACAGAGAGTGATGCACCTGTAGTAGACAGTGGTAGGGAGAAAACATAATAACAAAATATTTATCACCAAACTTTATTGCCCTTATGTTTATAATGTGTGCAGCACTGTGGTATGTGTGTATCATGTATAATTCTTTACCCCTCCCTACATTTATATACCTATGTTTCATCAGTTGTCATTATTTAGTGGGATGGTGCTTACTGGCATTCTGTTGCACTGCCAAATGAAAAGGCAATGAAAAAGTCACCCGTCAGCACCCACACCTGCTGAACTCAACCCTAACGACACCGGATTACTCACTTCTTTGCCACGGTGTTCTTTTTTTTTCCCATCTGTGAGTCACAAGTCACAATGCCTTTTGTAAATAAAATAATTTATCCCAAAGAACACAGTAGCACACCTGCTACATCCATTGTATTGCATTCTGTTTCCGAACCTGCTTTTGGGCACCCTAAGCTCTAGTAGGACTTTCCGCTATAATTTGTTAAATTCCACCAAATTAATTATACATGGATGGCAGCTGGTAGCAAAAAAATCAAAGGGGCTACAAGTTCCTGTGGACATGGCCACTACAGTACCTGTGTGTGTGTGTGTGTGTGTGTGTGTGTGTGTGAGTGAGATTAGCATAATGAGCTAATCACCAAGTTAGCCAGCATTCTGCAGTATTTTGTGATGCTGCTCCACCTACTGGTTGTATCTGAGGAACTACAGGTTTCACAAGTGGTTGAATGCTTTCTTCTGTCGAACGATATGAAGCGATGTTCTCTTTTCTAAATGTACTCTGCGTAACACCGGGCGGTGGAAACTGTGATGGGATCCTGGGCATGAAGACTGTTTTTGCTTGAAAGTATTTTGCTCATAGCCTGAGGCTTGGTCACCTCTGTCTTGGGGATGCGACTAACCCATCTCTGAATGCCACCAAAATGCACAAAAGCTGCATTTCTAACCCCCCCCCCCAGATTTGCTCATGTAGTTCATCGTATCATGATTACATTTGGAAGATTACATTTTGACTGTCTGGAAGGATGGAGGGTAAATTGAGTAGCTACTGATGTTATTTCCATATGAATACTTCATAGCAAGACAGAACTGAAGAAGGTCACGCCTGTCTGGAAACCAAGGGGGAAGCGAGTGGTTAAGAAACTGAATGTTTGGCTGAAAGGCATTGAGCCGTACAGCAACAAAGGGTCCTCTCCCGTACCCTTGTGAAAGGGGGCTTAACTTGAGCTTCTTCAGTAAAAATAATCAGTTTGCACTCTATTATTATTATTATTATTATTATTATTATTATTTAGTTACCTGCTTTAACCAAGGGCACTTGCAGTACTAGGTACACTAACTTACTAACTTACAATTATTCACCCATCTATACAGCACAACAATGTTAACCATACATTGTTGGAGTCACATTTACAGGTCCCAGTTCACAAGACACTTGTCTTTGGACTGTTGAAGGAACCCACGCAAACTCCACCCAGTATGGATGTAACTGTAAGACAGAATATTTAGTATTTTGGATGAAAATGTCAGAACCCTGTGGGGAGAACGTTGATGTATTATGCATGAATGAGATACAGTGAAGGGGAGTTTACATGCCCAGTTTAAGTATATTTGCATATTTGCACTGATGGTTTGTTGCTTTAGGGAGCCGCCATACTGTAAGCATAGCAGTGTTTTACAGTGAATCTGCTACTGCACCAGGAAATTCTTTGCTCAACACAGGAGTTGAAACACAGAGGTCATATAGCCTGAAAACTTGAGTCTGTTCACCAGTTCCCAGGAGCACACAACTCTGTAGTGTCTGTACTGTGTTATTGGCTGTGTTAGATGCGAAGGTTACTTGCCCCCCCACCGTACGCTTTGCTCTATGTGACCTCCCACACCCTGTAGATGGAACAGCGTCAAGTGGAGATGAGCTGTGATCCGACCAGCCTGCAGGGGTTCCGTACTGTATTCTCGTACCTAAGGATTTTTATTGGCTCTGCCTTGGCACTGAGTTTTCCTTTTGTTTTCTTCACCAAAGGCAAATCCCAGGGAGGCCACACATTCTTATGTATTATTTATGAAAATGGACCCCGTTTCCCTCACCCTCCCTGGCTAGTGTTTAGACTGCCCCTGTTTCCAGTGCTCCTGGTGGTAAATAAAAGACGATGGCCTGTCGGCTCTCACACCAGCTTAGTGTAAAACCACTGGAAATGTCTGCTGCTGATGTTCTCTCAGGATGAAAAAGGGAATGCAACTGCTGTTTTCTGTTTGCGAATTAGGGACAAATGCAGCTAGAAATGATTTCCAATGTTTTGTAAACAATTAAAATAAATCTTAAGTTTTTAATATGTGCTGTGCACAAACATTATAAGCTGCTGAAAAATGAGGAAATCTTTTGCCTCTTAAGTAAGGAGAATGAGTGTATATGGATAATTTATCTGAGTCTATTACTTGCTTATGCATTTCTACTTTAATGTCATATTTAGGTCCAGGTGGAATGCATGCAATTTATGTTGGGGGATTGGGTTTGCAGTAACAGCTTAGTTATGGTTATGAGCAAACATTTGTAGAACTTGACCTCACATCCATTCAGCTTGTGGCTCTAAACGCAGATCTTTCCTCCTGTAATACAAACACATCTGCATATTTGGTGCAATCCATTTATTTGTGTTAAATGTATTTTTTCTACTGAAACTAACACAATGGCCTACTATTAAACCATCAATTTACATCATGTTAGTTAAGGACAAGCAAAGTCTGGCTTTTAGCCATTTCTCCAAAACGGGTAGCAATGCCGGGCTACATAAAATGTGCGTAATTGTACAACCACCTGGGGCTCGGATGAGTTTAATGCTGTTTCTTCATCTCTTATCTCCTGAATGCATTTTGGTGCTGGGAGCACACTTATGTGCATCTTGTTTGCTGTTATGCTCCAAAGAAAATTGTTTGCCATGAAGGCTGTTGCCATTACCACTGAAGGGACTGGGAACTTTTATGTCGACACTACGTTTACAGCTTTTTCTGTGTTGTATTTTTACCAACATATATAAGCTGTCACATGCTCCACAATGGGGCTGTTGTTTCTTTCACAGCTGTGGCGGCTGCTGCTTTCACATCTTGCAGCTCAACAGCTGGCCTGAATTTCAGCACTGCGTAGGTGTGTGTGTGTGTATGTGTGTGTGTGAGTGTGTGTGTGTGTGAGTTTGCTACTAAGCTGAGTACCTCTCTCCACAAAAAGTACACACCATCAATTCATTGACCAGGAGACTCTGAAAAGCTCTGGTCCATCTAATACAGATTGTGTGTCACTGTAGAATTCCTGACAGTGAAATAGGGAGAACAGAAAGGCTGCAATTATTCCCCATGTGTTTGTTTGCGTGTCTCCTTCCAGCTATTTTGATAAATGTTTACAAAATTTTCTCTGGAACAGATAAACTTAAAACCTGCCTTCTAGTAGCATCCCCACTATGTAAGATGCCTTTTGTAAAGTTAGCCTATTTTATAAACAAAGTGTGAAAATGTTTCGTTTGCTATTGGTCTTCACAATCCATATAGTGTGACTGAGAATGCTAGGTGCCTAAAAGGATGTATTCATGTGAACGATGCCTAAATATGTATGTCTGTCTGAGAGAGAGAAAGTGAGTCCATGCGGGAACCTAATGTCACGTAGAAATCCATTATGTGCAACACTGATCGCTGCTCTGTCCGTATCGACTTGCCTGTCATCATAACATTAGAATGATTTTATTTTTTTACTCTTTGATTAAAAAATGCAGATCTTTTAACTTGGATGTGGTATACTTTCCTCTTCTGAATCATGGTCACTGTATTTGTTCACTGCTGGCCTTTCAATGCCTTTGGCAACTTTTTGAAGCACTGCTTTTGGTAAAATTACATTTATCCATTTAGCTCTTATTTTTCTCCTAAGCAGCTTACAGTGATTTAGTCTTTTATACCAATGGCCAGTTTATACTAGAGCTATTGATGATAAGTGCATTAATACTGCTGTTTTTCACACCTAGTGCTTACGGATGAAGGAAGGATTCGAACCCAGGTCCCGACTCCAAGGATGGTAGTTTTAACCACTGCGCCACCCACTGTAATGGATACCACAATAAAATCAGAACGGGACCCTTCTCTCCTCACCATTTCTGCTGAGTCCTATTAGAGTTGGGTCTTCTGCAGCAAGTCCCAGAGACATAGTGCACCTGTGGGATGCTTTGTTTTGACCCCTCTGTCCTGTCCAGTTTGTCCCATCCAGGTGTTACCTAGGTGGACTCACATTCTTTACTAGCACTGTATGTATGTTAACTACGGCCTTCAGGGATGTGTCCGTGATACAGGCTGTTATGTGTGCACACAGCACCAGTTGGTGTTTGTGACGCTGTCATGCTACATTTTTCAAAGGGATGTTGGGCTACAACACCAATGATGTCACGGCAGTGCTTGTACAGGTTCTTCGGATCTTTCAGGTATGTGAGATGCACCATAAACGGCAGAATTCACCTGCAGCATCCACATCTTTCTATGACCCAACATTAGGGATGAGGATGAATTGTTAATCTCTCTACCCCAGAGTGCAGACAGCAGGATGTTGCTTTCAGACGATGAGCTTCTTTGCATAACAGCCTCCAGAATGCTTTTATGTTTTGGTTTTGTCTTTGGTTTTTTGCATCTACCCTCCCTAACTTCCCATGTCCTGAATAACACTTAACAATTAAGTTAATTTTTTTGGTCATTTATTTCAACCAAAAAAAGAGTTTTCCCTCCTCGTAAAATAAACTGTGAAAGCACAGAACATTCCTGAAGAAAACCGCTGGAGCGAGACACACAAACCTTTCTTTAAGGTTTTTAATTTTCGGCTTATTGTGTCGTCTTCTAATTAGGTGCTGCAAAACATTTATTGATTTTCAACTTGCCAGAGGTGCGCCTACCGATGTGGGCTTCTTCTGCACCCAGGAAGGGGCTTTTGTTCTGACTTGAGGGCATTTTTGTGTTTCCTGAAACACAGATAATAGCTTGTTCAGTTATGTAAACATGGGAAAATTCCACCGACTTATTTTAAAAATAGGCAACAGCGTCTGCTGTAAAATTGGCAAGTATGGTCAGAAAGAAGTATTATTTTTAGTTGGAAAAATGGTGGCCCAACTTGGGTTTTATGGACATTTTCATTTTCCAAACTTAAATAGCACCATGGCTGGCGTGGTGTCAGCCTAAAGCCGCAGCTTCGGCCAGAGAAACTGGCTATTTTAAAGTCTTCATGAGGAATATGATGGGTGGAGATGTCTGCAGTCCAGAGGAAGCTACTCCTGCTTCTAAGTAAAACAGATGACCTTTACAGACTGGGAGACACCTATGAGCCTGGAAATAACAGCCGGAAAATGTGTTGTATTTGGCACAAAACACACATTTACTTGATGTTTTTCTCCAAAGCAACTTGCAGTCTTAAGCTACATATGGTGATACACCCAGTTATACAGCTGGATACTTTTTACCAGAGCAGTTTTGGGTAATTACCTTGATCAAGGGTCCAACAGCAGGAAATGGGTCTCAAACTTGCTATCTTGGAGTCCAGAGACAGGAGCTCTAACTATTACACCCCCTGCTGTCTGCACGCCATATTACCATTAGATGATTAAAAGTCACATTGCTGTCCATAAAAACTGAGCTCAGTTCTGGCAGAAGCGAAAGGCAGGGAGTGTCGCTTTAGCTGCTGAAGCCGGCACTCACCTTAGGCTAAAATCATTTTGACTAAATCAGTAGGAACTTTCCGGGGAAATGGAGCAAAACAGAAAATGCACAGAAATTGGGACTGTGAGTGGGCGTGTGGAGTGTGTGTAAGGGATAATGTGCTTGGGTTGTGGTGTTGGCGGGTCATATTATGTGGCAGGGTTGAGTGAATCTATTCCTTTCTGTGTGTGTGTGTGTGTGTGTGTGTGTGTGTGTGTGTGTGTGTGCACGTGTGTGTGTGTGTGTATGAGAGAGAAACATTAAGTTGTGGATTGACAGCCTGTTTTGTACCATGCCCCCTTGCTGGAGAACCTGCCCACCTTTCCCCAGCTGCCAGCCAGTGGCTGGGCTGGAAAGGGCCCAGGGAGCTGCAGGGCGCGGTGTGTGGCATCTAAGCTGGGCTACTCCGGCACATTACATCAACCCAGAGGAGACGCGGCACCAGTTGCTTGTACATGGAGCCTGGCGGCCGGACGACTGCCATGGTTTCAGGATTCATGTGTGGCGTGGAGGACCTGCTGGTCAGCGGCGGCTGCTTTGTGTGGGGTCTGGCCGAGAGGATGTTGAAGAAGTGGTACACGCAGGGGGTGTGCCAGCGAGGTATTCGGATCTGGTGCTGGTTTGGGGAACTTTATCAGGTAGGACTTCAGCTGGGGTTCACTTACATGTCAGCCATTTGTAATCTGTTGCTGGCAGTGGTGAGAAAAGTGTCCCAGCATTTCGCTTGTGGGCATCTTCCCTTCTCATGAATAACATTTCTGGATCATATGTGCAGGTGACATGGCTGTCATTTTGAGGGTCTGACTGAGGGGTTTTAACACACCTGTTGCAGCTCTTCTTCAGCTTTGATCTTGCACTTGACATAATTTTCCTCATGAAATTTTACTGGATGATATTTTTCACACCAAGCCCAAGCTGCACACACCTGGGCGTGGGTTTCACATACTTCACTGAGGAGAAGCGGAACATGGCCTTGTTGTGTGTGCATCCCAGCCATGTTAGATTTTATCTGACTGGTCCCGGTATCCCGTAGTCCTTTTGCTGAACTGTTGGAGATGTGGCATTTTTCTGAAATGGCTGCTTTTAGTTTGTGTTCATTCATTTAGCTGATGTTTGTCTTCAAAGCAATTTGCACTGATTTACCTCTTTATTCAGTTGGGTCATTTTACTGTAATAATTGAGGGTTAATACCTTGATCCATAGTATGACAGCCCGAGGTAGGAATCCCAATGCTGTCCACTTAATTACAGTGCCAGCGTGCATTTGCGTTGATGGAGTTCTCCTGTCCAACTGTTTATAGCTCACTTGCCTGTTTCCGTATCTTTCTGATATCTAGTAAAAAAGCGTTTTGGTGTGTTTACAGAATTTCTAGAACATTGACCAACTCTCACATATGTGCTGTCATTTAAACAGAAAATAATACAGTGTACTCTATACGGTGAAGTGGGATTCAGCTTTGTAGCTTGTAAAGTTAGAGATACACTTCAACAATCATTTTCATGTCATTTCGCACTTATACAGTGTACCGAGGGAACAAAATGGAGCTTCCCCTGGATCACTGCACACAATACTAATAGGCTGCATAATAATACAGGATAACACAGACAAGATGACGTAGAATATAGATAAATAAATTGATGAGATGTTGAATAGATAAGTAAATAGACAAGAAAACAGGATTAGTGCAAGCAAAGTCACTAATGATGGTGGGAATGTCATGGGAGGTGGTCAGTGGTGGTGGTAGTGATCCATCCCTATGCTGGGGTTCTGTCCCCTCTTACACTGTTTGCAGTGACTCCACTTGAGTGTGTCAGTTGTGTCCTGTACTGTGGACTAAAATGAATGGTTGGGTATCAGTAGGACACAAACTCCGCTTGATTTTCTTTGTACAAAGCCATTTGTGACGCCACGCTCTTCGCAAAGCTGGACTTGCGGATAAGGTGATAGTTATCTCTGCTCTAATTAAAGAGTCGGTGGCGCCAGTCTTGCGCAGGCCTTTGTGCCTTTCTTGTGCCTTGTGGACGCACTCGGGTTTCACTCCGCTTTTTTCACATCTCACCGCTGACCGCTGGTGTCAGCTGGAGTCGCACCTTCTTAGTGCGAGTCCCATAAAACTGTGGGGGGGGGAAGGATCTTGGGGGGCACGTGGAAGCCGTTACAAGGTCGAACAGCCGCTCTTTTGATCTGAGGCTCCCTCAAGCTGTAAGCGTGCTATAGACGGCCTCATTTAGTGGCGTTTTAATGGGTGTGTAGAATTCCTCAATCCAATGAGGCGGAGCGGTGTGTTTGACATGTTGTCAAAAGGCTTTTTATACACATGAGAAAGTGTTCACATCAAAGTGTTTAGCTCTGCTACTACGTTGTTGTGATATCCCTTGTCCTCCAGGGGGTAAATATATCAATTTTACATATTATGCACATATTTTGTATAACCAGCCAGTTTTCTGTGATTTATATCTACATCTTCTATGCCCCAGTGAGCTTTACGATCAGGTTGGGGTAAAACTATTACCGGCCCACAGCTGGGCAGAAAAAATGTACACCGGCCATCCAGTAAATACCCAACCACGGTTAACACATCTGCATTTTCCTTGTTATTCCAACAACTGCTTTTGATCCTTGGCAACATTAGTTGTCTTCCAGCCCCTATGTCCTTGTAAGTCTCACTGCAGTTGGGGTATTTCGCAGATGCTGTTTAAGTACCTAATTACATTAGCAGCAAGCTAATGCTGCAGGGCAAGCGTTAAGCCCCTCGCAGGTCACCGGCTACAGGGGGCTTGTCAAGGGAGGGCGTTTGAAGTCCCTTGCCCCTCGGACAGGATTTCACAGCATTGACCTCTTAGCCACAGCCTTTGGAGATCACATGATCTGCTTCTTAACATGCTTAACCTCACTTAGGGCCTTGTAACCTATTTCTGACTTTTTTGGGAGTTGGTATTTAGTGTCACATTGTTTAGGTTATTGGGATGAACTGTTCAAAAGGTCAGACTGAAGGGTCCCAAAGGACACTTCATTAAACTTAAACTTCTAGATGAACAGAGGTATGACTGTCAGTGGAGATATTCCTTTCCTTTATCTTCCAGATTTTTTCATCATCCACACTTACATTTTTTTATGGCAGTTTCTTCATAGAATGGGATGCTGCACATCCAATCGGTCACTGGCTACACAGGTCTAATGATATGCCTGTGAAAGGGGTTTTGAAATGGTGATTTCTGTGGAATGAAGGTCTATGTGTGGAAGATCATGACTGGTGTCCAGGACTGCTTCACATCTTAACCAGAACTGCTTCACAGATGGGCTTTCTGAAAGAGCTCACAATGCAGATCATGTTTGTGGTGATGAAATCCCTTGGATGTTAGTTTACATAAAGCTTATGTGATTTTACACACATCTCTTGGAGACCTCCTGGCCTTATTTTATTTTATAGAAAAGTGTAAATACCACAAACCACGCAGACATTAATCAGCTGAGTTGTGGTACGGGGGAAATGTGAGCAGTCGATCACACACAGTGTCAAGGGCCCCTTTGTGGTAAATAGCAGCTGGTGATGTTGATGTCAGTGTAGAGAAGGAGCTCCAGAATGTGGCAGATACCTTGAGCTGACAGAAAGGCCATATGGCTGTGCTTGCTAAGCGCACAACTCCAAAAGCATGAATGAAATATATCGATAAGTTGTCTCCAGCTTGTCAGATGTTTTACAAGCTTTTACAACAGATTAGTTTCAGTGTAACGTCTCTGAAAGACCAGCACTAACAGTAACCATACATATGCATATTAAATATGTGTTACATCATTATGTACAGTACTGTGTGTGTGCATATCTATATGGGCAACATGACTGTGCAGTCAGTAACACTGCTACCTCACAGAACCTGTGCTGTTGTGGGTTTGAATCCTGAGCAGGGTGATTTGAGTGCATGTTCTGCTCAAGTCTGCCTGGGTTTTTTATGGGTGCTCTGGTTTCCTCTCACTGTCCCAAGAAGTGTTTCTGGTTAAGTGGTCACTCTATATTGCCCAAAGCGTGTGAGTGTATGGGTATAGCCGGGGGGCCAAGTGATTCTGGAATAGGCTCCGGACCACTGCAACCCTGACGAGGATAAATCTGTTAAGGATAATAGATAGGTGTGTGAGTGTGCGTATATGTATAGTACATATTGTAGAATAAATATATCTGTTATACATATTACTTTACATAGTACTCTGTGTTGTGTGTGTGTGTGTGTGTGTGTGTGTGTATACGTGTGAGTGTGTAGTACTATTATATACAGTAACTGCACACATATGAGTGTATTTAACATGATATAATAATATATTCATTTGAATATGAAATGCTATTTCTCTAATGACTGGTTTTAACTTATTCTAATAGCTGTTAATTACACCAAAAAAATCACTCACGTTTCATTCCTAAGTGTATAATGAGTAAAGTAAATCTTCTCCATGTCTCCTATATGATCTTCCAGATAATGTGTGTTGTGTTACCATTTGATGTCATTTTTCTGTAAGAAAGCAGCACTGATTAATGCTCCCTCCGTGACATAATGACAGCCACTGAATAGCTAAAAGGGGTTTCTATGGCGACTAATCGGCATGCAGACAATGGAGTTTCTGTAATTAACAGCTACAATAGTGCTCCCTCTATAAGTCGGATTAGGCACAGTACTGTGTTGTTGTGTTTGTACGGCCCGTCTAGTTGTTCACCGTTTGTTTTCGTCCTGGGAACAATTGTGATTTGAGCTTGAATCCGTGCCATAATTTTAAGGAATACACCACGTTTGTTTCAGGCTATCTGCATCAAATTGACTACATTGATGTGCGTGGTGAAAATTCTGCATAAAAATAAATGTATAACTCAGTATAAGTGTGGCAAATATCACTCTGAAAGCATCCTCGCATGCAGCGTTAAGAGAAGTTCACAGCACAGTTGCCTGTTTGTATGGTGGCCTCCAAATACAAAAAATGCTGGTGACAAGAAACGTAAAATTTTCTCTGAAGTTGACATGTGATACATGGGCGTCAGCTAAAACTATTGTTTATTGGAAAGATATATACAGTATACTAGCTATTTTTTGTAAATGTACAGTAATTGACACCAGAAGGAAACAGAACCCAGTTACTACAACAGACACAAAAGCAGCATCCAAGCAAAAGACAAATTCATACAGATAGCGAATGGAGCAAAAGGGGTAAAGGGTGCAGT
Source organism: Heterotis niloticus (assembly GCA_018136845.1). Taxonomy (NCBI): domain Eukaryota; kingdom Metazoa; phylum Chordata; class Actinopteri; order Osteoglossiformes; family Osteoglossidae; genus Heterotis; species Heterotis niloticus. The sequence goes on along the minus strand of CM030888.1, from coordinate 36,286,924 downwards.
GTTTAGCAAGGATGGTCATGTCGCACTGTCTAAGTTCCAAAAGGGTGTCCAGATATTTCAGCATTAGCTGGAATTATCAAGCAGGTTGAATGTTAATGTTTCTACAGAAAATAAGTAGACTCCTAAGTTAAATACATATTTCAGGAAGAAGTTTCAGGTGCATAATAACTGAATAAATAAGTAAATCCTTTGTTTTGTAAAAAAACACTTTTCTGTGCCTTGCATGCTTGCAAGCAGAGGACAGCTGGCTGTTGAAAGGATTTGGAGACAGTTTTCTTCTAGAAATGGATGGCCAAGCCAGTTGGTTACCATATGTTTTTTTACTGTAGACACAAATGTAAATCTCTTAGACACAATCCAGGCAGGAGGTTAACACAGACCTAAAAGAGTCTCATTTGTGTTATGGTGCTGTTTTGTGGCTGCATGTGTATACAACCCCTTTGCCAGAAACCATTTCTCTACTGTAAACAACAATGCCTCATAAATTCTGCTACGCGTTTTCTTCCAGAAGAAAACAACATGAAAAATTACTGCAGATTATGGGGTCGGTTAGACTGTTTTTTGCAATGGAGACTCTTCATTGTCCTGTTTTCTGTGGGGAGAAATTCATTTATGTGAATGAAGTGTCCTGTGGAGTGTGATCGTGTGAGCCGTGCATGCGGCAGTGAAATGCGCTGATCCAGCTGAAAAATTTTTCTTTTCCACCAATGACCCAGGAACCTAGTTCTTTTTTCCCATTTGGGAGCACTGGTTGAGGACTATTGCCTCTGCAAGCGAATTCAATCTGCTGTTCCGATCCTTTTTGCGAAAATGGGTTGGCAGCGTGGGTGATGTGGGGTCACGGTGGCCCCTGCAGGTGTGTGGACATGCACATGTGCTGACGCTCCTTATTGCTCTGCAGATGACGGAGGGCAGGCTTTGCCAAGTTCACCTCCTGGATGACAGAAAGCTGGAGCTGCTTGTACAGGTGCAACCTCCCGCTCATTTCCATCACTCCACACTTCTTTCTCAGCTCTATAACTATGTTAAATATTGCACAGTTCTAAATATAGACATTAAGTACTGTATTTGTTATATATGTATGTGCATATACGTGGTCAAACATGTATACAGAAAAACACACACCATTAATCATAGTGACAGCTCCAAAGGCAAAATGTTATATGCAAATTCAAACGCTATTAATATCACTGAAATTTAGGGCGACAATGGAACCATCCTACAAGTGATACCTTTGAATGTTCACAATATGTATACATAGTCAGAAAAAGAATATTATATCAGGTTTTGTCCAGCATTAAAAAAAAATTGTACGCCTATGTACTGCATAAAATTCAATGTTTCTGGAATGTTATTTGCTCTTGTAGCCCAAACTGCTGTCCAAAGAACTCCTGGACTTGGTTTCTTCTCATTTCAACCTTAAAGAAAAGGAATATTTTGGGATTACCTACATTGACGACACGTAAGTGCGCATGTGTGAATTTGCTATGGCGGCATGGATCCATGCAAAATAAAACACGTTCATCCCACCTATTTTGAGGAATATTTTACATTACTGAGTATTAAACTGTAGATATACTCGAAAACAAATAGGTGTGTTCTTAAAAAAGAAGGCCTTGTGTCAGCACATCTAGTAAATTTTAAATACTGCTACTTGGTCATTTCGCTGTGAGATCAGAGAAAACTCATTTATATGCGTGTATCAATACGAGGGATATTCAGGAAGTAAATGTTTGTAGAAAATATAAATACAATTACCATCAAGTAGTATGTCAGTAATGTGTCCTTGTGTTCTGAGCTCCCCACTGTGGTTTCTGTCCCATTATGTTATGTTGAGAGGAATACTTTATCAGTACTGGCCAGGCCTTCATCTCAAGCACCTCGTCTTGCACAGATGTAAAAAAAATGCCACTGGCTCTCCGTTGTACTATCCTATCAGCCTAGTATGTGTCGCTATTAGTATGAGGGGGTTAAGTGAATATTTGAATAGTTTTATATAATATTTAGCAATATAGAGGAGTAAATGTATTGATATGTGATTCACCCTAGGGTCTTATTTACCCTGCTCTTTCAGGGGCCAATGTAAGTGGCTGCAGCTGGACCGCAAAGTGCTAGACCACGATTTCTGCAAGAAAACTGGTCCGATCGCCCTCAAGTTCCTGGTCCGGTGAGCACCTTAACCTCTAGATCTGAGCGTTTGCTGCCTCATTCTGGTTAAGATGTTTTTACATTGGAAAGTCAGTTTTTTTTCAGTTACCTTTGCATCCTCTCTGGAAACTGCTGCCCAGTTATGGGGCATGTAATGTGTAAGCTGGGTGTGTGGTTGGTGCTGGTGCAATGCATGTGCTGTGTACTATCCAGCAGAGGGCATCAATGGAAGCGCCTACATCTAATGGAGTTCTGCAACACCTGTGGCTACTGTAAATATGCTCAGTAATACTGTGCCTGGGCAAATATCAAACAGCATCATTGTTGTGAGAACAATCAGTCTAATGTTTTTATGTATATCTTGTTTGGAGAAAATTATTCTTGTTTCATTGTAGATTTCATGTGCTTTCTTTTACAGGTTTTATATTGAGACTATAACATTCCTTAAGGAGAGCACAACTGTGGAATTATTTTTCCTGAATGCCAAGGCTTTGGTTTACAATGTAAGTTGTCCTTAAGTTGATTCTACTGTATTTTGTCATATTTAAGTATATTATTTATACAGTTTTATTTAGACTTCTTAAATAAAATGGGAGATTAATTGCTGAGACTGACCACAGTCATTTATAGTGTAATAATTTAATAACAGTGCAACAAATTAGTGCAGGTGAATAGCATTTTACATTTTGTCACTTGTCGACTCTCAGTCGTTTACTGATTTTTATTTTTAATATGCTTTTAATGACCGAAAAAGAAAACCATTACCACCTTTTTTCCTTTAATGCAAAATGTACTCAGTTAAGTGCGTACAGTTTTGAAAATACATTTAAGAAATCTAGGGAACTGCTGAAGAGGAATTTCTGTTGGATGCCAAAACTTCAAAGTAGCTGTAAACACTTAGGCCTGAACTTAGGATACTGAGGCTCCAGATGTCAGCACCTTGAAAGCGGCACGGTTAGCCAAAAACACAGTTGGCAGCCATCAAGTCCTTTTGTCTGCGAGGCTTTTGCAAAAGAGCGCCGTTGGCCAAGGAGCAGTCCAAGCTCCAGCCCTGGCTGCTGTCCAGAGCTTGTTAAACCCAAGGCAGTCTGTCATTAATGCAGCCGATTCAACATGAGCGGCCGGTCCTCTGAAGCATGGAGTGCTCATTTCTGGGGCTGGACTAACTCTTCATTGCTCCTCCCTATTTGTTTTCATTCTTCATATTTGTTTGCTGAATTCTTTCTCGCACAAAGACTGCATTGATTGTTCTCTGTGAGTCTTAAATAGCCCCTTAATCCTGAAAAATAAAAATTGCGGACTTTTCTGAAACCTTGCACTGTAAGAGCAGGGGAAGGAACAATGCACTGATTCATGGTGTCCCCCCAGTTCTGAAACCTGGATAAACCACTTGAGTCCCCCCACACAGCCCCAGTACGGGATCTTGCAGGCAAAGCCGTATTGTTTCAGGGAAATGTTGGACGGGCCCCGTGTTCATTAGAGAAGGGGAAGCGGCACCAGGCATAGAGAAGTGGAAAGAAGAGAGCGGACATTACAAGCCAAAATAAAGAGGGTAGACCGGGACGGCCGGTTGGGTGAGATGTACACATGGGCTTGGCAGGTATCCATGGCAGGACCATAGGGTGTCGAATACACCCCTGCAGATAAAGGCTACATTGCAGTGAACTCTGCCTTACTGTGCAGGAGTCAATCCAGTCTTTCTTCCTTGTACAACTTTCCTCACAAGCATCTTTTTCACTCTTTTTCCAAGGGAATCAATAAACATGTGCGTGTGCAAAAAGCAGAAATGAAGTCATCTAGAAACTTCTGTAGGACATCCATAATAAATTTTGCAGCGTTAAAGAAAAGGGTGCAAATACCTTCCAGTACAGCAGATATTTGCATCGCTTTTGTAAGAACGAAATGTTCATTTTAAGTGCGTAAAAAAATGGATCAGCTTACTTTCGCAGCATGAATCGATTCACGAAGAGCGGTGTCGGGAACTAATAGAAGGTTTTACAGATTTTTCTCATTTGGAATTAATGGTTTAGAGGAGACAGTGATTTAAAGTGGGATGGATTTTTTTGCGGCATAATGCATGTACATATGACCGACAGAAGAGTGCAGATCTGATCCTGGGGTCTTTGGAGTGATAATGGGGTGATAATGAACCCCCACCGACGGGCCCCAGATGGTCACCCCAGTCCCACCCCCCGGATGGTCATCGCGTGACCCAGAAACACAGTTCTCTTCCATTGAATTTAACTAGTGTTTTCTTTTCACTGTACGGCTTTTTATTATCATTGCCAAAATATTACATTTGAAATAACCAATTTTAAATGTTCGTCCGTTATTCTTAGCGCGAGCAAAGTCCGTTACCAAAACGGGGGGAAAAAACTTTTCGAATCGGGTCCAGCGCAGCGGACGTGCGAGAGCCCGGTGAACCTGCCGGAGGGACCGTACCATGTCGACCGGGAACGGCTCGCAAAAAAAAAAAAAAAAAAATCTATTTGTGCTTTACGTAAAAATAGTCTAATTCGAATTAAACCCTTCTAATGTGTGAAATTATAGATCAGTATTTTGATGTTTTTAATATAAGCTGGTTTTATACACAACTGTCGCATCACCCCCCCAGTTTGTGACGGTTGATGGTTGAGTCTGACCGCGGGACGCTTGTGGTATCGGCTCTCGGTGGGAGCCACAGCGCCGTAGTTGAGCGTGCAGCGACGTAGGAAAAAATACACTTAAACGCAAACTTTCACGCGTTTAAGGAAGTTAAACACGTTTGTTTTTATTTTCCTTTATCTTAACGCAGGGTGACATCGAAGTGGAAAGCGAACATGTTTTCAAACTAGCCGCCTACACGCTGCAGGTAAGTTAACAGACCGCTTGACCGGCTGAGGCATTTACGGCGACTGTGTTTTTAAGTCTTGTTTTTGGCTAACAAACTTGTTTATGTAAATAAAATAAAGCCGTATCAGTGTGTAGCGTCACACGAAGACCTCAGACAGATAAGCCGTTTCATTCACAGGCTTTTAAGTGAGCACACCCATGAGCTCCTTTAATAAATCCAGCCCGTAATCTGCTCTGTTTACCGGTAATCGCCGCGCAGCACTCATTTCATTAACTCACTCGCTTTACTATCTTAACTAGCGACCCAGCACATGTGAACTGGGCACTTTTACAACAAGACAAGATAATCTGCTAATAGGTTGTTAATTGGTCAACTTTCTTAAATGCCTTACTGCTTATTTTCTGCCTGCTGGTCATTTTTTTATTTTTCATATTTGCCAATGTACTGCCAATTGCCAATGAGTGATATATATTAATATATATTAAATAACACTTTACATCTTAAGTTCTTAAACTGTTCCTCTAACTACTTTATCCTTTGTAAACATCTGTGGGGTGAGCAGCCTAGATGTTTTTATTTAAAAGAAGCACAAAGCGCAGATTTAAATGCACAGTATATATCCACTTTAACGTGATTTATTTGGATCTGCAGGAAACAAAAGGAAACTACACCAGGTAAGGCAGTGCTTTTATTTTGTACATTCATGTTAAAGTGTGACAGGGCAGTAGCAGTAGAGTCCTTCCTACTTTAATACATTTATTTACTTAGCTGATGCTTTTATCCAAGGAAGCTTACACTCTTTAGCTGCTTAGTGAATGCATTGAACCTATTTATACTACTGGGTAATTTTTACTGCCTCACTTCTGGGTAGCTCCCTTTTCCTGGAGCAGAAGCTGGGGTTTGAATTTGGGGCCTTTGAGTGCAAGGCAGTATCTTTAACTGCTGTGCCACCCGCTGCCACTTTTTTTTCCATGAAGCATTACTTCAGGGACAGATTAATGTCACCTGCTTGAGACATTGCAGTGAGTCAAGGGGACTTGCTTATTTGTGCAATGGAGGGTGAAGTTGCGCTTGCACGACTCGTATGCCCCCTGCAGCTGCTTTTCTAATTGTATTTTTGTGCAGGCTGCTGTCCCAACGCACAGAAGCACACGCAAAAATTTCCGAACACTGCAGTTATTTAAGTTAACATTTGCTGAAGGTGTCTTTTTTTTTTTTTCTCAGCGATTGAGACTGTGGGTACTGTAGTGTTTAGGGTGGTTGCCTTTCTGTCTGAAGATCTCAGGTTCAGATGCCACTCCTGCTATAATATCCTTGATCAATGCATTTACCATGAATTCCTAAAGTAAGAATACACTGTTGTGTAAAAGCGTGAAATGGCGAATAGCTGAAATTGTGAAATACCTGGGAGAAAATGTCGGAAGGAAATCTTGTGGTGTTTGAACCTTGGTGCTGTTTTTATTTTAGTCGTTTTAGTGTCATTGAATGAAAGAGTGCGTGTCTTTATTGCAGTGTGCAGACTTGTACTTGGAGCCCTGTGAACAAACACCACCCTGGAAGGTCACAGCTATAAGTTAATGTTTGATGGCTGGGAGTGTTTGTGCATGAAAACTTGCATGACCACATGGCGAGCATGGGAGGTGTAATGTAATAGTATCCATTATTTTGCAGAAAAAGAATGTATTTAATGTGAATATGAACTTTCATCATATTAGTGTTAGGTCTTAGCTAGTGCACTGATACATGATTTAATTTGTGTTTTTGGCTGATGGAAGTATGTGGCAGTCAGACTTAAGGGATTTATTAGTAATGAAAGAAACGTTGTATTACAATTGGAAAAAGTTTATTTTATTTTTTCAATTCTTTTATTTCTTTTCAAGAATTTTATTATCAATTTAGAAGGCTGTGCTGGAAATGGTGTCCATCGGCAGTAATGGAAGGTTGTCCACCTTTGCATGTTCATGAAAATATCATTTCATTGGATGAGGTGTTTATCTCCTTATGTATGGTGTCCTTGATCTCTTGCAATGTCTGTGGGTTGTTCATGTACACTTTCCCTTTTAATGAACCTCAGAGGTAAAAATCAAAAAGCAGTAAAGTGGTTTTACCTTTTCATGCGCCACCCCGTACCTGTCTGGCTAATGATTATACTAGTGGGTAATTTCTTCCCGTAATGTTATCATCTCAAAGAAATGTGGTGTTTTTGCTTTAATGTGCATGTTGTAGTTAGATCTTTGATGGCACCAAAGCACAGTTTACTGTCACTCTACTTACTTTTGTTTGGGCAGCAGTTTTTTGAGAATAATAGCTTTGTTAAAGAACAAATATGGGAGGTCTGGTTTCTTTCATATTGTTTCTATTTCAGCTACTGACACAGAGAACAGTTTTATTTATCTAAACGTGTTGCTGTGTCAGCTAGTATTGGGGAGAGTGGGGATTAGTGTACAAAGGTGGAACCTGGACATTTCCCACCTGGCAGAATCCTAACTTATTGTTTGCAACAGGGCTTTATTCATTCAGTGTATGCTGATGTACTAAACGGCTTCATAGTTCATTTTAAAATGTTCCACTGCAGTTTGATCAGTGTACTGTGATTTCTGACATTGTTTTATTAATATCAGTTCCCTTAACTAAGGACTTTGAAGATTTGTTACTTTAAGCATGGGCCTAACTTTTGAGGATCAGGCCTCTAGGGAGGTGAGTTGCAGTACTGTCCTACCAGGGACAAAAAAAAATGATACAGATGAAATGGTTGGTCTTTGTAGAAGAATGAAGGGAGGGGAGATTATCATGTTCCCATATGTGAGTGCAGGCTTCTTTCCTCTTCTCTCCTGCCCTTTGTTTTCACTCTTGCGGGTGAAAGTTCATGGGTCCTCCTCATTAAACCTGTGTCACTCTTGGCACGATACATCAAGGACTCTGAGGCCCTCAGATTAGATGTGTGGGAGTTGGGATCTGGCCCATGTGGTGGGAAGTTAGCAGCACACTAGTCTCTCCCATTACAACGGACATTCAAGTATCTGGGGGGGTGTTAAAATTATCTTCTGCCCTGCCTGTCCTGTACTGTCCTGCAGCCTGTCTCCATTTATCTGTGTTCCAAACTCAAGCCTAATTTGAGCTATTACTCATTTTGCGACAAGGTATAGATGGAGAATCTTAAAATGTATTCTGTACTAATGGAAGAGGATGATTGAGAGGAAAAATAGTCAAATGAGTATATTTGCCTATTTTTCCTAATAAAATGTGCACATCTTTTTCATTTATGGAGGGTTTATTAAACAAGAGTAGTGCTTTCCTGAAGTTACTTTTGACCACCACTGTGCTACACCTTGCTCTTTTATTACCATTCAGCTGATCACCTTTTAGCTATTACCAGATGTTATTTCCTCTCCCAGTGGTGCCACATCAACAAGAAGCAAGTGCCCCCCATATCATTGCCTGTAGTGTTTTTTTTTTTTTTTTTTTGTGTTGGGCCATCAGTGGAAACTCCCAGCAGTAGTGCTACTGCTGAAGCACCCCTGACTCCACTTGCCTAGCGGGTTTGGAAGATAACCTTTGTAGGCTGCAACATAGCAGACATTTTAATGAATTCCAGATTGGTGATAGAAGAGCACTAAAGTGTTTCTCAGGAGATTCATACGGAGCTGCCTCTGGAGAGACTTTGTCTAATCAAATGCATATAGTTGCCACTGTGATCAAAGACTGCTCTCTGTCAGGAGTCTTCTGGGAAGGACTACTTTTAAACCAAAGTTTGATCTCTTAACTTTAAGAATTATTGTCTTTTAGTCACTAGAGTAGCCCCTGGGTTGTAAGGAGCTTGTGTTGAAATTCATATTTCTCAGGTATCTGCTTGTTTTATTTTGTGGTTGTTGTGTCAGAACAGTATAGAATGTTTACGATTCAACTGGAAAAGCCCACGTTCCTCGGCTGAAATGTTTAGTCTTGCTTTTGGGGAAAGTTCCTGAGGGTTAATCAGCATCTTTTTAACACTGCAGTGTCAGCTGCTCATCCTGAATGGTCTTTGTTTATCAGGGCAGGGTGCTGGCCAACCTGGTGGAGCAACGGCTGAAAGCATTTTGCACTGCTCTCCTGGTGAATGAATGATGGAGGGGGACACTGGCAGTGCCAACCTGCCAGGTTTGCAAAATCCAAGATTTTTAAATATCAGACTGAGATTTAATTCATTTGAGCTCTTGTGTGATAGAGGATGATAAATGCTGTGTTGAATTTGTATCATTGATTTATATTGTGGTTCATATTTGGGTAGTATGTTATTCATGTTTAAGAGCAGCGGCCATCTTTAAGTGTGAACAAACTGAGTTGGGCATGTTTTGATGCTGGAAGAGAGTGATGTGAAGCACAGGAGGCGGTCAGGTCAAGTGGCTTGTATTACTGAACTTGATCCTGTGACTGTTGGATCATAAAGGTCTTTAACTTTCTTTAGTGCCCGGATTGGATATGCCATCCACAGGCACTGTGTTGTAGGATGAGTCTTTCTTGCACAATTTAGATGTGAGGGGGAAAATCACTGCATTCATTATTGCAGCGTTTCAGTGTAAGGTGGAGACTCGTTTCTAGCATGTCATTGTACATTTATACATAATTATGTAGTGAGGTTATACTTTCTACCTGAAAGGAGATGTAATAAGAGGAAGTGGCTCACCCTGTGAAATATCTTTCTTTTGGCTAACTCTGTTGCTTTTTGTTTAGCTTTTCTTGCTGCCTCAGTGTTAAGTTCAGATATCAGTTTACAGAAGTGTCAGTCCTGTGTTGCAACATCACTTAAGTCCATTACCTGACCTTAAGCCCATCAAAATGTATGAAGCCTCTGACCTATAAAAATTATCGGTCTTGTCATGTTTAGTAGAACAGTTCCGTGTGCTTTCTGATGATGACCTGAGTGTGTATCTTTCATATAGTGTTCATGTACTACTTCAGGAAGTGATGTGTCTATAAAATCTGAGATCATCATTAATTGAAAATTAGTATAAATATGCTGTTTGTTTTTTGAATGCTTGTTGTATGGGTGCTAGTTTTATTTTTATGACGTTATAAAGGTTATTTGATAGATTTTATCAGAAGGGAATATTTAAATAGCTAACTTTTGTCAGTAAAAACTGGTATTCTAGTAGAACTTAAAGGAATTGTCCATTTCATTGCGCATACAAAGAGAACGCATGCCTTGGCAAGAACATGCATTTTATGTTTGGGTTCCCCTTCAAGCAGATTTACTGTTGACATAATTTAGGCCTTATCGCTAGCTCAAAAGAACTTGGCACAGCATAAATGAAGGTTAACCACAGTTTGTGCCATGTGAATCTTCAAAGCCAACTTAAAATTCGGGACTTAAAAATATTTTCTGCTGTTTTTGATTATACTTGCTTTTAGGCTAAAGATTTCAGTTCAATTCAATTTTATTTTTATATAACGCTCTTCTCACTGCAGTGACACAGAGTGCTGTACAGACGTGACAGGGGTAGTATACGTGTACAGTTTGTATCTGGCCACGCAGGAGAGGAAAACAAAAAACTCCATTCTACAAGTGAATAGGAGAAAAATAAACCTCTGGTGGTCCATGTGCCAGTGGAAGCCCACCCCTCCTGGGCATTCTATGCATAGGTAATAGCCAGTTCATGATAAGTTAATAAGAGTTGTGGTTTTTATCAATGTGGTATATGGGGTATGGTATAGTTAGAGTTCCAGTTCACAGTCAGGCACGGCCTCCTGTGTCCGCAGCGTCTGAATTGTTGTAATTAGCTTGATCCGATTGATCGACTTACTGGCTGTCCCCTTCATATGTTCTGGTCCAGCGTCCCATCCAGCCCAGTCTATTCACACTGCGAGGCGACCTGTAACACAAATAGCTCAGAAAACATAGGGGGCATTAGGCAAGGTGCATACTCAAGAGGCTAGGCAATGGTCATCATGCATGATATGCTAGATCAAAAAGGTAGGTTTTAAGACTAGATTTAAAGAGAGTTAAAGAGGTGATAGAGCGTAGTTCATCTGGCAGACTATTCCAGAGTTTAGGGGCCATGTGGCCAAATGCATGTCCGCCTACCGTAACTTTGTTGATCCTCGGAATTGCCAGGAAACCTGCTTCCGATGATCGAAGGCTTCAACCTGGAATGTAATCCTCAAGAATTTCCTTGAGGTATGCTGGTCCAGTCCCTTTCACTGCCTTATATGTTAGTAACAAGATTTTGTAATCGATTCTGAATCTGACTGGTAGCCAGCGCAGAGACTGGAGGACTGGTGAGATGTGGTCGTATTTATTGGTTCTTATAACTATTCTTGCTGCAGCATTCATTGTTATCTGTAGCCTGGAGATTATCTGAGAGGGGTAGCCAGATAGAGAGTTACAGTAATCAATCCTGCTTGAGATTAAGGCGTGGACCAGTTTTTTGGTGTCCTTTCTCTCCAAGAATCGCCTTAGTTTAGCTATATTTCTTAAATGTAGCCAGTACGACCTTGTTAAGGCTGCTGTATGAGACACGAACGACATGTTTGTGTCTAGGAGCACACCCAATTCCCTTACAATCTGAGATGTTAAAATTCAGGCTGTTGGATTCAAAGAGAGATACGATTTCACTGCGGGCTGCATTGCTAGCACCCACCAGAAGGACCTCAGTTTTGTTGGCATTTAGGGATAAGAAATTGTTGCTCATCCATGCCTTTAAGTTGTTGAAGCAGTTTATTAAGAGAGAAGGTGTTTGTAGTTCCCAGGCTCAAAAGAGACATACAACTGAGTATCATCAGCGTATGAGTGAAGGCTAACCCTATGCCTCCGAATAATATCACCCAGTGGTAGCATGTAGATGGAGAATAGTAATGGACCCAGAACTGAACCTTGGGGTACACCATATTGCACAGTTGATGTGACTGACACAGGACTGTCAGCTGACTGTGACACATAGTGTTTGCATTCAGAAAAGTATGACTGGAACCACCTTAGGGTGATTCCTGACAACCCGACCAATGTTTCCAGTCTGTCAAGCAGAATGGAATGGTCAACCGTGTCAAACGCAGCACTCGGGTCTTAAAGCATTATGACTGAAATCTGGCCAGAGTCTAGTGAGACAAGGATGTCATTCACTACATGGGTTAGAGCTGTTTCTGTGCTACAGCCTGGGTGGAATCCTGACTGGAATTTTTCAAATATATTAAACTGATTAAGGTGACTTTGTAGCTGGGAGGATACTGTCTTCTCCAGGATTTTAGAGATTGGTCTAAAATTAGTTGTGAACCAGTATGCCAATATTCACTGTCTAGATAACAATTTTGCAGCCATCAACACACTGATTTTTCTTATTCTTAAGTGGCATCGTCACATGATTCTCAAAGGGTTACCCTTAGAGATACATTTTTACCTGCAGCAGTTGTTGCCACTGTCCTTGTTTGGCATCTGTGTTAATGTAGTATCATAGATCTTGAAGTGGAGGCGCATCAGATTAGATTTCTAATGAGCAGGTCTTTCAGTGAAGGACAGGTTTGTAAATTCACGACAACAGTTGTCAGTTGACTTATTTCTGTTTTTTTGCAGTGACGAGAACACTAGAGTAGACCTGAAAAAGCTGCCTACACTTCCTACCAAGGTCCTGAAGGAGCATCCATCGCTTGCTTACTGGTAGGTCCTGTCAGTCATTGCTGGTTTTAGGTTATCTAATGTAGAAAAATGTCTAATTTCTTTTTGTTTGGTAAGCAGACAACTTTTTGGAAGGTTGTTTGGGGAGTACCAACAGCTTTTTTTTTTTTTTTTTTTTTGTCGTGCTTAGATGTAGAAAATATAGGGGATTTTTAAAAATAATACCTTTCTCAAGGGTGCAGCACTTTGTTTTGCACCATGTATACTAAAGACTGTTTTGGACTTGAGGACTTAAGGATTGTTTGTGCAGATCATCATGTGTTTAAAGAAGTCCTCCACATGGTCTTGTGGGATTTTAATCCTAATGCGCAGTTCTTTAGACTGACCTTAAATGTCCTTTTGTGCCTGACACAGAATAACACTGTTGCACCTTGATGCTCAAGACAACAATTAAATTTGATTAGCCGCCACAGGCACCCCAGCTCAGATGGGCTGAATTAATTAAGGCCCTCTGTTAATATCATCTGCCTGAGGTCTCAGGCTGTCGGTGATGTCCTGACGTCATGGCTCTTGGCCAGGGGTATAATGAAGGGCCCCTGTGCAGCTCTGGGTCATGTTTTTGGGGCCACTGGGAGCCATTCCCCATGACAAAAGGCAGCTGGAGCTAGATCAGTGGCGAGATTGGAATCTAAAGCTGTTGGTCCTTGGGTGTGTGTGTGTGTGTGTGTGTGTGTGTGTGTGTGTGTGTGAGACAGGTGTACGGACAGCTACGGAATGTGGCATGTTCTTGTTGCATCATTCAGACAGCTACCATTTTGTGGGTGCAACAAACTTAGAGCTGACACTGTTACTGAGATGTTGAGGTATGCTTCTGGTTCCCTGTGCCCGGGAGATGTCTCAGTCAAGGTGTTCTGTCCTCTCTTCACAGTGAAGACAGAGTGATAGAGCATTACAAAAAGCTGAAAGGACTCTCTCGAGGACAAGCTATTGTGCAGTAAGTAGAATGGTTCATTTATCTGTGTGGTAAGGGGAGCATATAGAGGTTACCTAGTAGCACTTGTGCTCCATCTGCTGTGGACTTGCACTGAGGATGGTGGAATTTCTTGTTCATTTAGCAGCTCTCATCCAAGGTAAATGTAGCTTATTCTTCCTCTCAAAGAGCTTGAATGAAAGTCAGCTGTTACAAATTCAGCTTGTGTTCCTTGGTTGATCAGTCATTGTTCCCTTTCTGCCAATGTTTGGGGAAAAAAACTGATATCTCTATTTCTAGTAACATTCCCTCCCCTTAAATATATTTAACGATTTATAATTAAAAGAGGGGCAAAAAACCTTTTGTTTCTCAGTTGAATGCTAAGTAAGAGTCCTGTAAGTTGTACAAGGATGTTCGAACTTTAGTAAGGGTATTTTTTTGTTTTTTGTAGGTATTTGACTTTGGTGGAATCCCTTCCGACATACGGTGTTCATTATTATGAAGTAAAGGTAAAAATGTATTGCTCTGTACATTTTTAACAATTTAAGCTGTCTTAAACCAGGAGATGTCCTTATCAGGGCTTTTTTAAACTTTTTCGTAACAAGTTTTTCTGACCTGAGTTAATTCTGAATATCAGATTCCTGAAACGTTGAGAGACACAAGGTAAATGTGGTATTAAAACATTTAATTTTTTTCTGCTTTATTATAACTTGACATGCATTTTTGAAGAACAATATTATTTTTTAAGATCATCTTTACTTAATTATTGTTTGTGCATATGTTTCTTAAATAGAGAACCTTTTTTTATAGTCACCTGTAACAGTCACCTGTTAGTCCAAGGTATTTTGCGCAGTCTCTAAAATGAGCTGTTAATTTTTGTGCAATTCAGATATATTAGTACTATTTGTAGGTAATGTATTCATTGTAGAATTAATTTAAATTTTTTTCCCTCCATTTGATGTATTGTTTTAATGGGAAATTTTCTCCTTAATAGGACAAGCAAGGAATTCCCTGGTGGCTGGGAGTTAGTTATAAAGGCATTGGCCAGTATGATTTACAGGACAAGCTAAAACCAAGAAAGGTACTACAGATGGCTTTTTTTCTGTTCTTTTTTCTTGAGTTTGCACCATTCAGTGACCCATCTCATCACTCTCCATGAGGTAGTTAATTTTATACCCAACTGTAAATGAAGGCCACAAAGCATTTATGGTCAGTGCTCTAATCGAATGAGAGAAGTGGGTGAGCCATGCTGGGGGTTTAAAGATTGTCTGAAACATCAGGGGTTAAGCATCACGAGGGCTTCTTCTTCCAGTGTCTTTAGTATGCACGCTTCAAGAAATGATAACTGTATGTCAAATTGTGCTGCAACAATAATGTAGCTCAACAGTGGTTAAATATATTAAGGTTTAACTTAGCTAAGATCAAAATAACACATTAAAAGGCAGATAATTTCCAGTATTTTATTTTTAGCAGTATATATATCCTTGCCCTCATCATGGTGTGAAGCTGAATACCACATCTTGCATCCTGGGAGCTCTGGCTTCTTTCCTGTCCTGCCTTCTAGTTCTTGGTCTACTGCCAAACATTAGGTCTCAGTGTCCACTGCCGGGTATGTGCCTTGCCTGTTAGGGTGGAGAGGGGGGACCTCAGTTGTAGTTAGCTGCAGTACGTGTGATGAAGACTTGTAAAGGGACAAAACTCTCCTGCATTTATCAGGGTGTTCACATTTTTGAAAGTTTGATGTCCTGTTATTAAACAGCCTGTCACCTAATGAATATTCAGTTCACTTCCCATCAGGTTTGTGGCCTTTATGTTCACTGTGAACCCCTAGTAGCCCCCCTTACACACAGCATGCAGAGCTCATTATGCAAAGCTGTCTGTCATTGTGTTTCTCACAGAGAACAAACAATTGATCTAACAATAAAACACAATTACCTTAGCAGGGGTGCTAAAAGTACCCCCTGAAGACCCTGCTGCTTTAGTTTATCCCATAAGGGAATGGTAGGGTTTTTGTATTTGGATGTGTATATTTCAAAGGCAATTCAAAGTCAGTGTTTATAATGGATTTTGTTTCATAGCTTTAGTTCATCTGACTGCTCATAGTTTGTACCATTAAAAAAATTTGTAGGTAATATTTCCTGTGCACAGATGTTATTATAGAGGTGTCTTCTCAGCAGTGTAACCATAACAGCATTCAATATTTATACTATTGTGGTTGAAAAAATGATCCAATGAACAGGACATAATTGGTGTAGCAAGACCGTGGGGGAAATATCATCTGCATGTCTAGACCTGACGCAATTACTGCACATAATGTAGTGTTTGTTGGTGGTTTATTAAAGATGGATATTAAGGTCCTGAAGTGAAGGAGTGATGATATATATAGTCATGTGGCAAAGCATTCAGCACATAGTGTTGTGGTTTTCCTGTGCTGCTGGCTGTATTCATGTGGGACAACCCTGTTTTCTACTGCTCTATGGTCTTCCAGCAGAAAGAAAGCTGCATTGCAGTACATGAGCTCCCCCCCCCCCCAGCTGACTGAGCTGTAGAACATCCCTTATAATGGAGCTAGGGAAGTAAAATGGCTTTATTATTATTTAAAGGAATGCTGGAGGAATTGGAGAATCCCCAGTTTTTATGGTGTGGCCCATCTTGTCCATGCTGAGGAGCTATTTGTCATCTTTACTACATTTCAAACATGGTGCTGTACTGAAAATTCACAACTCATCGCAAACCTGTTTGTGTAGTGGAGACGTGATGAAACCAGTGTGGGGTATGCTGACCTTTGTCATACATTCCCTGGCAATAGAACTGATAGTAGCTTCGTTCATTCAGGACTAGCCTGGAATCAAAGAGACTGAGACCTGCTCCAAGCCTGTCCCTGGCATTTGGACTTCTGTCACTCTCAGTTCCTCCAGATTGACCAGAGGGATAAATCATCTGGCTGTCTACTTGGATCCATCTGCTGTGTGTGTGTGTGTGTTATAGTCCTGGGGGGGGACATGTGTAACACTGACATGAAATTTTAATTTGTAAATTCTGCAGTTGTGCTTGTTTCAGTGCATTTTTGTCAATGTTTATATTAATTGTCTAGTTCAGGCAGATACTGTGGAAAGTTACTGCTAAACAAATGCCTAAATTCTTTTCTCGAGTAGTGCTGAGTGCATAAATGAAAGGGCTAACCACCCCCCCCCATACAGTATATAAATATGGAATGTGTTGATGTGTCACATCCTGCACATATTTTGATAGTCCCTTCATAGTCAGTCATGTGGGAAATTCAGTAATACTTCAACACAGGCCCTTGAGTCATGCTGAGTGGGAGTGAATTCTGTTGCTTTCTTCTAGCTGTGGTTTAAGTGGGAGAACATACAACTGTGTACCAAAATGTAGAACTTTTGAGGTACTCCTGCGGTATTGGTGTGAGGCTGTGTTGTGTATCAGCTGGAGTTGCTTTACAATGCCGCTCATCTTCTCTCCATAGTTCCACAAAAGGCAAGGAACAGTTCTGCAGTATTAAGGAAACGATGTAACCAGAGATAACGCACCAAAGAAATTAAAGAACTGTTTGGTATTTATGAATCTAATGTTTCCACCAGCTTTTGAGGAATAGCTCTGGAATAGGGTCCAGGCCTGGAGCTCTGTTAAAGGATCTTATAATTCAACTATTCTCATGGACATACAGTTTCATAGGCTTGAATGGACTATTAAGGATTGATATTTTCTCTCTGATTTTTATCCTAGCACAAGCTAAGGCTTCAGGAGGGTCTACTATGTTTATTTATTTATTTTTAAAAATAAATACTATGACACAAAACCCCATACGTCACAAATCATTTGTAAAATAGTAAAGTATCTACAGGCAAATTTGTTTTTCACTTTGTAATATTTAATTTAATGTCAAAGTTCTCTAGGTTGGTGGAGATCCCCCCCCCCCTCCCCACTGACACTGTGTCCATATGCTGTAAAGTTCTCTGTCAGTTAGACTCCAGGGTTGTCCATGTTTTCCCACAGTGCTACTGAAACTGGTCATTAATGATTAGACAGGAATTGTGGATTCCATGAATATTTCACCTGGGAGACAGTTTTGTTGGTGGGGGGCAGGGGCGAGGAACACGGACCAATCTGGACTGAGCACTGCATTCAGAAAATACTTTCTAAAAGAAAGAAAACCAGAGTGTCAGTGCTCCAGCAAAGACTAATCCACCAGCTATGAATATTTACACCAGGCCAAAAAGAAAGTAAATTGTTTCTTCCCGGGACGGTCAATAGCAAGAACGGCTTTTTGTTCTTAGAACCAGTTGTGCAGGTTTCTCTGTCTAACTCTAAGCTGAGTAGCAGAGGTGGGCTTGGCCCGTGAGATAGATGGGGAGTGAGAGAGCCCGGAGCACAGCACAGGGTAGTGCTGATCCACCCAAATGTGTGTGAGAGAGACAGAGCGAGCGGGAAGCTGCTAATGTCAGATTAGAGAGCCTGTGGGTGGAGCCTGCACCACAGAAACTCTTGCAACACCTTTTGGGTTTTCTGAGAACAGATGAGAGTTTTGTTAAAGGAAGCATACTGGCCCAGCTCATTTGCAAGGTGTTTAAAAGGCAAGGAACTGGTGGTAAGCATTCCATTGAGTTCTTTCTATTATCTAGCCTATACATACACTTGCTGATGAAGTACAAATAAGTATATTTATTTAGAATAAAGAAGCTCTGTTTGTCAGCACGTTTCCTTACAGCCTGCTTGAATTTAGCAGTTTCATGAAGGTGTCAGGAGTTGATATGATAGTCTTTGACATGGGAATGAATGGTCCATTTGAGAATTTGTAATATAGGTTTAATCTGTTTTACCTTTTTGAGTATTTGCCTGTATGACTGTTTCTGTGTGTGAGGTTGGTATTTACTTGTACCTGTGAGGCTAGTACCATCTAACTTATTGTTAGAAGCTCCAAGTCTCTTGAATCGCCAGTTCTTGCAGATATTTCTCTTGGGCTACACCCTGTGTCCTGAATTTTGTGCCCTTTCTGTAGGGCAGATCTGGAAAAAATGGTTGTCTTACTTATCACAGAGTTCCCCAGTTTTATTAAATGCTAAGTTTGATGGGATGCAGTTACATTTTTACACAAGCTAGACTTGTGCCAGTTGCATTTTCAAAATCACCAGAATGTTATTTTGAGACCGGGAAGTAGCAATTCTTGTCTTCCCCAAAACACATCTGAATAATTAAAGCTTTGAGGTCTGTAGTTAAACTTAAAGATCTTAAATGTTGGAAAAGTTGCATATCGGTTAATATGGCCATGCAGCTTTGTGTAAAGTGGATGTTTTGCTGCAAAAATGTTCTAAAAAGCCCATAACTTCACTTAATATAAATGTTTATTTTTCTGCATTTGTGCATCTGTTTCTGGGATGTCTATTTCCATTTGTTCATTTAATCAGATTTGGTCTCCAAAATGACTTGAATGTAATCTAGTTTAAAAAATTTAATCCATTTATACACCTGGGTTATCCCCCCTTTCCACTGGAGTAGTTCAGGGTTGGTACCTTGCTTAAGTCCAAGTTCAAAGGCAGCAGCTTAACGCTGTTGTAGCTACTGTCCGACATGCACTCATATAAAATGTATGCTCATTTTCCCACAGTTGTTCCAGTGGAAGCAACTGGAGAATCTTTATTTTCGGGAAAAGAAATTTGCTGTTGAGGTGAACGATCCCCACAGGTTAGCAGAAATTGAATGAATGGATGGATGTTTGTGTATTATTACATTAGGTTGTCAGCTATTGATTTTAACTTGATTTCTGTACTATTTCCCGAGCATGTTAAAGTGGAAAAATTTAATTTCGTAAACGAATACCTGTTTACTGTAATCTGATTTAGATCTCTAGCTGACAGCAGTTTTGACAAAAAAATAAAGCATGAAACTCATTTCTGATTATGTTTCCAATAAAATTACATGCTTATGTTCTTATTCCTTGCTGTGTACAAGCTGTTTTTCTTTTTTAATTGAACTAAGTGTATCTTACTTGGTGACAAGGCAGGAAGACTAAAACTGGTCAGAAATATGCATGCATTTACCTTGTAGTTGATGACTTAATCCTACTTTTCCAATAGATCCCTTCCCCAGAGAAGTGTTTGTGAACTTGAAGGTAATTGTGCTTATGAATGTACCTGCAGGAGGACTGTTTCCAGACGCACATTTGGGCAGGCGGGCCTGGTTATTCACACATGGTATGCTAGCCACTCTTTGATCAAAACTATATGGGCTATGGCTATCAGCCAACACCAGTTCTACCTGGACCGCAAGCAGAGCAAGGTGAGCTCCCCATGCAGCTTTCTGCACATGGAGTCCACAGCACTCTCTGCATTCACTTCAGTTCGTCTGTGCTTTACATTTTGTTTAGCTTAGCAGTTGCTATTGTTACATTTGATGTAACCTGGCCAAGTAGTATTGCTACACTGTTCCCCTTATATTCTCTGCTGCTGTCCTCCTCTTTTCTGTGTAAGCTCATTTATGCTGATCTTAGTGCTGTTTTGCATTTTTTAGAGGGGGGAATGCTTTTTTTGATAAATCAAATTATTTTCTGTGCTGAAACATCTGTTTTTTTGGATTGTTTGGTTTGAGAAGTTTTGGAAGAAAAGCAAATTAAGGCCCATAATGAATTTTTACTGCGGTCATTTGATAGGACTGAATAGTTGTTGGGGTAGCAGAGCAAATGGACCCACTCTCTGCCTAGATGAACCAAATCAAAGAGTGTGGGATATTTAACAGCTTTTTATCTAAAAACTCTGCACCACTCTGGTTGTAATGAAATGAAATTTCATCCACTGTTGTCCTTCCCTAGGCCAAAATAAACACAGCACGGAGCTTGGGTGACATTGCCATGGATCTGACAGAAGCAAGTGCCCCCAGGACAAGTAAACTGGGAGTTATGGATAGCAAAGACAGATTTATCATGGCCAGCAATGGTAGCCTTGTTTCAGCAGGTAAGTGTTTTTTAGTATTTATTTTCCCAAGTGGCCAAAATGGATGAGGTGTATACAATGCCTGCACCTCCTCACTTGCCTGGTGACTGCAAGTGTCAAAAGCTTTTTCCTGTCCTTAGAACTAAACAGAAGTCAAATAATGGATATGTATCACACAGGCTCTGCTGATTCTGAAGTAACTGAGGAGCAGAAAAAGGAGAAGATCACAGAACTAAAGAAGAAGGAGAAGGAGCTGCAGGACATCTTAGCTCAGAAGATTGAAGAACTTAAGAAAATCTGTCTGAGAGAAGCTGTACGCTTTGCAGACCTGTCTGATTTATTAAAAATTCATTTTTATTTAATTTATAGGGAAGCTGGAATTTGAACTGATTCTTCATTATGTTTTGTGTTGCCAGGAACTAACAGGTAGACTTCCAAAGGAGTATCCTTTGGCCTCTGGAGAGAAACCCCCTGTGTTCCACAGAAGAGTGGGAACAACTTTCAAACTAGACAACGTTTTTCCTCACGACCAGGTTAATACTCGAGGGGGATTATGAGCCTTACGTCATATGTTATGTCCACATTACTCTGTTTGTGCCAATGAAGTACCTGTCCTACTTAATAGTTTTATTAAAATTTTTAGATATAAAATTTGTAAGTACTGCTTCTCTTTAAAGTAAATCATTGTAAAATTGTCTAAAGTTGTAAATCACTTTAGACAAAACTTTCTAAATAAAGGCTAAAATTATTAAGTGAACGTTCTTCCTGTGTAGATACTTGACCAGATGATGACAGATGTGTTTCCCTGCAGGATTCTCATTTGAGGACCTTGGAGGGCCGCTTTGCCTTGCAACAGAAAATTGTGGAGGCTGCAAAGAAGTTAGCTGGTGAATCAGAGCTTTGTAAGACAGTGAAGAAAAAAAGGAAAAAAAACCTGCTGGATGCCATGAAGAAGCTCCAGGACATCGAGAACGAAATCAATGAGTTCCGAATTAAGGCAGGACAGCAGCCCACACAGAGAGCATCCTTGATCATAGCAGGTGCAACACCTATATGAATAAAGTTGATTTCAATATCTTTTTTTTTTTCCCCTCTGTCATGTGGATTAATTGAAGGGGTTTTTTAATCATTCTCCTTTTTGCTTGTCTGTGCTGGTATGAAAGAATGCCTTTGAGTATATTGTTTCAGTTCTGCTTCTGAGACACCACTGATTTATGTGTTGTTTCTGTCACTGCTTTTAATTAGACTCAAAGTCTATTTTAACATGCTCACAAGATCTGAGTACAAAGGCCACAGGGAGCATAATAGGTACATTTTCCCAGCCACTTCTGTAGTTTTGACTTCTGGCCTCTCTCTTGCTTTCAGATGAGACCCTACCTTTTGAGTTGAACTCTTTTGGTGACAGCTTGACCATAGAAGATGGTAAGTGCACCATCACCTTGTGATATGCACTACTTGAATGACAGTGGGCCAGTATCCCTGACACTTTATCTTTCCTGTTTGACCAGATGAGCCAGTTGAAGCTCAGAGGCAGCGGTCACGCTCTGTTCAGTATTCTTCTCAGTCTTCAGAGGTCCTCGACTACCACCCTGATCGCCGAGCCTCAGCCAATGACCAGCACCAGGATGTGGGCTTTAGCAGGTAGGGCTACCCCATTCCTACCAGCAGATAAATTGGTTTTAAGGGTCTCTTGTAGCAGCCAGTATGAATCTAGCTGAGGAAGGGAAGAAATCAGGACTGCATTCCTTTCAGCTCCCTACAGCTACCTTTACAGTCTCACCTTATCAGCTCAAACACTGTTTGAGTTTAAAAATAAACATGTTGCTGCCTGACCACAGAGGCGTAGGCAGCAGTGGCAAGAAATGGCAAGAGACACTGCTCATGGAACATGTCAGACAAAATGTGCAGTGGAGCTAAAATGTACAGGAATGCTAACAAAATGTGGTCCTGTTTTTTAAAAAAAAAAAAAAAAAAAAAACAGTATTCATTACATTAACAACTATAGTACCTCAATCTTGTGTGCATTTATTAGTTTATTGTAAGTCTTAAAGGCTTGCATGTGTGTTTACCAGTTAGTGCTTGAGATTTAGTTTGAGGCGGAGGTTGCTGTGCTGTAAAGCACTGTACCCTAAGGAAACAAGCACTGTTGTCTGTTTTGCAGATTAGGCTATAGTGATGTCCAGAACTCATACTACTACAGAGAAACGTTGTCAACTCACAGCAGCCCATGCAAGCCAGCTTCCAGGCAGCCTTGTGACACCCGCAGCGTACCTCAGACTCCTGTCATGACTCGCAACGCATACAGCAGCACCCAGCTGAGGTAGGTGGGCGGGGCAAGAGCATAGGCAGTTAAGAGATGGCCTAGGGGGCTGACTGTGACTGATGGTGATCCACACTGTATCTTGCAGGTCAGAAGAGAGCCCTGAGCACTTCCGGCAGCGCAGTGGCAGCTTGGAGTCACAGTGTCGCCTAGAGTTGGAGGGCAACTCCCGGAGGCCTGGTTTTACCTTGTCCCACCCCCGCCGGAGCAACAGCACAGAGGTTCTGGATGATGGCTCCTCCTACACCAGCCAGTCAAGCACGGAGTATAGCACTCCTGGCAGTGCCAGCTCCCGGACACGGGACCGCCGTCGCCACAGGCAATGTAACATCTATGCCAATGCAGGCAGCATGCCCAACCTGGCACAGAGTGACTCGCGACACTACAACTGCCAGGCTCAGGCACTCCACACGCACACTGCGTACTACGTGACGGGCTACACAGGCTATTCGTGCTATGCTGACCCGGAGCCGTACTCCAATGCTCCTTACGTGTACGAGAGTGAACTGGAGGGCCACTACAACCTGAACCCTTCATACCAGGCACCCAGCATCCACGGACCTGACCGCTATGGCCGCTATGGCAATGATGAACCAGATGGCCTCCCACAGAACTTATACGCCACCATGCGCCCACCCAGGAGCCGGCCCATGGCAAAGCACCTTCAGAAGGCACTGGTGGAGGAGCACCTGCGGGGCTGGTACAACCGAAATACAGCAAACAAGCAGACAGCCTGCAGCTATGATAGGGGATCTCAGCAGAGCCTTGGCTACCAGACCATGCCAGCTCCCTTTGGACACGCCAGCCGAGCTATGTCCTATGCCTCAGGTATCCAGTCTATGTTCATCTTAGGGTTCTGACTTGATGCATTCCAAAACATTCCTTACATATCAAAATTTTATCTACAAAGCTAATTCTGAGACCTAATCAATCGTATTAATTCTTCCATTAAACTGCTTTTAACTCTGTATATACAGTATCTATCCAAAGTTTGAGTACACCTGGGCAATTTCTGTCAGTGAACTAACCAAATAGTGAAAGCAAGCAATTGACAAGAGGCCTGCATTTCTAGGTATTACTGCAGAATAGCTGGGAAGATGTGACAGCTGCTCTTCTGCTCAAACTTGCCAACTGACTACCTCTTGTGGGGGCATCCAGTTTCCAGCAAATGTACTTAGACTTTTGACTAGTACTATATATTTAATGTTAGTTTGGCAAGCAGGTAGTTAACAGGCAAGAAAATGCTAATAGCATATCTCAGTTCAAATTTCAAAATCTAAACTACGTGGAAAAATAAATGCATTTTAAAAACAAAATGGTTTATTGAAGTAAAGTGTAATTGTGCTACATGGATGATGGTATAGCTGGTTATACTGCCTCATAGTACTGTTAAGTTGTTAGCAATAGTTACAGTATGTTCTCTGAAAGATTTGATTTATTAGAGCAGGAATCTTCAGCCCTGGTGTTAAACATCCAGTGTTTTCTCTCGTTTTTTTTATGCCAAAAATGATACTTGGTTGTGCCCATCTGTGCTTCATATTTGAACTTCAAGGTGTTTGTTTGCTTCATTCTTTGTTTTGAAGTGTCCTCAGCATCTGGTGTGAGGAATTGGCACAGTCACTTATCGGTGGGTCTCACAGATTACGACACCCCTGTGTCACCACAGCAGCCTTACCCGTCGTCCTACAGCACCCTCCACAGCAGGTGAGATTCCTGTGGCTTTATATTGGCTGGCCAGCCAGCTTGTGATCCCTGTGAGCATGACAGTCTGCCTACAGCAAAAGGCTGGTGATGGCAAGAAATCTGAACTGTGGCTTCCTGAGGCCCAGCGATGCATGCGCTTCACTGGTATCCCTCCCCAATGTTTTATCACCCTTTATGGTAGCCTCTAATATTTAGGAAGGATGTTGTGAGTGTGAATGATTACAGTCAATTTGGTTCCTGGGTTAGCTGGCCTGGAATAGCAGCAGCTACAAAGCATGTAGTCAGCAGTATTGAAGCTCAAGCTCTGATGAGAGCTGCTACTCCTGTCTTACTTCATGGCCGCTCTCTTTTAGATATGGCTCCTGCCGCAGCCCCGAGTGCCATCTGCGCTGTGCCTTTACCCCTGATAGCCCTTCCTCCTCTTCCTCTGCTGCCACTTCCTCCATGCTCTCATCCCTTCCACCAACCCCCTCTCCCCTCTCCTCCTCCCATCATGCGGCTGAGCCGCGGGGCTCCAACCCCCAGCAACAGGGCCGTCAAGGAAGCGAGAGGCTTAATAAGTACGCCTATGCTAAGTGTAGCCCTCCATAGTAAGTACACAGCCCAAAGCGTGTGGATCTGCTCATCGCTCTGCCTCACGCTTGCTGTGGTTTGGTCATCTGCCTGTTTACAAGTAAACTTTGTTGGCTCTGCGCAGTTGGCTGTATAAAGTGGTTTTTTTTTTTTTTTTTTTGTGTGTTTTTCCGCTCAGAATGAACTTTTTTTTTTTTTTTTTTTTTTTTGGTCTGTTTGTTTGCTGGTTTCAGCCAATCTCTTCACCCAAATAAACATCCAGAGGTCACATTTCTCTCCCATGTGCCACTGTCTTGTTAATTTCCCAGCATCCTGTTTCTCACTTGGTAGCAAGAGGGGTGCAGTTAGATGCCCCCAGCTATGCTGAGAGCAGACACATATGTGAAAGACCAGTGTGATCACAACCATCATCATTTTCAGATGATTTTAAAATGAAAATGTGACCCCTGCATATTTGATTGGCTGTTGCATTAGCTACTGACACAGTGCTTTGTGTGCCTTTGCTTGTCCAGTGAGTGTGAACATTTTAACCCTGAGTTTCATTCCTTTGAAAGATGACTGGATTTCCATCTGGCAGCGATGCTGATCGTGACTTGAAATCTGAGTTTTCAGTGATCCAGGGTTAAATTGTTGGAAGTGGTGTATTCTCCGCCTTGACTGGTGTGCATCAGTGTCTTGCCTTTGGACAAGGTAGATGTATGTGTTTCTGACCTTTGTGTCTTGCTGTTCCCAACTTTGTTTTGTCAGGTCGTACGTAGATGTGAACCAGCTGGAAACACCTATCAGCAGCGAAATGCACAGCAGTTTGGATCCAGAAGACCAGATGTTGTATTGGCATGAGAACTCCAAACCGGGAACTATTGTATAGGGTGTCACCAGCGACTTTTGTCTTACCACGTTTGTTGTATTCACGTGCCTTGGACTGAGCTTTTGTGTCACGGGGGCGAAGGTTTTTAAAGGAACCAAAGCAGATACAGAGAGGGGATGAAACTGTGCAGCAAAGCAACGTTGGGACAAGTGTGTTTTGTTGACGATTCCATTCTCTGTGTGAACTGCCACCCGGCACATGCCCAGCGGAGCGCAGCGTGCAGACGTGGTTGAATGTCTCTGTGCCATGGCGGTATAAGGGCGGAACATGCATAGCACTCTGAAGAGGACATGCTTGGGTCCACGAAACTGTCAGTACATCGTGGTACGACCAAGATGTGCTGTATACATCTGTCCTCACTGCACTGGAAGCACAGACCTCCTCAGCCTCCCAGTCTGAACTGTCCTGACAGGCTTCCTGTAAGACTTATGGAAGGAGGCATCAGGTGTTTTGCAACAGATGTCGAAACCCGACTGGATTGACCAGACTTGGAAGATTTCTGCAGGTAACCTGTAGAATCCCGGTGTAGTCATAAGTATGTGAACACTACTTTTAAGGCTTGGAATCCTACCAGTTCTTTATTGTTACTGAAATTCCATCAGTATGTCTTGCTTTAGTAACTGATACAGCTGCAGCAGTTGTTCACATTTCCAGTGTGTCACGTATGTCACAATACCTTTCCAGAGGGAATGGTTATGCCCCACACCGATTCAACACTGTTTCCACCATCGTTTCTTTTAACATTAGGTAGTATCTTAAGTGTTTTTTGCATCGCTGACTAAGAAATGTTCAAATTTTGCACATCATTCACTCTAGTACTTAGTACTGTATACCTGAAGAACTGTAAACTACTTTGTATATTTCCATAACTAATTATGGGGAGTATTTTGTTTTCTGTATTTAAGTATTTTCATATACTTACCAAATATCACAGTTGTGTGGCCTATCTTTTCCATTTTAAAACTTTATTAAGGATTAAAGCTCTATTACTCCTTATTTTAACTATCAGTTCAGTTTTTATCTTTTTTAGATATTCATTAGCACAAAAAAGGGACATTTCTAGAAGGTTTTTTTTTTCTTTTCTTTTTTTTTTTTTTTTGAAGCTAGTATTGCATCCCATGCTGGAATCCATGGACTGGTGCTCTTTTTCTCCTGAAGAATTTGTACATATTAGCATTGTACATATATGGTGGGTTTTTTTTTTTGTGTGAAGTTTTTGTTAATGCATGTAATATATGGTAAGAAATTCACTTTGGTAAGCTGGTTCTTAGTATTTGTATTCATTCGAATTAAAAGTGTTTTTTAGAATTGTTACGTATATTTGGGTTTTAATGTGAAAAGCGTCAGCTCTGTTGCTCACTCACATGGACTGAATGACATTTCTCTCCTTTAACAGTAAGGAAGCAGGGAAATCAGATGTGTGCGTCACTTTAGCTTTTGTACTCGTTTACTGTAGTTCACCTACAGTTATGCGGGATAGAATGTCAACGGCAAGTAAGGTTTCCTAGGAACGATCAACCAAGGGAAAGAAACCTCATTATTCTGTAAGGAACTCCATTTGACAAGTGGGATGTTAGTACAGATCCATTTAATTGGTGGAATTAATTTGAGTTGAGCCAAGGTGACTCCTGTCATGACTCCTGCAACGAGGCTTAAAGTAAAGACTAATGCAATAATGAGCATCATTCGATGTCTGAGACCTCAGACCTTAACTGGCGTCAGTCATTCACTCAGCAAAGGCTGGCATCTGAATCTGCAGGGTTTACATCGCCCCTGTGAGGTGCCTTCTTGCTCTGTGAGAACTGCTGGCGTTTGTGCAGTGGGTTGTGTTTTGAAAACATGGCACCTCAGAGCAAATGCTTCTCAGCACAAATTGAGCAGCTGATAACGCTGTTTGAAGTGCGGATGACGAAGGACCAGAGGAACCTACACAATGCCCGTGCTGGATCGTATGGTTAGAGTGCAGTACTGATACATTGTCAAAAGGGAGTACGGGAGTCTCTGAAAATGTGCTGTGGAAGCCAGATGTGTGCAGTGTTAGGTGTGTCCACCGTGCAATTTTTGTTAGCTTCGCTGCAGGCTGTCAGTCATGTTCTCCTTCAACAGAACTTTAACCAGTTTCCAGGGAGTCCGAACCGGCTGCATACCAACTGCAGAACCCCCACACCCCTTGAGTCAGCCAGACCATTAGTTAAGTGTGCACTCTGACTTCTGACCCTTCTTCCCCTCCCACTCAGCTTGGAGCCATGTGATCCTTTTTTTTTTTTTGCCCACTTATTGTTTAACTTACACTTCATGGTTTATTTGATGTTTGTCTTTAGCAGGAGACTGAGCTTGTATGAAAACAGCTTTTGGGAGGGTCCTATAGCTCCCAGGCAGCTCCCTTCTTGCTTGCTGCAAAAACCACTCACCCCCTTCATCTGTCCCAGTGACCTGCCATTCTGCAGTTGCTCCCAGCTGACTGGCACATGCTAAAGTAAGAATGTGTCTGGACCTACCCTCTTTGTACCCTATCTGTGGAGTTTTATTTAGACCATGACTGAGACAACCACAGGCTGGTCACTCAAGTGGAGTCTGACTCCCTCACACTTACTTGCCTGAGAACCCCCTCCCCGCCTGCCTCTCTGCAGAAAGACAGCAATAGCACCTGATCTCATTGTTGGCATTTGGTATAAGGTGGTGGGAGGGCACCGAGGAGGAAGCCAGACGTAGATGAGATTCCACTTCTCAGGAGGGGCAGCTGACAGAATTCCCATTGTGGCAGGCAAGAAAGATCTGGAACGTGTACGTACCCTTGCTGCACTGGATCAACACCAAAATGCCTGCCTGCAGGGACCAATCCCCTGGTATAAAGACAAAAGGTTGTGTGGGAGCGACATACTGGACAGCTGCAAAGGGCTCAGGGCAAAAACCTTCACTGCACTCCCATGTAGTGTTCTCCCATGCCGCACTATGCAGACTCCTGCTTGTACGTGTCAAAACCACAGTAAGAGGGTAATAAATTGTTTCTGGCATGTCACAGATCACTGACTACTCACAGCCAAAGCTGTCATTCAAAACCTCAGGTCACTCCATTTGTCACCTTTGCGGTCCCTGTCAGCACACTCAGCTAATCCATTCGTTTGGTGGCGCTCGAGTTTTTATTTAATGCGCAATTTGTTTAGTAGAATTATCAGTCTTTAGAATGCAAGGCAGCTGTGAAAAACATCTCTTATGAAAGGAGTCCTTCAAAGCCTTTAATCTTTCTGTTGAATTTATATTTTGTGCAGTTACAGGGCATGTAATGGCAGCATTGATTCTGAGTGCTCTGATTTACTACTCCATTAAACAAAGACTCGGGGCAGCGGTGACGGATGTGGAAGACGCGGTGCAATCGAGCTCCCACAAGGAAAGGTCAGGCTTCTATTAAACTGCTCAAAGAGGGTAGAGAACTCTGGTGTGTTGAAAGAGTCTAGTATTGATGAGCGATGCTACAAAACATTGCCTGATCAATTACACCAGAGGCACCTTTGGCTTGCACCTTCCAGCTTTTACCCTAACAAAGGAGGTGAACAAGTCACACCCTTTTCTGATGGGGCTTCTGAAGACAGTTGTGAAACACTGAATGATTATTCATTTCAAGTTTGACATTTGAGAAGAAATGAATTTCACTGTGTTTATTGCCATCGAATTTCCATTCAGCTCCATGGTTAAATTCACTTTGGATTTTATGGAACGTAACAGAACAAGAGGCAGAAACGGAGAGTTCTCTTCATTCGGATGCTGCGGGTGTGCAGATGAACAGTATGAATACCCACTGCGGTGCCATACACAGCTTTAATATGCCTGTTCGAACCAGACCACATTTGCATCTCAAAACACGTTCCACTATTGCCCTTGAATATTTCTCGGTCGTGC
Organism: Heterotis niloticus; assembly: GCA_018136845.1. Classification (NCBI taxonomy): domain Eukaryota; kingdom Metazoa; phylum Chordata; class Actinopteri; order Osteoglossiformes; family Osteoglossidae; genus Heterotis; species Heterotis niloticus. Next base: position 36,257,082 of record CM030888.1, on the reverse strand, counting down.
CAGTTTTTCCAGTTTTGCGTTTCAGACCGACTTGTGAAAATTAAGGAAACGGCTCCAACAAGCAGCTGGCACCTGAGTCACATATCAGTAACACTTGCTGTTAAAACTAAGTTAAACAATTCTCTTTTGGCTCTATTTGTCATTAGATTCAGCAAGATCTGTATTCTGGGAGTTTTAATGGAAAGAGCTCATCAAGTTGCACCCTTAACTTATTCTCATAATGCAAGGCAGCCAAAACCTGGGGATTAGTGCTAGTTGTGAATGCAGTACGAGGAAGTCGGGAATCGATGACTCTGTGTGCTTGACATAGCAACACAAATATTTGCTAGCATGATCATTTTGTTGGAAATACAATAAGGTTTGAAATATTTCTCTTCCTTGTAGAAAAACAAATGTTTTCTCTACAAAAGTAGAATTTTTTTTTTTTTTTTTTAAAGCAGGTTCAGTGGAGCGCCGAAGATGAGCAGAAGCCCATTTTAATGCTTCTGCCATTGTTCTGCCTCAGTTAGGTCATGATTTTCCAAAAGGAGAAACACTTCAGGGCTGGGAAAGGTTTGGTAAACGGAAGACACCAGAAATGTTGCTGTCCTCCAATAACCTTGTGTTAGAAAGTAAATATTCCCCAGCTCTTACTAAACACACATAAAGATGACAGATAGTTATCATCTAAAGAAAAACTAGGAGAATCCGCAAAGGACCCCAAAGAAAGAAAGTGGCTGCATATGCTAATAATGATCATGAACATGGCAGTTCTGGCATTTTAAGGCGATGGCATGGTCAGCTAATGTAGTGCCCCACGTTGCTTAACACTGCCATCTTCACTCCCTCAGCTTGTTCTCCAGAAAGTCCTGAATCTTGTGCAAGTTGTCTCCCTGCTGGCCCAGGGCCTCTAGAAGGATGCCCATTGGCGTCTTCTTGAGGCCGGCACCCTCGATCCGGTTTTCCAGCTTGTTCTTCATGTTGCGCAGACGTAGAGAAGCGTGCACAAAGATCACTGGGTGGAGAGAAATGGAGGGTTATTTGCTTTTTCCATCTCAAAGGTGCCCTCTAGTCAGCTGCCTCCTGAAAACGCAAATCTTGTCTGTGGACCACTTTTCTACAAGTTTTGTACAACATGTTGAGAAGCAAATGCAACCTCCCTAAGAAAATTAAATGGAGAAACTTAAAAGTGATCTTTAACCCAATAGTTGACGCCTTGGAAACCTGTACAGTCTCAGCTGTACTCTGATACTGCAAGGGCCGAGCTGAAGAGTTCCGCCTACTGTTCCACAACGCCCACCTTCTCCTGCCTCTCCCAGACATCTCCTCAGATGACTCAAAGCAAACACAAGGTGGAAGAACACGTTCCACCATCCTGACTCTCCTCCCCTTTGTAACTAACATTCCTGAAAGGAGGTTGGCTTCTGTCATCGTGGTGCAGGATCACCAACCAAATCGAGCAGATGTGTCACCCTGTCTGTGATGATGAATAGGATCAAGGTGGTCTAATGCCATGGGTCTGCACATGCTGACACCCCTGTGGTGTGTCAGGACAAAACATATAGAGACCAAACTTACAGAGCAAGGGGAAGGTGATGCCGAAGAAGAAGACCATGATTCCCCCAAACAGGGAGATGAGGAAGTAGCTGGCGACCATCACAGCCACAACAAAGACCGTGGGGTTCTTCTTCTTGAAGTCCTTGATCATGGCCTTGTTCTCAGCAGCCCACACAAAGCCCATAAAGACCAGGGTGACCACAGCCCCTCCCACCACCATGCCCATGGGGTTCAGTAACCTGCAGGAAGGGATGACACAGAAGATGTTCTGTTCCTTTGCTTTCCAGTGCTTTCTAAACTACGGTAACATGACATCGCCACCGAAAGAAGAAGTGTGCACCTTATCCGGGCTGCTGAAGGGGACGTCTCATGAGTTAGACACTGAGCACTCCCTGGTGGTCATAGATAGTTAAAGAACTGTTCCTATCACAGCACTTGGAGCACGCGTCTGTTTCAGTTGAGATAGCGCAGGCAATGTGTGTGTCACCATGTGGAGGAGCGCGGTGACGTTTGACAAGTTGCAGTACCTATGTCCTCCTTTACACTGAGGAAGTGTACATGTGATGAAATCCGGATGCATCACGATGAGGCATAAAACAAACTAGGTCCAATCCTGGAGTCCCCAGTTCACCCAAAACAAGTCTGTTGTTGAAAGGGGCAGAGCCACTAAATTTAAAAAAAAAAAATTCAAAATGATGTCAAGATTTATCCGCGTGCAGGAATATATGTATAGCTGCACAGACCCAACTTGAGTGAAACCTCTGTTCTCTTTCCCCAAAAATAACACGCTTTCCTGCAACCGCACCTGCGCTTTCGCCAGGCCAGGCCCGTGTTCGTAATCCCCGACGGGAACCCATAGCAGCTGCGTGTCAGGGCCGTCCAACAATCCCAGCTGCCTATAATTAGACGCGTTGGCTCCATATTTCCAGCTGGGGCAGAAGAAAAACCATCATTGCTTGGGGTGACTCATCATACATTCATGCAACTACGGTCATCTTTTTCCAGAAGAAAGTTGCTCTAGATGCAGACTGTTTTAATTTTCTTAGTAAACGAAAATAAACAAAAAGGCTCTGGGGGGTTACAGTAAACAGTCAAAGGTGTCCAAAGGGGGACGGGGCTGTAGTTCACAAAGAGCCCAGACATTCCTAGGCCTTAGGTAGGATGGTGGGAAACCAGGTGGATGCAGCAAACTGGGTCTGAGCTCAGTTTATTAGGCAAGTTGGAGAAGAAAAGAGCAGTACACCAGAGAAAATGTGAAAAAAATTCCTCTGAGGAGTACATCTTGGTGGATGCGATCAAGTAAACAGCAGGGCATGTCCTGGTTGGTGGCTACAGGCTAAATAATCTCAAGGATGTTGGGTCGAATCCCACTTCTGCCGTAGGACTCTGAACAACTCCAGTAAGAACACCCTGCTGTATACATTGGTAAATAACTGTAAGCTGCCATGCAGCAAAACGCTAAATAACAACCAAAATGATAACTATAACAACAACATGCAGATTATCAGGTACCGAAAGCGCTTCCGGAGAGCCTCGATGCTCGAGCACCGCGAAAATCCCTTTAAGTGTCGCGCCACGCAGAGGAGTGGAGAACAAGTTTGAAACTGCGCCGCAGATCAAGACGTTTATCTTTAAGAGCAAAAAGGGTGTTTGTTCTTCCATGTTTTGGAACAACTGCGGCGGCGGAGTGACACGCTCACTCACCCCACGGCGAGGAAGACGAGCAACGCCGCGCTCAGGTAGTTGGTTTGGTAGTAGAGCAGGTTGTTCACCACGCGGTTGTTCCACTTAGCCAGGTCGCGCACGTCCGGCTTGGCGAAGCGCTCCTTTCCCGGGAAGAAGTCGTCCCAGGGCCTCAGGGGTGCGAACTCGACGCCGGCCATGGTTGCCGTCTCTGTCACTTGAGCTGCTAGCGCTGCCGAAGCTGGCGGCGCTCTTGTGACCCAGGCGCGCCTCGCCAGCTTTCGCTTCTCGCGATAGAACCGGAACCCGCAGCCAAAATGACCGGTTTTAGTTCCCCGCTCCCGTAACTACCATATTTACTTTGTATTTACTCTGTTAGTAGGTAGCTGTGTACCCCCGGAGCACTTTTTATGAATCAGTTCTACTAACATTATCAACAGTTAAAAACTTTGCAACACACGTAGAACAGAATCAAGCATCGCAGTATTGGGGGGGGGGGATAGAACATAAACAGACCAAATAAGACAACAAATGCGATTAGATGTCAGCAACAGCATGATTGTAACTAAGATGGGGTCGCCTGAGTTTAGGAGAATTTTAAACCCTTTAAATTATCTCATTCATCATCCATAACGGTTGTACCCTGGTTTAAAATTTCAACGAGACTACAATCCCAGCCGGGAACAGCCTTTAAGGCCTCAGAACCAAACGGCATTAAGCTACACCCAGGATGGGACATCAGTCCGGCGTAGAAAGGACGCACGATGTTTAAAGTAAATAAGTTTAAAGTAATAATAATACATTTTAGGTTGTTCGCCTGTAATAAATTTTTAAAAAAGCTATTCATCATCTACGTTTCCATTATTTCCCTGAAAAAACAATTTACTGGCATATTGGGCTTTCGTTCGGACATACTTTACATGAACAACGTACAAATATGAATACTAAAAATGCAGTTAGAAATAAGTTATACGCACGATTAACAAAGTTATTATTCCGTATGAAGACTGCAATTTTTGATGTGTTGGCTGGGTTTACATTATTTTTAATATAATTTAGCTTCTTAATTGCTGCATTTTTTGTTTGGTTGATAGACCACATTGCTCTAACACTAAATCCAAATACTTCTTAATCTTATCAAAATGCTGACGCCGATGCAGCCGTGAATGCCGGCGGTACAGGTGAATTAACGGACTCGGCACTGATTGGTTCAGCCGGTTTTACGTCACTTAGGGGCGACGTTGGCTCCTGAAAATATGGCGGATGCAGAGGAGCCGTAAGTACCCATAGCGATAGTAGCTAAAGTAGTTGCTAACCGGTTAAACAATGCTTACAGTCTAATTTAAATCCGAGCATGTATGAACCTTCTTTTATTCTCTCTTTTTAGGGAGAAGAAAAGAAGGAGAATAGAGGAGCTCGCTCAGAAGTTAGTAATGAAATGCTAGAAACTGGCTGCAGGTTTGAGGTTAACAGAGCAGCGAGTGCAGGCGATTTGTGGGCTAATTAGCAGTTTGGAAGCTAGGCGGCTAATTTCTGCGACAAGGTCCAATGTTAGCAAGTATTCCGTAGCTGGCTGGCTGGCTAACAAGCTAGCAGATATTTGTGAAACTGTAAAACATTTGGAAGGTAGCTGTTTGACTACACTTCAGGGGAAAATATTAAAACCTTCTGTAACTTCTTATTGAAATCAGTAGCCATTTTTGATATGTGGCTGTCAGTGTTTGTCAACTTGCAACCATCATTCATATTTGCTTGCTGCTGTTCCATGTTTAGATCAGTTAGCATTTCAGTTAGCCTACTAGCGAGCTGCCTCTGGTCTGGTGGTGTGGTGTGATTTGACCCTGTACTCTGAAGTACTGCACCCCACATTGCTTTACTGTACCTGTGAGCCACTCTTCTTTTGCTTATGCGTCTAACTGATGATCTGCAGTTGTTGAGCTGTAGTCAGCAAATTGTCTTAACATCACATTTTGCGTCCATGCAAAATATTTAAGTAAAATCCAACTGCATTTGCACTTTTTGGATTCAGATGAGTACACTGGGTCCACAAATCATGAACACATTTGGAATAGGAAGTCTGTTCCTAACAGATTTCTTTGAAATTGAGATTACTTCATCACCCTAATAATTCAGCTATTTGCTAGTTAATTGACAGGTAAAATAAATTTATGATGAATTAAAAGGATCACAGAAAGATTTATTTACTTCCTCATAGACTGCTCATTCAGTTCATGCTTACTGTAATCCAGAGACTGTCCTTTAAATATAGTGCACAAGGCAGGATGGATGCAGAAATGTTTTATTTTATTATCTTTTATTAACTGTAAACAGCATTAAAAAGTGTATTTTAAAATTACTGGAAAAAAATGGATGTACATGACACCTTACCTAATGCTGATCGATCATAAAATAAGCTGTGCAACATTTGTCACCATTTAGCTGCTTTCAGTTTGCTTTGTCATTTATGTAATCAATAAAATATAGTAATGAAGATCCATTTATTCACGAGCAAGATTCTGTAAATCATGGCTATAGTTATAATTAATTTTTAAAAAGGAAGTTTTTGCAAAATTACAATATAATGATACAATTAAAAGAAAGCTCAAAAAGTTTATATTTTTAAAAGTGTGCAGCTTAAAAGTTTGTAGCACAAGGACGTATTGTGAACTTTTTTGACCTGCATTGTTTTGTTATTGACACATTTCACAGAAGTACGAAAGACTTTATGATATATACACTGGTGAATGTCTAAGGAGGTCTTTCCTTGACAGTACTATTAACAGATAACTACAGACATTACAACCACAAATAGCTCATCCCTTATAGGGAAAGCAGTATTGTTTTTTTTTTTTTTTTTCGATGAATGTTACTGTACATAGTCTGCAGTTCATCTAAATTTAAACTGTTCTTGGGCAGATTTTTGAGACCTTTGGGACTTGGGGGATAGGTGATTTCTGACTGATGCGTATGCAGTGGGCTTCCTCTGTTCTGTACAGAATGGCTGTGGATGGCGAGAATGGGGATGGTCAAGATTGGGACGGTCGCTGGAACCACATTAAGAAGTTCCTGGAAAGATCAGGACCGTTCACACACCCTGACTTTGAGCCGAGCACTGAGGTGAGGATATCTGTTCTCCCAGTGGACATGAAGGACAGACAGTTGTGGGCTGATGGACCTCATTCTTCTACTGGATGGATGCTTCGAATTTGAATCCCTGTGATAAAGGAGGCTCACACTTTTCAGAAAGTAACAATATTTGCACTGCAACTTTTTTCCAGTCTCTACAATTTTTATTAGAATCATGCAAGATTCTAGTGATTGGAGCTGGAGGCCTGGGGTGTGAACTTCTGAAAAATTTGGTATGATTTCTATTGTTTCATTTAATTTTACTGCAGGTCCACATTTTTTAAATTGAATATGATAACTGGGGCATATTTATGTGTGTGTATAAGTATTATTATAAAGCTCTATATTCATGGTTGACAGAATCAGGAGGCAAAGATATACTTTTTACCCACAGTAGTTTGTATGTTAATACTATGCATTAATGCACAGAAAGTGTTTTGAACTTGTATTGCACAATATAACAGCAGTTTTTTAAAGGTTATTTGTATGCTCACATTTGGATTAAATTAACATTTTTTTGTTTTCAGGTTTTTTATATTTGATGAACGTTAAGATACGTATGTAATACATTTGCATCTATTTTAGAAGACATTTACACAGTCCATGTACCCTTTTGATCTGTTTAAGGCTCTCTCTGGGTTTAGAAACATTCACGTTGTGGATATGGACACCATTGATGTCTCTAATCTGAACAGACAGTTTCTTTTCAGGCAAGTGGCTATTCCAGCTCAATTTTTTACATCTTCCTGAAACATTTTTATTAGGAGATTGGTTGTACTTCCCCTAAGAAATTTGTTGCCTTCTTGTGCTGTCCAAAGTAATCTCTGACTAATAAATATTTACAGAAAAAAGTCTGAAAATTTATTTGGCCTGTTTTTTTTTTTTTTTTTTTTTTGTGTGTGTGTGTGTTTTGAAAGGCCTAAAGATGTAGGTCAACCAAAAGCCAGTGTTGCAGCTGACTTTATTAACAGTCGTGTCCCAGGATGCAAAGTGGTTCCGTATCCTTTACCAGCACCAAAAAATGTTGGTGGAAAGTTATTTTTACTGACTACTTTTAACATACAAGTGTGATAAACTTTTTGCTGCATGACAAAAATTTTTCTGGTATATACAATTTCTGTAATTGCCTTAATTCGCACAGATATTTTAAGAAAATACAAGACTTTGATGAGTCATTTTACCGACGTAAGTACAGATCTCATGTTTTCTGTTATTTGACACCTCATACTTTTATTTAGAATTCTTTCATCATTGTAGCAAAACTTTTCAGCAGTGTGTTCAATGTAAAATGCTAAATTTTAATTAAAAAGTCACAGTGAAGTGGTTCAATCAGAGGTATTCTTTGCATTTTTAAGCAAAACATCTTGTGCATGCATACTCACATTTTTATTTTTTGTTTTAGAGTTTCATATAGTTGTATGTGGGCTGGATTCCATCATTGCTCGGAGGTGGATAAACGGCATGCTGGTACAGTTTGTTTCATTATTTGCTGTCAGCTTGTACTATAACCTGTTTTTTGTGCACGGGCATCAGTGACCCACCTCTGTTGTCCTGCTGATCAGATGTCGCTGCTGATTTATGAAGATGGCATCCTGGATACATCTTCCATCATACCACTCATAGATGGAGGCACAGAAGGCTTCAAAGGCAACGCACGAGTCATTCTTCCTGGCATGACTGCATGTATTGACTGCACACTGGAGCTGTACCCACCTCAGGTATGTGGCCACTGTGTGTGTGCATAAATAACCACAAGTATACACGTGTAAACTGTTATTGCTGAAGATGTTCATAGTCTTCTAAGGTAATTGTGGACAGAAGTTGTCAGATCATTTAATTTAAACTTCATCTCATTAAATTTTAATTTCTATATGTATAAAGCTCAGTCTCTGCTTGTTCTTTATGCACAGCTTTGTTTAAATCACAGACTTAAAATTTGGCACACAGGTACTTCACCATAAGTGAGGTTTTTAAACAGGTTATGTAAAAGTATTTTTCATAATGGACCTATGTAAACAGTGTTATTTGTTACTTTTTACCTTTCCATTTTCCCATCGAGGCAGTGTGGGGTAACTCAGTTTTTGGGATAGTAAACAGAGGGGGGGTGGGGGTCAGAATAATTGCTTCTACTGGTACATCCCATTTTATACGGTTTTATATAAAGTGGTCTATAATTTTATAGATTGTTTGTTTGTTTTCTCCTTCCAGATTAATTTCCCCATGTGCACTATTGCATCCATGCCCCGTTTGCCTGAGCACTGCATTGAGTATGTTCGTATACTGCAGTGGCCCAAAGAAAAACCGTTTGGAGGTATTTTGCCTGATGTGACCAGACTGATGATGTTTCTCCTTGGCTGAGATTTTTCAACTACTTTCTTTTAACTTGCAGTTATCATGTTTTGTCTCTGTGTTAGATGGAGTGGCACTGGATGGGGATGACCCCCAGCACATCCAGTGGGTGTTCCAGAAGTCACAGGAGAGAGCCACACAGTTTAATATCACAGGGGTGACCTACAGACTTACCCAGGGTGAGGACAAAGCAGACAGCCCCCTAGGACAGTAATGTTGTCAGAACAGTGTCCAGAAGTTTAGGGAGTTACTCATGGGGTGGATTTAGAACTGGATAAAGATGCCAAAATTAGTCCACTTTCTTGTTGTTATTTTTAGAGTGGAACAAATGAATTTATTTGTTCAGTGTCTCTTGCTACCCTTCATTGCTGTTGACTGAAAATCAGGCTTTAATATGGAGTAATTTCGCTACTGACCTTGCCAGGTAATGTGATATTTACTGCTAGCAGATGAATCGCTCACAAGTAAGAAATTATATATTGAATTAAATATTGATATGATTTTTTTTTGTTCCCGTCTGTTTTTATTATTTAGGAGTTGTGAAAAGAATAATTCCTGCAGTTGCATCAACAAATGCAGTTATTGCAGGTATGCTGTATCTAGTTTTCTTATTTCATATTGCATCCTATGCAAACGGGAAGGTGTGGTTAATCTCATGGTATGTTGTAATCAGTAAGAAAGTAGTAAAAGTGATGAAGTGTAATAATACTGTCCCTGGTCTTTTCAGCGGCATGTGCCACTGAAGTTTTCAAGATTGCCTCAAGGTGAAGTTTTAAATTTTTTTTTTTAAATGAATTTCATTGAGGCATGATAAATACATGATAAATTCACAGTGATTTACTTCATGCCTTTCCTATTCTTTTCTACAGTACTTACATTCCACTGAATAACTACCTGGTGTTTAATGATGTTGATGGCCTGTACACCTACACATTTGAAGCAGAGCGAAAGGTGGGTGTCAATGCCTGTAGGTTGTGAAAAATAATAAATTTCTATAATATATTTTATGTCAGTTCAGCCCAGTATCAGGTTTGGGATTCAAAGTCATTAAGATGTGAAGTATTGTCATTCTGTAACCGAATAAACACTCTTAAAGACGTAGGATTACATATTGATTGAGGTGTCCTCTATTGAGCTTTTGATGGCCACCAGGGAAACTGCTCGGCCTGCAGCCAGGTGCCACAAGACCTGCAATTTCCCTCCTCTGCCAAGCTGCAGGATGTGCTGGACTACCTGACTGAAAGTGCTGCATTGTGAGTGTGCCGATTTTATTTTTGAATCCATTTAAATAAGAATGTTGTCCAAAGGTCTTTCACCTTGTTGACTCATTAATTTGTAAGGTTCCCCTATAAACTTATATAATTTTTTCTCCCTAAGGCAAATGAAATCTCCTGCAATCACAGCAACCATGGAAGGAAAAAATAAAACACTATATTTACAGGTAATTTCCTGTCCAGGCAGTTACTTTTGCTGTGTTGTAGCAAAACTTCATAGATTACACAGAACTGTTTAAATGGTATAGACTACAATGATTTATTTTGTACACATTCAGTAATAATAATGACAAATAAGATGAGTTTCTACTTTTATGTTCATTTTTTTTTTTTTTTTTTAAAAAGACTGTACCCTCCATTGAAGAGAGAACACGGCCAAATCTTTGCAAAACACTGAAAGGTAAGCTGGAGGTCTGTTTAGCTACTAGCTCTGATATTTTCTTTTGTTACCCGTTTGCCATATGTCACATGGTGTATAATACATGGTTTTTTTTTCTTCCCCAGAGCTGGGCTTGACTGATGGACAGGAACTGGCTGTAGCAGATGTCACCACCCCACAGACGGTCCTCTTCAAACTCAGCTACACCTGATAGGCTGGATAGAGCCCAACACCCAAGCAGCACTTGAATTGAACAAGCCGACGCATACCCTCTGTTCCACTTACCTCTCTGTAGATAACTAGGAGGAAGGGCACAGGTTGATGCCACTTCACAGTATTTAAATACATCTGTGTGCAAGCATTGTCAGACACAAAGCTAAACACAAGAAACTTAAGGCTGTAATCAATAATGTTTTTATTACCAAGTAAATGGAATGTCCACATTTTTGGATTATCCTCACTTCTCATTTGCAGATCAGCCAAACCTGGGTAAACTTGTTTTCAAGCACTTTGGTCACTTAAGTGTTTATGAAAATGTTCAGAATTGTGAATATCTTGTATATGTGTTTTTATCTTTGTTGGGTGTGTTCCATAAACAATGTACACTGAAGTAAATGTTTATACTTTGCACTGTAATGTATTACTGTTTTGAGAGGGAGAGGAAATGTTTACACAATTTTACAACAGCATAGAAAGCACAACTATACGGACAAGGAAGATTCTCAAGGCTTGTTTGACACAATGCTTTATCTTTTGGCAGCTTTGATTTGTAAAAAGGAAGTACATGGCACAGTGGTTACAGTTGCTGTCTAACAAAGGTTGTTGATTAAAATCCCACTTGTGCTGTAAGTACTTACCAGAGTAAATACAGTGAATATTTTTGCTATTAAATGGGTACAGAATTTGTGCTTTTAAGGAGTAAACAAAAATTCCAAGCTCATTACGAAAAATCCCATAGTATTTAAACGAAGCGACTTGTATTAAAGCAGTGCACTGTTCATATTTTTCAAAATCAAGTCGCATTATAAATCGACAAAATGGATCCATTAAAAATTATATTATACAAAATTGCGGATTATATAACCTGGTGGTCCACTAGTAAGCTGATATCTAATTCGAAATTAAAACAATTTACTTGTCTGGCTATGCGTATTATATTAATTACACCGCAGCCATTTTACCGGAAGTTGCCTGATGACGTACATCTCTCGAGTGACGTCATGCAGGAGGGCTCGTGCAACGTGTCCCGGAAGTCGATGCCGGAACATCAACAGAGAACGTAGCTCGTAGGCAGGAAGACCACCGATTACCGTGATCTGCATTCACAGTCATGTCTCACAATTCAACAAAGTGAAACTCTATAGTGCATTAGGGGTTCGAAGGTACATAATAGTACTTGGAAGAATGTTCTGACAGTACGTCGTGGCCTTAGCGAGCTTGTTGTGTACAAACGCGTTCATCAGCAGAGCTTCCTCCAGGGAATGTCGTCGTTGCGGCTGTAAGGTTTCAGCGTTCGCCCGCCCGTCCGTACCTCAAGTGGAGCGATGAGTTGGTTTAACGCCTCGCATCTGTCCAGCTTCGCCAAGCAGGCGCTCACCACGGCGCAAAAGTCCATCGACAGGGTGCTGGACATTAAGGAGGAAGATCAGTGGGGTGAACCCGCCGTCCCTTCTTATGATGGTGAGTGCGGCGTTTTTAATTAAGTTGGAAAAAAACGAAACATCCGGGACCGAAACGAGCTGTTGGGGTCGTCACGTGACACACCCGCGTGCGAGCCACGCTTATTTTCGGTGTGTCTCGCGTCGCACGGGCCGCGGTGTCCTCGAGACCGCTCATTTACATAAATGATCGTATTTGGCGCACAGTTTAACAGTTGGCGCGGTTCTGCTTGCCTTTTCGCATTTATTTTGCTCTATTCGCTTTTATTTACTTGACAATTTTGGCAGAGGTGACTTCATATTGTTTTGCTATACAATTTTGTCATTGTTTACCCTTTTATGCAGTAGACTTTTTTAGAAAGGTATTGGGGGACCTGATAATTTTACTTATTTGGGAATGTGGCAACATATGCTGGCCTGCCAATAAAAAGTCACCACCTAGATTGAATTTAAGTGTTATGATGCTTCATTTGCTTCAGTTGTTCAGGTCTAGGTTTGGCAATGTTATGTGCCCCAAAAATTAGGTGAGCTGAGTACCTGAATATACTGAATGACCAGGTTATTCCATCAATTGATCCAAGATGACAATGCCAGGATTCATGGGGCTCAAATTGTGAAAGAGTGCTTCAGGGACCATAAGAGATGCATCATTTTCATTCATGGATTGGCCACCACAGAGTCCAGACCTTAACCCCATTGAGAATCTTTGGAATGTGCTGGAGAAGACTTTATGCGGCGGTCCGACTCTCCCGTCATCGATACGAGATCTTGGTGAAAAATGAATGCGACTCTGGACGGAAATAAATGTTGTGACACTGCATAAGCTTATTGAAACGATGCCACAGCGAATACGCGCTGTAATCAAAGCTAAAGGGGGTCCAACGAAATATTAGAGTGTATGGCTTTTTTTGGCCAGCCAGTGTATAATAGTTCCTTTTTCCTAATCTTGCTATTTTTTTCATTGGCAGACTTGTCTTTGAAAGGTTCACTAAGTGGGGGCTGGGGGGTTGGCCAATGGGATTCGCCCCCAAAGGAATGCACGCAGCCAGCCCCTCCGTCAACAGAGGCCATCACTAAGCCGGTCACCCGCACGGTTGTTGATGAATCCGAGAGTTTCTTCAGTGCCTTTCTGTCTCAGGGGGACCTGTCCAGCACGCAGAAGTCCCGTGTGGTGTCGGTGCCCCCAGCCAAGTCCCGGAGGCTGCAGAAGACGGAGGATGACGCTGTGGTGCTAGTTGAGGAGACCAGTAACCCTCAGAAACCAGGCAGGCCTGAACTTAAGAAGACCATAACAGCCGAGCCCATTGAAATCGAGGCATCAAAGCAAGCGTCCTCCATGTGTGCTGACCTGATGAAAGCAGATCCGGAGCGACATGCACTACTGAATGTACCCAGTGTGGTGGATCCAGAGGCAGGTGGTAAGGGTGTTGCTGTCGTAGAGGAACCTGAATCAGACAGATCTTTAAGCCCTCTCAGGCCTCAAGGTGTGGATACCCCAGACAGTGCTGTGCCTGCTGTGCCTTTGACTTCACAGAGTCCCTCGAAAGCACAGCCTCTCTCCTCCAAGGACACTCCGCCAGAGTCTAAGGACCCAAAGTCTGAAGACAGGCAGAGTAACACGCCATCACCCCCCGTCAGCACCTTCTCTTCTGGGACCTCCACCACAAGCGACATCGAGGTTCTGGACCATGAGAGCGTCTTGAGCGAGAGCTCAGCTGGCTCACGCCAGGGTGTGGAACCCAAACCAGGTCTGCACCTGATGCAGAGCTCGTTCCAGCTGCTCTCCTCCTCAACTTGCACTGATTTCCAGCGCTTGGAGGAGTATCAGAAGCTGGCTGAGAGCTGTGGCTCCTCAGATGCCTTTGAGCGGATTGATTCTTTCAGCATGCAGTCACTCGACAGTCGCAGTGTCAGCGAGATCAACTCAGATGATGAGCTCCCTGGGCGGACGTGCACGCTGGCCTCGGTCACCGCCAGTCCCTCAGCACCCCTTTCATCGCCAGTTGCAGTTGACCAAGAGGCAGAGGACAGGCTGATAAATACCACAAGGGATCACTCGCTGGACGAGAATGAGATGGAAGAGAGTGGGCGTAGTGCCACGCCAGTGAACTGTGAGCAGCCTGAAGAGCTGATGGAACTGGAGACTCCTGTCCCTGAATCCAGGACTGTGGCTGATTTCAATGGACAGTCTGAACCTCGAATCACAGGGGAATCAACAGGAGCTTCATCCTACCAGATCTCAGAGCTTCAAAAGGTTGTTTTTTTAATTATAGTACATTTAAACACATAGAAAAATCCTGAAATCTGTAACACCTGTTGAAAATAACAGTCCAGATTTGTATTCTTGAAATACAAAACGTCTATTCAAGTACTTGTTTGTTGCAGATTATTGATGAACTGAGCAGTCGACTTGAAAAGAGAGAATCTCAGTTGTTGACGGTCAGCAAAGACAAGGCAAGGTTGGAAGAGCAGAATGACAATCTGAAAGAGTAAGTTTAGTTTTTATGTAGAGAGCAGAATTTTTTAGAATATTTTTTTTAATGTATATGGTATGTTAAGAGCTTAGATATTTCCTAAGAAGAAATGGCAGTTTGATCTCCCCAAAAGCATAAAATTCCACCAACTGTTTGTATGTTTCATGTCTGTTAATATTTTGGCAGCTAGATTTTTTTTAGTGACAGAATAATGTCAAGGAAACTTTAAAAGGTGTACCAGAAATGACACTTCTATTTTTAAAGTAGCTTTCATATTAATCTTAGCATCTCAGATTACCACACTTCTAAATCCTTTACAGGAAGGTAGACGAAGGTTGTCATAATGAAAGCAGTAAATAGAACAAATCATACCAAATTGGCAGTACGCATGCGAATAAGATGGCACAAAATTGGTCTTTGCTTTTGTCTAATTCAGCATGAGAACGCAAACCACTGACAGTAAAGCTGTGGTATGTTGTCCACAGTGAGATGGCTGCGCTGAGTGAAGAGAATTCCAGTGTGCAGCTCCTTACAGACGAGTTCACTCAGCGCATTGCTGAGGCGGAGAGAAAGGCGCAGCTGGCCTGCAAGGAAAGAGACATGGCGAGGAAGGTGCGCAAACCTCTGTGAAATCTGCCGTTTTGCTAGTCTGGGTCAAATACAAGGTCTCTTTTCGGTGCTTCTTTTACACAAGAGTCTGTTTCTGATTCATGGTTGAAATCCACACAGGATCTCATCCTTTTCTGTTCCTCAGTTTGACAAATGCCACAACATAAGTGTAGTAAAATGCAGAGTATGACCCTGTTTGAGGGTTGTTCTAATTCCTCTGATGTTCTGTGTTTGTCAACCTATGGTACAGGAGCTGAAGGGCATGAGAGAGGAGTTGTCAACAAGACTGAACTCAGCTGAGACTATGGAGATCATCAAAGAGAAGGAAGAACAGATCAGAGGCTTGTTGGAAGAAGGTGTGGTTATACCAGGAATTGCATGCAGGATTCTTCCTTTTATTTGCTTAACTATATATCCTTTCACAGGGTAGTTTTATACATGTATTTACCCAAGCTATTGAAATTCATTTCCTTTTATTGTCTGAGAAGGAAAAACCACAACATTTCCATCGCTGGTGTGTGAACCCACAACCTTTCATCCACAGAGTAGTTATCTGAATTCATGTTGACTTAGTGTAGTTTCAGTGTTACGCCATCTGCACAGCGATGTTGAGATATTTCTACCTTCAGGTGAGAAGCTCTCCAAACAGCACCTCCAGCATTCTAACATCATAAAGAAACTTCGTGCCAAGGAGAAGGAAAATGAGAACCTGATCACCAAGCAGGGCAAGAAGCTAAAGGATCAGGAGGAGGAATTGAAGCACCTGCAGCAGGTCGGTGGTCACTTGAAGCCTTCCATTGCTGTTTTAAAGATGATCTGTTAAGGGGGTTAATTTTATCTTTTTGTATGCATGCACTTTTCAGATGTTTTGACACAGAAGTGTTGAGTAAAATGTTATGAAGTTTTGACTCATTTAAAAAAACTGGATCAGTATTAAAAAGCCCTATAAGAAGTTCTGCTTGAGGGAGGCATGAGGCCCCCATATTGCTAAATGTTCTGGAAAGAAACTGCTAAGACAGACATTGTGTTATCCCAACTCCATGAATATTGTTAGGGTTAGGGTTTTCGTTTATACGTATGAATTGTTTATCATGAAAAGTGCTGGACTACTGCTTGTAAAAAGAACTTCACAGCTTTTGGAGATATGAATGAACATAAATTACATAAACTATGAAAGAACACAAAATAGTTAAAACTAAATCTGCATATTTACAATTGATATGTCAGTACAATAGAATTTTAATAGCAGCAGTAAATGCATTCAGAAAAGATGAGTGGTAATTCAAGTGATAAGTGTATCTGATGATGGTTAGAAGGAGGAGTGTTAAGTGTGTAGTTGTGGTCTGGTTAGCATGTGAATGTTTGGTTTTGGTAAAAGGGTTACGGTGAGTATGTGGTTGCAGATGATGGGAAACCTTAAGTGTGTCATTACTTTCTGTATGTTGCAGGTTCTTGATGGGAAGGAAGAGGTGGAGAAGCAACATCGTGAGAACATTAAAAAGCTGAATGGGGTGGTGGAGAAGCAGGAGAAGGAGCTGAGTCAACTGCAGAGCAGCATAGAGGAGATCCAGGAGAAGAACCGCAGCCTTCAGGTGGCCCTGGACAATGCCTACAAGTAGGGAATGCTCATACGTAGTGAAAGCCTGGTGACCTTTTATTGTTATCCATCACTTTTCTCACAGCCAGTCACATCCTGTACAATTGGATACTTTGTAAGAAGTGAGCTGATCAGAGATTTCTGCATTCTTCTCTAGGGAGCTGGCGGAGCTTCACAAGGCCAATGCCACCAAGGACAGTGAGGCCCAGGAAGCGGCCCTCAGCCGAGAGATACAGGCAAAGGAACAGTTGAGCCTGGCGCTTGAGAAGGTTCAGGAGGAGTCTCGCGTTCAGCAGGAAGTGCTAGCCAGCCAGGTGGGCTTGGTCTGAGTGCAGCAGAAACCATTGGAGGCTTTGCCCTGTTTTCTGTCAAATACTGTCTCTTTGATGCCATTTAATTCAAGTTATAGCTAGATCACTGATGCAGCCTGTCCTGTGTCAACATCCTGACACCGTCACTGTACTAGAACTAGTTAGTTGTCTAGTCATACAGTAGTGGAGGAGGCAGATGTAACTGAAATTGATATACAGCAGTTCTTTAATTTCCTGAAAAGCTCTTCATAAACCAAAAATTGTCAGTTGAAAACATACATCCCAATAGTTCTTAAGGTTAATTGCGTTTATGGGCTCCAATGACCCGTTTCCTCTGTGTTACTAACATAGAACTCGGGAGGTGAGAACAAGAGCTTTATTTTCATACAGCATGTCTGGCACTGGAATGCCACTGTGTACCACAGCCCCCCCCCCACAGTTAAACCACCATTTACAGACACATACAACAGCAAGGCATGATAGGAGAGCCACAGCTCCAGCTGAGATGGTGGATCCTTGTCATCATCCTTAGCTGTGTACTGCATGTGCTACTTTAATTATGTTTAATTGATGTTTTGGTGCATTGTGCTAAGTCTGTGTGATGTTAACTATGGCTTAATAACTTGGGTGGATGACTGTATTTGTGATATTTGGTTGCCCCTTAGCATGACTTTTGTTGCATTTGGTGCGGTTAGGGGACAGTTAGGGGTTTGTGTCTGCGCTGTGCACTGTGGTGTCTGAATAAAGGGTGTGTGATTATAGACTAGGAAAACAATTATGTGGTTTGTGATCAAAATTCTGTGTTGGTTGTTTGTTTGTTCTAAAAAGAGGGAATTTGATTTGGGGTTTGGTTGTTTGGGCAAACGTTTATATATTTAAATGGTGGCACTAAATGAGGCTCTTATACTGAGTTTTTGTAGATGGAGCATTCATAAATCAAGGCATGACATTAATACTTGTGTCATAATTGTTTTAATGATTTTGCATAACAGACTGTCCTGTCGACCTCTCTACTTATCCCTCCTTTCAGGTGGCAGACCTCAGATTGGCTCTGCAGAGGGCTGAGCAGCAGCAGGCCAGAAAGGAGGACTACTTGCGGGAGGAGATCAGTGAGCTGCAGCAGGTAACCACAGCATTTTGCTTCACACTTATGGGTTTCACACTTTTTAGTTTTGCTTGGAGGTCAGTGTCCGACATCCTCTGATGAATGGTCTGCCTGTTGTCATACAAATAAACTTTGTGAGAGACAAGATGCATAGTTCTGAGAGACTGTGAACCTGTACAGAGGCTTCAGGGAGCTGAGACCCGGAACCAGGAGCTGAGTCAGAGCGTTACCTCGGCAACACGACCTCTGCTAAGGCAGATAGAAAATCTGCAAGCAACGCTGGCGGGGCAGACGGCATCATGGGAAAAGCTGGAAAAAAACATCTCGGACCGACTTGGTGAGGACAGGCAGCTGGATACAAGTGCAAATCAGCTGTAAATAGGCCTGGTGTCTGGTTTTTGTAGTAATCATTTTAGGAATAGTTAGTCTGACCAGGCCAGATTGAAACCATGTACCTCCTCTTTTGAGCTCATATGGTGTGACCTGGACTAAGCCCTTTGGGACCAGGACCTGAATGGCACAGCCGTAGATTTCCTTGACCCTGTGAGACATCTGAGTTATCTTTCGGTGCTCTAGCTGATGCTCAGGCCCAGCTGGCTGTCGCCGTGGAGAAGGAGCGATCGGCCGCTGAGGAGCTCTTGGCTGTCAAAGCCCAGGTGGCCTCACTGGAGTCCCAGAACTCACTCATGCGACAGGAAAAAGGGCGTCTCCAGGGTCAGCTGGATATGGAGAAGGCCAGAAGGGAGAAGTTGGAAGATGACAGCAGCAGGTTAGCCAACAAGTCAACTGGTGCTCTGTTAATTCCAACTTAACCAATATCTTCATGTCTTTATTTATCCATACTTGCACAACTCCGTTCATTGCAATCCATAATGCAGCTGGTTTTATCTCATGCTCAGACTTCAGTTCTCTAGAACCTGCACATTTTGAAAAAATTTCTGAAATGAATTCTCCAATAAACTGCTTATGGTTACACAAGAAAATTACATTTCTAAAACAAAATTCTGTAGAACCCGTTAAGTAATAGATTTCCCCAACAGCAGACCACTTCTGTTGACATATGGGGAAAAAAAGGATAAAAAGGATAGAAGGCAGTTTGCTAAGGCACTGGTCTGAAATAAGTCACCTGCCAACTGAGGAAAGAAAACAAAAAACTCCTAGAGCAAACAAATGGGAGAAAACTAAACCGCTGGCAGCCCAAGAACATATGGCTGCTTATTCTTCCTGAGCATAATATGTAATGATTTTATAATGTGATTTAGAATGGTTTATTTAGATTTTATATTGGGGAAAAATGCGAAAGTGATGTGTGAAATTCCCAGTGTGTTTCAAATAGAGCTGTACACTCACAAATCATTTCATTTTTCACACCCTAGGGAGCATGTAGAGCTTGAGAACCTGAGAGGTGAATACACACGGGCACTGGAAGAAGCCAAGAAGGACAAGGTAAAGCCCCTGTCTGGTTCTCGAACAATGTTTGTTGCCTTGAAATCTGACTGACAAGCTCATCCCTATCTGCTTGGCTTTAGTTGCTCCTAACCAATCAGCTAGAGATGGAGAAAATGAAGGTGGAGCAAGAAAAGAAGAAATGCTACCTGGCCCAGGAAGCACTGAAAGAAAGGGTATGGCTTCACTTGTTCTGGAATTGTACTTTTGTTACACCTTGTCTCTTTGTTTTGTACACAGGTTAGTGTTGTTTCAAACCATTCTACAAGCTCAGCTGCTGTACGTCATTGCTCAACTAAACTTTACTGTGAAGGGTTGACAAGTGCCTATGCTCTGAGCAGGAGAGGAAGGCCCTGGTCAACACCATGCCGGAGCTCCCAGCAGCCTCCACGCCGTCCCTGTCCCGCTCTAGCTCCATCAGTGGGGGAGAGAACGGGGGTCTGCACTCCTCAATATTCTCACAGGTAGCCCTGGTTCTATTTTAGCTATATCTGTTGTCAGCTGTCCCTCTTCCAGTCCTTCTGTATTATTACTATTTTTTTTTTTAAATTTTTTATTAACCCTCAAATTGGTTATTTGAGACCCCATGTTGCCCCAAATAGTAATTTTTAGGTAAGAATTTAGGATTTATGTTAATTTTCTACAATTTAAAGCTTACAAGAAAATGTTTGGATTGAAACTTTAATGCTTTCTTACCAAATGCAATCACTTGAGACAGTTTTGAAATGTTTGGAATATTTTTTTCTTTTTTACTCAAAACATTTTTTATGAATTGTAATTTGAAAAAAAAAATTTTTAAATAAAAGAAAAAAAATTAAATAGCACAACTGCTTATTCCAGATTCAAACGAGTATATGTTAATTTCAGTCATTCAATTGAAAATCTCTTAACCATATTCGTTGGTTGCTCTGCACCCCATTCTTGGGTCAGCTTTGATTTGGCATTAAGCAAGACACAGCAAGCTACTGTGCTTGTATTATAGCTGAGTAAAGCACTTTCCCTTCATTGAAATATAATGCCACTTATTTGATCTCAGTTAAGGTAAGGTTAAATTATTATTGAGCGAGGTTCTGCTTTCATTACTTTGCAGTGTGTGGAAATTTTTCCAGTGTTAGTCAAAGCTATTTTGTTCGTCTTGCCTCTGCAGGAGGACACCCTGGATCACACGTTTGGAATGATGCACTCGTCTGCAAGCGCAAGCAACCTATACGAAGTGGCTCGACTTGGGGGCGGGTCCAGCGTCATCGAGAACCTGCAGTCCCAGCTGAAACTGAGAGAAGGAGAGATTGTTCAGCTGCAGGTAAGCTGTGGTGGAAGTCGTATGTTTCCAGGCACCACACGATGGGAACTGCTCTGCAAGGCTCTCTGTAAGGCTTTGTATGTCAGAAAGAGCCTTACTGTAGCTCCCTTGAGTGACTTTGTACATATCCCGAACTGTTCCAGTAACATCATCAGGGGACAGAGCGCTGAAATGAAACACCCCTGTACCCTGGTATCTGAGCTCACGGGTTTCCAAATTCCTGATACAAGGAGTGATCTATATTAGTATCTGGATTGGTATTTGAGTTGATATTCCCTGCATAATGAGTTCTGTCTAAGAGAAACTGAAGCACATCAAAGAAATATTGGAAATTAGTCCTGATGTGACACTAGGTAGTGTCACTGCTCCCAGCATCTGTGTTCTCAATCTTTGCTGTTTGTGGCCCGGGTTCAAACAGGTCGATCCCCCAGTAACATTTAATTACAGTAACAGCCCAGTACTATAGGTACATTGGATTGTTTTCTCCACATTTTCATTTCCTCTATTTTCAAACATATGTTTGATATTTGTTGCTCTTACTAATAATAAGGATGTAATGTATAAATTTTCTCATAAGAAAATTGTCCCAATAGCTTCCTGATATCTGAGCTTGTAGTATCTAAACAATGTCTAGGAACCAACTACAATCAGATAAGAGGGTACTGGTGGACTTTGGCTAAAAGTATTGGCTCAGTAGCAAAATAACATTTGTACAGTCATCACAAATGATCTTTGCGCTTCCAGCTGGAGATCTCCAGTTTGGAGAAGACCCGTTCCATAATGGCTGAAGAGCTGATCAAACTGACCAATCGGAATGATGAGATGGAGGAGAAGGTGAAAGAGATCCCTCGATTGCGGGTGCAGCTGAAGGTGAGGTTGGAGTTCATCCCACTGTGCAGTGCTCGTGAATTAGACTAATACTGGCCTGATGTAATGTCCTGTGAATGATGATGACCTCAGTCTAGTGTGCACTGTGGAGTAACACTCACCCTGTGCTAATGTCAGTTAGATGTAGCTGACGCACAGTCTGTGTTGTTTCTTCCAGGAGCTGGAGCAGAGACACAACACCATCCTGCAGATGTATGGGGAGAAGGCTGAAGAAGCTGAGGAGCTTCGTTTGGACCTGGAGGATGTGAAGAATATGTACAAAACCCAGATTGATGAACTGCTAAAAAACCAGAAATGAACACTTCAAAAGTGGACTGGAATAAACTTGTCTATTGGGTCTCTGCAAAACAGGAGGCATCTTTTTGGGCATTGACATCATCCACACCTGAGAAATTGTTGTGAAGATCCAGTAAGAGTAGCTTTAATCCCATTAAAAGAGATTGTTGCCAAGTATTTGTCCGCTGATTTTAACAATCAGAACTTTGACAGCAGTTAAGGTAAAGTGTCATGTAGAGCCGTGAAGGAGACAATGCTTTCACTACAATGTACTTGACAGCTACGAAGCTTACAGATGTTGCTCATGTGTCTCCGGCCACTTGAATGGCTGTAGAATTCAGCTGCCGCTCCTGTTTGTTTCTGTGGTGTATTAATACACCTGTAGGGATTATTACCCATCATACTTTGTGTGCGGGATGTAGAACATCACAGGATTAGCAGGTTGTGATGGTAGGCTGTGATTTGTTGACTTGAACTTCTGACCTGATTCTTTCCTAGGTCTGGAACAGATCTGCAGATTCTCTGACCATCAGGTGTCCCCAGGTGAGACTTGGGTATTTTATCAACCCAGAACACCAGATAAGCACTTTCTTTCTGAGTTTGAGCTTACAAAGCAGAGAAGTCAGAATCAGACATGAAGAAGTGAAGTAGTTCCACCAGAGCTGCAGTCTTGCTGATCACAGTGTGCGTCCCTTACTTGGAAAGAGCAGTTAAATCGGTTGGAGGGTAGGATGATCTCGGTTGCAGTTTGCACTAAACATATTTTAAGCTCAGTGGCTATTATATGGAAATCGATAATATATAAAAATAGATCTATTGTATTTTAAGGTTTAGATATCAAGCTAATGCATTGTTGTGATTTGGTATTAATACGGTGTGGAATCGTAGCACATTTTACAAGATGCTCACGAAAGCATACACATGTATCACTGGATTTAAGCTGCAACAATTTCCATTTGTAAATGAATGTACATAGAGAATGTGATTAAATAGGAAGAAGAAAATAAAACCTTCATTACCTGAACACTGAATGAATGAGTTTGTTGATTTTAATTGTTTAAATTCACATAGGAGTGCCAGTTATGGAGTTGAACTTGTCTCCTGCAGGTTGTTGGTTTGAGTCCCACTTCCCTTGATTCACGGACTGTACTTACGCTTGAATTGCTCCGGTAAAACACCCGGGTGTAAAACTGATCAAACGAGTCCCTTCTAATAAAATTGGAAGCTAAACAGCCGTCATTTTCGTTCGTTATCCTGAAATCAATGGTACACCAGTAACACATGTTTGGATAGTGGGAGGAAACCAGAGCACCCAGAGGAAAAGCGCGCAGATGTGGGCAGAACATGCGAACTCCACGCAGACTGAGCTTTGAGCCACCATCAGCTAAACACCGATTTACTGTTACTGCTTTTACAGTCCCATGGTGAAAAAACACATTTACAGTAAATATTACATTGCGCTGCGCACCACTGTTCTGAATTATTACGTGGAACACAGCGCCCCCTGTCGGCCGCACCGTCTTATTATCCAGATCGCAGCGCCCAAGATTGTCTACGCTGCGTTTTTACTGTATTTCCAGACAGCTCAGCCTTTGGCTAGTTGTACTTTATTACCGTATTCATATCCCGTACAACAGCGTCCTCTTCTGACCTTATTGTGTATTAGGATCCCATCCTAGCAACAGCGCCCCCTATTGTGGAACGGAATCACAAACGCCAGTCAACGGTTTCCGGTGTGATGGCGCCGCTGTGCCGAATTTGCCTGTAGTTTGGCTGTAAGGTAAGGGGCAAGAAGGTTCGGGAAGGTGCGGGAAGATGCGGAAAGGCGCACGCTCTCCCTGCTTCTTTTTTTGCTCCGCACAGCGTGGCTTCTCCGCCTCACAGGGAAATGGTACCAGGTCTCCGCTCCCCGAACGGTCCGCTGTTTAAAGCCTTTCCCACGTTTATTCACTCACGGCACCCGTGTTACCTCACAAACAAAAAACGAAGTCCGTTTATTCCCTATTCCTGGCCATGCTGTAAAGGGTGGAATGAAAAAGAGAAGTAATGGCAGGGATTTGGGGAGACAGTTTTCTCCATAAACAAAAGAGAAGAGATGTGCATACAGACGTGCGGTTGTAGGAGTGCAGCCAGCAGCGCCGAATTCACCAGCCACCTCACACCAGCAGCTGCGGGTTGAGCTGACAGGAAAGGCAGAAATGGCGGTGACCGATGCTCTGATGCTTTTTGTGGAGAAGTTATGAGGTCAGCGGAGATTTGGCTCTGAAACGATGACCTGTTGGCTGCCAGCCACTGTGACGGCCCGTATGTGGATTCTCTTACATGACAGGTCGTACATTTCCGATAAACTCTGAACAACCATGGTGGAGGAGAGCGATTTATGTTTCCACTTAGTACCAAATGGTAAAATATTAAATTGTGGTCATTAATCTGTCTGTAAACACGTGTCGTTTCAGGGCTGCTTCATGTTGGACAGTGGATTCCTGATGGTGTCCGGATTGTGGGACTTCGCTGTATGGAATGAAGAGGTTGCCGTTTGGATCTGTCATGGTGTTTTTTTCATGTTGTCACAGTTTGCTTTCTGAAGAGTGTATTGTATTATGAGCCTCCCTCCCCTTTCCGGAACTTGCTGCCTTTCCCTCCAAACTCTAATTGGCAAACAATGGAAGGAAAGGCGCAAAGAGCACTTCCTGCCGCAGGACCGCCATCATAGAGCCGAGGTCCTCGGTTTTCGCGTTCCCACGTTGAAGCCTCGTCCCTCCTGAGCCTCTTTTTACAAGTTTGTCCCCCTTTCTGCTCCTCTCTAGGGTTCCCCGTGTACCGCCATCTGCGACAGCTTTCCCATGCGTGTCTCCAGCACTGACTATGTGGTTGCTGGGAGTGCTGGGAGTGGTGTTTGCCTGCGCTGTGGTCAGCGCGGAGACCGGTGCTGGGTCCCACAGGCCCACGATGAGCTTCAACGCGTTCTCCCTGCCAGAAGAGCACATCCCCTACTTTCTGCGCAACAACAAGAAAGTGGCAAAGCTGTGCAGAGAAGATCCTCTGTGTCCATTCAAAGTAAGGCATTCGCTTTGTCACTTATGTTTGTTTTGTTTTTTAAAACATCTTCCTAGCCCTTCTCTTGATTTCACCCCATTTTACTGCTTTCCTGATAGGGTGCTATTCATAATTTGACAGTCTGCTGGGGGTATGAGAAGAACTGCAGTCCTGAGGGCCGGTTCAGCTATCCTGTCTGTTCCAGGGTCGACCCAGGATGGTATTTCTCTCTTTGCCCTGGTGCAGAACATGCAGTAAATATGAAATAAGTGTGAATAGATCCTCAGTGAACCATGGAAAAATAACTAAAAAAGTCATTGCTTAGTTGCTTAGCTGCTGTTTTTGAATTTTTAAATGGGTGTTTATTTTTTTTGAAGGTGTACAGGGGATTTCGAAAGTCTACACACCTTTCTTTGAAACGTAAGAATTTCTTGAAGCAATAAAGACTGTAATCAAGACAAATTAAGCTAGACCTTTTTCATCTTTATTAAGACCTCGAAACAAGCAGTATTTAAGCAGGGGGAAAAATAATTGCTTTGGGAAAAATAATTTAAAACTAACAAATTCCTACATTAACAAAAGTGGAAAATTGAATAATGGTATGTAGACTTCTGATATCAAATCTGTGTATGTTGCGCAACGGTACTGCAGCAGAGATCCACCATAGACTTAAACCAACTACCTTCAATTTCCAGCTCCATGTCATTATCCGTGACTGGGTATGACTACAGTAGTAGTTCATCCTGATGTCACCAGTTCTGATCACTGCTTGTTGGGACCCCTAACTACAAAAGGATGTTATGCCTGCGGGTGCAAAATTGCACTGACCTCATGCCACTTTTGCAGGGCTAGCTCACTGCAGGCTGCCCAGGAGCTCTTCTGGAAGCAGGCAGACTTTGGCTATGTGAAGGAGCGGCTCAGTGAACTGCGGACCCTGTGCAAACCTTCCAAACCTGTGAGCTTTTCTTCTTATTCTCAGACATGCCATGGTTCCACAAATGACAATCCCACTTTATTTTGCACCGTTTGTGCAGTCTGAAAAAAGCCAATTTGCATTTACAAATTTGGGTCCTGCTCGGTTAAGTTCTCAACCTCCATTATCCATTTTTGTTAATTTCACCTGTATCTGTATTATCTCAACTTAATAGGCTTTATTCAGTCCACATTTCTTTCCATTTTCTTCTTTGATCTTTTTGTCTGTACTGCTCTGTTTCTTTGCCATAAATATCGAATTAATACATGAGCACTGAGTATCATGAATGTATATTTTGTTTGTGAGCATTTAAGCGTGCGGTATGTCGTAGCAAACCTGGAAAATCAGGGCCAGAAAGTAATTTATTCCTGAAAAACTTCATCCATTTTGCGAAATGAGCATGCAAAAGTGTTTTTCAGGCATGAATTTCCTTCATGGGGGGGGAGAGACTGTATAAGCAGTTTCCTGTTGGACATGATGTTCACTCTGGGTTGTGAGCCACATCTGCTAAATGCAGAAACGTGTTAATTGTTCAGCTATGGTTGCGCTGTGGCCACTGCCTGAATCCACAGTGGGCGTCTATTTCAGGGAGACTCCTTGCTTAAATGTTCGAGTCACATGCGCTACTGCCGGGCGGAGAACCTCTACATGGACCTGAGGAAGCCACCAAGGAACCATGAGAGGTTGGTGTTAATTGCCAGCCCGGAAATGAGATGGATGTCTGTTTGGCGCAAGGCCACGAAGAAGTAGTTTTTCCTGTGGCAGCCAGCCAGCCGATCACACATAAATAATAAGAGAATAGGAGTTCAGTGTTTTATTGTTTGGCTCAGGGTGATGTTGGCTGGCTTCTCACTTACTCAATGCCAATTTTTATTGCAGTCCTTTTTAATACATTACTTTTTTTGGTTAAAAAAAATTGGAAATGTGGTTTCTCTCTAGAGGGAAGCAAAATTAAAAACCGATTTGGCAGTTTTTATATCTTCCGGTGTATGTATATATGCTTCCCGGCCAAAAATAAAGTCACACTCTCTAATATTTCGTTGGACCGCTTTTAGCTTTTAGCACACATTCGCCGTGGCATCGTTTCAATAAGCTTATGCAATGTCACAACACTTATTTCCATCCAGAGTTGCATGAATTTTTCGCCAAGATCTCATATTGATGATGGGAGATTCGGAAAACTGTGTAGTCTTCTCTGGCCCATCCCAAAGATTCTCATTAAGGTTAAGATCTGGACTCTGTGATGGCCAATCCATGTGTGAAAATGATGTCTCTCTCATGCTTCCTGAAGCATTCTTTCACAATTTGAGCCGCATAATTTGTATAAAACTGCTTCATTTATTATAGTAACTGTTACCAAAGTTTTCTGAGATCAGATGATGCGTTTCAGGTATAAGGAGGACTTCTTCCATGAGGGTCAGATCGGGGGTCATTGCAGTCTGAACAGTAAGGCCCTGCAGACCGAGGGGCAGCACAAAAGCCCACTACAGTCATGGTGAAGGACCGCCCCGGACATGCTGGCTGAGGGAGCAGGGGGTGTAGTGGTTGAAGTGGTTGCTTTGCTTTTCAAGGGCCCAGGTTTTAATCCCACATCCTGTTGTGGTACCTTTGATAAAGGTACTTACACTGGTAAAACATTGTTAATGGCTTATTTTACAAACCTAACCAGAGGAATAAATGATTACAATATTGCACTTTCTTGCTGTCTGTCATCAATCCCAGCTGATAACTTTTAAAGTGTTAATTTATTATTTTATTCACCAGTTTAGTTTAGCATTATAATTTTTTAATTTAGCTGATGCTTTTCTGCTTTAGTGTTAAGCTACTGCTTATCTTTCTAATTCTGCTTTTGGATTAATATTTAAGAAGTTACTTTTTTGTCATTTTATTTTATTTAAAATGTTATTCTATTGTTAATTTTAATGACCACTTCTTTTGTAATGTCTCCTTAAAGGATTTTGAGTTGCAAACTTGTCTGAGAGGTGCTTTATAAAGTTGAATAATAATAATAATAATAATATTAATAACGATAATAATAATAACAACTCATTTATACAGGTTGGTAATTTTTACTGTTTCAGTTCACGGTAAGTACCTTGGTCAGGGGCACTACAGCAGGATATGGGATTTGAAGTTTGATCCTGGGAGCGCAAGGGAGCAGCTCTAACCACTACATCCCCTGGTGGCCTCAGTTTAATTTACATGCATCCATCTTGCTGTTGAATTAAATTGCTGGGTGTGAAGGTGTATTTTAATTTTAAGCAGGTTATGCTGTTTCTATTGCTACATTTGCTATGTACTTTGATATTAAAGGTACGCCGAGCTGCAGAAGTACACCAGTTTGAATGTCAATCCTGTAGAGGGCGACCAGTGTGACTTGATTGTGGAGCGGCCCACCATCTTCATGAAACTTGATGCAGGTGAAACCATCTTGATTGGATTGTGTGGAGTGCGGCAGCTCAGTGAAGTTTATGCCCTGAGAGGAGTTGGAGGATGATGATTTCTCTTGTTGCCTCTTCACAGGGGTCAACATGTACCACCACTTTTGTGACTTTGTCAACCTATACATCTCCCAGCACCTCAACAACTCCTTCAGCACCAACGTGAATATTGTCATGTGGGACACTGTGAGTGCTGTCCTTTAGGGGACGGCGGGGGGGGGTCTGCAACATACATGGCAGGACTTACAGTGTTAAACTACTTACTGTATTTTACCTGCTCAGGCAGCTGGGTTATTTTTACTGTATCAGTCCAAGGTAAGTACATTGATCATGGGTGCTACAGTAGGAGATGTGATTCGTAGTCAGGCCTTGAACTTTGGAATAACTTCAGTGAACTTTGTGCAATTATTTTTTGGGTCTTCTTAGCGCTGTATAATGCCCCTTTTCTGTTGTAATTCTTGAGTAATTTCACACAGTATGGGAGAGGGAGGAGGTCCAGAAAATCAAAAAAAAAAATTGAAGTGTAGTATTTTTACTATGATGGTATACAGTACTGGACTGTGTATTACAGTAACACTTTTAAACCCTAGTGTAATGTGGGTAAAAAGTGAAACGCAGTCAGTGCTGCCAACTGTACACACACAATTATTTGCAGACAGCAGTGATTAAGGTGCCACTATAGGGGGTCTAGGGGGCACTGTGTTTCCTTCATTGCTGACTGTGCAGACAGTGAAATGGCTCTGTATTGAAACACAGTTAACTATTTTTTGAATTAGTGATGCTGTTGAAACATGAATAATTTCTTTATGTATACGGTTTTTTCAGTATTTATTTTTTTCTGAAATATTTTTGCAACGGTCCATAAAATCATAAAATTAAATATAAATATTTTTATTGTTTTATTTAAACAGATGTAACAGTAATTTTTTCAAATGTTAACAGATTGTGCATTGCTCTGTAGAGCCTGTATGAATATGGAGAGTTATTCAGCGAGACGTGGAAAGCCTTCTCTGACTATGGCATCATTCACCTCAAGACCTTTGACTCCAAACGGGTGAGGACCAACCGTCACCTCGATCACCAGCTCCTGTGTCACTGTTTTATTGGCTTACATGGAATTGAGCACCTTTTCTTTTTGTCCAGGTGTGTTTCAAGGATGCCTTTTTCTCCCTGCTGCCGCGGATGAGATATGGCCTTTTCTACAACACTCCTTTAGTAAGTCCCTCTCTCTCTCTCCATGTGCTCAAGTACCAAAGAAATGTATGGTGGCCTTGGTGTGCGCATGAATGTAGCCTGAAAACGTAGATCTAAAACACAATGGCTCCTTGCCTCATAAACACTACTGGAACCATAAGCCGGTTTAGGATTTATTTTACTGTCTTTGATTTACAGTCACTTTTAATATCAGTTGGCAAACAATAAAATATTAGCATAAATGGTCCTTGTTTTATTTGCATAGTTTCTGTAAAAATTGTGAAAATGGCTATGAATGAATGAATGAATAATGCTTTATTTTTATATTTTCTTAACTGTAAACAATGTTAAATGTCATATAATTTCATACGATGTCCTGTTCAGTGAGGCTGGATTCATCCTATAAATGTGCAGTGCTGTTCAACTGGCTAGTGAGACATTTTGGAACTCTAAACATGCTGTAGACACTGTGGAAATGAGTTGAAGTAGAACAGTCCCACACTCTTAATATGTTTGTTTATACTTTGTTGCCATCTGTTAGTGGGTGCGGTGTGGGGCGGTGGTGGTGGGGGGCATGTTGTTTTTGTTTTGCTACATAAAGAAATTACTAATCGGCAATAAGTGTCTGTATATGTCTAGAATATTGTAAGCCTATTTGAATAAAGGGAGGATGATTATACTTATTATTAGTATTATTATTGCTGTTGTGGATGATAATAATAGCTACTGTGCATTTCAGGTTGGTTTATATGCAGAGACGAAATTGTTTTTCTTATGTTGTTTATTTATTGGCATGTACTTTTATTCAAGCTTTGTACATTTCTCATAGCTGTCAGTTATTAACATTTTAGCCTCTTACTGTGCAGTATAACAACAAAATCCCTGTCATAAGTTCAGTTCCTCAAACCACCCCACCTCCTGTCTGATATCAAAGAGTCAAAAGAGTCAAAAGAGTTTATTTGTCAAGCACATGGTTGTGTACCATGTGTTGAAATGTGCACCGATCTGAACCAGGATGACTGTGCGAACAATCTATAATGGAAAATGAAGCAAACACATATCCAAACACTAAGAAGAATAGAGACAGAAACAAGCAGTAAATAGATAAATAAGTAAGTAAATAAGTAAGTAAATAAATAAATAAATAAATAGGCAAAATGGTACGGAACAGTTAAGGTGCCCTGGAAGGGCAGTGACAGTGGGTGGGAGCGGAGTGGTCAGAGATTACGTGAGGGTAGTCATGTCATGTCCGGGTTCAGAAGTCTTATGGCCTGTGGGTAGAAGCTCCTCCTTAGCCTCTCCGTTCTGGCCATAATGCTTCTGTAGCGTTTGCCTGATTTCATCAAGATGAATAGATGGTTGCTGGGATGAGACAGGTCACCGACGATCCTACTCGCTCTGGTCCTGCATCTCCTGGTATAGATGTCATGTAGGGACGGTAGATCAGATCTGGTGCAGCGTTTCGCTGCCCGGATCACTCTCTGCAGTGCCTTGATGTCCCGAGCACAGCTGTTCCCAAACCAGGAGATGATGTTCTGAGTCAGAACAGTTTGTACAGTACCAGAGTAAAAGGTCTTAAGGATAGCTGGAGAGACCTGTAGCTTCCTCAGCTGCCGGAGGTGGTAGAGCCGCTGCTTTGCTCTACTGGCTTGAGCTCGGATGTGTACAGTCCATGTCAAGTCCTCAGTGACATGAACGCCCAGGTATTTGTAACTGCTCACCCTCTCCACTGCAGTCCCGTTGATTTTAAGGGGGGTGTAGGACCGCTGCTGGCGCCTACCAAAGTCCACCACCATCTCTTTCGTTTTGCCGACATTCAGTTGGAGGCAGTTCTCCTGGCACCATGATGCCAAGTTTTCCACCTCCTCTAAGTATGCTGTCTCATCGTTGTTGGAGATGAGGCCCAGCACCACCGTGTCGTCAGCAAATTTGATGATGGAGTTGGAGGCGTGTGTGGCCACACAGTCGTGAGTGTAGAGGGCATAGAGCAGAGGGCTAAGTACACAACCTTGCGGAGCTCCTGTGTTGAGTGTGATGATGCCTGAGGTGCAACTACCCACTCTCACCACCTGTGGTCTGCCTGTGAGGAAACTGAGAACCCAGGCACACAGGTGGCGGTTCAATCCCAAGTCATTCAGTTTAGTGAACAGTCTACGGGGGACAATGGTGTTGAAAGCTGAACTGTAATCGATGAACAGCAGTCGCACATAGTTCCCCTGTTTCCTGTCCACATGACTGAGGGTGGTGTGCAGGACGTGGGATATGGCATCGTCCGTGGATCTGTTGGGGCGGTAGGCAAACTGAAGTGGGTCTACAAAGTTGGAGATGGATGCTGTGATGATGGCTTTGATGAGTCTCTCAAAGACCTTCATGACTACCGAGGTCAGTGCAACGGGCCGGTAGTCATTTGGGCATGAGGGCTTATTGTTCTTTGGTACCGGGACAATGGTGGATGTTTTAAAGCACTGAGGGACTGTGGACTGAGCCAGAGACTCGTTGAAGATGGCTGTGAGAACTCCGGTCAGCTGGTCGGCGCAGCAGCGCAACAGGCGCCCGGAGATGCCGTCCGGCCCCGGCGCTTTCCTGATGTTGACGCGCTTCAGCTCCCTCCGCACATCGGACTCAGATATCATGTGAATTGTAGATCCCTGACTGCCGCAGCGAGGGGATGTTCCGAGCCTTTTCCCAGCATGTGCTACACCGCCTGCAGATTTCCCAGGAGGGGCCTAAGGTACTCTATGCCGTAACGTATTGGCAGCTGTTTCTCAGAATGTGTTTGCCATAGCTGGCCAGTTCTCAATCCAGGCAGTTGTATCCATGTGCTGCAGTCGCCTCCTCTAACCAGCCTCATTTGTGTACTCGTCTCCTGTAGCGATTGCTTTAATGTTGTGTCTGTTGTTTTTTTCTGCTCATTTTGATTGTAAGGCTTACATAGCAGCTGGGGGTTACACAACACATCACATCAGGAAACAGGAAGACTGTTCCATTACGAGGGGGACAAACAATGGCACTGTCCCACCTGTCTGACAATCACCTCATCAGAAACGATGAGACAGGGAAGCCAGGTGGCGTAGTGGTTACAGTGGCCACCCTCCGTTTAAAGGACCCTAGATTGAAACACCCTTATGCTTTAGTCAAAGAACCATGGACTGATACAGGAAAACATTCTCCAGCTGTATAAAGATGTAAATAATTATTATTAGATTAGTATACGCCTAAATAAATAAAACACATGTAAGTCACTTTTGAGGAAAACATCAGTAAACGTAATAATAAAACATGATCATATTTTCACATTTACGTCCCACCACAGTAATAAACACTTCTGTCCACTAGATGGAGCAGTTTCACAAATTATCTGCATGTTTTCTGTAGGGAGCAGGTTTTCGTCTCCTGTGGGGAGTTAAAACTGGATTTTTGCACAGTTTTTGTTAGAATTTTTCTCAGTCCATCAAGGTGATGTGTTCGCCGTCTCGGACTGAAATGGCTTTGAGCCACTTGACAAGGTCAGCAGGGCATTTCGACGAGTTCTGACTGCAGGTTCCGCTTCTGTCTCTGACAGACACTGCAGGGTTCAGTTTACTTTCTCGCCTTTCAAATCACGTGCAGAGTTGCTACTGACGGAATTCTTTATGCATCTGAGAAACCTCAAGGTAAAGAATATTATAAGAAATCTCTCATAAGTGAGGTGATTTTATACAAAACAAATGGACGTTTTGCAAAATGGCTATATTGAAAGCTGCTTTTGATACATGGAGGAATAATAATGCACAGATAAGGTTGTATTGTGTCATCAAGCTGTAGGTTATTTGGTGCTTTAAATGGATCTTCATGTGTGATTTTCTTTCTGTCATTTTCCCCTCTGGTTCCAGGCTGGCAAAATTCGAGTCACATTGCTTGCCCGGAGCACGGAATATCGTAAAATTTTAAATCAGGATGAGGTGAGTCCCGCTCTCAGCTGCATTTTGTGTGGTCAGGATTGGATACAATTCTTTAACAGACCACAATGTGCCCGTGAAATAGTATTTACAATAAACTCTTTACTGTAATAGGGTCATGATTTATATGCCAAGGTGCGATATTGCATGTGAGGAGTCATTAATCATGGAATAATGTGCTGCCTTACAGCTTATCAGGGCTCTGAAGACAGTCCCTTTGTTTGAGGTCAAACTAGTGGATTACAAATACAAGTGAGTCCATTATTTCTGTGTGACTTTTTGTATCGGCCTGTATAATGGTTGTCGCCACTTGCTGCTCTGAGGTGGACTGTAGGGCAGTGCTGCCTGGGAATGACTCCTGCCATCTGTCTCTCCATCAGAGATGTCCCCTTCCTGGAGCAGCTGAGGATGACGCACAACTCGGACATCTTCATCGGGATGCACGGGGCGGGTCTCACTCACCTGCTCTTCCTCCCCGACTGGGCTGTTGTCTTTGAGCTGTACGTGACCACTGCCGCCTTCCTGCCTGTCAGAGATGGAGTGTCTCTGTAGCTGTCCTCTCCCCTCCCCGTCTCCTATAAGCATGGGCTTCTGACGCAGGTGACAGTCTGGCCCATCCTGTGTCTCTGACTGTGGATATCAACCTCTCTCCCTTTATCTGGCTGCTTCTCGGCCTGTGTATGTTTCTGCGCCTTGCTGCCTGAATGTCTGTCTGTGTGTCTGTCTCTCTGTCTGTGTATGCTTGTCTTTCTATCTGTCTACCCGTGTGTATGTTTGTATTTTTGGTGTCTGCCTCTCTGTGTACCTGCTTGTTTCTGTCTTTTAGTTTTCAGTTGTCTGTCTGCTTGCTTTTCTGTCTCTCTTTGTCTCTCTGTTTGTCTGTTTTTGTGCCTCTGCCTATCTGTCTTTGTCTCTGTCTGTCTTTCTACCTGTCTATCTGAGCCCCCACCCCCACCCACTGAAGATTGCTGATGTTTATCTCCTCGCTGAGGTCTCTGCTGGCTGTCTGCCGCAACGGTGAAATACGGTGTAATTAAACAGACATTCATCATGCCGGGACATTATGGGCTCTGTGCCACTTGTAGCTGGGAAGGGAAGATAAAATGTGGCTCCCGGCTCTGCACAGATATAACTGTCAAGACGAGAGCTGCTACCGGGACCTGGCCCGCCTGCGGGGGGTGCTGTATGTCACCTGGCAGAGGAGGGGCAAAGTGTTTCCTCAGGACAAGGTGGGGAAGCCAGTGGCACCCGTTTTACCGTTCCCCCCCTCACACACATATGCACACACTCACATCCTTATGCATAGCCTTACCATTATTATCTTTACCTTTCTCAGTCATTTGCACAAAATTCACATTAATTATTGTAACTCAAGTGACTTTACAGGATTCAACTACTTGCACCGATTTACCCTTTTATACAGCAAGGTAATTTTGAATGTACTGGTTCCTTGTAAAGTTGCTGCTTTAACCATTGCACCACCTGATGTAATTCATTATTCTAGTTTCATTTGTCCACTTCTGTGCTATCAGCTGTGTGTGTGTGTGTGTGTGTGTGTAACGGAGTTCTCCATCAGAGCTTCCACACACATTTGCCTTTCCAGCACTATCTTTACAGCTCTGTAAGTCTCTACATTTGCACTTACATTTACACATTTGCTGTCTGGTGCCTTACACCTTTATTAGCACACCTATACTTTTCTCACACGCATAAGCACTCTCTGCTCAGGCAAGGACACATTTACAGTAACTGTGTGACGCTTCTCCTCATTAAGCCTGAGATAAAGTGGCGTGAAACAAGGCAGGCTGGGAAACGGGTAGAGTCAATGGTACTGTCCTCTCCCCCCGACAGGGTCACCATCCCACTCTGGGGGAGCACCCGAAATTCACCAATTACTCCTTTGATGTGGAGGAGTTCATGCGCATTGTGCTGCAGGCCGCAGAACACGTGCACAGTCATCCCAAGTGGCTCCTCCAGCAGCAGCGGCGACACGACGAGCTGTAGGGGGCGCCGAGGAGGCACGTTGGCTCCGGGTTCCAGAGCGATTTATAGACACCACCACCACCCCCAGGACACGTACAGACCAACTGGCACCTGGTCAGCATTTGGGGTTGCATGGTTGCTGCTCTTTGTAAGATGATTACCATTTACTGTAAATTGGATGTAAACGTTAGGTGACAAAGGACTGAGACATGGCAGGATTTCAGAGAGGTAATAAATACACATAGCCACATTTTAGGAATTTACTTTTAATTTTTCTCCCCAGTTTTCTGCAATTTAATTTATTTTTTGGCAGAAGGTGAAAAGATGCATTTGTAATAACATGGTTCCTTTGAAGACATTTAAATGCGCTTGACAGAACGCTGCTGTTCTGCATTTGACAAAGAATGAACGATGGTTAAATGTCTTGTTGTTCATCAGATTTCTGCTTGTTTGGATCCTGAGTGTTGGGCCATGTCCCTCAGTCGTGTGATTTGGGTACAAATGCATAAGCAGTATTTTGAATGGCCTTGTTGCAGACTTCTGCTTACACTCCAGAGACGTATTTATTGTATTTATGTAGAAACTGGTGTTATACAGCATTTGTGTGTTATGTGTTTTATAATGCAAAATTATTTTATGAGAACACTGGATTTTTGTAGCAGTCAGTGATCTAAGTCACATTTTATAGACTAATAAAATAAATTTTGTCAGACACATTGGGGTTTTTTTCTGCCTGATATACTGTGTTAAAGATTTGGTGCCCTAAAGGAAAAATATTTAAAACATCTCAACATAAAGGTTTTCTGGTGACGGGGCAGTAATGGACAGCAATATCATTTTTACTACTTATTTTAATACTTTTTAATAAGTCATTTTTTGCACAGTGAACTGTACAATATGATGAGGTTGACACAAAAAACTGCAGTTATTGCAAAAGATTAGCAATTATTCCCCTTACGACAGATGATTTTTCCTCAAACTTGTTTAAAAGTTAAAAGCGCACAAACACCAGCAGTGAAGCGCAAACAGGGCCTGCCTCGATGTTTAATGCCATTTCCATTGATTCAGTGGGAAATTTCCAGAAATTTCTCATCTTAGACTTCGCAGCAAAACAAAATCCCTCACAAAATCATTCCGAAACGACAGCCATTTCCCCTCCGACAAACATCTTTAACAGATGCTTGGGTTTAAAGGAAACGACTGACCTTTAAAAGCGGCTTTTAAAATAGTTTTTGGGGTTTAAATTTTCCTTATTGTTTGTTGCGTTTGTCCTCGTTATTTTATGTCGGGCGTCACCTATAAAAAAGCTCTTCAGACAAAAGGGCGGCCGTTTGGGTCTCTCGCTGTCACCGCCATAAATCTTGCTGACCTCGAAACCGAGACGCAGGAGGGAGGATTTTCACTGACGCCGTCCGTCCACGAGATGGCGCTGCAACACCACTAATCCACCGCTGATAGGCGCCGCTCCGCGCTGGGTCTGCTGAGCTCGACTTGGGGGCAAATAATGGACACATTCAGATCGATGCCATTAATCCATCATCCTCTGCTTTAGGAATACAGTTTGTGATTCTGATTTAAACGACGGCCACTTGTTTATGCACCGCGGATCGAATCCAGAGCACCTGCCTGCTTTTGTACGTCGCCGCAAATGTGCATCATTTGTCCAGTTCAGCTCTGAGTTAAGCTGAGCTGCACATTTATCAGATACGCCGGCATTTAGGAGTTTATATGCTGCACAGACAAAATATTTTATGCACTTCTTTTTATAGCGATCACCTGTTCAGCTGCAATCTGAGGAAGAGCACGGAATCTGTTTACGGCCTTATAAACAAGAGCTCCTACGGGCCTGCGAGAAGTTAAAAAAATAACCTCACTGGTTCATCATGACTGAAATTAAACAGTAGCACCATGCGAGGCCATGTGATTCCTCAACGCAATCCTTTCAGCAAATTAATGTGGAAATTTGGAGCATGGTCTCTGCCGTACAAGTGGAGCGCAACCGAAAGCGTACCAAAAAGTTCATAGCAACAGCAAGGGTTGAGGTTCGACTTTGTCATTCTGCCTTATGCAGATGTACAGGATTTTTTCACGGATCTTATTTAAGTATCGGAAAAAAGACAGATGCACAGCAGAGAACGAAATGGAGTCCCTGTCGGTCCGTGGTGCACAGCACGCTGAATAGGCGGCACAACAATGAGGGTCATGACAGACAAAATGAGGAAGTTAGGACAAATAAATAGATGAGATAATGAAGATTAATAGGTAAGTAGATAAATTATAGTAGATATAGCTGTGAATAATATTGGTGCTATTTTTCGGGCCCCAGAAATCCTGATGAGTTTTTGAGCTGCTGGTTTACTCAGTGCTTCAGATTAATTACTTTAATAAAGTAGTAAATTTAACACTTTTCTTCAGCCCTATTTTAATGCTGCTGAAATTCCTGCCGTCCTCCTCCAGGAAGGAGAGACGGAGGAGAGGGAAGCGGAACAGCAGCATCCCGGGAGGTGGGACACGGGAAACTGCTCCAATGGGAAGGACCAGAAGATGGGTGATGGCCTGTGAGGGACGGGTCAGGAGACTGGAAACGCCCCTGGGGAGAGAAACTGGAAGACTGGAGTGTGGTCGCCTGACGTTGAATTCATCTCGACATTCATTCATCCTTTTGCAGATGAGGCTGGGTGTTTGTGACCCAGGAAGTGAACACAGATCAATCCTGGATTCTCAGACCGATGTGGTCCAGTGGGTCCCCTCCCCCATTCTTGCCACTTGCTGGAAAGGGATAGAAGGGAGGATGAATGGGAGGAAGGGCTGGGGGAGAGATGGGGACTCACCTCCCCTGTGCTTTTGAAGGATGAGGTGATAACTGTAAGGAGGGCAGTTTGTTACACACTGGCGTATGACCCCCCCCACCACACACACACATTATGGTAATAAACCAGAGAAGGGCCAGCGACTGTAGATTTCATTTCAACGCATTTCCATTCCAGTTGGTGTCTGTAATGGCAGACGAGTGGCCTCCCAGAAAGATGGCTCTGTCTCTCTCTCTCTCTCTCTCACTTGCTCTTTCCCTTTTCTTTACTCTGACCAGAGTTAATAATAAGAGTTACTCTGCAGGGAAGGAAGGCACCTTCATTCTTCTTTCCTCCGAAGATCCTGCCCAAAGATTTTAATAGGCGTTTCTTCTCGTTCCCTTGTTTTCCAACAGAACGACAGCTTGTCATCGAGAAAAAAGTTCTCATCCGGCATTTTTTTACAACACGCACTGCTCACCGGTGACCCAAGTGTGTTAAAAACCCTTCTTCTGGCTCTAAGCTTGATTAACAGTGTCAGCAAGAAGTCGGTTATAAAATAATGCTGGGAATTTTGACAACGTGGTGTCAGAACCAAAAAGGTGCAGGTGATGTTCGTCACTATTTGCCTTTTTTTCCCGATGGCAAGGAAATGATGGTTCCTGCTCCCAGGTGAAAAATGTATTGAGGTAAAAATTAAATTTCCCCGACAGGAGTCAGCTGACAGCACGGCCAATTTGTGCAAAGACTTTGCCAGACGTATCAAGCGACCCATTTGTGTGGAGATTACAGGTTTATCTGAGGAGGCCCCCGAGGCACAGACGCATACCAAGTTCTCCCCTCTTCTTCCTGAGATCGCACTCGTTTTTTTACCGTCTGTCCTGTCCTGCAGTCCTACACACTTTGCCTTCATGCACAAACATCCATTTTGCTGTTTATCATCTTGGCCCAATCCCATTTCTCGCCTAAGAAAATACTTCTCACCGCCATGCCAAATAAATCAATTGCAGCTTGTTTTACTAGCCGCTTAACGAAAACGTTCCAGGCTGCAAGTTCCTTTCTTCCACGGAGTGTGTTTCCAAAGCAGGAGCGGAAATATTAATCCGGCAAAAAGAGGATGTGACCAGAGATGTGTAACACCGTGTGTGAGGGAGACGACAAGCTGCGAGGGACCAGGATATGCTGTGAGCCCCCTGAGGCCCGTGCTCTCCTAGACCCCCCACAAAGTCCTCTCTCTCTCTCTTTCTCGCTCTCATTACTCTCAGGTCTTCCATCTCCTTTCCTTGCCGTCCAGCTAACCGTTTTCTGAGCGAAGCCCCGACAATTACATCAGAGATGGATGTCTGCAAAGAGCAAATGTCACAATCAAAGATCATGCGCCGGTCAGAATAATGGAACAAAATACGATTTCGATTTAACATCTCTGTTAAAAGAACGGTCAGGATTTTCTGAGTGGGACCAAAAATAATGCCTGAGGGACTAAAGCATGTGGTCAGCACTTTAAAAAATGGAATTATTAACCTTTTTTTAAATCCCATGCCTTTGTCCAAGGTGATTTACAGCGGTAGATAGTCAGCTTTGCAGGGGTTTACCTCAGTATTTTTACTGTGTCAAAACAAGGGAATATCTTCATCAGGGGTATTAGAGTCAAATGGGGATTTGACCCCATGACCATTAGATTGCAGTACAAGATGACAGTGACAAACACTTCATTGCTGCATCAGCGACGCAGCAGTGTGGTCATCATTTCCGCAGGTATCAGCTATTCATGTTTACGCGGGGAACGGTTTCTGTCTGGGCACAGCCGCTCAGCGTGCTGTTTAGATCCGTGTTTGTTTCATTTCATCATTTGATCCCGTTGCCCTAAACTGAAATTTTTACTTTTGCAAAGGCCCAGCAAATTGGGATTTAAGAATGAGAAGTGTGGCATGTAAATTAACTAAGCAGTTTAATTCAGAAACTGAGACGTAGGCTGAAAAAATGAGGGATTGTTTAGAACTTTCTAGAGACAGAAGTGGGTTGTTTGCGTGGGACTGTGCGTGAAGCCTGCTCATACCCGTGATAAAACGTGAGAGACCATGCAGTGTGGGCTTTGCGAGAATGACTGTGGTTGGGGTCAGAGCTCATCCCAGTGGCCCCTGACCCAGTCCTCAGCCCAGAGCGCTAGAACTGCCGTCAGCCTGTTTGTATCAGCAGCACAAAAATGATGATTTAACGACAAAATCACAGTGGGTCAAAGCTTATTTTCATCAAGGGATGCGGAGCTGACACAGCTGCACTGGGGTAAAACCAAGTAAAGGCACCTCACACCATGGTGTTCCATCTGACTGTTAAAGGAATGAATGCATCACTGGATGTCGCCGGGTTTTTGTTCTCTGGCTGCTGTGCTTTATTTCTCTTAAATTATGACGCTTCCTCGCAGCTGCCCAGCTCCGTCTGCCTTTACATCATATTTTCCAGGAGACATATTTTCAATTTCGGAGACGCCTCTCCCAAGGCCCAGGCCCTCGCCACACGCAGATAACTCACAGCTGTACAGCCACTTGATGCCCACCACCCTGCCTTGTTTTCCAACTGAGAGATGGGCCGCATTTTTCCCCAAGATTGTTTTCCGCCCCAACGTGCATCTGACAAGCCTCCCCAGGTGACAGTGGCCCTGAAATAAATTGTAAAGACTCTCGAAGGGACCCTCCCAAGGTTGCACGTGATTAATATTTTATTAGATACAGATAGCGCCAAAGGAAAGGGTGTTCCGTGTAGGAAATGGATCACCTGGCCACACACCTGGTCCAAGCGGTGCCACTATCGCATCGCGTTCCCGCCCCTGTTTTACAACAAGGGCCAATTTTGGAATCACGTTCACCCGAAATTGGAATTACAGCTCAGTTACCCGGACACCCCTCGATGCCGGGGCTCCTCAAGGGCGGCGAAAGAGCCCCGCAACTGCGTGCGCTTTGGTCCTGCGTCGGGCGACGGCTGCGCGCACTTGGGTCCAGAGATGGAGACTTTGATCTCCAGGATAAGGATGACAGGTGAGAGCTGGGACGTCCACAAAGCGATGCCCCCCCAATCCCACACACACACACACACACACACACGATGAGACGCGTAAGTGCAGACGTGAAATGAAGCGCTTTCCGCTGAGCAATGAAAGAGGGCTGGAGACACCGGGGGACCAGATGATCATTTTGCTGTGTGTGTGTGTGTGTGGGGGGGGGGGTCAGATGACCGAGACCACGAAGACCTCTTTCCGTTCAAAAATTTTGCTGGACCCGAGGTTCGACTGCGATTTATAAGAATAAAAAACAACATTTGCGAATGACGCCCGTGCGCAAAAACGAGAGAACACGTAGTTTTGGCTGAAATATGACCGGCACGCAAAATATCTTAAAAATAAATAAAATTAAAATAAAACTTAGGATTGTCTGCTAGGACCCCTGTGAAACACTGTTTACTCTCCTCACAGTTCGCTTCTGGTGGTCGTGAGAGTTTTCATTAAAATGACGTGAAAATTAATCGGTTTAATCGACTTTTTCGGGGCCACACAGCCCGACTTTCGGTGTCACTGCCTCGTCCCTTGCGCTGGATCTTAAGACGACAACAGGAAAAATTAAAGCAGGAACAGAAATCCGTCAATTGCCCCCCCCCCCGACCCCACTATCCACCAACACCCCCCCGGAACCGCATTTTCACATCATCATCACTAACACTTGTAAACCATGACATCACCGGAGCGGAGCAGTGGGGATGTTGGACGGGGGTGGGGGGTGGGGGCGGCTTCGCACGTGCTCGGAATGGGGAGGGCGGATCCGCGAGGCTCCCATCAAATCGATCGCAGCTGAGGAGGAGAGCGCCCGCCTCGCAGCTATCATCTTAAACATCAGCATCAGGACCAGCATCACCATCAGCATCAGCATCACTCATCCTCTCCAGCGGCTCGGCGGCTCGCCTCCAACGAGCAGAAGTTCCGCGGATCGTCGCCGAGCACCGCAACTGCGACGCGCCGCTTTGGATTACCCAATATTTGCAATTTATTATATTTTTTTCCGTGTTTTATTGCTATTATTATTATTATTTTTTTTTGCCGGGGTGCAATGTGAGCCTCACCTCCCTGTTGCCTTGGCGCCGCTCCCCGTGTGTGAGGACCCGGCACAGCGTCCGCACTGTGGACACCAGCAACTTCTCAGTAAAACGACAAGGAACCCAGAAGTGGCTCTGTGACATCCCAGCATCCCCAGCATCCTCAGCATCCCGGTCCAGACCAGAAGTCCGATCGGAGACCCCCCCTCCCAGTTTCTGCACGATGGACAGATCTAGAGATGCTCCCTCCCTCCGGACACGAGCATATCTGAAGTGACGAGAAAGTGACAAAAAGGCGACCGACTGGGACCGGCGAGGCTCCTGCAGGTGCGCCCGCCCGCCCGCCCAGGTAAGAGGTGCCACGGCGCGCTCGCACTGTCCTCCCTCCCGTCTCCGGCCCTGTGTGGTCGCCCTGCGGGTGACAGCAGTCCGGCGTTTCGGCCGCAAGCACAGCTGCGTCCGCACGCCGGCTGTCCCCAGACGTCTCCGCCGGTGACCGAGGGATTTTGTCACATTTAACGCAGAGCCGAAGTTAAAAAAGCCCCCCCACCGTGAAGGGAAAGGGAGAACGCGGCGCCCGTACGTTGTCATCAATTCTGCTTTGGATCTTGCGAGGCAGCCCGAGTCCAGCGCTGCTGGACCCCAATGGCGCCTCTAACTGACCCCCTCCCCGTGTCGGTAGTTCCTTCTTTTGGTTCAGTACATTTTATTTCGCACCCATTCCCACCCCGTTTTGGAAGTGCGGGGTCTTTTTCCGGTGCTTGTTCGTCTCCTCTGGTCCGGTCGGTTTGACCCCCGCAAAGGACGCGGGTTCGGAGTACCGGACCCCGGTTTTCGGGAGGGGGCATCGGAAACTAAATTCTCATCGATGGGCGCGTTTCGAGTGAAGCGGAGCATTTAATCCTGCAGAGATTAAGCGCCCACTTTCAACCCTCCCACCTCTACACCCTGCCGGACCCCCCTTCCTTTGATTCTCCCCGCAACCTCCGGTTGTCAGCACCCCCCCCCCTCCAAACTTCCCCCAAACTACACCCTACGTGCCAGTGAAAACCTCTGGAGGGGCATCAGCGACAGCGCCTCTTGCGGTAGGGGTTATACTCAACATCGTCACATTTATTCAGCCGTGTTTTCTCCAAACTGACTCACAGCGTTGAGATATTTACGCTGATTTACCCTGTTTAAAAAGCGGGATAATTTCTACTGCGCGAGTCCAGGCTAAGATCACGGATAAAACAGCAGGAGGTGGGATTCGAACCAAAGTCCTTGCATCGGAGCCCTCAGCCGCTCAGATATGGTAAATAGATAAAAGACGTAGTACAGTTTTTCCATGTCCGAGGGAGAAATTCTCTCTCCATCTTATTTGCCCCCCACCTTTCATTTGAGGGTGTGGTTTACAATGCAAATTTTCCCATAAAAAAGGCTTTTATGGTAATAAAATAAACACCCTGTTTTTACCCGCGGAGTGCGGAATTCCCTTTGATTCGGCCGTCACTGCTGCTTTACGGCAGGTAAAAACCGGGCGTTTTCTTGCTTTCTATGTATTTGTGACCCTACGGACCCCCCCCGCAGAATCTCGCCGCGCCCACATCTCACCCCCCCTCCCATTAACAGACGCAAAAACAAGAAGCTGCACTTTAATCGTGGGGGTCACGGGCTTCTCTCTCTGAGGTTTTACTCTTTTTTTACTCTGTTACTGTAACCCCCCCCATGCAGCACCACAGGGCATCTTCGCCGGGGTGTGCGTGGTCACGCATGGGGTCTGTGGGGGGTCCAGGTAGGGGGAAGTCTCTATGAGCTGGCCTGCACTAATGGGCCTCTTTGGGACATCGAGAAATTCGCCTTTTTTGCTGTTGTCCCCGCCCCCCCCCCCAGTTTTTAATTTGCTTTTGCCCGGACACCAGGCTCCTGATGTCATTGTGATGAGGCGCCCTCAGGTTTGAGGGACGGAGGCTGGACAGGAACGCATTCCTGCATCACAGCACAGTCAAGTTCATATTTTGCACAACTTATTGGTTCCCAGTTTTCCTCTACACACTGCTTAAAAAACTTAGATAAATATTTAAATATTTGGGGTGATTAAAAAAATTGTATATTTTTATACATTTGTTACTCAGTAGCTAAGTATTGCATGAACATGTAGTCAAATCTGAGCTTTTGCAAGATTAAGAAAAACCTGCGCTACTTTACCAGTTGGTTTAGGCCGCATGTTCATATGATCCTTCTTGAATAATAAATTAACAAAGCGTTCGGTTTTGCTTGAATCACTGCGTTTTGTTAATATTTTTCTTATCAAAAAGACATTAATACGTCCACGGCTTTTTTAAACAAAAGCAAACATCAAAGCAGCT
The DNA here is from genome assembly GCA_018136845.1 of Heterotis niloticus. Taxonomy (NCBI): domain Eukaryota; kingdom Metazoa; phylum Chordata; class Actinopteri; order Osteoglossiformes; family Osteoglossidae; genus Heterotis; species Heterotis niloticus. Next base: position 36,212,289 of record CM030888.1, on the reverse strand, counting down.
TGTAAGTCCCAGTTGTGCCGTCTGCTGTGCTGCACCGGTGCTGAAGGTATTGGTTGGGCTCTGGCTGCTGGAGGGGACCCAGGGTGGGAGGACGTGGACTTTATCACCCAGAAACAGGGCAATGAAGGACCCACCCTGGGGCGTGTGAGTGGCACTTCGGAGGGAAGCGCCCCGGGGTTTGGAGGCGGTCGCGGGGCAGGGCAGCTGGTGGTGGCTGGAGGGGAGCGGCTTCACGCTCCAGAGGCGGGCAGACGGAAGAATTCCAGTATCGACAGCTCTGACACATCTCAGCGGCTCACTGAAATGAACAATTGATCAGCGTTTTGGGAACGGCCTCTCTGCACGCCAGCCACGTCTGTCTGTTAATACAATTACATGTGGCTCTTAGCGGGGCAGGGGTGGGGGGCGGTCACCAACGGTATCTGTGTCTGTGTGCCGGGGCTGGAGTCTGCAGGACCACAGCCGGACCATATAGACGATACACATTGATTATCCAGATCCATAAACAAACAATGTTTAAGAAGGTTGCGGAGGCCCAGGGCCTGTGGTGTTTGTCACCACTAATATCCCCCACCCCACCTCCCCAGACCCCCAGGGTAACCAGACCCCTGCGGCCGCTCTGGATTCTGCTCCGGGCCTCTTTATTCCCTCCTGTTTATCACAGTTTGCAGTGATTTGTTTGGCTGGGGGTCTCACACGCTGGAGGCACCTTCCAGCCTTCTGGTACAATCTTCTGGGGTCCATAGGGCCTTCAGATGGCGTCTGCTTCCTCAGAAATCGGACCCTTGCCTGTCTGCCTGCGCCGTGACATTTTTGCACATGCAGTGGCGGAGAAACAGCTGCAAAACAAGGATTTTCCGACTGGGATTTTTAAAAAAATGTCGATCTAGCGTAAAGGGAGTCACAAAGGCCTGGTGGCGTTTTCACTAAATGTTTTCGCTCATTTTCCTCCCCTTAGACACAAAAAATTTAAATGGCTTTAATAAGTTTTCATTACTAAGGCTGTCACTGTTGAATTGCACATTGCGCTTATTTGCGTATTTCTTGTCGTTTAACTCCGGTTATGAATCCCGCTTCACTTCACGTCATATTAAATGCCGGCCCTCATAGAAAAGACAGACGCATGAGCTAAACTTGTTTTTATCAATTTTTATTAGCCGATCGATGCTTAGTAAGGGAATTTTTATTTTCATTTTCTAACTGCATGTATAGTTTCGTGTACAGCACATTTTCTTCTCTACATTTACCTTATTTATGTTCTGACAAGAGCCATGTTCTGCTGCAAGTTTTATCAAGGTTTATTTCTAGGTTTGAGACTAATTTTAAAATAAAACAATACCACGGGATCTTAAACAGTTTTTGTTTTTGCACAGGGTCCTCTTGAGACTTTAAATAAGAAGAATTAACGTTATTTCAAATAAATACTTTGAGGATCTGTGTTGCCACTCATTTCCAGCAGGGGGCGACTTTAACAACTGCTGCATCTTTTATGGCCTCCCAATAAAATGTGGCCATTATTATGCAGGTGGAGTGACCTTTGTGCCCAGCGCTGAGGAACCCTGACTTTCCAGGCTTGTGTGAACTCATGCGGAGTCTAAAGCACACAGATAATGGCTCTTCCTCATCTTTTGTGCAGAAACAAAGCGGTCAAGTCGCAGAATTTTAAGCGCGAGGTTTATATCCAAACGAAGGGAGAAGAGCGGTTCTCATGAAATTTCAGGGGGAAGTAGCAGAGCCGCTGCAGTGGAATCACGCATGCAGACACGCCTGTTGATGTTTTCGTGGTGCGTAGCTTAACTTGGGCCACCAGGTAGAATTTTGCAGGACCTCCAGCAGAGCCTTTTTAAACAAACATGTTCGTATAAATAAAGTCCATCTGAAGCTGAAACAGCAGTCTGCATCAAATATATGTGGAAAAAGCAGTCAATGGGCAATTTTGAAGAAATTTTGCAGAAATTTCCCAGATGCTTTGGCCCAGGGGATGTGTTTGAAGCTAAAAAGGAAGGGAACATTGTATTTCGAATGGTGATTTGGCATTTGGGTGCTGCTGGATTGCTGTATTTCGTGTGTACATTAAAGGCGCAGCGGGATGGTAAAATGTGCAGGAGGCGCAAAATTGGAACGTTATTATCGGTAGCATCTGAAGGCAGTGAGATGCGGCCCAGTCGGAATGCCGGGGAATGACTTAAATATTCATTGTCGAATATAAACAGAGGAACACCTGGGTCAGCCATAAATGACAGGTGGCGGTGTGGTGCTCCTTGGGAAGCCGGAGTCGTTCACCTCACTAGGCGGATAAACCAAGGAGAAGCTGAAGCACATATATATCAGCTCTTTATTTACTTCCTTTTATTTAAATTTTGCCTCTGAACATTAAACACTAAAGTGCTAAAAACCCTGCTCTGGAGAAAGAGGAAAGGGGAGCCTTGTTTTTGGAGTGGACACAGCGTGGGGAGGGGCACACGAACGTCGAGGGGAACGCAGGACTCCGGGACCAGCCGCTCAGGGAGCACCGGGGAGTCGGATCTGGAACGTGTTCTCGGGGACAGACGGCGTCTCCCGCTCCAGCGCCGGGAGATGGAGGACAACCGCCTGCCGTCAAGCTGACGCTCAGTTACGTTTATACAGGGTGAGGTGCATGGAGACAAACGCCAAACCCCCCAGGGGGAGGCCTGCAGAGAAGGAGGAAAAACCCACGGGGGAATAAAAACAACCCCCCAACTGATATGGAAGAGCAGCGAAGGACGGGTTGTGGGAACAGACGAGAGGTGAAATTGGTCCCTTGGGTGCCTGTGCTCACAGGGGCGGTGGGGGGGGGCAGCATTTACTGTCCTGGGGGGACCAAATGGGTCGATTTTGATCTTTATTTGTACCCTCAAGCGTGTGATGATATTAGTGGGGGTCTGCCGCACACGTGGAGGTGGCAGGGGGCATAATGGTTAAGGAGAGAATCCATGTAATGGGTCCACAACAACCTGGCGGCACACAGCTTAATGGGCTCTGCCATGTAACTTCCACTCCTGAGTTGCGGTAAATAACATTGCCGTGGTTGTAGCACATTAACTCGCCTGCTTTTAAAGGTCAGGGGTTTAATGTGGTAAATTCAGGCATTTCCACTGGGGACCAGGGGCCAATTAAAAGCAGAAGGGCAGTTTCAGCAGGGGGCGTAGCAGTTAGAGTCAAACCCTAATTGAAGGACCAGGGCTTGAATCCCAGCTTGCTGTGCAGCCTTTGAGCAAGGTTCTGCCAGATATAGAAGAAACAACAATGGCAACAAAAAAAATGCATATATGCAAACGCAAATAAAGCCAAAGCATAAGAAATGAATTGTTGTGACGGTGCCCATAAACATAATGCTTTCAAACACACTTTTTCTCACTGTCGCGCTCACACACACTCGGCCCTTACGCTCCCGTAAGTGAGAAGAGGTCACATCTGTGATGCCCTTATTTCGCCGTCTCTCATCCTCGCTCCGTTTTTCCAGTTTCCGCCTCAAACTCCCTGTCCGCCTCTGGGCCCGTGACCTTGCTGCCATCATTAGTGCTATTGCACAAATGTTATGGGGCCACGCTGGGGACGGCAGGACGCAAACGGAGCAGGACGCGTCTGAGCCGGGCGGGACAGTGAGATCCAAAGATATCAGACTGACAGCAACATTTATAATTATGCACAACAGGATGAGCCGTCCTAGTGGAGGGGAAATAAGATGCTATTTAATGTGTACTTTTTATTTTGCATCAATACAAAAAATTATTTATGGCAAGATTAGAGCTCAGATGAAAGATGGATTAAAGATGAGGGATGAGGTATTCAGGGGCAAAAGTTAACGGGAAGATAAAAAGGAGGCAAATCAAACGGGACAATTTCAAATGAGACAAATACAGCTTTCATTAACGTGACATCAAGGTGGCCGTCTGCGAGGTGCCGGCGTACGGGCTCAGCGCTGCCGCTAGGCGGCGCTCTCGCAACACGTATTACACAGAGCTCGGAAACCCAGTGATCGCCTACACGGTGCACGCAGGGGGGTCATGGGTTGCAGAGAAATCGGCATGATTTCCATGTGTATAAATTAAACAAAATAATAATAATAATAATAATAATAATAATAATAATAATAATAATAATAATTTTAGCTGTATAAAGCACGTTTCATTCAACATTTTCAGCACAAAATTCAGTCCAAGTTGTGCTCAGCTGTTGGTCAAGTGCTACAAAAGTATTTGTTTCATGAAAAAATTGTTTGTCATCACTGTTTTGCTCTCAGTGCTGTAATGTCCACAAGCCGAGCTTCTAGAGAAGCTGCGGAGATCTGAGGTCACCTCAATTCCCATGATTCTCTTTGGCCAGCCACCGTGTGGCTTGTTTTCGACCTGGAGGTTTGGCCGTAGGGAGGCGGCTACCTGCGACGATGAGCCCACATGAGACCCCGTGGAGCCTCTGTGCGTGCGTACATCCGTGCTTGTGTGTGTGTGTGTGTGTCAGCCTGCTCACCATCTCCTTGGTGAAGTTTACTTGCTCATAAAGTTTTGATGGGCACGAGGATGATCACATTGCGTCTCTAGGTCAGCAGGTACTGGGGGCGGGGGGTAAACAAATCTGCCACCGCAGGGACAGTGGAATCCTCCGGTGCTTTCTGGCCTGTTGCTAAGGTTATGGGGTCCAGCCCCCAGACAGCTTTGGTGGACCGCGAGGGGAGCAGACGGCACAGCAGAGGCACCAATGGGCCTTACGTTTGTCCTCAAAGTGACGCCGTTCTCTTTGTCTCCCCTCCCTCCTGCAGGCCTACCTACACGCCTTCACCCTCTGCTTCAGCTTGTACGCAACCATGGCTCTTTCTCCCGTCTGCCAGAACACCTGCGCAGACCCCCGGCGTGTTTAAGGAACTGACCCGAAGGGGGGCTCTGGAAGGTAAGGCTCGCCTCACTCCTGACCCTCACCTGTGACACCCGGACAGCAGGTGGCACAGTGGTGACAACTGCCCGGGTTCGGATCCTACTCCTGTTGCACTTTTACACCACATTTATCAATTCACACAGCTGGGTAACTTTTACTGTGTCTGTTGAGGGTAAGTACCTTGTTCAAGGGAACCAGCAGGTAGTATCTGGATCTGAGCCATTTGGGTCCAAAAGTAGGTTCCCTAACCCCTATACCACCTGCTCTAGAACCCTTGAGCAAAGTAGCTACCCTGAATCGATACAGTAAAAGTAGCTTCCTGGGTAAATCACAGTAAGTAGCTTAACTGTATTTTGAAGAAAATTGTTATCTGAGCGATCAAGTGTCTTTGGAGCCGAGTTTGCTGTTAGGTTGTGGAAGTGACCACTTGACTACTTGCCACATGGGATGGCATATTGGGGTTGGGGTCGGGAGTCTGTAAATTGTGAGAGATTGTGGTGCTGCATCCTTATCAGGAGTGTGTGAGCCCGATGCCAGTGCTCTCCACGACAGAGCCCCATTGTTGGCGCAAACACTGTACACTCGGGTCATCTGGTAACCGGCGGCGATAAGACCCCCTCCTTGTGATGCTTCCAGCTCTTTTTCTTGTTTTTGTCTGTCTCTCTCGCTCGACTTCATTTCATTTTGATCGTATCGTGTGTTTGGGTCCTCTGCCTGCGAGATAATAGCGCTGATAATGATGGCTGAGCTCCATCCCTCTTTCTGTTTGCGTCCAAGCCCCTGGGGGAGGGGGTTGGCATGTGTGTCTGCCTTGCAGCGTGAACTCTTGTGATCATGGCTCTCCAGCGACACACAGCATGACACACACAGCATGATGTGCACTGCTCCTTTTCACACAAAAGCGCAGTAAAGGCTGGGGAAGAAAGTGGCTCCGGTGCTGCTGCAGTCACAGCACAGCCCCTTGAGTTGGAGCCAACAACCTACAGGTTACATTTATGTCCAAATTGAAGCACCCATTTTTCATTCAGCTGAGGCTTTTCCACATTTACTCTTCTTTTCTGTCAGAACGGTTTACCAGTTAAAAAAAACCGAGTAATTTTTACTGGATAAGTTTGAGGTTCTTTGATCAAATGCACTCACAGCAAGAGGTGGAATTCAAACCTGGGTCCAAAGGCAGGGACTCTAACCACTGGGGCACCTGCTGGTGCCCCAAGAATGCTATTTATTGTCTTATTCCGCATCCATTCGTATGTGAGGCTCCAAATTTTAAAAGCTAAATTTAAAATGTTAAAAAGCATATCGGCTTGTACCTTTTTAACTTATTTGGTGTCCAAAAGCAGATTCTCCAAGTGCTCTGCCCCCTGTGTCCCCTGCTTATGGCAACAGTGTGGACTTAACTGTCTCTGACCCCCCCCCATTCTCTGTCTAACTCCCCAGGATGAAGTCGTGGGGCCCGATGCTGTGTGCCTGGTGGGGAGTTCTCCTAGTGTGTGTCGCGGTGCTGTGTTGTCGACCGGCAAGCGCCGGCAACCGTAACCCACGAGGGCAGACAGGTAAGCCCCCCCTTTCTACAGCCCCGTTCCCCCCCAGGGGCTCATTAGGGTCACACGGACACGCGGGCGATGAGGCGACCCACCAGTGCCTTTCCCATGGGGCGCCATTCAGCCTGGCCATTAATGAAGAAACATTTCAGTGAAGCTCCGTTGCGGCAGACGAGTCTCTCGCCCCCACCGTGGACGCAAGGGGCATAATTCGCCGTAACACATTTGTTATTGTTACGCTGCTTGCCAGATGCTGTGATCCAAGCCAAGTCACTGTGTGTTGGGCCGCTACGTCCTAATGCATGCGCTCGATGACAAATGAACAGAGGAGTCGCACTTTGAGGTTTGATCCTGCAACCTTCAGGTAGCACAGCCACACGCTTCGACTGCACGTTTGGGGTTTGGTTTTGTGGCACCGCTGACCATCGACACATTTCCATTGGAAGGGAGACCCTCGTCCAGGTTAGAAAGCGCCCCCAGCGGAAGCGCAGTCTGCCAACCCCAGCAATGATCCTCCTGGCTTTGGCGGGAGAGCCGCTCCATAACCGGCCTGGTGAGACAGTGCCAGTGAAGCTTCTGTGCCATCCGCCCCCCCAGTAACGTTTATTCACTCCCGGTGTCAGGTGGTTACGACCGGCTGAGTGTTGTCACTGTTCGGACCCCTTTTTGCACCGTGATAAGGAGTCCAGCGAAAGAGATGCCACCGCCCTGACTGGACCCGTTTAATATTCACGGCCCCTGGTAATGGAGTAATAAGCTCTGCCCCCCCCCCCCCCCACCAAGTGTCACCGTTGCCTGGAAGAAGCTCAGTCCAAGTTAAAGCAAAGTGCGCTAATTGACACCCACCAGCTAATTCCCACCTGCATTATTTATGACTCCAACTTTCCTCGCCGCCACGCAGTGACCAGTGGCACATAAATTATTTAGGATTCCACGAGGTCATACAGCGCTGCGTAGCGGAATCGCGCTCCGCACGTAAACGTCTTTTTTATACCACCGCCGTTTCCTTTCTTACTCCATATTATTTTGTCTTGTTTTTGTTTTTTTGTCTCCCATTTCCTCTTCTGCGTGACGAGGACCTTTCAGGTCGGCGGAGCGAGGGCGACGGCGGGAGGCTGCTTCTACGCAGCGGTTTAGTGGGCCGATGCTAATGGCCACCTGCCGTTCTGGAAAATGTTAGCGTGGCTGCAGCGGAGCGGTGTTCTGCTCACCAAAGGAGCAGCGGGATCTCCTGATCATCCCGGCAGTCCGTAGTTAAGGGTGACGCACTTCGCTGTCTCGAGATTTCATCTGACTGGAACATTTGTGGGGTTTATTTCTGAGTCACTTCAGACCCATTTACCACGATATGTTCAGATTTCTAAATTAATCGCATTTCTTCTCATTCCAGTTGTTTTACCACTCATTTTTAGTTCTACAGCTTTGCTTCTGAAGCTCTTTGTTTCCACTAGATGTCTCTAGTGCACCGAATATGTGGCTCCAACCCAGGGAGCGCGGGTGCACTGGGCACCAAACCTCTTAGTAGCGAATCGGCGTGTTTGCCAGAAGTGCATCAAAGTATTTACACCGATGTGAGGAGATTGTGTGAATCCAGCTCCGCGGTGGAGGAATAACAGTTGGCTGACCGAGGGGTTTAGCACCAAATTAAAAGCGACGAAGATGCATTCTATAGGCCGGCCTCGGGAAGTTGTCTGCTTTTAACAGACAGCAGCCGTCACCGCAGGACATCGGGCGTGTTGGGGTAGCTCCTTTGGGCCCCTCAGATCCTCCCTTCCCTCCCTCACACACACACACACACACACACACACACACACACACACACACACACACAAAGATATCGCAGATATGCAGAGAAAGCAGACGTTTCAGAGCTTCCTCTGAGGGCCGTGTGTGGCTCATCGATAGGTGGCTGGCACCACAAAGAGACATGTGTGATGTTTGCTACTCGAGGACCAGAGGATCCAAGGAGCTTTTAATCAAGAGCTGGGGGTCAGGGGTCATCAGGTGTCGGCGAGACCCCTCATCCTCCAGTCGCTCCGCTGCCGGCTCTAATGGGCTCCGTGTTTGTGCACCCTTAACAATGCTCCCACTAACCAGCTTCATAGTGGATGCAATACGTGCTGGGCTGGCAAGCGGGTCAGTGTCTGAAGACAGGTGACTGAAAGGGCACAGGTGTGCATCCCGGGGGGGGGGTCCTGCTGTTGCACTGCAAGGCAGGGCATCTGCATCGTTTCGGTGAAAAGGCGCAGCTGTTGGAACAGATGAGGTGTGAAATTGTGTGCTGCAGTCTGGACGGGACCCTCCAGTACACGACAAAGTGGTGCGTGTTTTTATTTTCCCTACCTGACTGTATGAGGAGCGAGGTGAAGCGTGACGAATCGCCCCCAGGTGTGGCTTATCGTGTCTCCCATAACAATCGGACGGATTATTATTCCATCTACTGTAGATGAACGTGTGTCACATGTCAACCCCCTCCCTCCTTATCTGAGTCTGCCCCCTCCCCATGCCAGAGGCAAAGTCACCTTCTTGAGCTTGGGGGGGCTTTGCAAGGAGGCTTAGACACAGATGTGTTCCCCCTCATTATATCGGTCACCTCATTTTAAGGACTGTAATTCTTCAAACAGTGATATTGGACTGATGGCCATACCGCTCACATTTTTTCTCTATAAATAAGCGGAGTTTGGACACTTTGTAAACCACATTATACTTAACAACGATCCTTAAGACTTTGCCCTGTAGTTGCGAAAGGTTCGGCTGAAAGAAGCAGAATCTGAACCCTGCCAACAAATCTGTGTTTGGTTCCCCTACACAATACACTTATTGGCGCTACCTCTTGTTTCACAGCAATGCTTGCCTATCTATCTATCTATCTATCTATCTATCTATCTATCTATCTATCTATCTATCTATCTATCTATCTAACTCCTTTCAGTAATTTAACACAATAGTTTACCGTATTTTAAAACATTTCTGAAAATATTTTGAAACAACCCTTTGCTAATTTATACTTGTCATCCATAAAAAAATTCAGTTTTTTGTTATTATTAGCGATATAATTAGTCTGTTTTCTATTATGTTGCGCACGTTGAATTTGCAAGCTCCGTTGATATAACACAACTATCCTCGATTTATGACTTATAATCTGACAACCAGGTCCTAAGTTGAATTGGACCTTGTGACAGTGATTATTTCTACTTGTTTACTTCTCCACAACGGTGACTTTTTTCAGACGTTTGTTGATGCTTTTCAACTTTTTAAAATTTCTGGCCACAGTGTATTGTGATGTTGTGGGTTTGGGAACAAGGACACTGAGACTGTCTCTATGACAACCATTATTTATGACAGGTAGGGGCACAAGGTAACAGCTCTTTTAGCCCCCACCCTGGCCTGCCTTTAAGTGGCCTGACACTACAGTATATAATCCATACCATTATTAAATAATTTTATACCGTTGTCTCCTTTACCAAAGTTTCTTTTTAAAAGCTGCAATATGGTCACAACATTTTTCATTTATAGTAAAGGCTGCAAGTGCTCAGTTGTGATGTCATCGCTGTTTGTCATTGTGCTACGCCATAAAACTTGTACGAGAACCTGCACACTATAAGATGCTCATTTACTTACCAGAATTCCTGGAAATTCCTGGATTTTTGTTCATCTTATTTCTAAAATTAATATTCATTGTTATTATTGACATTCGTGCTAGTGGGGGCACGTCGAGAACTTCAGAAGTTGAGGACAGTCTGGATGCCGTAATAATGACCTCCTACAGACCTCTTACTGCTGTTCTCTTAAGCTTCATTGCTCCACAAGGTAATGAGAGCAAGAGCTGAGGTATTACTATATTTATACATTCCCTTTACCATATTCAGTGTCTCACTGGACTTGGACCCCATCCTTGTCCTACCGTCACGGAAAATTCGTTCTGCTGACATGTGACAGACACCGTTCTTGTATAGTGGAAGAGCTGTTAAAAGGAGCCTGGTGGATCCGTCCTCGAGAAGCAGGGTTCGTGGTCCCTGGAGAGAAATTTGCGTGCAAATGAGGTGGCGGTCCGGCCGTGAAGGCACACGTGAAGCCTTTTTAGGTGATGGCAACGCTAATTCGAGATGATGTGGCACTGATGGATGCCGCCTGCACAACTTGACAGCTGGCTGCAGACACGACATCTCAGGATGGGGTGTGGGGCCTCAGAGAATAACAGCGAAACTGATTCTGAGATCTGAATTCCAGGGAGGTGAAAGAATAACAATAAATTTTCCTCCCCTTTGATTAGTTTTACGGCTTTAAATGTGTGCTTATTAAACATAGCTGTACAGCAAGAAAGAAAACACATGGCCACAAAATAGAAGTTGACCATTTTATCCAGGAATTAACATCTCTGCTGCCTGTATCTGTACGAAAGCTGAAGAAAGATTCTTATCGAGTGAATTAGATTTTTTCCTTTTAAAATGAAAAGATGTTTACTCATGATGGAAACCTGATGTTTTTCCTTCATATTTTGTATGACATAAAAAAGAAGCCTGTGACTTGAAATGTACCGAAATTACATTTCACGATAAACTGTAGCTGTTGAGAGGAGAGGAATGACATCACTTTACCTACACTGGCCATTTGAATTTCCTCATTTGGCAGAAGCTTTTCTCCAAACTGATGGGCAAATCAGAGTAAACAAAAACGCACAACAGAACTGACTGCTGAAATGCAGCCAGTGAGTCTGGCGGCACAGACACACCAGCAGCTGCGTGTAGAACTGGTGGGAAATACAGAGGTGGTAGTGGTGATTGATGCTGTGAAGCTATTTGTGTAGCAGATAAGAGGTCAAGAGAGAAGTGGGTTTCAAAGAGATGTTGAGAGGGATTCAGCAGTTCTGAGGGACCAAGGGAGCTCATTCCACCCCTTTGGGAACTTATTTTGAAAAGCAATTCATTTACTCGCCATCTCAGTCCTGAGTGATTTACAGTGTGATGTTTGCACACAAATCACTGCTACTGACAGCAATTGACCTGTTTATGCACCTTGTTAATATGCATCTGTTTAAGTACTTTGACCAAAGTTACTGCAGCAGGAGGTGGGATTTAAACCAGGGACCACTGAGTGTAAGGCCTCTTACCCCTACTATTACTTGGTGGAAGTGGCTAGCCAGGTGAATAATGAACCAGGTAAGGTAAACTGTGACTCGGCTCTGGTGTTTAACTCAAGTTTGTGGTCTTGCGTCCCTCAGATGTCCCCTTGAACAGCTGCTTCCAGACGGACAAAAGATAAATGTCTGGTGTTCGCAGCAGACCTGTCAGCGACTTATTGACAAAAGGCCGACGTGGTTCCGATAAATGACACTTTAATTTGCCTGGTGCAGTCTGTCGTGGCCATTCAAGCGACTGATATATTCTATCAGTTAAGTGCAGCAGCCTTTAGTTCAGTACAAAGGAGATTTTGAGGCTCAGAGGCTTCAGTCATGCTTGAAATTTAGTTTTATTTTAGTCTCGAATATTTGCAAGTGAACTAAGCGGAGCTGAGACGAAGCAGTTGTGAAACTCACTGAACTAAAGCCCTCTGTTCCTGCCGTTCTGTATTGTGAACTGTAATTTATTTATTCATTTGTTATTATTTTGCTGTTCAACATCCGCCGTCTCATGTTTGAAAGATAATTGTCGCAGAAATGTTCGGTAGGTTGCTCACGGGAAAGAAGGGAGACAAAATGATGGAAATATTTGGTGCATGTGGCTATTTAGTGCTGTGCTAGTGGCTGAGACTAACACCTCATAGTCATGTTGTAGTTTGGGTTTTTATTTTCCTTAAACAAACAGGCCCGCCGGCGCTTCAGCTGACCCCAACAGAGGCTGCCGTATGGCGGAGCCAATGGCTACGTTTAGCGCTCGGACCGGTGACGCGATCAGAAGAGCGAAAGAGTGCATTACAATGAAAAAACAGCATTCTGCGCGCAAAGGCAGCTCTGGTATTAAAGCCCCACGGACGACGAAAATGTAAATGGCAGAGACTCCATACTGCTGGTCCGTGTGCCATTATCTGCACCAAACTTCCAGCGCCTTTCGCATTAATGGCGCAACACTTAGGTTTTTGTAAACCGCTCGCAATTTCTTGCTTGTTTTGTAGGGCTGATTTTTACCTCCTTACATTTCTAGTGTTGTAAGAAACCAACTAAAAGGTGCAAAGACTCGACTGGGCGCCCCGAACAGAACGGGTTCACAACCGTCGGCTGTGCGACTGATAAAATGCGGTTGAGAAATGTCATTCGGGAGGTCACTTTGCTGGGGGTGGCTTTCCTCTGGGCTCCTGCCTCCTGTGACCTCATTATGTTCTGCTGGAAGGGGAGGTGGTCTAGGCTTTGTTCATGCAGACCTCAGTGGACACCTGGAGCTGGACCTTGCTGGAGCTCCTGCTGGGAGGGTAACCCTTCAGCTGTGGCACGATGGAAGGCTTCCCATGGTTTTCATACCTATGATCAAATGATGAGCAATGCGGTGGCATTTTTAAAGTCATCTCTTCTCAGCAGGGCCAGCCTGTTCTCTTAAGTAGTAGCCAAAAGTGTTGTGTCATTGTTTTCTACCCCCACTCCACCTGCACGCCCACTTTAAGACAAAATGTTTCCCATGTACATTTAAAGTTGCAGCGAGTCGTCATCATCATCATCATCATCATCATCGACCATTTCCTGGTCCAAAGCGTTATCACTATCATTAAAGGCATTTCCTGTTATGGACGATCAAAAACATCTTGGATCAATATTTCTTGTTCTGGGGACTCAACAAAACAAGTTTCCCATTACTGTGATGGATCAGTGACCCTTCTTGCATATGGTTAATGGTAATGATAATGGATGGTTCCTGTTCTGAAGAATCAACAGCATCCTCAGTGATTCTTGTTACAGGGACTCAGTGACATCATCAGCTAGAGACTCTGACATCATCCACTACAGTCTGTGACATCATCCACTACTTAGTTCAGCGCACCCATTCATACCCACTTCCTTTTGAATGAAATTGACAGTGTAGTTCACGTGCATTTCCTGTTTTAGATAATGTAGTGTTTGCTATACCAAGTTATATTCTTCCTTTCTATTAATCCCTTTTGTCCTCTGACTTGCGCCCGCCACAAAAAAATGATCTGTGCATTTTTGTCTTCTGTGTGAAACACTACCTTCCTCTGATAGCTGGCAAGTCATTGTTAGCATTTGCACATTGTTTATTTTAGTCTTTAGTAAAAAGAAAATCCCTCCGCAAAAGCCGAGCTTCATTTCCGACAAATTATTTTGGGTCAGCCAAGCCCCAGCGTCTTTTAGTCGGAAATGTGTTCTGTACTTGAAAAGCTACTGTGGTTAAAAACTCTAATACACTTTGATTCCATCTGCACTGATGCTTAGATGTTATTCCTCACTCTGAGGGGAAGATAATCTCTAGAGCCGAAATGGATGTCGCCCGCCACTGCCATTTCTATCGGGAATCAATAATGGCTGAGTGCGAGGGATTGTTTGCCGTGCCGTGCCATTCGGTCGCTGTGGAGACTCCGGAACACGTGTGTCGGCAAACCATGTTGCTAAGCTACGATCCTCCATTTCCTCTGTGATGTGAGGGTGACGGTCCTGGAACTCAGTCCTGTGTGAAAAGCAGGAATATGGGTGTGTTTTATTTGTGCACCTGAGGTAGGAGCGTCTCGCATAAGCGAGGGGCTGAATTGATGGTTCTTCACGTCCCACGTTCTCCCCAAGGGGCTTCGCCACGGGGTGTGCAGATGTAACAACTGTCAGATGAGAAGGACTCGGCACATGGGAAACCTAAACGGCTTTGAAGACCAAAGCAAACTTTGAGTTGCAGACATGGAGAGAGAGACTGCACACCCCCCACCCCATCTGATCCCATTCCCTGTGCCAAAACTGGGGATGGCAGCGCCCCCACCGTCTGTGAGACCCTTCTACAAGCAGCTTAGCATGGACCCGCGCACAATGACACGAAAGCCTCCGCAATCCGGGTCTTGTTTCTGCTCAGCCGTCCAGACGCTTTTGCAAATCTCTCCGGGTCCACGGAGAAACAGGCCGACAAAAGCGTCCAAAGACGCAGCTGCACCGCAGTGCTTGGGGTGTGTGTGGGGGGGGACTGTCTCGGAAGAGGATTTCCCAGAAGCGGCCCTTATGTAACCTCGACCCAAATCGGCTCACAAAGCCCAAAGAGGGGCAAGCTGTTTTTGGCCGTCGTGCGATTTTTCGGCAACATTTTAGGCCCTCATAGCCAGCCGCTGCCGTCTTCCAGACTTTCTTCCTTTTGCTGGGCTCTATGCGTCACCGGAAACTCCACTTGCTCACACCAGACACAGCCAGGTGGCCCTTTCCTTTACTCTGAGGCCTCCCAGCTTCACAGGGTTTCACCGCAACCAAAATGTACAACAAATCAAAACAAATGCTGTACGCTGCATATTTTATCGCACCAATTACTTTATGCTGACATGGGTGTCCAGTTTTTCAAGCCCTGCAGCAAAAAGTTCACATCCCTCCTCAGCCTTTGCTGTTCTGTTTTTATTTATTGCGTTTTGCCTCCTCATGATTTAAAGATGATGCTATTTCGGTGTTGCTTTTCCCAAAGACGTTTTCCTGGTGCCGTTTTTCTGCTGCTCTCAAAAGCAGCTTTTAAATGTCCAGGAGCACCTTATGGATTCCACACGCAAAGCACAGGTGGTGTTTATGATGTCCCCCTCATCTTGTCTCTCTCCTCCCTTCTTTCAGCGGAATACCAGGTGAAGCAGGGCACCTGTGAGGTGGTTGCCATCCATCGCTGCTGCAACAAGAACAAAATCGAGGAGCGTTCTCAGACTGTCAAGTGCTCCTGCTTTCCAGGCCAGGTGGCCGGCACCACGCGAGCACAGCCATCCTGCGTGGAAGGTAAGAGCAGTGGACCCAACTTACTCTGTATGTATCTGTCCGTGTGAAAGTTGGAAGGCCCCCCCCCCACGGTGTGCACATCCATCTAGGAAAGCATTTGTCAGTTCAGCCCTTTTTCATCACGAGAAGAGCAATCGACTGCTTTTTTGCATGTACAGTATCTGTCCTGCGAGAATGGTCGGCACCGCTCCGTTTGACCGAATCTGCCCATGGAGAAATTGCCCATGGGGAAAGGAGTGGTGTTTCCTCCTATTCATGTCACTCTTGTCCACGACGCCACGGACTGGTAACCTTCACACCCGAATCAGTCAGGTCGCTTGCAGGTCATTGAGTAGACCTTCACAGTTGGCGGGATGTGAATGGCTCCTACTGAGAGGGATTTAAACGTCTTTATTCGCCCACTGGATTAGACAGAGTGCTCTCATTTATGCAGGTTTGTCCTGCTTCCCGTCGGCTCCTTCGGGGCCACTTGAACTCCGTGTGGGTTGGACGAATGCGTCTGCACCCACCGGGTCTGCTAAACTTACGAGTGCATCTGCTGAGCCCGTCAAAACCTGAAAGAAGTTCTCTGGGTGGAAGCAGTCATTTTGCACAAGATTGTTCCATATCTGCAGTAATGCTCTTTTTTGTGACCGTTTGCTTAAATTTAGGGATGACACGCAGAGGTGGGTGTTAAGTGACTTGAGGAATTGTTTACATCTGGGGGAGCAGCGTTCGCATTTAACGCCCTTTCCAGAGCTGGCAGTGGAGGGTTGTGCAGTGCTGGCAAGAAAGCGCCGATGTGCATTAAGATGGGGGCGTATTTCCGTTCACCGGAGGAGCCTGTGCACGACACGTGACCGCTGTTGCTGTAAGGTAAAAAGATCGATTCGTCCTCAAGGCTGCGATACTGCAGAAGTTCACAGCGTTGGATTGTTAAAAAATTTCTCTACGTTCTGAAGTAAATTTGAAAGCAGAATGTTTTGCTCTCACCCACACAGAAGCAGAAATGCAGACGTCATATTCCACTCTCTACCCTCTTTTCTGAGGGCCTGTGCGTGCGTGTGTGTGCGCGCGCACGCATCTGCATGTATGAGGGGGTGGGCCCTTTTTGATCCACTTGCTTCCCTGGAAGGGCTTAGTGGGCCTTTATTAGAGAACGTGACGGAGTCGGTGACCTCCCGTCAGGATCCATGCCCAGGCCTCCACAAGAGAGGGCCCCCCCTTGCTTCCCCACACCCTGCAAGGAGCCTACATCTCCGTCAGCTCCCCGTTGCCTCGTATGCCCTCTGTGATACGGAGGGAATGAAATAAGGATGCACGTCCCATTCATCAAGTTGAAGTATCGTTCACACTGTAAGGGATAATGTGTCTTTAGGGGTTGACAAACTAGCTGCAAGCTTTTGCTTTAGTGTGTTTGTGCAGTGTGTGCGCGCGTGTGCGTGTGCGCGCATGTGTGCGCTTGTGTGTGGTTTTCCCTCCTCTTTCCTACAGAATGCTGTTTTGTTTTTCCAGGTTGAGCAAACCGCAAACTTTATTCAAAACCTGACAAAACCTCCTGCTATGAAACTGTTTTGACAGCTTGGGTTTATGGTTATATTCAGGGTTCTGCTCCCGGATCTATGTCGATTTAATAAACCGAAAGCACACGTTTGGCTGCACCTCTCGGACAGAACTCTTATTTTATGCTTGGCAAAATATACGTGAAGTATTTATGCCGTTCGTGTTTGTTTTTGTGCTGCCCCACAATCTGACCACCGTGTATAAGAGCAGAATAACAGTAAGACATATTCATCTCTCATGATCATGCAAAATAGGTAAATGTTCACAAAACCCACAGAAGTTAATTTTCTACGCTGCTAGTGATGGATCGTTGCTGTGAAATAATTTGCCTGCAGTCCCTGTTTGGTGCTGCTCTGCCCACTAGAGGGTGCCCTCTCATCATTTCACGAGCCCCCCTGCGGAGCGGCGAGCTGACCCCTTTAATTTTGGCCTTTGCGGCTTCCTGTGAAATAAGCAGCCGACAAACATGCCTAGTTAGAGGTGATGTGACGTCCGGTCCGACGTGCTGGAGCTTTTTCGCCGGTGCGGCTAGGCTCCGACGACCCTTGTCCTGTTGCAGAAGTTTGAATGTGAGGCCCCTGCTGGTCTGAAACCACCGGGCCTTTATCAGCGAATGCAGATCTCCCATTTAGCATTCCCATCAGGCCCTGAGACTGGCAATTAGGAGGCGTGTAAAACGTGCCGGGTTCCTAATGCCCGTCTGCAGCGATGCTGAATAACTGTAATACTGTAAACGTGCTAATATGTCACCTCCTCCTTATTGGACATGGCTATTAAGCTGTCATTAGCAGCCGGTGGTGGAGCGAGAGCCTCGGAATGGAGTCGCTGAGGGATGCCAGGCCTCAGGAGTAGGCGGCGCACTTCTTCACCGTGTTTTGCGGCTGCTGAGACACCAGCGTTCCGCCGCCTCTGTCATCACACGTAGCTGTGGAGGACCAGGCTCTGCTGAGGCTCCGGTGCCGAGTTCTACCGCGATCCTGGATGATCCCTTAGTGCAGGATGAAGACCTTGGGTGGTGCCGGTGTCTCACAGCACCTGGGCTGCGGGTTTAAATCCTGCTCGGTCTGTGTGGGGTTTGCATGGGTTTCCTTCCACGGTCCAAAGACGTGTTTCAGATGGAACAGTCGCTATAAATGGGCCGTAGTGCGTGAGCGTGTTACTGAGCTCGGATGTGTAGATGTGTAAGGATTTTACTCTGGTGTATCAAGCAATGTAATTCACCAGGTCCGCTAGCCGCACCCCTCCCGGGTCCGAGCCTCCCCTCCCCACCACCCTCACCACTCACCTACCCATCCAGGGCATCACTCAGTCCCACTCCTGCTCCCACGCATTCACTCATCCGCTCTCTCTCCGCTGTGTTCCCTCCCACTCACTCCCCGCAAACGCACAAAAAAATCAGCGCACAGGTAAAACAGGCCGCTGGAAATGAATCTCAGAACGCATCCGTGTGTGTCCGAAGAGGGTTACTGTATGGGTTACTGTGCCAAGAAAGACAAAGCTCCTTTCCTCAGGGGTACAACAGAAGGTGCTCTTTGTAAAAACTCCAAAGCAGGGATCTTAAACCAGCTTTTACCTTCTTCCTCCGCAGGTGATCAGCTGTAATGCTGGTGCTGTGGTGCTGTAATATTTAATGGGGAAAAAAGAAGAAAGAAATCGGGGACAAATAGAAGTGCGTTTGTGCTGCAGATGTGAACTCCGTTAAATAATTTGCTTGAGGACGCAGGCAGGAGAACAACAGTGCGGATATCAAGGTTGCACAATATGCATTTGCTTATTTTATTTTTTAATAATCAAAATGGCACAACCCGCTTTCTTTTAAGAGCGAGCAAACATCCTGCTTTCCTGCCTCGGGTTCGTAAGCGCGAGACAGAGGAGCACGCAGCGCTGCAGCGGGTCACTTGTTGGGCTCTAAGCAGCTTTTTATGCAGCCACTTCTGAGAATTCTGCTTATATAACTGATGGTCAGCGAAAGTGTTGTAGGAGTCGCCCGGTGCATTACAAAAGGAAATAAAGTTTTCATAAAGATCCCACATCAGTGTGGGGCGAACTTGGTTTTTTATGAGGCGAGGGAGCTGCGTGTGGTCACGCGCATCTTTGCGCGTGTACGCACCGGGGGTTTGTGTTCGCCCCCTGGCCGCCAACGGCTCAGGCCTCTCCGCAGAGGGTTTTGCTCTGGGATTTTCTTTTGCAGATGAAGGATTTTGTCGCACGAAATCCGAACGGTGGGCTCGTTCTCCGCTCGGGCGACTTGCAAAAATCTTCTTTGATGACCTCATCACGGCGCCACGGGGTCGAAGGAAGCGCGCGAGACGGAATTTGTAATGCCAAACAAGTGCGGGTCAAGAGGGCCATCCATATTTATGTTGATGCTGCAGCACAATCCTAGCAAGGGCTCAGGCAGATTGGGCCCGCTGTGCATTATCCCGTGTTATTATACCGCGTTAACCTGTGTGAAAGTCAGCATTGCAAACCAGAGTCAATACTTGTCTAAATCAGGTCATTTCAAGCTTTGCCGTGCAGGTCGGAGAAGCGGGCATAATCTAATTTAATGCTATAAATGGATTTAGATTGGCATCGGCATGGTCAGCCTTCTGGAGGTGAGCGCGTGCGTCTGCGTGTGTGTGAGAGGTGGTTTTCAGCCGGGAGGGCCTTCTCAGGCAGTCAGAAAACGCTCTCTCTCTGTCGCCTTGGGGAACAGCGGACAAAACTCCCTGCAGTGGAGAGCGACCGCTCACGCAGAGACCCTTTCGCACGCACGGGCGCCCGAAACATGCATGTACGCACTGCGTACCGCTTAGTGCGGCGGCAGCGTGTGCCGCGGATCCGTTTCGACAGGGTAGCGCTGCAGCCCATAGAAAAGACCCCCGCTGGTGGTCCTGTCTTACGGCTCATTTCATCATTATGCTAATAGGGTGTTGTTAGGGGACACACTGGAGAAATGGACGCGTCACAGTTTAGATCGGCGCCACTTATAAAACCAGCGTTCTGTTGTTTTTTGGAACCGTGCTGACTTAAAATAAACTGCCCAAGTTCTTTAAAAGACGGAAGGGAAAGAGAGACAAACTAGCAAAACGGCAGACTTCACAGACGGCCGCTGCGACGTTGAGCGAAGGACCTTGGCGTCCGGGATCGAGCTGCAGTTACAGCACCGTCCACACGGTGTCGCACTCATGTCAACAACAGCGGCTACAAATGGCGGGAGAGCAGGCCGCGTCCACGCCGTCCCGCTGACCCCGCAAAGAGAACTCGCCGCTGGTTCGCTGCCGCCTCACCTTGCTTGGCGACAGTAGTCGCCCGACTGCTGGTTTTTAATAAATACGTGATTTTCGGCTGTGCCCGGGCCTGCTGTGTGGCCGCCGCGTGGCTCCCTTTCACGCACTCCCCATTTTTATTTCCGGTTCTCTCTTTGTATGGTAATCTTTTCCGCGCTGCGCCGCTCATCAGCCAGAAAGTTCAAGCGTTGCGTAAGCTGCCGTTCTCGCCGCTCCTCATCGGCCCCGACACCATCTGTGACATTTGTCGCCGTTCCATCAGACTGTGGCCCTCGGAGGTGCCGCAAAGATCTGACATTTCGCCCGCTCTGCTGCCAGACGACTGTGCTGCGAGGGCACCGTCGGCAGGAAGTGGGGTCGCGGCGAGTGGCACCGTGGGGTTGTACGAGTCTCGCTCCCTTCCCCACACAAATGATGGTGTGGTTGCAGGTGTACCTATTATTTGTGTAACAGCTGTGTTGCTTAACTGGCTCATTTACAGCTACAGCTCCTTATTTTCTACACATCCGCATCCTGCGTGTTCCCTAAATCAAAAAATGTTCAGCGCGTAAACCTGGAGGATCTTGGATTTCGCTCCGATGCAGTCGAATGAGCTCTCGCTGTCCCTCACAGCTGCTGAATCCCTAACATTCAATAAAGGTCTGGAAAGGCATCTCTTTCAAACCCACTTTTCTGCTGACCTCCTAACTGCTCCACAGACAGCATCATAGCATCGGCCTCCACCACCACCTCTGTATTTCCTATTAGCTCTATCTGCAGCTGCCGCTGTGACACGGCCTCCAGAAATGTCGCTGTTGGACTCACCGGCTGCCCTTCAACTTTCCCCCGCCTGTGTCTCCGTCCCTCAGAGAAAAGAACTTTTGTTTGCTCATCTTTGGACACAGCTGTCCACCAAACGAATGAATGCAAATGTAAATATTCATGGCTGTTCCAGCCCCCAAAGAGACCATTTCCTTCATTGTTTCCGTCGGCGGAGGATGAGGCGACAACCCTTTATCGTGCAAAGCTTTTTTTAGAGTCTGTGATGTGGGCGAACCACTCCTATCCACATCTAAGCACGCTTTCAAAAGTACCTTGCGCAGAGGTTGAATGAATGAAGTTTCAATGCATTTGTTATCAATGCACAATTATGCCAAAGTCCGCAATCTGGTATTTTCCATACGGCCAGAATTTTGAGGCTGTTAAACCATTTTCATATTAGAACTAATTCTAATTTACATTTTGTAATGCTTGTCAGCTATCATTTCCCCCACGCTTTTCCTCATCTCCTCGACAAACCGCCCCAAGCAGCCGAGGAAGAGGCGCGAGGGCCGCTCGTCTCTTCAAGTTTCCGAATCCCGGTGATGATTGGCTGCGAAGATCAATGGCTACCCAGCGATGCGAGCCAGATGGGTTGTAAGGATCCTAAGAAGTATTCCTTCTGCTCGGCTGAGTAGTTAGGATTGATGCGCCCCGTCGCGAATGACAGCTGCGCGTAAATCTGACACCCCCACCGGAGCGTTAATGGAATCCAGAGCCGCCCCGCGCTCGCGTTTTTATGCAAACGGAACAGAGCTGCATGGCAGATAACCTCACCGGGGTCCGGCCTCTGGCCTCCTCCGAGCTTTTGCACAGCCTCCTCCCTCTGCCTATCTCTGTGCTCCATAACTTGACAGCTGCTGTGCTCTAGCTGCCTCGTCCTCTTCCTTCCCTGAGCTCTTCAAGGCTTCTGCTGCAATTGTACTACAACATACTATTATTTACTGTGTTTATACCATGCTTTCCTGGGCCTTACTGTGCGGCTGCCATGCTTCCTGCATTACCTTGTACCCTGTGTTGCTTTACCTGAGCCTCAGCTGTGGTAACTGTACTCTGCCATACTACACTAATGCCCCTATGCCCTTCCCATCCCCTGGCATCCACTTTTCTGTGCTGAATTTCCACCACTGCACCATTTTGCACCGAGAAGAAGATTTTCAAAGAGCAAACTAAACATATTTTCACAGCCAAATGTTGAACTTTATAGTGGAAAAATCTGTGTAATGCGTTTTTGCTGCTACGCCACTATATGTCCAAGGTTTTACACTATTTATCGTATCTGCATAGACTGAAATTCAGTCTGGTATTCTGAATTCAGTGCATACAATTACAGCCTATTGTCCTTAATGCAACTATGTTTGTACAGTTAATGCAATGATCAATTTATTCATACTTGCTGTGTGTAACAGTCCACATCCACATATGGGGACAACAGTGTCACGCGGCTGTGAAAGCGTTTTGATTGCAGGCCATCTCTTCTTCCACGTCATAGAAGCGGGTGGACGTAATTCTAGCACTGAGTTACACGGCAGACGGAAAAATGAATTTGTTTACTACTTGTGATTATTCAGTGAAATTATGGTAGCCCTATTAATCCGTCTCAGTTTAATAAATTAGAAGGCATGTTTTAGCCGTACAATAATGAAGCAGAACTGTCTTTGCACCTTCAGGCTTGTGGCTGTGCTTGTAGTCATGTTTCCTTAACCCTGTTGGAAATGTTGGAAAAGATGATAGATAGATAGATAGATAGATAGATAGATAGATAGATAGATAGAACATAGCTCGCTGCAGTGATTATTATTTTCTGTTTAAAGCTCATTAGAATTCATATATTTTAATGCACACACAGTCTGTCCTCAGTTTAATGGATCTCAGAGTTATGAATTTCAGATTTTATGGATCGTCCCAAAAATATTAACGAAAACAGAATAATAATAAATATTTTAAAAAATTATTTTAAAGCATAATGGGAAACTATAGACACTGAAATAATTTAAGTGTTAATAATTTGAAATGATTAGTTTTTTTGTTTTGGAGAAAATAACTTTATTCATGCATAAAATTATTTTTTAAGCGGTGTTGACACTGTCAAAACAGAGCCATCTCACTGTCTGCAGTCAGTGATGAAGGCAGCACAACGCCCCCTAGACCTGCTAGAGCAGCACCTTAGTCGCTGCTGCTGTAAATAATTCACTGTACTCTGTGTATGTATGTATGTGAGTGTGTGTGTGTGTACAGTTGCAGCACTGAATGTGTTTCACTTTAATGCTCACATTACATTGTGGTATAAAAGTGTTACTAAGGTACACAGTGCAGTACCACACACCACTATAGTAAAAAATATTACGTTTAGTTACTTTTGATTTTTCAGACTTTTGCCACCTCCTCTCACATACAGTGTTGAAAATTGAGGATCGATTGCATAAATAACACAAATTAATAAGGTTCCTCACATTTTATTAATCTTTTTGGACCCCAGTTATGAAGCTATGGTGGAGTTATACTGTACTTTATTAATTATTTTTTATTACTCATTTGTATTATTTTTCATTACAAAATTCAAACAGTTGTTAAAAATGGCTGAGGCATTGCTTTAGCAATACAACTGTATATATTTGTAGCACAAATAATTCACACTAGATTATTATGTTGTTGAAAGAGAAACAAAAAAATAAATATGGATTGAGAGTGAAGTCAGAAAAATAGATCAGGATTAATAGTGTGGAAGTTTGCATAGGAAAAATGCCTTTATGTACTCTGCTGAAGGTGCCAAAAGAAAGTGAAACTCTGTCCTGAGTTTGGTTTTGGAGCCTGGAGATGGGGAATAATTTATTTCATTCAAGTGAAGCTAAATTGGAAATTTCCTTGTGTGTGTGTGTGTGTGTGTGTGTGTGTGTGTGTGTTGGCTTTCCCATCCACATCTGGGTCCTATTTAGCCTGCAGAAAGGGCACAGGTGGGGGTCTCATCGTGGAAAACTGTGATCAGAAAGACTGTGAATTTCCGGCTGTGTTGACATGGACATTTTGACAAACAGCAGCTCGGGGAGTGAAGCGTTAAGGCAACAGGCAGCGGAGTGTGTAGTTGTGGACTGAGAGGTGTCTGTGGACGTGTGAATAAATATGACGCCTGACCTTTTTGTCACAGCAGGGCTGTCGGGCATCATTCCTCCCTCTGCTGCTCGGCCACATTAACCCGTCCTGGTGAACATGGCCTCGCCTTGGCCTTCTCGATCCACCCCACCACACCCGGACGGATTCTCACATCCCTCACTGAAGGACTCGCCGTTACTCGCTGCCACGAAAGGCTTTAAACCTTAATTCCTGCAGACTTCCCACTTTGCCTCTCTTTGAAGCTGTGGTCCTTAAGGGAGGTCCCTGTGGAAAATTAGGATAAATGAGAAAGATTTTATGCATTTAGTTCTGACTCCTTTATCAAGGCTGACTTGGCCTGACCTCCCGTGACGCCAGGATTTTCTCTGCTTCTGTCTAGACGGCATCCACTGGGAGACGACCATGAGCTCTGCTTCTACCGAGCGTTGATGATGACGAGATAAATAGGCGAACTTGCCAAATTTTGAGGCAGCACTTCAGTGGGAAGGAAAACTATACAAGCAGAACGTGACAAACATGGTGACTAAATATCTGTCAAAGATTAATCTCCACCAACCTGGTGGTTTAGCCATGGTCAACCTCCAACCGTCTGGACTGTTTGACAAACATGAACATCCAGCCACCTGGACTGCTTGACAAATACCAATGTCCAACTATCTGCACTGGTTTACCAACATCAGCCTCCACCTATCTAGACTGTTTAGCAACAACCAGCATCCAACCATCTGGGCTGTTTGACAACAGTCAACCTCCGGCCATCTGGACTGTTTGTTATACATTCATGTTCAGCAGCCTGGACTGTTTGACAGACATGAACCTCCACCTACATTTACTGTTTCAAAATGATCAGTATCCATAAACATGGACTGGTTCACAGCAATAAACCTCCAATCATGTGGACTGTTTGACAAACATGGAGCTTCAACCATGTGAACTGCTCGACAAACATGGACCTCTAGCCATGTGGACTGTCTGACAAACTTCAGTTGGTTGTGATCTAATAGTGGTCATAACTCCAGCTTCTTATGATGTTTAGTTCCATGTTCCAAGCCCCAGGCTTTTACCAACTGCCACCCCTTCACCTTTTATACTTTGTTCACCTTCTAAGTGTTGATTTACAATAGTCAACACTGAGGATTTTGCACTCTTAGTTGCTGCACCCCTTCACACTGCTTGACTAGTGAGCCTTAGGCATCTTCTTTCCCACCAAACCTGTTATAACTTACAGCGTGCTTAATTCCCCAGGGTGCATTAGCAGGGTAATGCGCTGCAGTGCAACACGCCTGTTGTCAGGGCTCCATTGCCTTAAAAATATATTTGCAGGACCATTTCCATATTTATATTCTTAATCTCTTGGCATAAATCACTCCTTACAATGTGTTTCAGGCTGTGCACTAAGTCCAGCTCTCACAGTCTACAGTTATTTGTCTACAGGTGAGTCTGCCAGAAGGGTCTGAGATTAGTTGACTTTCTGGTATTCCCAGGGAGGCATTTTGGGATTTCATTAGAACGTCCCCTTGGATTGTCCAGCAGCTCCTTGTGTGTGCATAGCAGCTGCAGGCGGAGGGAGAAGGTTCTCTGCCCATCTTTGATGCTCCGCTCAAGTCGTTTACATACAGAACAAATCACTGAGCGAAACCCTCTTGTGTTTTGTGGCTCAGCTTCCATCGTGATGCA
Source organism: Heterotis niloticus (assembly GCA_018136845.1). Taxonomy (NCBI): domain Eukaryota; kingdom Metazoa; phylum Chordata; class Actinopteri; order Osteoglossiformes; family Osteoglossidae; genus Heterotis; species Heterotis niloticus. The sequence goes on along the minus strand of CM030888.1, from coordinate 36,186,568 downwards.
GAAGTGGTGGTGTCAGATGGAGCCGTGCCTGGATGGGGAAGAGTGCAAGGTGCTTCCTGACCTCACCGGCTGGTCCTGCAGCACCGGGAACAAAGTGAAGACCACCAAGGTAAGGAAGATTTTAGCTCACATCTTGGATTTCTTGATAAACAGGCATTTAGTAATAATTTTGGTCAAGAAATGAACTACCACATCTTCCCAGGCTCTTCTGCAGCAGTTCCCAAATATGCAGGACACCTGTGTATTGACCAGTTTGTCCAGTGTACTTAAACTTTTGATTTGTACTGTATTGTTTCTGAGTAAAGGGCGGGTTGAGGTTAGCTGACAGTTTTTATTAAGATTAGTTTCCAGTTTTTTAGAGTTAGGGCTAGGATTAGGGTTGGGTTAGGGTTAGGGACAGAGTTAAGATCATATGTAGCTTTTGAATTTGCAGGTGTCATTAGTCAGTCATGATATAAGGTGGAGAGGATGGAAGGAGGCAAGCTGGATTTCTTCAGCCTCCGTGGGAAGTGGAGATACTGCTAGGCTTTTTTTGTGGTGGAAGTGGTGTTGAGTGTCCAGGTGAGGTCTTCCGCTATGTACACTCCAAGGAACTTGATGCTGCCGACTATCTTAACAGCAGTGCCGTCGATGTCCAAGGGAGAGCGGGTTGCGGGAGTCCTCCTGAAGTCAACAACCATCTCTTTAGTTTTACTGACATTTAGAGATAGATTGTTTTTTCAGCACCAGTCCACCAGCAGTGTATAAGCATAATGTTAGTAGCACTATGTTGTTATACAGAAATAAAATAAATAATACCAAAGCAATGTTTTGATGCACACATCAAAACCATCCGTGCTGTTTTGACTGAAATCTCAGAAACAAAACCACTGAAAGCCACAGTTTTTCAACACGATTTATGCCCCTGCGTACAACACCGATGAACACCCTTGTGTGGGGCGCATGGAATAAGAACCAAGCAAGCCTTGCTCACGGTGACAAAAGTTGGCCTCCCGCACAAGCCGAATTACTGCCAAACCCCCAACAAACGTTATGTTAATTGAACTTTTCACGTGCGAGTGAGCCGCGTGTCGGAAACAAATTGATTTAAATGAAGGCCCTTCATGGACTTTGTAATCTGGTGATCTATGAAAGTTAATTTGCGGGCCGCTCGCCGGCTGTTAAATTGAGCAGGTGTGGTTTATTCGCAGGTGAAATATAAAAAGGAAACAGTTGTGAAGAGTACAGAAACACTATAAGAGTAATTACTTGCAGAATGGAATAACTGCTCAACATCTGTCGCATTCATTAACATGCATTATGGCTACTGCTTCCGCAGAGGCTTTCGAATTAAAGGCCCTAATTAAATTGGCAAGATTGTAGGGAGAAGTGAGGAATAAATACAGGACTTCTTAGCTGGATTAATGATCCTGTCTGCCAGATGACTGGCTGACTGACGGACTGGTGAAGTTGGCCCTGTCACCTCCACATCCTTTGCCGGGGAGGCCATCACCCACCGTTGCGTTATGATCGCGCTCACCGCCTGGGTGAGCATTAATTCTACATTTGCTCGCTGTAAAATAAGAGCTCTGCATCTGTAGGACTCGGTGGCAGGTGCCAGAGGCTATTGTTTGGTGACTGCCCCATCCTCCCCTTCACTGGCAACACACGCAGTCAGACACTCACACATGCTCGCTTCTCCTCTGTCGTTCCAAAGGGCACCGAGCATCGATTGCGCTACCAAAACATAATGTGAAGAAGAGCTGCTGGAGACAGTGACTGCTGGAGGTCACGTAATGGCTTTCCGGTGTCTCCGTTACATTTGCAGCTACTTATTTAGCAGATGCTTTTCCCCACAGCGACATACTGTACCATGATTATTCACTACCACACCTATACCGCGTTACCCCTGGTTCCTGTACACGGTTCAAAAACCGAATATCAGGAAGCCGGTCCTTTACTTCTTATAAGGACAATTATGATTCATTCCAGCTTTGTCTTTTAAACTCAGATTAAATGTAAGAGGAAATGCGTACGGTCACCAAAGTGGCACTAAAAAATCCATATGGCTGAAAGTATGGGGACACCTGAGCATCTCACCTGAGCATGGCTGTGGGAATTTGTGTCCATTCAGTCACAAGAGCATTCGTGAGGTCAGGCGAGAAGGCCTGGCTCGCGGTCAGCGTTCCAGTTCATCCTAAAGATGTTCAGTGGGGTTGAGGTCAGGGCTCTGTGCAGCCACTCAAGTTCTTCCACACCAACCTGGGCAGACCCTGTGTTTATGGACCTCGCTTTGTGCATGGGGGGGCATAGTCGTGCAGGAGCAGGAAAGCAGCTTCTTCCCCAAACCATGGCCACAAGGCTGGAAGCACATGATTGTTTAAAATGTATTTGTATGCTGTGTGGGTGCGGCTGAAACAGCTCAGCTCAACCTTTAGAAGGGGGGTGCACATACTTTTGGCTATATAGTGTTCAATTTGTGCAGCTGCATAATTTTTACTATATTAATTTAGGGTAACTTTGTTAAGAGTACCACACCAGGAGAGGGGTACATACTCTGGTGCTTAAGGCAACGCCTGCAACCACCACGTCATTTGCTGCCGCCCATAATTCACAGTCCACAATTCTGAGCCCTAGTTGAGGCCGGTGAGGTCACCTGCTGCACGCAGGCCAGCCCGCGTGACGTTTGGTTTGAATCTGTCGGGAAAGAGCAGCTCTCCTTGTTAATGAGAAGCTCTCAGTGGAAGCGGTTTCCTAGCAATGCCTCACATGCCATTTTCCTCCTATTAATATTCATCATTAAGAAAGACCGGCACCTGATGAAACGGAGCAAAGCGGCATCGCGCTCTCAAGCCGCCCGAGTCAAATGAAGGCGGCGTGACTCGTTTTTGTGTCCATCTCTTACGTTTCTTTCTCCCTTCAGGTGACGCGGTAGCAAGAGCACAGCGAACCAGCCACACAACCCAAGGCTTGCGAATTTTACCTTCCACAACGGGCGTCACGGGGGTTCTGAAAAGAGGACGGTGACTTAAAGTGGACCTTGGAGTTCACAATCAATTGGAGACGGAGGCTGTCATAATGGAGGTCAAAGGTCAACAAACAGACACTCAGATTGGGAGGAACTCTAAGCACGGCTCCACATTCCTGTTTCAGCGCTACATCTACATGTGTGCGGAGATCCAGACCCGACTGCGTCATTTTGGGGGTGTGCCCCCCCCAGGTGCGAGGCCAAGCCACGCTAATTCGAGCGCCGCAACACCGTGCGATGCTGGAATCTAAACCCGCAGTGTACCGGGGGGGCTCTACACCACTGGCATGTGTCGCTACTGGGGCAAGTCTAATATATTTACAAGCAGGGAAGCGCTCATACATTTTAAATCAAATTATTGTTAAATTGCTCTTGTGGGTCAAGTTACTACCATGAAATGTTTTCTGAAAGTCATTTTGCAGTTCTAATTAAGGTTGCTGATAGGATCACAACAACATATTAAAAATTCATGTGACATATTTGCACTAGTTGAAATTGTTTTCTGAATTTTGTTTTTCTAGTCATTTCCTGTCCGTTATCCACATCAGCATTAAAGAACATGTTTTATAAGTTGTTGTACTTAGATGTTTCGGTGCTGATGAAGTGCCGAGGTCTCCTGTTTTGCCTCTGGTGCCGGCAGAGGCGAAATAATGTGAAGATGACGGTCCTATCCTACGGTTTCCAATCCTAAAGGTCGCCATTTAAAAGGCGTGACAACCTCAGATTTCGGCGCTGAACTGACGCTCTTTATATCGCACGTCTGCATGGCCCCCTTCTTCCGATTCACTTCAAGGCCATCTATTAACAGCAATTACACTTCGAACCTTCGACACGTATATCTGCTCACTTGAGGTTTGGTCCCTGCGCAGTGGAGGAACCGGGCTCTCTATCACTCACATTTGACTTCGGATTTGAATTAAGTGAAACCGAAGAGTCAGTTAAATACCACTTTCCCACAATCATATTTCATTCCTCACCTTCTTCACATTTCCATAGACTTGGACGATTTCAATTTCTGTACACGCAGCCTTGCTTTTAATTTTCTACTTGCAATTTCCGGCATCTTGACTTGTATGACAACTGGAGAAAATATGCCACTCCTGTCTGTTGTCTATAGAGAAAATAATTACTTGTTCATTTAGAAGCAGTTTGTAATGACTGAGCCACTTGTGCAGTGGGGTAGTTTTTACTTTATCAATTCAGGGTAGGCACCTTGCTCAACAGTGGAAGATGGGATTTGAACCTGTCTCCTTTGGGTGGAGCTCTAACCAATCTGCTGTCTGCTGCCCCCATATGAGAGCAATCCCGTTTGTACAGCAAAAAATGGAAGGCAGCGGCTCTCACCACTACGCCCCCTGCTACCCGAGTACCTCGGATGATGCATCAAATGCAGCTACTGTACACAGAAGTCTGAACATAGTAGGCAGCTCGGGAAAAATAAATACGAAGAGACAAAAAAACAGGGTCAGATAAATAAAAAGTTCAAAATCAACATTGCAGAGGGGAAGGAAGAAAAAACTGAATTAAAAAACTGCTAGATGTAACACTTTCCATGGGATGTAGAACGCGACCCTTTCTGGACGCCTGAGGGGTTCGAGGCCCGTGGCAGCGAGCACTCATCTTTTTGGAATGCTAATCGGCAGCCGGTCGATGGAGAGATGAGCCGTGTTCTTCTGCAAAGGTGTTTGCCGAGCGCCTCCCTCCCCTTCTACCCGGCGGCATGGCAGCTACCTGCGGGTGCGGCGCTCAGCACACCTCGCTCACTGAAGAACCTGAGTTTGATAGTGGGGGGGGTTTATTTCGCGATCCTGTCATCTTCTGTCGACTCAGATGTGTGTTTCCCTACAGCGATCCCCAATCACAAGCTGCACTTCTGTCTGCGGCGAATGTAATCTGCGAGCGAACAAGCGAGTGTATCAAATACAATGACATATATTTGACTACTGAGCTTTGCTCGGCAAAACGTGTTTATCGTGGAATGGCTGCCTGGGGATTTGTGTGCAGACGGCGCACGATGCAGACAGTGCCGGCAAAGGGAGTTTGTGCGTGCGGATTTCCGATCGCAGCCAAGATGGTGCCGCTCCTGCCCTTTGCTGTACCCCGACCCTAACAGAGCACCGCACTTCCCGCCCAGGGTATCGAACATGCAGCCCGCCAGCCAGAAACCATTTATCGGGCTTTCACGATGGCTGACTGGGTTTTCATACCATTAAACACTCTAGCTAAGTGCGACGTGAAGTAGTGCTAATGACTAAAATTAAAAAATCTATAATTTAACCTTCTCATGCAAAATGTAATAGCAAGTAAGTCCACCGCTGATCCATCCATTAATGCGATGGTGTGTCCATGTGTCCATTTCCGCTTCAATTTTTTCACACCAGGGAGACACAGAACGCTGAACAAATATTACACTGAAGAGCTGAAAAGAAGTATTGTGACTGCCAGCTGGAAACTGAGAAGAGGAAAAAAAAAGAAGGGGTAAAAAAAAAGTCAGAGAAGGCTGCCCATACCCCCTGGCATTTTACTGTGGTGACAGGGGATCTGCGTGGGAGTGTCCAGCAGAAGAGGTCAGTGTATTTGTTAAAGTTGTTTAAGGGTTTTGATCCATCTGTCAGTAGTAGGCAGGTGTGGGCTCCTAATCACAGAATCCACTGGATGTTATTGGGGTTTCAGTTCAAGGCAACAGGTGACCTGCAAAGGGTCAAAAGCGCAGGAGGTTGGTTGTACCAAAACACCTTGAGAAAAAGAAAGAAATCCATCCATCTATATGTCCATTATTCTTAACTCCTTTATCCTTGTCGGAGTTGTGGTGGTCCAGAGTCTGTCCAAGAATCACTGGGCACAGGGTTATGAAACTACACCCTGGATGGGACACCAGGCCACTGCAGGAGACGAAAAATCGTGATTATTTTCAATGATTCTTGAAGTCTCACACCGGTGGAGTAAGCAGCAGTCTCGTGTGAGACAGGCTGGCCTGGGGGTATTTGCTCATAAAGAGGAATGAGGTCCCTTGGGGTGAAAAGGTGGCACTTCTCATGTTTTAATAAATTCGCTGTCAGGGCAGCCATAGCGCTGTCTTCGGTCTCCCATCGATGCCCCTTGTTACAGTATGAATATTACTGCTGATAAAAATACGCGCACGACAGTTCATTGCCAAACTCATCTAAGATACTGACGACTTTCGCTGCAAGAATTATGTCCATGTTTGGAGAAACTCACATCTGCGAACAGCTGGTTTTCCGTTCTGAATATGAATCAGTCAAAATATGATTCTCAGTGCATTTGAAAGCTGTTGTGAAGGTTGCAGCTGCTCTGGCATTCGCTCCAAACTGTGACGCCGGTGTCCAAGGGAAGCAAGAAGCAGTGGAAGGAAGTACAAAGATGTCAAGGTGCCACAGTGATGCTTATTTTAAATTGATCTGTATTTTATCGCTCCAGAATTGCTTCGCTGTCAGGATTTTTTATTGCACAGGGGAGCAGCATGAGGTTGCGGCCAGGTAGGACCTGTGGTGGCTCTGTTCCTGAGCCGGTGGATTTGTGGTCTCCCTAAATTGGCCAGTTTAGAACTGAGCAGAACAGACACACACCTGTCCAACACCTATTTACATGACCCACCTACCTATACGCAAATCAACTCTTTGCAAGCCCGCTACAGACTCCTGCTGTCGGTGGGGAAGGGAGTCCAGGTGGATGTAGCCGTAACGCTTCACGGTGTCTACGGCGCGTCACCTACTGTGTTATTTACTGCATCTCTTGTTACGCAAAGACGTCGTAGAAAACCAACCCACGCCCGGCGGCGCAGATCCTCTTCTGGCTGTTGTTTCAGGAAGAGCCGACACGCCTCACCTACGGCTTCCGCGACGTGCATCCCGGTCGCAGCAGTTCCAGGAAAATATTCATAAATAAATCAAGCCGCATTTAGACCACTGTACCTTCCCACTTTTTCCCAGGGGTGGCTGGAGTCCTAATTATGGGATTTTATTGTTGTCAGATGCACTTTAATACCATCATGGCGCACGTTTCAATAATAACACTCCAGGTTCACCTTTGGTAATGGCTGGGTGATTAATTACATCAGTCATGCTCCCTGCGCAGTGCGGAACATATTAAAAATTACATTTAAATTCAATTAAATATTAAAAGCTAAACAATCAAAAGCTTTTCGTATTAATTTGCTCCTTGTGTGTAGAATGATATTGACGTCGGGGGCGGAGGAGGATTCATTATGTGGCGGTTCTCCGGGCCCCGGCAGCACTCAGTCAAAGCCGGTTATCTCCCAGAAGCAATTAGTTACTGGAAGCTCTGTTGACCTGAATGATTGTTTGAGTGGCCAGAAACATTAGCACGGTCCCCACCCCCCCCCCGGTCCTGGAACCAGAGCGAGTGCCGGTGTGACCGCGCCTGATAACAACACACCCCACAGGAGTGTATTTACACAGTGTGGCGGTCATGGCTCTGGGGCCTCATGAATATTAATTCCGCCAGCATGTCCAATAGGATTCCCCGGAACCTGAAAGCGTTGACTGCGGCTCCGACGTAGATCGGAAGGGTCGACGTGGGGGGGGGACGATTAAAATGCATCCGAAGCCATTAAAACGGGGGCAGATCAGGAATGGCAGCGGCATCAAGGGCAACGGGACTCCATCAATTTCTTCAGCACCGCACCGGTGGAGAAATGTACGCTTGCGCGAATCCATTGTGCCGCGCCACTTGTCTGAATTATTCATTGTACGGCTCTGCTTGTGTCTCTAATTAGGCTGCTGTTTTGAACCAAATTAATCTTTCCTGCGAACGATCACCCAGTCGCCGTGCAAATCTGAGAGGATCGCTCGAAGGCCTGAGCACAACGGCTGCGTCTCTTTTCTCTGGGTCTCCTTGGGCCTTGGCAAGCGGATCCTACTCCGCCGAGGAGGTGAACAAAGGGTACTGTGGGAGGTCGGCGGCGTTCAAAGCTGCAGTCGGGTGATGGCTCTCATTCGATCTGGATATTTTATTCATTTAGCTGACGCTTTCCTCCAAAGTGACACGCAGTGACTGTTAACAAGTACTTAGCTGACATCTTCCAAGGTGACTTACAGTATTAGACACGCTGCACCCCCTGCAGATATCCACCCATTTATACTGCGGAGCAGTCTTTGGACTGTGAGAGGAAGCTCACGCAAACATGAGAACATGCAAACATGTTGACAGTGGAGATTGAACCCATGCCCATCCTTTAACTGCAACCACTTGTCTACCTTTGGACCAAGAATGCTGCTCTGCCAGTGGGCACGTATGACATTTTCTTAACTTTAAACCCTTGAGTCCCCTGTTTGAACCACAGTAAGAGGTTGAATACGTCACAAAAGAAATGTTGACCGAGCCCTAGTGGTTCCCTATTTATACACCCTTTGGCGGTAGAAATTGCAGTAATGTGCCAGTTTTTTTCTGCTGTACATTCTCAGGACTCCATAACGGTGAGGAATACAACAGTCCCCCCTTATCTGGAGGGGATGCATTCCAAGACCCCAGTGGATGCCTGAAACCATGGATAATACCAAACTCTATATATACTGTTTTGTTTTTTCCTATACATGTATAATTGTATTTTATATATATTTTGGCCCCAAACCATTATTAAATAAAACAAGGGTTACTTGAATACAAGCACCGCGATACCTCGACAGTCGATCTGATAGCCGAGATGGCTGTTAAGTGACTAAACGGGTGGGTAGGATTCACGTTCATACGTTTACGTCCTGGACGGGACGGCGCGAGACTTCATCACGTTATTCAGAATGGTGTGCAATTTAAAACTTATGAACTGTTTCTTTCTGGAATTTTCCATTTAATATTTTTTGACTGTGGTTTGCCGCAGGTAACGGAAACCACGGAATGCAAAATGGCCGATAAGGGGGGACTACTGTATACACACATATGCACCGCATAATGACGTGACGGTCAGTGAGACCGCATATACAACGGTGGTCCCATAGGATTATATACAGTACATAATACATGATAATAATAATAAACAACTTCTTCTTTCGGCTTCTCGCGTTAGGGGTCACCACAGCGGATCAAAAGCTTCCACTTCTTCCTGTCCCTTGCATCTTTCTCCATCACACCCACCACCTGCATGTCCTCCTTCACCACATCCATAAATCTCCTCTTAGGCCTTCCTCTCTTCCTCTTGCCTGGCAGCTCCATCCCTAGCATCCTTCTCGCGATATATCCAGAATCTCTCCTCTGCACATGTCCAAACCAACGCAATCTCGCCTCTCTGACTTTGTCTCCAAACCGTCTAACCTGGGCTGACCCTCTAATATACTCATTTCTAATGCTGTCCATCCTCGTCACACCCAATGCAAATCTTAACATCAATAATAATAAACTATTATTATTATTATTATTATTATTATTATTATTATTATTATTATTATTATTATGAACAACAACAACAACAACAAACAACTATGTTACTGGTTTATGTATTTATTATACTGTACTTTATTGTTATTTTAGCGTGTACTCTTTTTACTTATAAAAAAGTTTACTGTAAAACAGTATGCTGTGTCACGCCAGCAGCAGCCTCATACATCTTGTGTTTACCACATCTGCTGTAACTGTACAGGTTTGTAGCTTAGGAGCAACAGGCCATACCATATACAATAATAATAATATAAGTCAAAATGGACGTGATGCGGCAGATGTACGTGCTATGATGTTCACGGAATGACGAAATCACCTAACAAAGCATTTCTCCATTGTTAAGTGGCGAATACCTGTAAATCCATAAGGAATACATACTTTTATGAAGAGCTGCATTAAGAAAATATTAACCCAAACTACCTGCTACAAGATGTTATGAAACCTGGCAACAACATTACATTGTCCTTTGAGGTAAAAAAATACCATTAAAACCACGTTTGTGCTCTGTGCAGAGGGGGTCACCATAAGGGCAGACCAAACAATCCTAGCTGAAAAGAGGAGGTAAATGGTAAGCAGCACCGTACATGCTGTGTTATTTCTCTATGCAAAACTGCAGTGATGAAGCAAGCCAGTGTGAGGTGTTATCATGTTTGACGTGAAGAAAACACACCTACACTCCTGTCTGGTCGCGAAAAGATGCGACAGACGTACCGTGGTGTTTTTTTTATAGCTCCTTTTGCAAAGCATTCCTAATTGGGGGAAATATGATCTGCTGTCATTTTAAGCCACAGCAAAGCATGAAACGCACAGTGATCAGAGGAGAAAAGAGAGAACAATGTGGAAAATTCCTCCCATTTGCACGCGTCAGAACCCTCGCTGCATTGGACAGCTGTGATTATGGTGCAGGAATGACAGATTCATGGATAATATTTATGGGGATGAATTAAAGTCAGTTATGCTACAAACCATTTACTTGTCAATGGGTCACACATCTCCTCTGAGCTCATGATGCGCTGCTGGAGTTCATCCAGCCACTTCTTGTTTGAGGAGGAAAGGAGCACAAAAAATCCAATGAGCTGTGGTCCTGGGCAGTTTAATATTTGCTACAGAAATTCTGTGGGGTGGTGGTGGGGGGTTTCATTCCGTGACTTTTCCCCCTGACTGCCCGGCATGTATTGCGGGGATGATGGTGAAAGTGGATGACAGTTGCGCCCTCATCATCCAGCCTTGACCCTGTGACTCTCTCCATGGGCAGCTCCCGTGGCCACCCCTTCCCCCCATCCTCTGTCAACATAGCCCTCACTTGCCCGTGGGGGCTGGTGCATAGACATGTGACAGTCCCCCCCTTCAAAACAGGCACCTGCCAGAAAGCGAATTGGAGGAGACCCGCAGCAGCACCATCAAACTACAACATGCTGAGCAAGGGAGGTAATGTGGGGGTGGTGGCGGGGGGGCTGTCAGGGGCAAACTTGTAAACAGGAACTTTTGTACAAAAGACAAAGGTGAATAATTGATGAAATGTAAGTAGATCTGACTTTGAGGCATTCTGGGGATTGATTTTGGCTGTCACCATGGCGCTGGTGCTGCACCAGTTGGATGTGTTTTCCTTCATCTCCCCCCTTCGAGCGGCTGCCATATCCCCCAGCGAAGACCGCGTGGCCGCCGGTGTTGAACCTGGCATGGTGCTCAGGAGGCCACACACACGGCACCAGGAACAAAGGAGCAGATGGTAGCTGAGAGAAAGGAAAGCCCCAGAGCTTGGAAGACCTTTATCCAGAACGTTCCACCCTGCCAGTGCTCTGACATGGGCGCTGCTGCGATAAATGCACAGCTAGGCGCTGTCTCTCCTTTTCACACCGAGCAGCTCAACCTGCCATGAGGGGACGCACCGGCAACATTCATACGCTGTAATGCTAATCTGCATATTTCGGCCATGGAAGCTTATTGTTTTGGGGGATTTTATACAAGAACTATTTTAACAGAAGCTTGGATAACAAAGATTAAACATTTTTACATCCTGCGTCATGCAGCTATACCCCCCCAGTGCACTGAAATATGGCAGCAAACCTCAACGCAATATCAATATGCATAATGAATCCCTTTACAAGTAATCACTTTATAAAGAGCAATTCGCTGTTTGCTAGTTTTTTTCTGGACCTTAGGAAAAGCCAGCATGTAAATGTACCTAGGGTTTGTCTCTAGTAAGTAAGCAAAATAACAAAGAAGAATTAAAAGCACTAATTGCATGTAAATAGGAGATATTGGAGATATTGTACTCATATAAAAAGTGAGACATTGTGTTATGTGATACTTTACACCAAATGTATGAAAAACACAATGTTTATAATCAACGTACATGTAATTGATACACCAATGTACATCTGAAGTGTATATGATATTTCTTGTTGGTGTGTTGTGGAAAAGCGATGTTCTAAATACTAGCAAAACAGGAGATGCGGTTTATTGTGGTTACAGCGGGATTTATACTGGGGCAGCAGGCAGCATAGCGGCACAGACCTGTTGCCACTGAAGGAGCCGGATTTAAATCACAGCATCTGCTGTAATTCCCTTGATGAAGGTACTGGCCCTGAAATGATACTGTAAAAATTACCCTGCTGTATAAATGGGTAAATCAGTGCAAGTCTTGGACACATTCCACAGGGTTCTTGGTCCTGTTGGCTTCATAGTGTCATACAGTTCTGGAGATTTTTTTTCATTTTGCTAACATCACGTTCCACCTCATCCCAGAGATGCTATAATGGCTTAAGAGGTAGAGACTGCGAAGGCCACTGGGGTAAAGGCACTGCTGTAGTTGTTGAACCATCCTGACACAATACACAATCTTGCTGAAAGTATTAATCTGAAAAAGGCTAGAGTGATGAAGAAGAGATGCTCCTGGTCAGAAACAATATTTTGGCACCTTGAGGCATTGAAACAACTAAACCTAATGTATGCAAAGAAAACATTTCCCCCACACCATGACACTCCCACCACCAGTCTGTACTGGCTTGGTGTACCTAATAAAATGACCAGAGAATATAGTTTGGCATACAAAACCTCACAGTATGTGGCCATCTGGTTTTAAAGCACATGCCAAGCATCCAAGTTCATACTGGCAGACATTACATGCAAGACAACATAATATACGGCATTACATTACAAAAACAACTGCGATATCATTACTCCATTTACACAAAGTAATGCATAGGATTAATTTGTGAATGCACACACACACACACACACACGCACACACACACACAAATGTAATAATGTTACGCATTACACCCACAAAGGCCATTAATCAGCCTTGGTGATAATAAGCAATGTTTCTCGCACCAAAACTAAATTACACTACAACAAAATGACCGTAAATTGGTCTGTGGAAATAAATGAGTGGGAGAAACGGCAAACTGCACTCGTGGCATGAGGCTGATTCCCTGACATATCGAAAGCAATCTCCAAGTACAATCTGATTGAAAAAGATGCTTAATATCGTCTGAGAAATATGATTCCATGTTGAGAGGGGGCTTGTCATCTGCCCTTCAGTCGTAAAGTCGCCCACCCAAAACAGCCCCTTTTCACTCTTCTTGTTTGTGTCACAAATACTCTTTATTAACCCTGGAATACATTGTTCAAATTATTCACCTTTATTAACGTTAACTTGAGACAACATATGTTAATAAAATAAATTTTAAAAAATCTTTTGTGCATTTGAGAAACACTATAAATGAAAGTGAGATGCGTAAGGCTATTGCTGCAGTCTGAATGCCGAGGTTCTCAAGAGATGTTTAGAGAATGTATTGGGGCCCAAATGAATGCCCTTTTCCCCACAAAGTGCAAACATTCCTTTGCACCCAGGAACTCGAAACAGCCCGTCAAGCCTAATGTTAGCAGACATCTACTAAAGATCACTCTCTGCAGTGTGCAGTCGGAGGAAAGGACAGCAACGCTTTGGCTACGCTTAAACTGCTCATCTGTAAATCACTAGACCTGCGGTGCCAAGTCACAGCTTTTCCCGAAGAACATCTCCAGGTCAGGGTTTATTCTCAGACTCCGGGAAGGCCAGAGTTGCCCGAACACGTCCGGCTGAGTCTTCTTAATCGGTATGGACAAGAAGACTGTGTGGCCCAGCATTGGGTTGCTGATTTGAATAATGCAAAGTAGGCAACTGCTCCAGTGCCCTCGAACGAGTGTGCAAAGTCTGGCATCGTCCTAACAAGAGATGAATTGGAAAATACTAATATTTTATGAGGGTCGGAATGGTGGTATGGTGGGGTAGCACTGCTGCCTCACAACTCCTGACCAGCTGGGTCATAGAAGTTTAGCTCAGCTGAGGTTGGCTTGTCCCCCTCCTCTGGAGCTCTGGTTTCCTCCTGCTGTTAAAGACATGTGTTTCGGGTTAATTGCCTACAGCGTGAGTAGGTGTGAGCGAATGTGTGTATGTGGAGCCATCCAGAGTGCACTTAATGGAGAAAAAAAGACAGCACGACAACACAGATGAATAAATAGGTAGCTGAAAAGGTAAGCAGATAGATGACATGATAAGAAGCACACAAAAGAGTGCAAACGTTATAATACGAACGCATGCAAGCAACCGGTGTCGGCCGCAGCCGTGGTCGGTGGCAGTCGGACCTGAGCGTTCAGAGTTCGGCAGCCTGGCAGCAGAACTCCGAAACGAACACAGACGGAGGTGACATTACACGCAAATATAATGTATACAAGCAGCTCAGAGCGGTTACCTTTTTCCTCTCAAAGGTTCCAGGTTCAAATCCCACCTCCTACCGAAATGCTGCGGCAAAAATAATCCACCTCTGTAAGTCAGTAAATAGTTGTAAGTTGCTTTAAGAAACAGACTGGGCTAAATGAATCATTTCAAGGTAAACGGGTGGTTACCCAGCACCTTGCAGCCGTGTAAATGTTCCTTTATGAATTCAAGTTGAGCCGCTGTCATTAATAATTTAGATTAAACACAGAAAAGCTTCTGTGTAGTACCTGACATCGGTTTAATTAAATTCCACTTCTCTCTGTATTACCTTGACTTGGCAATTTTCTGTGTGGTACAGGAGAGCCCGGCAGAATTCTTGGGATGTGGATGTAATTGGACTGGGTAATGACGGCGCCGTGTTTACCCATCAAAGCCCCTTAATGATGGATGCGCTTCGCCGGTGGAGTTCGGGCCGCACTTCCGGATCTCTCAGCGGCTGCGCTACGGGCTGTCGCTCCTCTTCCCAGGGTGCTCCTGACAGCTGCCGTTTCGAGTATAAGAAGCTCTCTTGTTGCGACCCTTGCAAAAGGTAGAGGGGCAGCAGGTGGCGTAGTGGTTGAAGCAGTCGCCGTTGCAAGACCGAGGCTTGAACCCTACTTCCGAGAGTAAAATTGCGTGCGACCGCTTGAGAAAGTGTTTTGTCACACTTGTCTGAACAATGCGTTATTTCCTGATGTGAATTAAATTGTCTGCAGATGTTTCCCCTAAGTGTGCTTAATGACGGAACAATACCGATCAAAAAGAAATTTCTTTTACTGCCGCTCATGTAAAGTAAGTGCACAAATAGTAATGCGTACCGTAGAGTCATCTTGCGCTAGTCGTAAAATAGAAGAGAAAATACATAGATTTAAAAGTCACACTGATGTATTTTATGCAAAAAAAAAAAATCTGAAATGTCTAAGAAGTTCTTGTGAAGCCTAGTTCCCCGCAGTCCGACAGAACGGCGACGATCCCGCAAATTAGCATGCGGCTTGTCTGGCCCGCTGCCCAGGAGGTGACATTCAGGGAGCACGGATCCTCCTGCTGGACCAGCCTGACTTCCAGCCACCTGCTCCACGTCCCGACTGCCAGCAGCCCAAGGGCCCAGGCGTGGTATGCTGAGTCGTGTGTTTCCATGGTGCCTGCTTGCTGCCGTCTCATTAACAGGCATGCTAACCAATTTGAAGACGGGAGCCCTCGGGGGCCGGTATGCTGTGAAAAACCGTGGTCTGCCGCTGGACTCCATCTGTGGGTTGCCTTCTGTTGCAGGGCAGCTTGACCTTTGACTGTCTTTCGGGCGTTTGTGGCGAGGTTGTCCACACTACTGTGGGGTTTGGTTGCTGGCAAAGGTCTTTGCGGTCAGTGTTCTAAGAAGATGTGTAAGCTAATCCCACGTGGGCCAGCAGAGGAGCCCTTTACACAGCGCTAGGGGTCCAGCAAACTCCACTGAAGTGCTTCGGTTGCCTGTGGCCATAGCTTCGTGTAGTTATCCTCTCTGAGACCTCTGGAACTCAGCTTGGCTAAGCACGATCAGTGGCTTTGTTGGAGGCTGCTGAGGAAGCCTGCTGCCAAAAGCTATGTCGGGTTCCAGATGAAAAACTTGAGCATGGTCCTCAGTTTCTCTGACTATTAAAGATTCCATGGGTCTCTGGAGTAAGAGTATGAGTGATACACATCCTGATCCAACCTACAGCAGTTTGTGGCCTCCTTTTTTCCATCTGATGTATGATGATCATCCTGGTATATGATGGATTGCTCATGTCCCTGCTTGAGAAGCAAGCTTTTTCCAGGGAGTAACTTACTGCTGAGAACTGCTGTCTCGGATTCCAAAGTGACATAGAATAACCTTTGGAAAGTGGGTATTGCTGTGGTTAGGGATGTTTCCCTGCAGTCTGAAGGTCCACACTTCAAATCCATGTTCCTGTTCTAGTACATTTTACCATGAATCGCTCCAGTTAGGACTGCCAGCTGTCTAGAATTGTAAAATGTCGTAAGTAGCTAAAAAGAGGAAGCAGTCACCAAACTTCAGACAAATGTAATACACTTCAGCAAAATACTCACCCTGAACTGCGAAACTAAGAACGTCCTGCCATCAGGATCAAGGACCTATTAACCTTACTATATTATTTTTGAGTCCCGTCGTTTGGCCACATCTCCTACTGTAGCCTTGCATGTTGGGCGTAATAGTGATGACTCCGTCTGCTGTATAACATCAGATGGTTAGCCTGCTACAAGGCACCGTATCCATCATCTTTTTTGACATCGATTAGTGGATTTCGTTAGTGTTTCATGGGGCTCATCGATCGTGCTTTATTTGACGCAACATTTTGTTCACAGAACGTTATGCTTGTGATCCCATACAAAAGACTTTTTTTTTTCCCCAAAGGCCAGCAAGCGAAAAACTGAGTGTTGTGGTGGAACTGAAGAGAAAAAGCGGAAGAAAATACATTTAGAAGTAAAGATAACCGTTCATCGCAATATAACATTGCCTCGTTTTTATATTATTATTCTATAATGGTATTATTTTAGGACAAATAATGTGCGAAATTAATGAAAAAATACAGCAAAGCCTTATTATACAAGATAGCATTCATGAATGTTCGCTGCTCATCGGGCGCTATGGTTTATATAAAACAGAATAAATTGCTTTCCAACTGAGACTCAGCTCTATCGCTGCAGCAGCTTAGTTTATAAAGCTAAAAAACGTGTGACCGACTGCAGCTACGTTTTAACTGGGAGCTCATAAAATTTAGCCCTTTGTGCAGCGACTCATTGTTCATATTGCTCACACACGATAAATGTAGTGCTCAGTGAAATTTCCTTTCTTGCTACATTTTCCTGTCAATATATCCCCATTCCATGCATTTACAAAAGTGATAACGCGCTGTTTATGTCTCGCTTTATTTTTTCACCCCCACGCATTCCTTCGGCTGCTTCCTCTGCCAGTTTCAGGGTAATGAAAAAGCTGTCATTTATCGCTGCATTACGGTCGCATTTGCCTCAAATCAAGCCCAGCACGCCACTCTGAAATGATATTGATATAAAAAGAGAAGGCATGTGTTTCACATCAAAATTCCGCATCGGCAAACTAAGTGGAACCATTAGGGTGGCATTTCATCAGAAACGTCAAGCATATAAGCCTGTGGATGTTTGAAAACCGAGCCCTGTTATTCGTTATCGTATTGATATTCATACAGGGCTTTCTGGTGCCGAGTCGCTGGAAGAACTTCTGCTGCGGCGAACGTGCCCTCGCCCGCCGTGCCTCTCCAGCGAGGACGAACAAATTTAACAATTAACCTTTAGCGTAATTATGACTGCGCTCGGGGTCTGAACGACGCCGCCCCAGCGACTCGCGCGGAGGCCTTCGCGAAGCCCGGCGAACACGGCAGGCCGAGCGAAAATGACTGTGAAGCGGAAGTGCTTGTCATGCAGAAGATGCGAGGGCGGGGCAGCTCCTCTGTTTGCTGAAAATAAAGAGGTTTCAGATGAAGAGGTTACAGGAAATTAAAAAGGATCAATTAGCTTCTGAATGCACTTTTAAGATGCATTAGTGACAGCATAATTGCAAAGGAACAATGTGCCGATTATTATGTTGCCTATAATGAATACGCTCAGAGTAACAAGGACAGCACTGCGATGACAATTGCGAACTAATAGGTTTTTCCCGAGGAGATATAATCGCCACTTTTGCACAGGGGACCCTCGGCTCTCCAGAGGCAACTTGAATTTTTTTTTTTTTCTATTGCTAAAATATTTTATTTGTGTTTCAGCTGGTAGCCTAGTATTTAGCAATAAAATAAACGATCCTCGGTGCCCACGTGTTAAAGCGACTTTTGTCCGAAGTTTGACGGAATCATTCCCAGCCGTTTCCAACGCAGTTAATAATAAAATAATGTTGGCGCTAATGGATTTTCCCGACAATGAGCCATCGTGTATAATCACAAGGACAGGAAAGCAGAAAAAAAAAAACGGAAGGTCTATTTTTCAGAAGCAATAAGGAGCTTGTGGGAGTTCGCATACATTAACATTTCAGAAGTAAATGGAAGGCAGGCCTGTGTGCCGAGGCTTCGGCTCCCGACACAAATGAGGCGTTTGTTTTGCTGCCCGGAGGCTGAAGGATACACAATGCGTGGAGTGCAGGTAATCTGAAACGGGTGCGGAAAGTGTTGATTTTACACCGTCTGCAGTTTGTTTAACCTCGACGCGTTGATGGGAGACGAGGGCCCTGTCGCGATAAGGCTCAATCCGTTCCCTTCTAATTCCTAACAGGCGCCGTTTTCAGGTGAGCTGTGAATTTTTTAAGGGCGAAACTGTCTCTCAAAGGAAGACAATATTTCTGAGGTCACTTTTCTTCCCGCCTTTGGTTGCAGCAATTTTCCCCATAATTTTTTTTTTGAGAGTCCTGGGAGGAAGC
The DNA here is from genome assembly GCA_018136845.1 of Heterotis niloticus. Lineage (NCBI taxonomy): Eukaryota > Metazoa > Chordata > Actinopteri > Osteoglossiformes > Osteoglossidae > Heterotis > Heterotis niloticus. The sequence goes on along the minus strand of CM030888.1, from coordinate 36,167,992 downwards.
AGAGGCTCAGCTGGATACAGGGCACGGATATTTATTTTTCATGAGACAAATTTTGGTGTTTGCTCTGGGTAAATGTTAGAGAAATGACTGTGACTTGCTGATGTCTCAGGTCCCCCACAGACAGGAGCAAATATTGCGTTGCTGGTTCAGATTCGGAAAGGTCTGGAGTTAAAAGTCACAGGTATATTATGGCTTTTCGCGCAAGTGGGACGTGGAACGGCGATATTTGAGATGTTTTCGTTCACAGACCCACTCTGTTATTGTGGCCCACTTTGAGGTGTGCTCCTTAAACCACAATTATATTTTGGCTATGATTTCTGCATAATATTACACCTTGAGCGTTTATTGCAGGCTTGCTTTACAAGATGACAAGAAATCGGACCATTGTACGGCAACCAGCTTGCATTTCACCTCTGATCATATTCTCTTACATTGAACTGATTTCTTGCAAGTGCTTCAGTCGTGAGGCACAAATGTGTCAGGGAAACGTCCCGGGTTGTCTATGAATCAATAGCGGATCGTACGCAGAGGCATGTTTCATGTGTTAAGCGAACATCTGAGCCAGGCGACGGGTAAGAAAATGATTTTTGCTCAAAGCAAATGGGCAGAATTGACATTTCAATTTTCCACAGCTGTCTTGTCATCGGCAGCTCCATTAGACCCTGCCTTCGCATAATGTTCCTAACCTGGGTTGCACAGAAAGAATTCAGTGCGTTCATGAATTTGTTACTGGAGGTTCAACGTTCACTTTAGTCTCACTGTGCCTCATAAAGAAGTGAGAGAATGAAATGTAGTAACTAACCCGCCATGCGAACATGGAGCGTCAACTCGTGAGTGCCAAAATGTGGAAAGAATTCGAGGGTAACAACTAACCGGTTAGTCTGCATGTTCTTACAATCCTTAGTGATAAATTTAGCGTTGGCTTCTTTTTGATTCGCCCTGTATACAAGGACTAACTTTAACCTTGATCTGTCGGGTTCACAGGATGAGCTCAAGCTCAGGATTAGAGTTAAAGAAGCCGCATTTTGAGATGCATCTTGAATTCCGAGGGACACGAGGAGCTCCTTCCTCCCAAGCTGAGAACCTAGAGCCTTCTGATTTCGGACCACCACGGGACCGCGACTCTCTTGGTCCTGTCCTGTGCTGTAGGGAAACCTCGCCCGAGACAACCCCGGAAAAGGCGTGTGCTGTCATCCCAGATCCCTCAGGAAGGAAAAATCTGAATGGGAATTAAATGTGGGCAAACTGAAGTTTGGCTGTAAGATAATCCGCCACCGCTCGTTCGCTGCTGGTCGAAATAACACAAAACAAAACAAACTCACGGTCCCGGCCCTCCAGGAGCGAAGTGGAACGGCCCTGGCCGAGACCGTCCTCCGAGTTCATGTTTTATTAATATCCCGCGCGCTGGAGCTGCCGCTCCTGACCTCACTGCGGACTCCTCTTCTTCTTCTTTGTCACAAATCAAATTAGCCCAACCTGTGATTAATCATCCTACGAGGCCGCCTGTACAAGAGGGTGACACCTTATTAATTTCCTTATTTAGATCCTTCATTCGATGTCGGAACAGCGCCCGCCAATTACATATTCTTCAAATCTCTCGCTTTTAAGCCGACTATTCAAATCGTTTTGTGCAAAGTGAGGGTATTTAAAGGGATTTAAATACAAGCCGCATGTGATTAATGCAAATCTTCAGATTTTCTTTTGTTCTCTTGCGTCAAACTTGGCCTGAAAGTCGTTCTCTAGTACCGACTCACTCTTCATCATCATCGTCGCCATCGCTCCGTCAAGCCCGTGAAGGTGTTCAACAGGCCCTGCGCACGTGTGCCGCCCTTTATCCCTTTAATAAGTCTGCCGTGCGGCAGAGGGTTTTCTTCGGAGCACGCTTGAGTTACGCCGGATGTAAAACAAGCTAACTAATAATTTAGAGAACATATTTTATAACAGCAGGCAATGTGGTGGCGTGGCAAGCATCAGTGCTGCTTCCTGGGTGTGGGTTTCAATCCAGCTCAGTCTGTGTGGAGTCTGCATGTTCTCCTTGTGGGGTTTCCTCCCACCATCCGAAGCCTAGCGTTTGAGTGCGATCGGTCACTCCAAATTGACCGTGTTTGTGCGGCCGCCTTGCGCTGGACCGGCGTCACACTGGAGTGTGGTTTCATAGTCTAGAGCCCAGTGATTCCAGGTTGGGCTCCTCACCACCACAATGAAGACAAAGCGGTGAGTGACAATGGATGGATGCCTGGTCTTCTAAATTGTTCTAAAATATCTTTGCCTATGTATTTTGAACGCACATTCATGCACTTTTGGACGATACGAGGCCACAGTGATGACCGAGGGCCTCCCTGAGCTCCAGCGGGCCTGTACTTCAGCTGAGACTCCATCTTCTGCATCAGTAACGCACAGCCCTTTCATCAGCTTCACGCAGACATGTAAAGGTGGAGGCCACGGATGTTTCAGGGCTCCCCGGGGTCTCGTCTCAGCAGCTGTTGCCCTCAGTTCGCAGCGTCTCCCACAGATGACCAGCTGGGCTCGAAGCACATGGGGGGGAACATGGGGAAGCGTCGTTTCAGCCCTGGGAAGGATGCGTGCGACTGATGTGTGTCCCACCTGTGAAGGCCTTGGAAACCCCTGTCCCCCGGTGCGGGAAAGGAAAAAATACAGCACCTACATACATCTGAGGAAAACAGCTACAAAAATGTGCTCTTTTCTCAGTAAACACGCTGCGGTCTTTTGAGTTCTTATTTAAAAAAAAAGGAAACACAAAGTGGTCCCTGTCCCACAGCTGCTCTTGCATCCCAGTGAGAAAGGGATGCTCGGTTTAGTTCCGCGCTCCGGATCTTTGAGAAAGGAAACGCATTAATAGGACTGGCGTAAGAAGTTGTGCCACGGATATAAAAGCGCCACCTGTTAGATCCAGTTTCCACGGCGGAGTTGCTGTCACCTCTAATGAGTCTTCTGCAGCACTGCATCTCTTTCATTTCTGCGCAGAAAAGCTCTGCTGTGTGGCTGTGGGGGGAGAAACATGAATAGATTTGCCAGTCCAATGGGAGCACCTTCAATCAGGGTAATAGAGTTGTGTTGCATATTGTTAAAAGCTGCCGTTATTATTCACTTTGAATGAGGAAAACTAATGTAATGAAAAAAAGATTGAGGTTTTATCCCATGCAGACTGAGGTTCTGGTATCGTGTGACATTTGATGCTCGCTGGTGTCTGGGAAAAAGCAACGGTGCTCTTGCATTTCCTGCATTTCCACGTAATAATTGGTCACAATGCAGCTTTTTGTATTTATATACAACACAAGGAATCGCATTGTGTTAAGATGTGGCGGTAGCAGGTAAGGTGGTGGTTAGACGCTTCACTCGCAAAGTTAAGAGACCCAAGTTCAGATCCCACCCCATGCTGAGGCACCTTTGATCAAGTTGTTTTACTCTGTTCATAAGGTGCAAATTACCTAGCTGTGAAAATAGATGAATTATGTAAGAACCTCAAAGAAAAGTAAGTGAATGAAGCTTAAAGAACAACTTATTAAACCGTTCTTTGCTTTATATGCTGCCTTATACACGTTCATATCTTTTGTATACACACTATGTCAGCTATAAAGCACTGCTAGGCTCCGAATGTGGAAAGGTGGGAAGGTAAAAAGTAATAATTGAATATTGCCAAACTGTATCATCATTGAATTGGTTGTATTTAGTACATACTGTAAGTATAGTTAGTGCTGCTGAACAGGTGAATGCCACACAGAGGGATGCACCAGTCATAATCTGGTTGAAAGGAAAAAAATACAATATTTACTGTATCACCAAAGTGTATCATCCTGGCATCACTAATGTGTACAGGGCCTTGTGTGTGTGTGTGTGTGTGTGTGTGTGTGTGTGTGTGTGTGTGTGTGTGTGTGTGTGTGTGTGGTAGCACTTAATACAAAGGGGACATGTATACAGCACTCACGCTCTCCATGCAGAAGGTAGTGCCTATGGATGCCACTGAGAGCGACACACATGCGTAAAACTCTCATTTAAGAAGAACTGAGAAGAACTTCTGCCAAATTTCAAGTTTGTAGTTTGAAAAGCAAAGCTGTGCATAAAGGACAGTCAGACAAACAGAAACTGAGCTTTATACCAATATGTGTATATACTGTATACTATATGTACAGTAATACTCTAATTCACGCTACCTCCTATACTGCTGCTTTGTCAGAGTTGTCTTTTATATAAAAAATTCTAACTATATTTCAAAAGTTTTAGAAATGACTTTATCTTTAAAGTAGACTGTTATATATGTACATGAATACTTTAATTAATCGATTCATTATCATTAACCACTTCATCCTAGTCACGGTCATGGTGGTCCAGAGTCTATCCTGGAGTCACTGGGTGCCAGGCTACACCCTGATGAGATGCCAGTATATATGTGCACAGTATGTTATGTTTTACCTAAATATGTTTTGGGAACATTATGGCAGCTTTCTCCTGGCATCAGCCTGCTATTAACCTAATGGAAAATAATTCATATTATAATCAAAAGCAACCTTTCTCTGAGGAAAATGGTTTTATACCACATTAAATTGTACTCCTCAAAGTACATTTCAATATATATTATATATACTGTACATATGTATAATACTGTACATACTGTACATAGGTATTATATATAATAATAATAATTATATATATATATATATATATATATATATATATATATATATATATATATATAAATAAAATTGTGTGTGTGTGTGTACTGTGCTGCTCTTGTTTCATAATCTCTTATGTCCAAAGATCCATAACAGCAACATCAGAACAGTCGGACGCAAAATTCAAATTTCTGTTTACAGAGACAGGAAATAACAAGAAGCAATACAATGCAATAATGACTTTAACTATAAAACATTCTTTGTTTTTTCATGCATTTTGCTGATATTGCCAACTGTCATTTGTCTTGCATTTAAATAATTCGACATGATGTTTTTTTCTGACTCCCTGGTTTGGTAAGCGACAAGAAAATGTGAACTATTCTTTACTTCCAAAGGGCATGATAAACATCATTTTTCATCACTCTAAGCAGACAGAAGAATAAATACATACATGAGTGCATATTGTTCAAGCACGGGAAGACAAATGAAACATTTCATAGCCTCAGTCTAAATTCAAACTGTAACTCATCAGCATAAATAGAAAAAGAAAAAACCAGAAAAAATCCAAAACATTATGTTCCGAGTGTAAAATAAAAGAGAGTTGTGGAATATGCAAGTATAATATGGACTTCGGCATTAAACAATTACCCAGGTGGTGAATAATTTTTGTCTTTAATAGTCTTCCCAGTTTAATTGGACTGTGACAAGGGACTTGCGAGAGGAGTGGGATGCTAATGTGTGCAGTGTGGTTTAGGAACTATTTTCACCCTGTAAGAAAGTTTCAGACTACAGGTGCACAAAAATGGCACCCTTATAGGTTGTATTCTCTGCTTTGGGTAATTAGGCTGTAGCTATTATCCTTCCACCTATACAGGTGGTCCCTAACTTATGATGGGGTTATGTTCTGATAAACCCATCGTAAGTCAAAGTGCATTTAATACACCAAACCCGCTCTCCTCTGTGCCACTGTGGCCACCTCAGCAATGGAACGTAAGTGGTCCTTCTGTCCTGTCTTCAGACTGATTGATTGATCGGCGTAGGACCCAATCGTGGACGGGATTTAGTTCCTACCCAGACTGCACCTTGTGAACTCTTCTGCAACCGCTGTCTTGCTAAGATCTTGTATTTTGTTTATTTTGAATTGTGACTTCTTCCATTTTTGTTTACTACCAATTGCTAATGTTTAGTGCTAGCTCCTGGCTAACGGTAACACTCTTTGTCAGAAACAACATTCAGTAAAGAGTTTAACGGAACTTAAACTTATTATCATGGTGTTTCGCGATTGCTTCCACCAACCCACACCATAACACCTACTTATCATAGCCTAGCCTACCTTAACAGTCATTATGGGCTTGTTGCTTTCATTCTGCTTTCAGAAGACACAGATGGGCATTTTGTAGACATGATGGATGCACAAAACACAATGTGGATACGGGGGTCAGACTGGGAGATGCGGATTGCTGCCCCTGCCCAGCATCATGAGAGAGTATTGTACTGCATATTGCTTACCCAGGAAAAAAAAATTCAAGATTTGAAGTATGGTTTCTATTGAATGCACATTGCTATTACACCATCGTAAAGTTGAAAAATTGTGAGTCAGACCATTGTAAGTCAAGGGTCATCTGTAACTTGGACATTTGCTTTTCTAACAAAATACAAACATTAAAAAAATCTGCCTCTGTTGGTAGTTTACTGCTCTCATGCCTGCATTCTATACCACATGGGACTGTGTGGGATGCGGCCTGCGCAGCTTTATTAACAAAAATAACTGTTTATTAGCTAAGAACATTTGGCTTTAGGAGATTTAATGTCTGCTTGACCAAACAGGTGTGTATTCCCAGCAAATGTATTAAATACATTTTCACCCAAATTTAAAAGTACTCCTTTGTAAGTGGTGTTCCACAAAAAAGGCGATCAAAACTCCCGCTATTTATTTTGTGTGTGTATGTGCATGTGTGTAATGGTGTGACAAATGCAGCCGTTTTGGTGTACTGATGCTTTAACACTTAATTTTAGCACTAAATTGTGATAGAAATGGTTTTATAAACTTGGCTCAGATGAGCTGTATTAGTTCAAAAAAATCATCCAGTGCTACATGAATGTTTATGAGTTCCTTTATTCATAGAATAATATTTTTATATATTTATTTGTAACATTTTTTTTGACTGCATTATGTTATGCAAACTACAACGCGATGGGATAAACTACTTAGATAAATAAAAGCTGGTTTGGACAACTTGCAAAATTAAAGTACAGATTTAAACAAGCGGGCTGACACTTTTGAACCCGTGTCCTTTGAATGGAAGCTGGCAACTACCCACTAAGACACCAAATGCCCACAAAAGAGATCTTTCTGCACGACTGAGACTTATTGTTGTACCCAGAAACATAATGAGCTTTTAACTGTGTCTTGGAAACAAATGATAAATTTAAAAAGTGTTTGCATCAGCTGCTTTGGGGGACCCAAGTGGTCTGTGGTGGGCTGTTAATTAATTATACGGTCAAGATTTAGGAATAAACACTCCGAAGGGGCAGGCTTGGTGCTCTTTCCCTCGCTTTACTTTGAATCGGATCCAGCGCTCCCTAACAGGGGATGATCATGACAAAGTGCGAAAAAGTTGCAACGTGTATGCAAAATTTAAAAAGCCAGTTGGACCACTGAAAGCCATATATGGACAAAAACATGAACACATATTTACTTGGCCAATGCTTTTCTCCAAAGTGGCTCAAAATGATAAGCTAGGTGGTTTTTTCTGCAACAGGGGTAAGTACCTTGTTCAAGAGTAGTGGGGGGAGATGGAGTTTAAACCTTGGTCTTGTGACAAACAGGCTGCAATCCTAACCATTACGCCCCCCTGCTGGCCTGCAGGCCGTAGCCTTTAATTCACACTCTAAAAGGCGAGGGTGGTCTGACCTTCACATGTTGTTATTCAGTAACTATGCCATGATACTCTACGGCATTCTCCTGATTTTACTTGCCCGTGGGTGTCTGTTTTCTGGGTTTGCGTGTGTGCACAGCTGTGTGAGCGCTTCAGCTGTACCCTTAGGATTTACCCAAATACAGGATTCGTTCCTGGTTCAGATGGGCGTTATCGTTCGTGTGAAATGTCCCTCCAGGTTCCAGCGACTGCTCTCAAGCTGGCCCCATGGCGCTGTGCTTTGCTGTCTTACAGCAGCAGGGCTTTTTTCCATACTGTATGACATAAATAAGTGCCTTGAGAAAGGAGCTTCATATCAGATTATTTGTGTCTTTCGCCAATTTTTACGTCCCTGCTGCACCAGGGAGTAACAGATGCAGCGTAAAGCAGCGCCATGGTGAAAAAACAGGCGGCAGGGCCTTCCAAGCGAGTGCAAACCTTTCATTTTTTTAAGGACAACACTTGCAGGTTTTTATTTTGCCTCGAATCTTCCTTGCCTCACTGTGGTTGTATAACCCTCAGCGTAGCATGAAACATACCCTGGAGAAGCACTCGAGATTTTCATTTGCCTTGCATGCCGTAGGAAATCCGGTTATTTGTATTTGTGGCTGTTGTCGTCAGTGGCTGTCCCTCTCAAGTTGCAAAGCAACACTTTGTACTTTGTATGCGGCAGATTCCCAGCTCAACATCAGGCCACATTTGCCATGTATTGCGCTGCAAAACATGTCCGGTGATGCAATTCTCTGGGGAAGGGAGCTTTCCTGTGCCCTTCGCTGCCCCCTTCTTGCCCTTGCGTTTGTCCATTTGCATATTGCGGGGAAAGCGGCGTCTTGCTTCTTGCTTTCAAAATAGTCTGCCATCGATGGCAGATTCTCCCACGGAAAAATCCTGTTGCCTCCACCATGCAGGGACCTCCGAAATTCTGAAAATCTTGAAAAAGAGTGAATTGAAGGGGAGAGCCTCCATAAATAAGGGTCAGTTTTGGGATGGAGAGATGGCCAGATGATTGGATGGACGAAGAAGAAGTTTAATCTTTCTGTGTTTGACTTTATGATTTTTTAAGTGTTACTGTGATTCTTCCTCTGTGAAGCGCTGTAAGCTACAAACTTGTATAAAAGTTGCTATATGAATGTTGTCATTGCGGAGGGAGTGGGCATTTGTGCCCAGGTAATACCGATAGCTGCAGTGCTAGCAAAGTTGAGAGCAGTGGCCATAGGGAAACAATAGCAAAGCCAGTCAGCTGCAGTGTTTAAAGCCCAGAGTTCAGTTTCTGAGGGCAGCTGTGGCACCGCCGAACCACCACAGAACAATGTTTGATCTGTGTCCCAAGCTGCCCCAGAAAAATATGAAATGTGTGCCAGAGTGCGGAAAAGAAGCGACAGTTAAGCACCGGTGCCCAGTGAACCATGTGTCAACAGTGTGTGATGCTCACAGTCAGTCAGCTGTCGCATCAAAGGCCTCCTCTCAGACACACCTTAAAACACACAAAGGCAAATACTTTATACAGATGGAGGTTGGAAATGGCGATACAACAAGCTGGAAACATTGGCAGAATCGCAGTGCAATGAAGCGTAAATTTCTTTTTCCGGGGGACAGAAACTATGTGCCTCATTGGATGGACCTGAGATCTTGCATGAAAAGCTCTTTGTTGGATCTGCTTATCTAGCTGAAGCTCGTTCAAGGTACCCTCCTTAGATGTACTGCAGCAGCATCTGAACCTGCAGTCTCCAAGTGTAGAGGTGGCAGCTCTAACCATTACATCAACTGTTGTCCTAATGGGTATTGATCACTTTCAGTAGCTCAACACTGTAAGTTGTTTCGGAGAAAAGCATCAGGTGACCATTACACTGTACAACCACTACTCTGTTAACTGAGGGTGAGTACCTTGCTCAAGGTACTATAGAAGAAAGTGGGATCCAAAGTTGGATCTGTCTGGAAGTGTGAAGTGGCAGCTTAATCTACTCTCCTGCCAGATGACCTTGTTTACCATCCACATCACTTCTAACAGCAAATAGTAGCTCCTTCATGGGTTAAGGACACACGCATCGCATTATCGTCACGTACATTTGGTTGATTCAGTTGATACCATGTGCTATAGCTGCTTAATATCGGTCTTTACACTGAGCTACATAGACTGATTTACCCATATTTTTATTGCAGTAATTCAGGGTCAGGGTCCCGATGAAGGCTTGTACACCCAAAGCAGAAGCAGTATTTGAACTGATGACCTCAATGTGACAGCACTAAACATACTAGGTGACCTGCTGCCTCATTTAACACAGACCTGTGGTATTAATGCTATGCTAAAGTAAAACATCTCACCCACGGCCATAAAAGCTATGCTATCCATCCATTCTCTGCAGGTTTATGAGAAGCTGGTCTCAGTTGGGCTGGGCTGTTTGTAATTTCAACATGCAAGCCCTTTGCTCTGAAGTTCTGACAGCATTGGAGGGAAGAGATGTAACCTTCCGAAGACGAGAAAGAGAAAGAGCGGCATGGAAGAGAGCAAACACTTTCTAGATGGAAGATAGCGCCGCATCACTGTTTCACCGACTGAAACTTGCCGGACAGACTCAGGCTTTGTGACTGAGCTTAAAAGGAGGAAATCGTGCACATTTCTGTAATTTCTTGGCTCATTGTCCAAGCCCTGTTCCAGAATCTTTGTCCATGAAGGAAGAGATGGCTGGTGATTTGGAAAAATACTGCTGCACCATTGTACCACAATTCCATCATGTTTAATTAATTCACAAATGATGCACAAATTCTTGAACACAGAATATGTAGAATAGGCTGGTGTGCAGGTGTTTGCCCATTTCTGCCTGAAATCACCTTTGCGAGCGTTATGTCTGATTTAGAATTAACTGATAAGTCATGCAAAATGACAATTTATCATCCATTACTTTTTAAAATGCACAATTAATTTGCACCAGTCAGCCTTGAATCCAGCTGAGTCTTTGGCCTGTGTCTTTACTGATCTGTGTATAAAACACTTGTTTGGCAGGAACAGAACTCTGCTCCTTTTTTATCTCTTGTACTCGATTATTTTTTCCTCCAAGGCTGAAAGACAAACATGGAAATGACTGCAAGTGGAACTTTTATCATTGTTTTTCATTTATTTGTAACTGATTTTTGTAGAAGACCTGACAAGAATTTGTCAGATGCATGTGCTTATTAGGATTTATTTAGGTTGGAGATGATAGATTTTGGCTTTTCAAAGCACCAGGATGTGTAATTTGTTATTATCATTACATCTTACCATTCTGGAGGAAAGTGGTTTAGAATTGGGGTGTCAGTGAGGCCGCTGCTGGTCTGAGTGAGCTTCAAGCATGTGGGGTGATGTGTTGTCTTTCACCGTGTGCCCCGGCGGCTGGCCACACCTATGAGATGGCTGGGTTTTGAAGCACCGTTGTTATCAGGACACAATAACCCCGCAGTTTGGGTAAAAACCATCAGCATCTGAAGTGGTATGACAGCAACTCTATTGCTGTTTCTTTTTTTAATCTGCTTGTTTTCACTTTTTGATAATACAACTTTGTACATGTCACGTGGCACAAAAAGGGCCCCCTTACTAGAAATGAAACATTACATGTAATGACATTTTGTAATTTGAGGGCACTGCTGGGAAGGGGTTTTGGAATAACGCTTTGGGTTTAGGAGGCTGGCCCCTGCGGAATCATTTTTAGGATAATTGCTAGCGATTACGCTCGCTGCAGTCCTGCAAGGAGCCTCATCAAATACTGAGTCTGCATTATTCAGTTTCGCTGTAGTTTTCTGGCAGAAAAGGACCTTTCTGTTGACATTTTGAAAGGAAAGCAGGCACCAGTGCAAGCAGCAGCACTGAGTGGTTCATAATTTCTTCATCCACCAGTGCAGAGAGACTGGTGACTGGTGACGCAGATGGACAATTGCTGAAACACATCTGGACAAAAGCATCATTTTTAATCTCATAAAAATGGATGTTTCCAAAGCATCAAGAGGAAGGTTCGAAAGTAAGTGTTTCCTTCCTGCGGATGCTTGTTACTCCCTTCCCTAAATGGTCTGGGGGATCATGAAGACATGTGGGCAGCACTGCTGAAGGTCCATCCATTATTTTTGTTTATCCTTTTTCCTGCAAAATCACAGTAAGCCATGGAGGTAACATACTGAGGTTTTTTTCTGTGAAGTGCAAGGAATAAAAAGAATACAAAGGAACAGAAATACAAGAAAGTGCCCATCGAAGGACAGCGTAAAGACAATCCAGAGGCGAAGCTCAACATAGCACACAAAGTTTGTGTGATATTGTGTCAAATTCTCAGTTTGTCAAACACAGCACATCTTTTCATCAGTATCTTAGGAGGTTCTTGGCAAAGTGAGACAGACCAAAACTGGCAGGAACAGGGCCTTATATCAGGATTACATAAGGTTTTCAGAATTCACAGTTAATGATCTGGCTATTCTGCCACAGAAAAACACAGGAGCACCAGTGCCATGGAGCCATTTATTTATTTGTATGCATAATGAAGTGTCCTAGAACCATTTTCCACTTAGTTATTTCCCAGCATATTACTAAAGTACCGGTTGAGAGGACTTCCATAGAGTGAGCTCTAAGCCCCCAGGGCACTGGTGTTTTATTGTCAAAAGAATGTAGCCTGCTTTTTGATACAAAGGCTGGAGGATTTTGGAGGGAGAATTACAATTTTCCTTTTGACATTCAGATTTTTAATTAACAGGACGCTATCTAAGCAAAAACAAACGCGCACAGACGATGAGATAAATGGAAACTTGCTGTTCCACTCTTGAAAATTACATTAGTGTTCAGGGCTTAGCGTGAACAAGCAAACATTTGATGAATGGCAATCACTTCATACAGAATGAATGAATGAATGAATGAATAAATAAATAAATAAATGAATAAAACTAGCATTGACACTTAACAACATCATTTTTCTATGGAATAAATGAAGGGAGACGTGTTTGTATACAAAACGCTTTTAATTTTGATAAGGCTTTTATATCTACTGGGGATTTATGCTGAAGCCAGTTATGGTTTTCTTAACATCTTTTTTTTTTTTTTTTTTACGAGTTTTCCTTCCTGAAATTCAGTAAAACCTACAAATGAACAAGCATGGCCAAGTGAACCAACGCCATCGACGTCATACATATAAAAAAAAAAAAAAACAAAGGTGAAATGAAATCCATTTCGATCACTGAGGTGGGGCCTAGTTACTATTATGGCCTTGTTCACAAGGATGGGAAGACTCACCATAGTCACCATATTATTTGCTGCTTTTGTGAGACTGATCTGTACAGTGTTTTTTTTTCTTTTACCATAGATTCTACAAGGGCCCCTGGTCTTCAAACACAGCACTCGATTGAAAAGAGGGTACAGGGTCCACGTACAGGGAACTGGGGAGCGCAAATGTCTGCTTACGGTGCTGCTGAGAGACCCCTCTGGATCCCTCCTTCTTGTCAATATTATCATATGAGCATGTGGACTCTGAAACATTTATATACACTTTTAATACAAAGAAAGCTCAGGTAAAATGGGTCAAGCATGCCAACAAATTATGGTAAATGTACCAACACCTCCATGCTGGACACTGACTACTTCACCTGAAAGGCCTGGTGATGCCTCTACCTTTCCGGGTGTCCGATTTTGATTCAGTCGTGTTCCAAGAAGTCGGGGCCTTGTGGTCAGTGTGGTGATGACGGGTTGTGGCTCTCAGAGTTCAGGGAAGGCTGGCATGCTGATGGCATCGAGATGGGGAGCAAGGAATGGGGGACGACCAAAAACACTGGATATTTGCAATGGCCTTTCAGTTTGTCCCAGCGATTTTTGTCAGATCCTTGCTGGGCACAGAGAGGCATAGTCTAAGCTGCACTGTTTACTTTGGCGACATCGTCTTTCCGGTAAACTGGTACGAACGCTATTAGTTCTTGTAAGCTGTTTCTTTTAAATATTGTCAAAGGAAGAAAAGCACATGTAGGATTTGAAATGACACAGCTGTGGAGTAAAGTCACTGCCAGAGGACTCATTCATCAGAAAAAGGATCGGTCTAGTTTGAAAATCTCGAGCACCACAGCCAGTACTGCGGTTCCATCATGAACAATATCCTTTTCTGAATGTCTCTGTGACCCGACGTAATCCAGTCAGCCATACCTCCTCGGAATGGCTTTGCCCATTTTTCCTTCCCTTTCTTTGACTGCCGTGGAGCTCTTTGTTAGGTCCTCGGGTGAATCTGAAAGAGATAAAAACACAAGGCAGAGAAACTCACTCTTAGATGAAGTGAAGGTGTATAAGCTGGTTGGGATCGAACCCTTAGCAATTCTTCCGCTTTCCTCAGAGAAAATACTTGGAACAAAAGGTTTTGTGATGCTCAACAACACTTGCTTTAGGGACTCTCAGATATGAGCAGCGCAGTGACACAGCAGGCAAAACCAGTGCATCCCAGACCCTGAACTGGTTGGAGTGGTTTGGGTTCAAAGGAAGTGTGGAATTTGCCTGTCCTGTGTTTGCACACTTCAAATGTGCATGGAAAAAACACTAATAAACCACTTCTGTTCTCTCCCTTAGCTTAAAACACCATGTAATTGACCATCAATTGGATTCAACTCCATCTGGACTCCATAAGAATGTTTGTCACCAAGATCTGGAGATGGAACATTTGCGTTGTGTAAAAGAGCTTCAACTGCTGGGCTTGGAGGTTCTCCTGTTTACAATGTACTGTCACCGTAAGAGTTTCTGGATTGCAGTGAGTTTCATGCTGAATGGGGTCTTTAGCGGCAGTTGCCCCCCGTCGCCCAGTGCTCCTCAAGTTTAATTCAGTCTGAGCTGTGGAGTGTTCTGCATTCTAAAGCAGTGCTGTGAAGCTTTACACTGCTCCATAAAACAGAAAGGCTCTCAGTTAATAAACTTCCTTTGGAGGAACTAAAACGTCTATCCACAGGAGATGTCTTCAGGTAAATCAGATTTAATGGTGCATCAATATTCAAAAACAATGGAGCGAGGTCGCGTGTGTGCAGATTCCTCCTTTCCTGGAAGCTTCTGCACAAGCGCTCAAGTGTTGGAGGCACCTGTGCAAAACAAAAGGACGGCGTTCTTTGCACGGGGAGCCAAGGGGACGGGGAGCACAGCGGGGCTAATTAAAAACAACCCTGCGGCTTCCCGAAGCACCTGCAGCAGCCGCTGACAGGCCCACATGACGCTGGTGACGGCAGCCGGGTGCACGGTGGCTGAGCTCGTGTCAGGACCCTGCTGGGTTGGCGAGAGGTAGGGACTGGGGGGGAAGGGCTGCTGTGCCATGCAAGCGACTGGCGTCGCTGGGTCGGAGAGCCCTGTCACGGCTGTCTTCCGCTCCTGCTCCCCCTCAAAGCATGAAGCCTTTTAGGTGACTCAGTAACTGCCTGTTTGTGAAAGACAGCTGTCAGCACTGCCGCTGGGGGGCCTTGACAATACCTCCAGGTACACTGGCATGGTATATCTTAGGCAACAGAACACTGACAACACTTTTTTTGTCAACTTATGGTTGACTTTCACACCTCAGCAGTGCTAAAGGATAAGAACATAGCAGAGTGAGACAGACAAGCAGTGATTTTTTCCCACATTTTTGTGTACTCCGAGACATCTCAAACCACCTAGTGGAAGACCACTCATCACGTCAAACAACTATAAATTGAAAACAACTCAACGGAACCCAACAACAATGCCAACAGCTCAAGAACACGTAATGAAATGTTGCCTTCAAGTAGCTGTGAGAACAACTTCCAGCAGAAGTTTTCATTCAAGAAAAATTGTTGTTTGCTCAGCTGTCGAGTTGTCTGATGGATGTACAGTTATACCACTGATACCTACAGGCAGACTGAACAATATGGATGTCAGTGCATTCTCTACTTTTCAAATAAATCAAAATATCTGATCTCCTGCCCTTGTGTGGTTCCCTTCAGGTTTGCTTTCTGGGCCTTTTATTGTGCCTATTGTCAAAACCAGATGATCACCAAGCCATGGGTGCCGCCACGCATTCTCACGGACTCAGTTTTTTGGGCTTCTCTGTTACATGACGCCTGTTCCTATCATAGAGGGAGCAGTGGACTGGGACTGTTGGAGGGTCCCTCCTTGTCTTCCAAACCCTGCCCAGCTTTGGCTAGATGACCTCAGCCTCTTAACAGACAGTTCAATTCAGGCCAACAGATCAAACACTCACCGATCCTCTTTTTAAATGACTCCTGCAGCTGCTGAAAGGCTCATAAAATGAATTTTTGGTATAGTTCAGCTCACAACGTTATACACTGCCCGGCCAAAAAAAAGTCACCACCTGGATTGAACTTAGTGTTATGATCTTGGATTGCTTCAGTTGGTCAGGTCTAGATTCAGCTACATTATATGCACAAAAAAATGAGGTGAGCTTATTACCAATGGATCAATGGATTTTTTTCCTTCATATTCCAAGATGACAATGCCAGGATTCATGGGGCTCAGATTGTGAAAGAGTGCTTCAGGAAGCATGAGAGAGACATCGTTTTCACATTGGCCACCACAGAGTCCAGACCTGAACCCCATTGAGAATCTTTGGGATTTTGTGCTGGAGAAGACTTTACGCAGCGCTCTGACTCATCACCATCATCATCATCAATACAAGATCTTGGCGAAAAATTCATGTAATTCTGGATGGAAATAAGTGTTGTGACATTGCATAAGCTTATCAAAATGCTGCCACGGTGAACGCGTGCCATAATCAAAGCTAAAGGCGATCCAACAAAATATTAGAGAGTGTGACTTTTTTTTGGCCAGGCAGTGTATATTTTAACTTCCTGACTGCCCTAAAATCCTATTTTTTAGACCTTCATCGGGAACCAGACTTGAGGGCAACTGTGGCATTGTTCCAAAGGACAGATTCTAGCCTCCATTCCCCACTTCTCTTGTCACTCATGTGCACAACAAATGCTTTTATGGGTTGATCCCGATCATATTGGATTTCAGGTGGCGAGAAAAATGCAAAGAAAACTCCACACAGCAAAAATGTGTCAGAATCCATTTAATTTGACATGAACAATGGAGGGAAGCGAGCACAAAAACACGTGGTGTCACTCCGTGGGAATTCTCAGCTTTAATGTGGATCAGGCTGTCGTACGTTTGATCGATTTTTCCCCCCTTTTCCGATTCCTGATTGAATTGCGCTCACTTGGACGTGGCAGACATGCGGGCATGAATCAGAGCCGCTTTGTTAAAGCGGAGCAGATGGACTGCTTGTTGCTGTTGGTTACAGCCTGCTTGGGCCTCTGCGATGTGCCTTCTGCTCTCTAATAAAAAAATAAAAAACGTGCGGCAATGAGACGTTAATGGACTGCTCCGAAGACTCCACTCGTCTTACAAAGCCTCTTCACGTCCACAGCTTCGGAAAGCATTAAATAACCCTCAGGTATCTTGGACAGGAGCCTGTCTAAAACAGCTCTTCTGCAGTCAAAGGTTAAGCAATTCGTCCTTCTAAAAATAACTCCCGCCAATGTCCTGTATGAAGTGAGATCTCCTGTAAGGCCCTTGTCGTTTCTCCACTCTGCTATGTTTGTGCAGGGCCTTCAAGCGGCTAATGTCATTTTAATCGATATATCTCATTTCAATTCATTTATATTCATTTGCCATGTTTACCCAAATGGCTAACACAGTCCAAAAATGTTTCGGTAGATATTAACCGAGGCAAGTTGGGTGACGTCTTTAAGGAGCTGATGAAGGACGTAAAACTCCCTGTGTGACTTAAACCAACAACTGTGGATGTTTGTAAACACACAAACAGCGCATCCATACACAGTGCCTCTAAAAACTATTCACCCTCTGCACCTTTTCTTACCTTCTTGTTCTGGGCTTAATTTGGGTTTTTTGATACTTACAAGTAGAAAAACATTTCTACAAAGGAATATTTGTTAAAAATATGAAGTATAAGTCAAAGGGGAAATAAAAACTTATTTATGTGTGTGTCCAGTTCATTCCATATAGCTGTTTTCTGGGCTATCCAGGTTCTACTACTGAACTTGCACTATGTGGCCAAAAGTATGTGCACCCCCCTTCTAATGACTGAGCTGAGCTGTTTCAGCCACACCCACACAGCATACGAATACATTCTAGACAATCATGTACTTCCAGCTTTGTGGCCACAGTTTGGAGGAGAAGAAGCTCCTTTCCTGTTCCAGCATGACTGTGCCCCCCACACACAAAGCAAGCTTCATAAACACATGGTTTACCCAGGTTGGTGTGAAAGAACTTGAGTGGCCACAGAGAGTCCTGACCTCAACCCCACTGAACACCTCTGAGACGAACTGGAACACTAACCACAAGCTAGGCCTTCTTGCCCAACCTCACTGATCCTCTTATGGCCAAATGGACACAAATTCCCAAAATGTGGTGGAAAGCCTTCCCAGAAGAGTAGGGGCTGTTATAGCAGCAAAAGAGGGGGTGGCAACTCCATAGTAATGCCCATGGGTTTGGAATGGAATATTCAACCAGCACATATGCAGATGATGCTCAGATGTCTGCGTACTTTGGGCCATATAGTATACATGTAGATGCACAACTTTATCACCACCTAGCATGTGGGAAACTGGAGTTGGATTCTGGGTCTGGAATGACAGTCCTTAGTGAAACTTCTGTGAGTGGCAAGAACAAAGAGTCACGATGCCTTGGACATTGCCCAAATAAACAAGTTCTGTGTTGAAAGTTGTGGAAACATGACAAATCGAGGGTATGTGGGCTGCAGGAACTGGAGACAGACGGACAAAATCTGATAATGGGGACTAGAGAGAATGCTGCTACCTTGGTAAACGCACTGAGAGAAGCTACATGAAGGAACTACGAATAAGAAAAGGACTGTCAGCCGCACTAGTCAGCCAGTCCTCAAATGTGATCAAAAGAAGCTTCCTATCAAAAGTGAGAACTGGTGGATCGTGGCAAGGTTAACCATGGTGGTCCCTTGCGTGACAGGAACACCTGGGGCTGGAAGCACCTTGGTCTCGGCAGCTAAATCAGATTCCATGAAGGACGACATTGGTCTCAGTCCGGAAGAGTACAATTTTAGTAATAGCAAAAATTA
This sequence comes from Heterotis niloticus, assembly GCA_018136845.1. Classification (NCBI taxonomy): domain Eukaryota; kingdom Metazoa; phylum Chordata; class Actinopteri; order Osteoglossiformes; family Osteoglossidae; genus Heterotis; species Heterotis niloticus. The sequence continues at coordinate 36,149,386 of CM030888.1, read as the reverse complement.
CTGCCCTGTACCCTCAACCTCCTGGGTCTCAGGTAGGAGGCTTCAATCTGAGGAAAGATAGCGTCTTCAGGAAAAACAATATAAACATGCAGAGCTACAGATACCCAGCTTGCCTTGGTTAATATCTAATGTAATAAAAATATACACGTACATTTCCACCTATACACTGTATATGCTGTAAACACATGTTGGCTTATTTCTTGATCAAACTGTGTGAAAAAGAAAGGAAAAAAACATGTGTACTCACACTTTTGTCTGGCACTGTGTATGTGTGTGTACGTCCTTTGTTACCTTTACTCCGCCTGCTGCACTACACTGTATTCTCTTTAACGTTGACGGATCAATCTAATGGCCATTGCTGGCCAACACAGTCCTGCACCGACACCCTGACGCTTTAAGGGACTCGTCCGACATGAGGTGTCACTCCAAAGGGTGACAAAGAGCTTCTGCAGCAGTTCCTTTCTCAGCTGGGTGTCACTATACACCGTGTGGCACGTGGACCGGTCAGCCTGTTTATAGATGTGAAGCCAGTGTGCTCTAGGGGTGTTTAGCCAGCGCAGCAGAGACAGAGGATCTAGGCTGGACTGGTGCAAAGGGCCATCTCCAGCTCCCCTCACTGAGACTCCCCAAACAAAATGCCTGCCTTGTCTGCTGATACGGGCAAGGGAGGCGCCTCTCTGAAAGACATAAAGAGAGACAGAGAAAGACAAGGGGGTCAACGAAGCGCTAGGCCACCGTCTGGCTCCACTGCCTACCGCCACCACTACATGTGTGTAGAAGCATGTGTTTGGGTGAAACTGTGACTTGCTGCTCTGTTCTCTGAGCAGGGGAAGGAGGGGGGTTGATGGCAGGTCTGCAGATGGCAAATTTTTAAACTCGGTTAAATTATTAAATTAAAATTTTGCTGCAGCTGTGCGGCCGAGGTTGCACGGAGAGGGAAATTTACGTCGCACAGGAGCTGTGGGAGGGTACGGGAGTTTATCATACCCGTGGATTTTGTCTGGTGTTATTTCATCTGGCATTTCTTGCACCAAAAGACACGTAATATGCACACAGTACATGAGCTCCCCTCCAGTATTAAATCCACTTGGAGGGGAGCTCATTTTGGACATGCAGGGACCATATAAACTGCACCAAACTGAATTTACCGCCGCAGATTTTACCACGTGCATAAAATGAAAGCACCAGGAAGGTGGAAGAAATATTATTTTAAGGCTAAAGCTCAGAGACTACCTTTTTTTGTCTGATATTTGTTAGTGAAAAAGCTGCTACAAAAAAAAACAAAGGCAGACAAACACCCTTAGAAACGTACTGATGCCGTATTGAAATTACATCTCTCCCCATTTCATCGATCTGTACTTTGACCTGTGCTGCAATTTGGGATCTGAGAGTCACATGTGTCTAGTTTCGACAAGCTTTTTGTTGCTTTTTCTCCCTGCTGGTGTTTTTAACTGACAGCCACCTAAGTGCACTCCCAGGAGCTACCTGGACACAAACAGGCTCTTCAAGAAGTTTCTGGAACAGAGAGGCCAAGGGGTGAGCCAGCCCAGAAGTACCGCAATAGGGCCTGGGTGTCAGGGAATGGGCATCAGATACCCTTTTAGTGTCTCAGTGGCAACACTGGCACTTGTCGAACACAGAGACCAGGCTTACACGCAGGTCTCCACTAAGCCTGGGGTCCAGAATCCTTTTCAGGTGCTGTGTTATTAATATTGCTTTTCATTAACCGGTATAGATTTCCACTTATCTGATCTGCGACATTTAGCCTGAATTTGAAAATTGTGAGCAAAGCAGCGAGTAAAACCATTGCATTGTGGGAACTGTGTAATGACAATCTCAAGTGTGTACTGGCACAGCAAGTTAGTTGTTAACCAATAAACGTATTAATTCTTTGGAAATGGTTTAAAGCCCGCCCTTGCGCTGATCTCCACTGGTGCAACTCCATCTTCATAGCTACCGATTAATGTCGGCCACCAGATCTCCTTTAGTCACTTAGTTGCTTTTCCCCAAAATACCACCACATGTTCGTATTCAGATTCAGAGAAATGTGGCTGAAATGTGGGGGCACCAAATTTAACGTACATATTTATTCCCTTAACAAACTTCAACCTTGAACATAAGTTCAGTTTTCAGTCTTAAAATGTATACATTTGTGCTCTGTACACATACAATGTTCACATATCTGCTGTCATAAATAATTAACATAAAAAAATTCAGAGTTACATTATTCTCCCTTATTCATGAGCTGTCTGTACCTGTCTCTAAAATATTTATATCTATATCTATATCTATGTTTGTGTGTGTGTGTGCGCAATATATATTCGTGTGTACTATTATTCTATTATTTGACACACAGACACCTAAGGGGTGCTAGGTTTATGGTTGCACAGAGGGGCCGAAAATGCTAGTGCTGGCCCAGACGATAGTAGGAGACATGCAATGTGATCGTAGCTGCAATACAGACACACGCACATACACACACACACACACACACACACACACACACACACACACACACACACACACACACACACACACACACACACACACACACACACGCAGCACAATTACTGTTCCAGCTCTCTGTGGGTGTTGCGAAGCAGTTGCGTCTAAATGTGCTGCATTGAAACTAGCCCCACACCAGCTTGAGGTCGCAGAGCGAGGGACAACCAACCTTTTTGGAAGCAGGGATCCTCCTCTGTTGTTATTTTGCAGTGTCTCCTGCATTCTGCTTCCACAACTAAAAAGATGAGTATGGCTGGGTGTTCTGCAAAGACAAGGTCACGTGGGTTAGAGCTGGTGGTCACCTGTGTTTCCTACACACACAGTCAAACAAGCGATAAAACGTCCTCCTTCAGTAAAACTACATTTTATAGTTATGGGTCAGTCATTTGACTTAGAGATTAGTTTAAAGATAGAAGAAAGAGGATAAAGAGTGAGAAAAAAAACTGATAATTGGGCAATATGACTAAAGAAAGTAAAACTTCAAAAAATGTGGAGAAAAGATAGCGTAAGAAAACCTTCAGAGGTTAGGGTTAGTACTGGGGTTCTTACCTTGAAAAGCTTGAAAAGGGGAATCCAGTTAACTTCTGTTCCCTGGGCTCCTGATAGCACCCAACGTGGGACAACATTTTGCAGCACTGGCCCACACGCAGTTTATTGACTCACCATTCACACCAGTATCTCTGCTTCTGAATACCGGGTCTTGTGGGTTTTTGTTCCTCAACAACAGGATGAAAAGGAGGAAGCAGGAACCGGTGTGGCCACAGACAAGAGGGGACCCTCCCATGCAGGGTGACTGTAATCCCCCCTCAACACCTTTCTTCTGCAGGGCCACTTGTCCCCATTTATGCAGTTTTTTGTTAACACAACAGCCTGCTTTTCCAGGTTTAGACCCCTATTTCATGGGCAAAACGAAACATGTTTTCTGCTCAAACTTACACCTTAGGATGTGACTGCAATTGTGACTTGAAGGATTTAAATTGCCGTAAATGGAGGGAAAAATGGCCCTGTGAGCAGTGCAAACTCAGAATACACTTGGTTGGTCAAGTTTACTTCCTTTTCTTCAGCTCTAAAGACAGTACCAACACTTCAATTCACAGGAATATCTTTGTACCCCAAGACTGCTTGCAAAAAATTCTACCTGATCTGTTCAGGATATTTCCTGAAACATTTACTCTTCAAATGCGACAGGACACAAGTTTAATGCTGCCTAAAGTGTCTTTAATATAAATCTTTATTTGTCTGTCTTGGCCAAGACCATAAACTACCCTGTTAAATATGCAATGAACTTAAGAACAAAAAGAAAATGCAGCTCTCAGTCTTTGGGTCAGCTTGAAAAGCACTTTTTTGGATCATCTCAGACAAGATTACATGACCACCCTGACTAAGCAGTGCAATTGCCTGACCATGAGTTGTGTTATGCAGAGGGAGGTATTTGCATTTGTTCAGCATTTTCCTTCTATAGTTGCTTTCTATTACGTACACATATTCTCATACTAGTATAATTTCTCGTACACAACTTGCAAACCACAGCCTGAGAACAATTGCTTGGCAGCTCTTTTGCAGTGTGCTAAGCTGCTGCATCTCCTCTGATATGTGGGACCACAAAGCTGTAAGCTGTTTTATGGGCCTTGTAACTTCCTTTCTACGGCTTCAAAATGCTCGATGGCCAGAGATGTAGGAGATGTACTCCGCCACGTGTCAGGCTCCAGTCAGGCACAGCGTGGCTCTGGGGTGCTCAAATGGCTGCGGTCAGTCGAGTGGGCTTACTGTAAGTTGTCAGTGTGAACTCCTGTTCTAATCTTTTTCATTTAAAATTATCATTGTGCCATCATTAGATTATACCATTTTCTCCTAAACATATTAATGGACTTCCTATGCACAGGGGAACACTGCTGTGGTGTAGAGGTTCAATACGCAAGAAGCGTAGCCGAGTGGATCACGACCGTCACATCGCCTGTTGGCCCAGGTGCTCCATTGGCTTGGGAGCCAGTGTGGCTGAGAGTGAGATGGCGTCTTACCCTGGTAGTCTTGATCTTATTTCCGGAGGAACACATCCAGCCTGAGTTGTCTGGTAATGTCTTGCATTCCTCTCCCTCCAGACAGGGCTCCATCTCGCACCACCACTTCCCGACAACGATGGAGGCTGACAGCATGAGGAGAGCAGAGAAAGGACCATGAGTCCACCTAACACATGCTGTCAGCTGAGGTCTGGTTCAGGGTTAGCCTCAAGAGGTCCTTTGAGACCCGATCAAAGGTCAACGTCATGATGCCTACTGGTACATAGTCCAGCGTTGATCTCATAATGTCCTTTAAAATCTGATCAAGGGTCAAATGCACAGTCTCCACTGGGATGCAGTCCTTTGCCAACCTCATGATGTCCTTTGAGATCTGGACAAGGGTCAACCTCAAAATGTTTCCTGGCAGCTGGCCCAGGGTCAACATCATCATATGCGTTGAGGTCTAGCCCAGGGTCAACCTCCCAACATGGTCCAGGGTCAACCTCATAGTATCCTCTGAAACATAGTCCACTATCAGCCTTACAGTGGCAGCTGAGATTAGGAACACAGATTTCTAACCAGTAGGTCATCATTTCAAATTGCAGGAAGGGTTTTTCAGTGGCATTCAATTCCAAAACTGGGTAAAAAAAAAGCACCTTCCTATGAAAAAAAGCATCCGTTAAATCAACAAGTTCAAAACAACAGGACTTGCATGCTTTAAACTATGTGCAAACAGTTCTTGGTGGAGGGTATTTGAACAGCGATTGGCCGACATGTTCGGTTTCCCTTCCAGCTTAACCCCAGCGTGTTGGCAGGGTTTATGAAAAATCCCTTTCAATATCTGTTGTCTGGCGCAATAAGGATCAGAGAAAAAAACCGAGATGAACGAATTAATTAGCGTGACATTGTGACAAAGTGCTGGGATGACCCTGCTTTGCATTACACGTGACAGCCATTAGCACTCGGGTTCAGCACTTTCCCCACGTTCAGCCCCGGGAGCTTTTAGTATTTTAATGAAATTTGCTGTCAGCAGTAATATCTTGGTGATGCGCTGATCAATAATCGTTTTGTTTTGTCTTCACCGCATGTCTCAGAGAGGCAGCGAGCTCATATTTCCATTAAAACTAATCACCTGACCGAAACACCCCCTCTGCTGTTAAAGAGGCTGATGGCTCTGGAAGTTTCCTGGCAGAAAGTGAGGCTCAAAAACAGGCTTTTGAGGGTGTGTGTATATAAAACCGATGCGGTCCAGATGATACCTTAGGTGCACGTCCGACTCTTCGAGGGCTTAGATTACTGCAGTGCTCGTGACAGGAGACAGCTATAAATAATATTTAAATAGGCAGCACATTTTGGATCTTGTCAGTGGAAACATGACCCAGTCGATGTAATGAAAAGATACCAATTTCCCTCAAATTGCCATCCTTTGCTAGGTGGACCGGCTTTAAAGAATGGCGCCTGATTTGTGATGAAAGGCTTTCGGCTGCTGGGACACAGTTGCTGGTGGGTTTCTAATAAGCAATGCTAAGTCAAACGTGTATCCATAATACAATATAATATAAAAACTGAAACCTTTCATGCTTTAAAATGGATGGAGGTGAATTCGAATTCCGTGAACTCAACCCGATCCGTCGCTTTTGAAAAGCACACTTTGCGCTGCAGGCTGCGTCTTCCTGTGTTACATTAGTACAGGTGTGCTGTGAGCGGGACTGAATGGTGGGGTCAAAGGGTAACAACCTGCTATGTTCGCCGGCTGTTTCATCTTCAGCGAAGCGTTCGCTAATGGTGGAAGTGACATAACAAGCTACGGGCGCTGAAAAATACGGCACCTCAAGCACCATTTAATTGGCATCCCAGTGAAACCCAAACATCCACCTTAAAACATACCTTTTTGTCCTTCCCTTCATTATACAGGTGACCTGTAAGTAGAGTTTTACTACGGCTGACTCCAGCGTAGTGGCGTGAGCTCTCCGTCACTTAGAGCTGCTGAATCCCTCTTGGCGTTCAAGAAGAGCCCCCATCTCTGTCAGACCCGCTTACTCCTGACCACCAAATATTTTGTGAATTCTGCGCCAGCGTCCATGCTTCCTCATCTGTTGCTTTTGCTTTTGTTTTCTCTGACACTGCAAGTGTGTGCTAAATGAATAGAATATCATAGGTTATTCAGTTCAGCTGCTCCTGTCTCTAAACTCAAGGGATTTACAAGTTTAAAATAACGAATAATTGTAAAATAAGTTAATTCATTTGGAAAACTTTACACTGGTATTTTTCTGGATCTCATTTAGGTTAAGTGGCTTTCGGACAAACAGCACTGCTGCCCAGTGAGATGCGTGAACGCAGTTCTCTGAGCTCTTCTGTGTCTGCCCGCCCTGGAGCACAACTGAATGTAACAGACTCTGCTGTCCCAGTAGGTCCCACTAGGCAGTGGTTCACAACGAACACAGCTACACTCCCATTCACCACAACTTCACCACATTGGGTTTGCGGGTATAAACAATGTGGGCTCATGAGGCTGCCACCAACCAGTCTGTGGCCTAAACTTCAGTTAGGGTTTCTCTAAACACATTTGTGGGCCCAACTGTCTCTCTGGTAATGCCACCCTCATCGAGCAACAGAATGTGTCAGGTGAAGGTGCTGCTGCTCAGAGGGAACCGAGGTGCCATTTAAAGATGCTCAGCGATGACCAGAAAGAGGAGAAGAATGAACGAGGTAGAGGCCAAGGGCAGAGGGCTCCATTAGCAATATAATGCCAAGACAATCGAGTCCTTGGCTACTGCTGTGTACTTTTTTCCTCACAAACAGCTGGTAAAAATTACAATTCCTTTCAAATTGCCCTTTCACAGCCAAGGGGCTGAAAAGAGAGTTGGGGTTATGCAGTCAGGAGGATAGGTCAGGTCCACTCATATCCAGAGGAGTTGGGTAAAATCTGAAAAAGGTACAATTTTAATTGCTAATTGAAAGGTACAGCAGGGAGGGACCCTCCTGAGACTCAAACCCACAACCATAAAGTTACAAGTCTGTTTTCTTAAGCAGTTCTTCAAACAGACTTCACGTGAGAAGGCAGCTATGGTTCAAGGCCACAGAGCCTGCAGTTAAGTCTCTACCGGACCCCGCATCTCACGACTGACCTCATCGGCTCCGTAACCGCGTGCCATGCATGTGGATTAGCTTTGGTGCTCAACAACAGCGGGGACCCCATGGGTCCCATCCACACAGCTTTAGATCAGTAAGTTAAGAGGGAAAGCTATTAGCTGCGGTTTTTAATAACTTTTATTCGCCCAAGAAAGATCTTGAGCAACACCATGCCACCATGAACACAGAATATTTGATAATTACCCTTTTTAATTAAAACGGTTTCATATTAAACTGGCAATTAAAACTGTTTGTTCTTAATAGGAAAAAAACAGCAGAGTCTATTTATTCATTTATCTGTAATTTGGCAGACACTTGGAATTTCCAACAGGAGCACAAAAGAAGGTCATAGAGAAACATTTCAGTAACAAAACTTAATAAGTAAAAATAAATAGCTGAAATTAAACTGTAATTAAAAGTGAAAACTGAAACGGAAAACCGAACAAACACAACTAAGTTAGCCGGGGGGGAGACTTGCGGCTGGAAAACTCTATCGCAGAAATCACATTTTTAAAACCCTCCAGAAAGTGTTGTCATTTAGAATTAAGCTGGGTGGGATTTGAAGGTTATGTGTCCAATACAAGTTGAATTTTTCACCGCACATCTTTCTTGCCTTTTCCCCTCCCGTCTGCGTAACCAAGGTTACAGGGCAACAATTAATCAATAAGAGGCCTCGGCAGACCTCCCTTCCCTCACCTTGGTTAAACTGAGGATATTTGTTTTTAAATTCCTCCCAGAAACGCGTGGCTTTGGGCGCGTGCTTTGCAACCTGACCATGGCTCCGGGAACTTTTGTCTTGAAAACCATCTTCACGTTCCAACGCCATATTTGCTTTGCCCTACTGGGCACGGCCCGGACCCTCACTACATTAGCAATCTCGCATCCGGACCGGCTCCCAAAGTCCTTGGAAGATTAAAGCTGCACACAGCTTATGCAGAGGAAAATAAATGGTAGCTTCTGTGCTGGAGCAGAGCCATTAACCTGAGGGTCCCCAAGCAAATCGGGGCGATGAAGTAATTACAGCAAACGGTTTGGTCGCTTGTTTTCCATGTTTCACTCGAGCAAATGTGTGTCCCCCAGACCGCAGTTAATCCATGTGCACAAAAACATGTGCTTGTTTCACCAGAGTTTAATTACACATCTTGTAAACATATCTTTATCTTTATCTGAAGCAGGTCATGCCGAATATAAATGATCATTTTCGATAGGCTCGGGACCTCGTGTTCCTCGACTAACAGTTGATGAGAGTCTGTGAATACTTTTGAGAGCGCTGTTATTATCATTTCGTTCAGTACATCTCATTCGTCCTCCATCCATCCATCCATCCATCCATCCTTTATAAATAACATGTTTAATTCAGAGTTATGGTCAACCAGAGTCTATCCAAGAAGCATAGGGTCTGAGGCAGGGAATATTCTGGATGGGATGCCAATCCACCATGGGGCAGACACGTACATGCACATGACAAAGGCTTGTCTCTGGACTGTGGGAGGTAACCAGAGCAACTGGCAGAAACCCACATGAACCCAGGGAGAACATTCTAGCTCTACACAGGGTGAGCTGGACTGACCCCCGCTACCTTCTGTGCTGTCATTTTGGCCTTATAAGATAATCTAAGGAATATTCTGCAGTTATGGGAGTAAATCACTGCAAAATTTTATACAGTATACATGATGATCTTTGCTCACCAAAGAGCTGGGAAACAGTTATTCCAAATTCAGAATTTCATTTTTTTCCCCCACATACAGGAACGGAGACAATTTTTTTCTTGGCAGTTTTAAAAAGTACAATATTACATATTTTAAACAGCAAAGCCAGAGTAAATATATGCAATGCACAATGAATATCTGAAATCTTTTAAAGTACTTTTCTGATTTTAACCCATCCAGTATTTACAAATGCACTGCAAGCCATGCTTAAAATCACCGCACACCACGTACGCGTACTGAACCCGATGATGTGGGTCTCACGGCAGGGAATAAGGCATTGTTAATACGCCAGGGAGTTTTCTAAGCACAAGGGGCTAATCTCCATCTCAAGCTCTGGTGCTGATGTTGCGGCATGGTAAGGCAGCGGGGCTGCATTCTATTTAACAGTATTTTATTTTATCATTATTTTTTTTCTAAAAGAAAGCCGTTGGAAGAATAAAAAAAAAAAATCATTGGATTGAGGATTTGTATTCAGCACAGGATGTAGAATTCCTGCTAAAATGAAAATGGTAAAATGTTGCATGCAAAGGAAAAAAAAAATTAATCTTCAAAATAAAAATGGGGACTGGAGTTCAGATTAAAAACCCAGCTTGGCCAAGATGTTGAAGTACGAAGCAGAGTTTGCATTTAAGATTAATGATATGATAGTTACTGGTCGCAGACCCAAATTATTGTCTCTGTACTGTGGGGTGGGTAGAATTTCATTACAAACAAAACACACACATATGTTCAAAGTCATTGAAATGGGTACAATATTTTGTGTTCATTTTGGCATAAATATAGAAACGTTTATGAATCAATTGTGTAACAACTACAAATACAATCAGTCTTGTAACTTTTAGGGATTTTTGTGTAGCGTATTACTGGCAGGTTACATAATTCTCTGTTACAGTAAGCAAGTAGCAAATCTTTTTGTTGTGAAGGCACAACAGAATTTAGAATTCTGCTATTTAGAATTTGTCATCTTGCTAACCTCACGTGTCTCTGTGCTGTGGCATAGCAGATTTCCTGCTATGCTATTTTCCCCAAAAAGCCAACCTTGCTTTTTGCCCTCACCACTCACATATGTCACCACCTATGCAATTCAACCATGTTATGGTGCCAGTTGTACCTAAAAATGGCCTCTGATGCCACACAAAACCCCAAGTCTAAGTAAGGGATGTAGCTCAGTGGCAGAGTGCATGCGCAGGGTCCTGAGATCAATCCCCAGCATCTCCATGCTGTTAAACCTTAGGGTCTAAACAACTTAAATGGTGGTACATCAGAGTTTTAGTCTGACGTTTATCACACATGGTGCAGTATTTACAGTACAGGACATTTTGCACATTATTGCCACCACCGTTGTCCCTGCGTTACACACGGGATATGAGAGGTGCATAGGGGGGCTTTCGAGTGGGAGGTCAGTGTTATAAGATGTTGAATAAAGGGAAGACGTAACATACCCTTTCTTTGACACAACAACCAGCATTTAAATCAATAGAAAATAGAAAAAATGAAGGACAGTAAAAGCAGTGATAATGCACAACCGTGTTCAGACAAAGTAAAACCAGCAAAAACAGCTGATAAGACATCAGTGCAGGCCTATCATTATATAGATAAATACATAACGATACAATTTATTACAATACATATGGTGTTATATTACAGTACATTATACAGTGTTCGTTTGTTGATTTTTTAAAAATTTATCTAGATTTTTGGTTGCATTTCAGTTTTTTGTTGTGGATAAACTTTCGATAAACATTTGTCATAATAAAAGTTTCCATTCGGATTCAGATGTGCGACGTTCTATATTGGTATCAATTTTCAAAAGCTGTTATTGCAAAAATTTGTATATAGAGAGTTTTGATACTGAGGGAATGTTGCATGAATATTTACATGCAATATGAATAAAATGGAGTGATGGCTGCTTTTTTAATCACATTTAAAAAAATGAAACATCTCTAAACCGTTTTCCTACTAGGCTACTAGACAACAGCACCTACCCTCACCTTGAGGGACATGTTGGAGGCGCAAGGCAGTCCAATGCAGTTCACGGAGGGGTAGAGCGGTGGCCAGGGGTACGTAAACCCCCCACATCCACAAATATGTCATGTGTCTCTGCCCAAATGTGTTATGAAGTACTCCCCACACACTCATTCACCACCGCCTCTGAGATGAGAAATACACCTTTGTACTGTAGTATAATAAAGTCACAGGCAGAAGAACCAATAAAAGTAAATATAGAAAGCCAGCTACCAGCTGTGGTACCGTTTGTTATTTGCCCCTTTTATTTAAGTTGTACATCAGGTCTCCACATTATAAATGATATCAGGATACGGGGGTTGGCGGATGTCTTGGGCGGAGCTGTTAAAGTACGGCCCCTTACGCGACACGATCGGAGGCCGAGCGGCCGAGAGCGGGGCCGCCGTGTGCAGCCATGTGGTTCACCACCGGTCAATTAATCAAACTGCTGTGGGGTTTCTGTACACAAAAGAGGGCTGCATTAATAAAGCAGCGTCCTAGGTGTTCATTACAGGAATAACTTCAGCCAGCATTTGTGGTTGAAAGGCTGCGTGGCAGCGGGCAAACGGCTCATCGGGAGCCCACCGGTCATTAATGCACAATGGTGCCTTTGAGCAGGGCAGCGGCGCACTGGGTCGGCCTCTCAGCCGCCCTCCGTGCTAATTTCACCCCGGCCTCACGTTTCCCCCCTGTGCCCTAAAACAAGCTCATCTCCACAACTAGCTTTAGTATCGATTGCCACGGCATGAAAAAAATCTGTCATCTGTCTGTACGGAGATTAAATATGAAATACGTTAAATAATTAACTCAATTTTTCTGTTATTATCGAGTAGGTTTTGAGTAGCAACTAATAGTTCTCTGAGTAAAGGCATCGTCGACCTGTGCGGCATATGGTAAAAAAAAAAAAAAAAAAAAAGCGAAGCACGGTTCATATTCTATATTTAAATGACAAGTTGGTGCTTATCCTTGGACGTGAAGCGAAAGGCAAGAAGAAGCTGCAGAAAACCCCCGAGGTCATGGCTATCTAGTGTGATGTATTGATCAGGCCAAACAGTAAATTAGCTTCTGGAAAATACCATGACAGTTTAAAGCGAACTGGCCTCTGCTCCCAATCTCAAGAGGAAGCAATTAATAGAGGGCTGGGAGAAGACAGCCAGCGCCAGCTGAAGAGCAGGATACGGAAATGTAAATACAGCAAATGTAGTGTTTATTTTGTTGTCTCTTTTTGCAACAAGCTTAGATTTTCAGAAGTTCAACCAAACAAAGGTATTTTTATGGAAAGTTGTGTGCAGCAGTGGCACACTTTTGCATGACCTCCTTGCATTTGCATGAGCTTCCTTCCACAGTCCAAAGACTTGTTTACATGGTTCAGTTGGATTGAGGACTGTTTAGCCAGCAGAGCGTGTGTGATACATAGCTCTGCTCCACAGGCTTTCTACTCCTAACCAAAATACACCTGTGGGTGCTCGAGGAAACATCCGCAGGAGGAGCTGGGGGGTTGTTTGCGAATCTTCTGGCCGAATTGCGTCGTCATCTCTGACTTTGGGAGAGCCAGCTTCAGAAGCACTAGCATCCCACAGGTGCTCTGGAGGAGCTCTGAAGCTTGGTTTGACTTGTCTTCTGTAAGTCGTTGAGAGCAGCGGACCCAGATGTGCAAACATGAGCCGAGCAGAACGCTCAACCCTGCCTGCACAGACCGTACTTAGCCATCACAATGTCAGCGGTGAGTTTAAGTGGCAAAATGTTCATTTGTTCCGCTTAACTGGCCCTTCAACAAATCGTCACATACCTGCTCTCCACCCAGCGCGGTGATTTGGGCTGAAGTTAACAAGACCGAAAACTACAAAGCCGGGAGTCCCTTAGGGTGCGGCTGGCACTACCATTGTATATGTGGGACTCCTACAGGGATGCACACAAAACAATATATTTATATAGAATATGCTGTATGCAATTGCATATGCAGGGCCGGTACACAGAAGAATAACCAGAATGATAGATCGTATTTATTTGGCCGTCACAAGGCCTGTGAGAGTAAAAGACATTCGCTGGGTGTGGTGTGTTAAAAGCTGTAGTCTTCTATTAGAACCTTGAATGCCCTGACACAACTGGGGTGCAGGACTTTCACGTCAGAGCTCATAATCGATTGTTCTCATGTGATAATGTGACAGCACACCCAAGCTCACGGCAGTGGTGTCAACAAAGTGTCACATGCACTTTCATTACCATTTGCCCGCTTCAGAGCACGGCTTAAAATCTGAGACGTGATAACAAATTCATGCCTGTTGAGTGGTCTGCTATTCGTTTTATTTTGCTGAGAATCACGCTGATTTGAGCTCGGTGTGGAATTTTTGTTTTCCTCTCCTCCACTGCCAGCTGCCCACTTCACATTGCTTCATCATGATAAAGTACACTGCTGATGTATTTCTTAAGTAAATGAGCAATTATTCTGCGATGGACTGGCATCTCATCTGGGTGTTGTTTCAAACCTGGTGCGCAACAGGATTGTGGGATTGACTCCAGAACTCTGGAACCTTGACCAGTTAACGAAAATGGATGGACAAATAGAGGGCTGTTGATTCTGCCATTATTTGTGTCATGTCATGATTCTGCCATTATTTTCTTAGATGTTCTTTTGTATACAAAGTCTCTTGCACTCAGAGTTTGCCTCCAGGATACGGTGGTATCATAACAATAATTTTTACTGTACTATATTGAACTGTTAAGATGAGATGTTAGCAGTTTTGTCTAATAAGTTTTGAGGTCCAGGCTTCGAGACCTGCTCCGTGCCGGGTGAGTAGAATGAACACAACCTGGCATCACTGGCAGCGCACACTGCAGGGTCGGCCCAAAACCACCCTCCCTCTCTCCTGGGACTGCGTGGTGATCCTTGGAAGCGGTCTCGTTACTCATGGAGACAGAACATTAATAATTTGCGGCCCGTGGGTGCGTGCAAATGTGGGCCGGCAGCACCCGAGGGGAAGGGGGTTGCCCAGCTGAGTCGACAGGTTTAAGAGCACATTATTTTAAAAAGGACAATTGAGCGACTGAGGGCAGGCGGGGAGACACGGGACAGAAGTGGAGGAGTGGCCCATTTGCACTGCCCATCAGGGATGAGACAGCCACGCACAGGTAATCCCGCTAAAGGTCATGTTGATGGGTGCGAGCCGATGGTTGCGGATTGAAAGCAAGGACAATTTCCAGCCTCATCCTGCAGGAAAATATGGTGCGGATGTCACTGATTCCGATGCACCGCAAAGGGAGACCATTCCCGTGTCTGAGACCAGCCTTCCTGCAGGCTGAATGCGCTGAATGCGCGTCTTCTACTCTGTCTGAGATGCAACATCTAATCCTAGGCTGTGGCTCTGGCTCCGAATACACGAGTCTAATCCTCATTAAACCAAAGGGAGAGGAAATGTCCCGCAGGCTTGTTTTGATGCTCTTTGGCTCGTAGATGTGTGGCGGGTGGGTGTGTGAGCTGCACCGAGAAGCCCTGCTCCCAACAGGCCTTTAGATCTCCCTGAGCTCAACAACCACTGTACTTAAAAATGTTCATATTTCATCTGACCCCCGTTCACAGCTCGATGCACGTGAGTCACATCGCTGATATTCTCAACTCCTTAGGCTGCAGATCCCGAGAAGACTTGCACTGGGAGGGATGCTGTCTCACTTCCCTTCTTGTTACGAGCAATAAGAAAATGACGCATTTGTGGAGAAATTCAGAGACATCCCAGCACCGCAGGGGGCAGGTCAAATTCTTTTGGTGCTACCAAGGGGGAAGGCTTCTTGATCCTTTTTTCTGCAACTCTTTACAACACTTCCCTCAGAGAAAAGCTAACTGTCTTGCTTAGTGAACCTCGGAGGTGCTTCTCACCTGTGCTAAGCCGTGGGACACAGGATAATATATTCTTCAGTGAGGGTGGCATGGTTTGAGCTGCTACTAGGATGCCGCCATGCTGCCCACATAGCTAACATACTGCAGTAAAATAAAATTCTGGAAAGGGGGAGTCTTTTGCATCTCCTGTACATCTCTTGGTCTTCAACCATGATGGAATGGCACGCTTCTAAAGTGTACTGTGATAATCATGCTGGTTGAGAATAGCATGCATTTAATAAAGAACTCCCAGACCTTCATGGTGATGCCACAATGTTGGACAGCATTAACCACTCTTCCACACAAATACTCACATAAGAGATCATTTTCTGTTTTCTCCTCAGACGAGCATTGTTTTCAAACAGTTGTACTCAGTGTTTGACCATCACCGTACATTTTCACTACGGGTCTTTCCAGCAAGTGCGGCTGGATTAATTCCCTCAAAGTTATGTTCGCAGTTACCATGGCAATTTCCCCAAATGTCAGGTGACGGTTTGACAAGGTATTTGAGGGTGTCTGCTAGGAGTGCTTCACAAAAGAGGAGACGTATTAATTGCAAGTGATGTAGCTGCTCGTATGAAGGGAATTGACTGATTAAGCTTCTACAAGAGGTGACATTAAAAGCTACTGAGGATTTTTTGACAAAAAAATATGAAATATGCTAATAGTACTTAAGGATGTAGGCAAGCAGTCATGAGGCTGAGGAACTGAGTTTATGACCCCAGTCTCTGCGTCCCAGGTTTATGAAGTCCTCCTTGATCTGATTCATATGAGCACAGCAGAAGCCCCTGAAGGAGCCTTAAAAGGGACCCTAACATCTAACCTGCCTGCTGTGAAACTAAGCACCATCACTTAGCTGCTAGCCTAGGCGTCTAAGACTTGATTTAAAACTCTTCTTGATTTAAGCTGAATGATTTATTTGGGTCTGTCACCCAGCTAAGAATGTTTTGTCACTTTAAATAGCATTTGGCATTTACCCGTATCGATCCGCAAGGTGCTGGGACTCATTTCGTTGCCCAGCTCTGCTAATCCCTACAGGTAATTGCATCAACTAGACTTGGGAGTCTCTGTTAGTTTGGATAGATGGATATTGCTGCAAACATGCCGATGGCCTTCAAGGGCTCCTTCAAGGCATTACAGAGAAAGTGAAAGTGTTTAATATCATAATAAGTTATGCAACAAGACAGCGTTTTGCAAAAAAAGTCCCAGTGTGTCTCGTCTTGCGGAATGAAGGTTCGACAAACGACCAGGTTTTTAAGAAAGGTAAGTGTGACATCCGGGCTGACCACTGAGGGCTACTGTGGACGGACTGTAAGGCAACAGATCTTCGCAAGTTTTTTGGGGAGTTTTAGTCTTTAACACATGCGTTTTCAGTCGTTGTTGCGGTGGCACTCACCATCCACGCAGGACGGCTTGTTTCTCGTCGTCCCGGCCACCTTCCCCGGTAGACAGGAGCACTTCACGGTCTGGGAGCGCTCCTCAATGCGATTCTTGTTACAGCACCTGTGTGCTGCGATGACCTCGCACGTCCCGCCCTCTGCGAAATAACACACAGACGCACACACAAAGAGCAACAGGAGATCTTCAGACACAGGCAGGAACACCGGTGCATTCGTCTTCTTGATCAGCTATGTATTGAAAGTCTGCTGTATGTAAGCTGACACGCAAATCCGAGTGCGATTATATAAAGAAATGCGATCCAAAGAAGAAGGGAGGCAGGCAAACTTGACAACAAATAGAATTACAATCATACAATTAGAATTGTGTAAAAAAACTAGTTAGAAATGTTACTCAGGGAGACATTTTTTGCTAAGGCATACATCAAAACTGCTTGTTCTTAGACAGTATTTTTTAATAGAAGTATCTAGAAATGAGCTGCTGTAGGAATGTGATCTTCTCCTGTAGTTGTTCTACTTTACTAAAGGTTCCCTTGCGGTACGGCCGCTATATAATACTCGGAACGTGCTCCCGAGGCAGTAAAACAAGACATAAAACAATGAACGGCTCCCCCCATCCACTGCCTGCTTTATCAGTTTGCTTTTGATGGTTTAGAAGAACCAGAATGTTGAAATGAGAGCTTAAAATACATCTGCATGAAAGGTGAGATTGCCATATGTACGAGCCTTTTAGCATGACACAAGTTGCCAATACAGGCAGCACAGAAATGCAGAGAACAAAACCCTTGGGGATGACAGGATCTCAAATTTGAGATTCACAAGGATGGTGGAGATCAGGGTAAGACGAATGCAGGAAAGAACTGCAGAAGTCGAAGCGACGATTGACTATCTAAAATGTGTCTGCTCTGTTTGACCTGCTAAAGTCTTTCCATGTCTCCTTGTTTCAAACTGTCGGCTTCCCATAGTTGCTCAATTCAGGTTCAATGCTCTGGTTATGACCTACAAGACAGTCAATTCCTCTGAACCAGTTCTTACGCTCCAGCAAGACCACGAAGCTCCTCCATCTCGAGGGTCAAAAATCAAAAGTTTGAAGGTAAACGAGTGAGAAGCAGCCCTTCATGCAGTTACTGCAGTTTATGACAATTCTGCAGGCCTGAGAGAAGATTTCTATCATCTTGCTGTAGTAGATGGCCCTGGGGAAACTCTCCATCTTCCCCTGACAAACATGGCATTACCGTATGACGCAACAATTAGAGCAAATCTCACGCAAGGACTCTGAGGAAAAATCCAGCGACAAAGAGAGCAGGGGATGAAAGAAAGCTGTTAGGACCACTTTCTCTCATTTCTCCTTAAAGAGTCTGAGCCTCCTTCTCGACAACAGACAAAACAAACTGACGTGCTTCTCTGTAAAAAAAAGAAAAGAAAAGAGGAATGCTGGTGAGGCTGACTTTGAAACAGGCTCTAATGGTGCGAGCTTTTGATGGAGGCGCTGTGCGCTGTGCTCCTGTTCTGAAACATAAACATCAGAACCTCTGTTTCGGGTTTTAAAAAAATGCAATTCGGTGGTATTGCAACCAAATGGGCTCTTTTATGGCTTTGCTGTTGGTACATCAACACCAGAAGCAGGACACGGGGACAAATCCCTGGGGTCTGCTGTAGACAAACAGAAGCCACCGGTCTGTATTCCGTGCAAATCTTTCGCGTTGCCTCTCATTCCCTTTTCTCCAACACTACTTGCTGTATAAAAATACAGCAAATGGGGAATTGAATGGCAGGAAAAGGTGTTTTGACTGTAGAAATGGACTTGTAACCCGAATGTGGGGAGTTCAGATCCCTGCCGGGGCCCCATGTAGTACTACAGAGTGCGGTACTTTAGATGCAAAAATGCCCTGGTGAAACACCTCGCTTTTCAAATGGCAAAATTGCAATTTTGTTAGCCAAGTAATGAAATACTGAAATAAATTGAACTTATTCAGTCTGTTTTGCAACTGTCTGTTATGAATTATCACCATGTGCTGCCATCTTTATCTCATTCGGGTGAATTCCCACCCAGGGGATTGCGTGTCTCAATGCCTTTGCCAGTATCCACACTGCAGCCGCAGATGGGGAGCACTTGCCTTTGTTGGGCTGAGCAGCAGCTCACTTCTGAATCTCATCACCACAGATGTTTTCTGCAGAGCTGTGGCTCCATGCCAGCATAAATATAACGGAATCTGTCTTGACGAATGGGTCTCACCCGTGGCCCTGTTTAGGCTTTTGTTCCACAGTAAACCCACCAAAAGGACCAAAGTCACGTTCTGCAATCTCAGCGTCCATCTTTTCCGCTCCTTTCCCATTTTCACGCTCGAGGGAAAGGAAAATAGTGTTGCCAGTTTGAGGATCGCGGAAAATCCAGCATCTTGGTCAATGGGGATGCAGAGTTTCACTGTAAATGTAAAATGAGCAACTACCTGCAGAAGTGATGGGAAATAGAGGTGATCATGGTGGCTAATGAAGATGTACAAGTTTATGGAGCAGGTTGGAGATTAGGAGCAAAGTCAGTCTAAAAGGCTTTTGTGAACATTAAAAGGGATTCGCCAGTTTTGAGAGACATATCGAGCCCAGTCCATCGGAACTGGAGTGCTTTTGATTCTGGATCTCCAGAAAGTGGGACGAGCAAAAGCCCAGAGGCAGAGAAGCACAGCGCTGTTGCTG
This sequence comes from Heterotis niloticus, assembly GCA_018136845.1. Taxonomy (NCBI): domain Eukaryota; kingdom Metazoa; phylum Chordata; class Actinopteri; order Osteoglossiformes; family Osteoglossidae; genus Heterotis; species Heterotis niloticus. Next base: position 36,130,077 of record CM030888.1, on the reverse strand, counting down.
GGATGTAGGGTGGGATCAGGTCCTGTAGGTATCAGGGCGCAGATCTTGTGGTCATCTTGTAGGCCATAAACAGGAGCAGCAATTCAGTCCAGGTACATGAGGATGGAAGGTACATGGGAAACCACTTCCACAAAAGGTTTACACTGTGGCATCAAAACTCCAGGAAGCCTTAATGGGTAGAAACTGGTAAGGACAGTGAATTCTTGCCTCTGAAACTGAAGACCAGACAACAGTTTTGGCCATCACCATCCTCGAGACAATACGCTCTCTGCGTGGAAATGGTGAGGCTCTGAGGGCACTGGAAGACATCAAAGCACTGTGGCCCATCTGTCTCCTGTAATAGCCTGTGCTTAATGGGGAGTCTCTGCCACAACACAACCATAATAAAGAAGTCCACACCTGGCTGACTGCATGCACATCTACACCCATGCAACACACATGGCTCATCATGTTTTGCTGCCCATTTGGGAGGTCCCCATTTATTGTGTGTGTGTGTGTGTGTGTGTGTGTGTGTGTGTGTGTGTGTGTGTGGCTCTATTAGTTTACTGAAAGGACAGGATCTGATTCCCAGTACCGGTGAAAGGTGTGAGGCCACTTGCTGGAAAATAGAACTTCCTTTTCCCAAGATTCAGCTGGATCAGCAAGTTTAAGAGGGAAATGAGGTGCAGTTCCCAGGGACCCGGCAAACTTGTGCAGTTGCTTTGCTTTCTCTCCAGTTTCTCACACAGATGATGCCAAGGTTGCCCAGATGGACTCCCACTTCCCACTGATACCACACTGGTGTAGTTCAATAACTTGTGTGCTTATTAACTTGTATGGCACTTTAATCTATAAAGACGGTTACAAGCATGCTGATAGAGCCAATGCATTAAAGTATAACAAGTGTGATTAAAAACTCTCCATGAGATACAGAAAATGCATTAAATGAAACACAGACTTATTACAAAGAAAAATGGACATAAATAATGGCACAGCTTAGCAACACGCTCAGCTCAGGTCCTATAAACCTTACTATCTTAAAGTCAATGCTGTACCAGCAAGCACCATCTGCACTGCATTATAAGAGCTAGGAGATGCTCACATGGACATGGGGCAACCATGATCTCAGTCTGGCCGGGTGGGCCAATGGGAAGGGTTGTTAGAAAGCAGCAGGGGGCGTAGCAGATGGAGCTGCTGTCTTTGGACTCAAGGGATCAACTTTGACTCCCATATCTCACTGTAGTAGCCTTGAGCACAGTACTTACCCTGAAGTGATCTAGTAAAGATGACCTGGATGCACACACATGTAGGTCATGGTAAGATGCTTTTTGAGAGAACTGTCAGTGAAATGAGCAAAACGCAGCTCACGGTTTATTTAAATGTTTTCTTGAAGAGCTGAAGTGATCCGGAAGCTATAGCTGAAGTATTTTTTGGCCAAGACTGTGATTTACACCCCTTCAGAGGCAGGACAACCAGACAACCTGAAGATGCAGATCATAGACAGTCAGACTGGGATATCATGATAATACGGATATTCTTCTGAAGGAGAGCCAGGCTGGAAAGCCTCTTAACAGATGCGCACCGTAGGATGTGACTGATTCCGCGACTTGTGAGGAGCTGTCTGAATTGCAGCACGGAGGGCCACACCTCTTTGAGGCTCAAACACGAAGCCGCCTGGTGAAATTTTAATCCGTGGAAGTACTGCACAAGTGCGGCTGTGGAAACCACACTGGCATCAAGCACTCGCACACAAGTGCTATGAATTATAAACCAGGCATAATTGAAATTTTACCAGGCTTTTTCAAAGAAGGATATCAAGATTTTTTTCCCTCCCTATGGACTTTCTTTGTGGGCTTGTTGAGGCAGAGCGAGTCACTCGATCAGAAATGTACTCTCTAAAAAAGGCGCACCATCACCTACTTACATATTTAAATTCCCACCTCAGCAAAAGTGAGCGCTATTGTATGTTCTGAATTTATTTCTTAAGCACATCTTTCCCTGGCAAAGTGCAAGATCAGATGACACATTATGCTTTTGTTGTTATTCACCTCATCCCTCTAAAGATCTGCAGACTCCATTACTTGGACTCTTCTTTATCCAGAAGGACTTTTAAAATCCCTGCTCCCCACTTTGATTCTTGCTTGGCCTCACCAGTCACTTCTAGCCACTTCCTGTCAGCTATGGCCACCATAAAACTGGCAGCCAGCTACAAAGACAAGGATAAACACATTATGAAGACCTACATAAAACAGCAAATGATCATTAGTTACATTTTTTCTTATTCCTCACAAAGGACTGTAAAGTAAAATTAGTTATGATCTCAGTACTGAAGGAAGAGTCAAACTCCTTATGGCACTGGAAACCCAAATACATGTTTAATTTTAAAATCCTTAGCTGTCACAGTGGTAACTGGGCACCACGATGGGGAAAAAAAATGCACCTCCTGGAATACAGTTCATTTTCATTCTCCAACATTTTTCACCATAGAGGACCTAATTATGAGTGAGTGAGTTCAGAGTGCGAGTGCAGAACAGGATAACCTCAGAAAGAGCTTCGCTCCGTCCGGCACATTTACTTTCATACACACCATTCAGCTTTCATAAATATTAGGTATGAATAATGCATTGTTTTCATTTCCCTACATTACAAAACAAAGAAACACGGTTCCTCTAACACCAATTAAATTAACTGTCATGGAAAAGCAGATAGAGGTTATAGGGGGGCAGGATTGTGTGTTTCTGTGTATGTGGGTGTTGGAACGGAGGTGGTGCCATTGTTACTTTTCCCCTGGCACCGCTAAGTTAATTTAAACACTTTTTTGTCATGACGCGGCCAATTTACACCGTGCCAACCTTGTGTCCAACTGTAATCGATTACCCCATCCCACCAGCATGCTCCCCACTTTGTCATTAGCTGTGAAAACCCTGTAAAAAATGCTAAGAAATATTATGCCAGTGAAAAAGTACTCAAAATGCAAGGGGGGAGATAGTGTTTCCGCAAACAGTCGTGACAAACAAATTTCCAGTCGAACATTTCAGTCGCCTGCTTGTCTAAGCCAGGTGACACAAACCGGATGGGTGGCAAGTCATGTTTACGAGCGACAAGTTGGTCTTATGGATGAAGGTGAATTAAAATGCAGTGTGTCTGGGTCCAACTGCTCAGGGTTTGCAGCACACAGAGAGACTGTGTTAAGCCTATGTGGTGTCCACTGTTCAGCATGGTGGTGGCAGCATCATCACGATGTGGGGCTGCTTTACCGCCCACAAAGCTGGCGATTTTTATCATATCTATCTCAGTCTATCCTAACACAGAAGAAGAACGTCATTCCAACAGGGTCACAGATACTTGGGTGAAGACCTACACTCAAGACACCCAACTGCAGTACAAGTCAGTGTACAGAAATTACTTTTCTGGAACTTTCTTTAACATAAAAATATCTGTCCATCATCAGAAACTGCTTAATCCTGGTAAAGGTTATTGGGGGCTGCAGCCTACTGCAAAATCACTGGGTGTCAAACTATATACACACATAAAAATGTAAGATTTGAAAAAAACTGGTTTAAATTAATAAAAACTAACAGGGTCTTCCACAACAGTGAGCAGCAATCACTATTTGCTACAATAATATAGCGTAATGCCTATTAAATAGTCATGGATATTATGCGGCTGTAAAATTAATATCTTTATCAATTAGATCAGAATGCTTGGTGTATAAGCAGCATTTTTCCACACTACTGCCCAGCATAAGAAAATAACACTTTTGCTCCAGTGAAGCACCCACCAACAGCTGAAGGCAAATCCACTGTCACCTGACCAGCTGTGGATGTATCTTCATTTCGCCTTTAGCCACAGAAGGCGGCTGAAGCCAACGTTCCCCTAAATCCCTGAGGCTGCGACAAGAAGACACGAAGGCTGCAGTAAGTTTGCTTTTTTATTGCAGAGAAGCTTTTCACCGAGGCCCCTGAGAGCAAAAACAAATGTGTTGCACTGGCTGCGTCCAGGGGCTGCTGGGAGCGCGTTCAGAACCACCACATCCATAAACGTGGGAGTCATAATGCAGCCTGGTGTTGGCCTGTCTCTGGACAAATCCTACATCATCTCCAGCTGCTTGATCTGCGTTCAGAAGAACCCGGGTCTGGATGGGGAACGGCAGCTAATTAAACCATTGTAGGGTCATTCACTCTTCTCAGATCATCAGCTGCTCTTTTAAATTATTTAAAACATATTCCTTATTTCAGTGTGCAAAGTCTGAATAATTTATCACCTTCAAATAAAAATAATCGCTGCATCCTTTGTGGGAAACAGGAACAGAGCCAATGCGTGCAAATCTGGGTTTGAAGTATAGCTACCAGTTTGCCGACGCCCCCTTGCGCACCAAGCAAAAATTTTTCTCCCCCGCCTGTTTGAAAACGTGCCTTAAAGTTGAGATTATTTTCTTTTTTTTAAAAATATTTTATCCATTTAGCACCAGAACAAATTGCTTAGCGCTCAATTTGTGGTTTAGCCAAACTAACGGTGAAATGATTTCGCCCTTTCGCCACATTACTGCGGGCTGATCGACCAGTTCATGCTCAGCTCGACGTGCATCGTAAGTACAAAATGGAAAAAATAATTTCATTACAAAAATCGAGACATCAAAGCGAAGTAGGGGTAGCTGTCACTGCCCATGTATCTTTAACCACCACTGGCATTAAGCATCCGGAAGAGTTTTGAGCAAATGACACTGAGCTTTGCGTTAATAAAACATAAAGATTTTGCAATTATGTCACATAACGTTTGAGCGCAGGACAAACCAAGCTCTTACACGCAAATGGGGCACCAGGTATCCAAGCTCCGTGTGAAAGGCTGCGTGGCTGAGCTCCACTGCCAATTAATACTCAACACATTCAGATTTCATATTGGCCCACGGATGCTGACTGCTGTGCCCACATTGGGATGCTGTTGCCACCCAGGCTGGAATTACATGCCCTATAAGCCAGGCCCTACACTTTGAATCCATGTTTTTAGAGCTTGGTTTAATGTTCATACAAGCGACTGCATGTCAACATAATTCCCTTTAATTTGGCAGCATCCTGCGTCCTGATTTCCCGTCCAGTTCCTGTGATTATGTAGCTGTAATTTCCGGGACGCGGGGCTGGCACGCGGCCCCGGCTGATCCGTCTCATTTCACAGTCCAATGTATCGCGGGTCCCGGTCGAGAGGCGATGGGGGGGCTGGGTGGGAGTGGGCCGCTCTCGCTTGCTGGAGCTCTCGCTTCACTCTCAGAAGTGATGCCCAAAGCCCTTGTATTGGACAACCCCACAACTCACCTGGCGCCAGGCCAGCGCACATAGTGCTCCCACCCCTTCACGACAACCCACGTGCTCTTCAGGATCTGCAGCAACATCTATAACCACGACCGGAGTCATGGCTGAGGTACGGCACTACTTCAGTCTACACAGCTGCGAAAAAGTGGCGTCGGATCATCGCAGATGGAAACAATATAAATTCAGGCGATGCGAGAAACACAAGCAGCTTTGCTTGACCGAAGACGACTTGAACCTTGAACATTGGCCTTGTGGATGGGTGTTGCGGTCGGATGAGCGACGAGCCATTGCGATGAAAGGCAACACAGAAGAAAATCGAACGCATCTGCACTTCCAAGTCAGACGTTCTAAAATTTATTTAAGAAAATGATTAAATGATCACTATTGCTTTGATGCTCATTCCCAAGTCCTTAAATACTTGATGATTTTATAATTCACACGACTGTGCAGTTATTACATTTAACATTACTGGAAGAGCTTTTGATTTGTTATCATCAGAAGTTATAAACACAGGACAAAAAGGTGATTTAGGAAAAATGTGCTCTGCCACAGGAACTCCATGTTTTATTTTTCAGTATTTTTTAACTTGACTCCGCATTTGGAGCAGACAGGAACATTTCTTGCTGTAGGGCAGTAGGGTTTGGACGAGATGGTCCTCCAGGGCTCAGGTGTGAACGCTGTGCTGGATTTGTTCCTCAGCCAATGTAGAGAAATGCTTGACCTCCTCCTTCTTCCCGCGGGCAGCCACTCCTGCATCCAGCTCGCGTGCGGCCACTTGCGTGGCTGTTTACCGAGGCTCTTTGGGACAGGGATCGCTGCGCTGCACGTTCAGGCATAAAATGCCGCTTGTAGGACTCGAGTTTCTTTTAATAGTTGCGCTTGTCAAGAAAATTACCTTCAGCTGAGCTTATTTTTGTCTGCAGCCTTTACTACTTGTGCAGAAACCAACAATACAGGACAGCAAAGAAAAACAGGCCAAGAGGACACTGGGGGTTAATACACTGCTGAGAAACACGTGCAGGTTCCTATGGGATCAATGATGGTTTTTCTACTTACAGCAGGTATGTATGCAGATGTGCTGTGTATCCCTCCTTGTATCCGTGTCTACCCATCTAAATGTCAACCCACCTGTCCATCTACCAGTCTTCTCATCTGTCTACATATTTGTCCATTTGTATATCTACCTGTCTATCTGCCTATCTACCTATATATCCATTTATCTGTCCATCTACCCATATGTCTATTTTCCTGTGTACATATCTATCCATCTGTCTATCTACTCATCTGTGCGTCTACCTGTATTCCTGTTTATCCATCCATCCATCCATCCATTGCTCTCATTGTTTGTGACCACAGGCTGTGGACTGTATGTGCTATACGGTACTGTGCAGCGTGTTGTTCAGCAAATACTTTTATGCAAATCTGTTTACAGAAACACCTCATTATACGCTTGGATAATTTCCTTCCTATGTACTTTGCTCAAGGGTGCTGTAGCAGCGCCCCACCTTCAACTCAAATACCAGTGACTGTCAGGCTACAGGCGCGCGCGGTTATTTACTACATTTTCAAGTGTTTCCGTAACAAAATAAAGCACTTGCGCAGCTATTTTGGTGCAGAAAGGGGCCCGTCAATGGGAAGCTCCCCCATCTGCACCGAGAGCAGTGTCTTGAAAAGTGTTTACAAGTTGGGGCTCTTTCCTCTGCTGCACCACCTGCCTGGGATTATGGGATTTCAGATTACACTTCCACAGCTCCAAACCGTGCTGTTTTACTGGGCCAAGAGCTGCAGAAACACACCGTTTAGGGAAAGAAAGCTAGACCTGGCGTGGCGACACGACGTAGAGCAGCACCACAGCGCAGCCGCAGCTGTACTTCCTCAACACCCGGCGACCGAAACGTCCCTGCGTGCTATAAATAAGCTACGTCCCGTCTGCAGATTTGAAAATGAGTACAAAAAGCCCTATTTACAGACCCCTGTCTGATGGAGACGGTTTTGATCCGTGTTGCACCAGCTAGATTATTGTCCTTAAAAGGCAGGCAATCCTCAGAATTTTTAAATTCTGAGAAGCGTTTGCTCTTGGCAGCTACAAATGGGTTCGGGAAGCTGCGGAAAACTTTCTTTAGTGAACAATTTAGAAAGGGAATGTAATTATTGTAAAATATGCAGAATGTAACCCACTTTTTTTGGGGTTAAGGTTTCTGATGCGGGGTATATGCAATTCCAAGCTGGAAATATTTATTTATTTATTTATTTATTTATTTATTTATTTGGCAGGCCTCTTTGGCTGGTAGCCCAGTTGATATCCTGGGATGATGACCGAGGTCCTTTCATGCGGCACTTAAACTTTACACAGGTTATTTTGGTGACGGTGGGTGCGTCTGCACCTCACGCACAAAGCACGTCTCTGGACAGAGAACGCGTCCAAATTAGTCGCTCTCTTTTCATTGCTTCAAAGCAAAAACACACAAAGGCCTATTTTGAGGAAATGTATGCACGCTGTAGGTAGAAGCAAACAGGAGAAAACAGAGCGAGTGAAGCCTTTCAAAGGGTGAGTGCATAACCCTTTCGCGCAATAATGTTCGGCTCGAATGAAATGATAATTTCCATAAACTTAATGATTGGCTGGCAGTAGGAGGCTGAGCCTGCAAGGTGGAGTGGCCCTCAGGTTTGGTTCTGACAGTGATGGACTCAACATACCAGGCCCTAAATTGGCTGCGTGATCTCAGTTTCATTACTTAATATACATACCGTAGCTATAAATAATTTATTTTGATCTCTGAGTTCAACATGCCTTCAACGTGTGTTGGAGAAATTAGCAAAAATAGTAGATGGCAGCAGCGGATGGGCAGCAAGTGGTGCAGCAGATAAAATCGCTGCGTTACATCTGAAGGATCCAGGTTTCAATCCCATGTCCTGCTGTAGCAGCCTTGCTTACCCTTAGCTGCCCGAGCATGCGTTACCCACCTCTGCATCCAGTAGTGTAGGTTGTGGGGAAAAGTGTCAAAGCTGAATAAATAAATATAAATATTTAAAATAAATATAGAAATGAGCAGGGTGCGCTTCCACAAATTGCTCTCCTAAACCATTTGGATGGGACAAAGCGAAAATGACTCTTATGCATTTATTTACCTGGTACTGAATAAATATAATATAATCAAATATTTAAAAGTATATATTTCATCATTAAGATTTAATAAAAAATTTATATAAGTATGTACAGTAAAGCTTTTTAGAAATATTTACCTAGTTTTACTAGAATAAGTCAGGGTCACTGCCTTGCTCAAGGGTATTCCAATTCCAAGAGGCCAAGAGCTCCAGCCACTATGCCCCCTGCTGCCCCAAGTTGCTCTAAGTACAAAAAAAGGTTAAATGGCTTCATAACACTTAATAATGCAATTTTTTTTACTATGTTAACAAGGGACTGATACACACAAAGTTATTCATTCCTCTCCTCACCTTGGAGCTCCTTTGAGTCTCCAAAGCCTTTCTGATGTGGTAAGAAAATAATTCAGAGATATGTGAACATCAACTGTGAAGCCTGAAACGAGGCCCGATCCGCCGGTCCCACGGCAGCGGTGGCGAAAACAGCTCCGCACTTGACAGGTGCTCTGCATCCCCCAACCTGCACCAGCACCAGAATGAAATGAGGACGAATCGCAGCGCCTTCCCCCAATTGCACGGGAGAGGGGGGTAAAAAATAATCGCGAGCAGCTAACAAATGAAAACACTCGAACAGTAAGGCCGCAAGTGTGAACGGCGATGCAAAGAGAAGGGCGCAGATGGGAAAAATACCCAGGCTGCCCTTTCGATGTTATTCTAATAGAATGATTATAGGCCTCAGAAGGTTTGAGGTTGTTGACTCATTATCCACGGCGTGTTGTACACGTGTACGGGCCCGGCTGGTACAAGCGCCACCGCGACGGCTACAAAACGCACACGTGTTCACCCCTGACCCGGGCCTGCGAGACCTTCTGTGAAAACTTTCCCGAAAATGAATAGAAGCATAAAAATTTTAAACTCTAAACAAATTTTTCATACAGTTTGGGCCGTGCCCTGGTTATGGGAATTCTCCACGAAACACGTTAGTAAGCACTATAGGAAGGGGGTGGGGGTGTTTAATATTGTATCTGTTCCGTATGAATGATTTAAAAGCGCATCACACAATGCAACCTGACGGGCCGTGCTGAAGAGACGCGATACCGTCCTCGATTATTAAACGCATCTACAGCGCGGTTACGTCACCACGACGCCTCGGCATTTACCGTTCCAACATTGCGTTTTTTTAGCGTAATATTTACGCATGCGTTTCTTTTTTTTTTTTTTTTTTTTTTTTTTTAAAAAAACAACGTATACGGGTCGTTCGGCAAGCTCATATTCTGCCAAAGCTTTGTGGCAGAACGAATTCTCTCACTTCTTAGGTAATCGTATGAAAAGTTAGACAAAACGGAAGTCGGGCCAAAAATGTGGAAAGCAAAACGCGAGGAGATGAAAGTTTCTGTCAAAATCCATTTGCTTCTTCGTCTTTCTGTCCTGTTGTACTCTTTTCAGCTTGGAAGCAGAGCAAAACTTTTATGGGATTTGCTCATAATACAATGATAATAATGTAGTGATAAATAATTTGTCTAGCATTTTTCTTCTGGTAATTTTTTTTTTTATTGTTCTTTGGAGTTTGCATGTCTTCTGTGTCCTGTGTTGAACTGCGGTGCGTGTGAGTGTGCCTGCAAGTTCTGTCCCACAGTTTATAATCCATAATACCACAGCTTTTGGTGATGCGATGAACAGTTTTCAAAACACTAATGTGGTTGTATGTTTAAATTACGCTTGGAGGCCACTTTATTAGGCACATGCAGCTGTTTATACACACAGTGGCACTGCACATGGTTGTGACTCAGTACATAAACACACAGGCCAGGTCTAGAGAGCTAGTTACGGTCTGAATGACCATTAGATGGACGAGATGTGGTGTCTAAATGGCTTTGAAGATGGCTTAACCATTAGTGCCAGTCGCTCTAGTTCCAGCATTTCAGACACAGCTGACTTTGTGGGATTTTTAAACACGACACGCCAACAAACATGACAGGACTTACTTTACTACAGTAGAGTGTACTGGCCCACCTCTCAGGCTAATAGAGTATCTTTGGGATAAGGTGGGATGACATGTCAAGAGAATGAATTTGGCATCAGAACATCTGCAGGAACAGCAGAGCTCACAGGCCACAGTGGACAAAGAACCCCGAGGAAACAAGTATCACCCCTTGTTATGGAATCCGTGCTGCTCCGGATTCAAAAGCGTACCCAGTAAAATGGCCAGCGAGTATATTTCTCTCAGTTTTGTTTTCTTGTTCTTCTTCTGCGCATTTCCAGCAGTGGCCCCCTTGACTTTCCATGATGTACTGACCTCCTGTTCCATGCAAACAGGTCACTTGCCACCAACCGGGTTCCAGGGGATTGAGAACGTGGTGCTTCCTTCATCCCTGGAGTATTTTGCAAGGACCATTGCTGAGGTGGCTGTTTGATCACAAAGCTGCCACTTTTGGACAATTATTTCAAAAAGGCCTCTTGGTGTTCAGCAGGAGCAAATGTCACATGGAAATGTGGTGGCGGTCAAGTGCTGTGCGAAAGCAGCAGTCATCACGCTCTGGGGATGACAGTAATGTAATTTTTAACAGGAAAATCTGAAATTACTTTCCTAATTCCTTTAGAGAGAATAATCACGAGGACCAAAAAACAGCTTCTTCTTCTTCTTTCGGCTGCTCCCGTTAGGGGTCGCCACAGCGGATCAGTTGTTTCCACTTCTTCCTGTCCTCTGCATCTTTCTCCGTCGCACCCACCACCTGCATGTCCTCCTTCACCACATCTATAAACCTCCTCTTAGGCAAGGACCAAAAAGCAGCGACAGCCCCAAAAACATTAAATTACACGGTTGTGCATAATGGAAGCAAAGATATTGGGTCTCTCCATACGATGGTGCAGGATGGTTTCCACGTCAAGGTGCAACTTAACTGACGTGTTCGTAGAATTAAATGCAACAAGTGAGTTGCGATGAGTCAAGTGTGGGACTTCCTCCAGCTTCGTTCTTTCATCCTCCTTCCTTCAGCCTCCTTCTACCATCCACCGTGCTACTTCCTCCATCTTTCTTCCTCCAGCTTCCAGCCTTCTTTCTACTTCTTCCATCTTTATTACTCAGTTTTTCTTCCTCCATCCTCCATCTTTTTTCCTCCAGCTTCCAGACTTCTACTTCTTCCGTCTTTCTTCCTCCTTTCTACTTGCCCCATCTTTCTTCTTCCATCCTGCTTTCTCCACTGCCCACGTGTGCAGAGTGGAGCTCACAGCCCTGGTCTAAAGCGGCTCCAACCCCGGAGGCCCGATTCCTCATTCGGCACCAACCGACTGCGCGAGATGGGAATACGCAATTAAACAAATTGTTTTATTTTGCATTTGGGTCCCAGCGGCGTTCCATCCTTTAATTACCGAGGAGGGATCACCTTGGAGGCGAAAGACCGGGTTATTAAGAAGGTCACTGGCGCTTAACAGGAAGGAGCCGAGCGGGAAGGTGAATAATTAGAAAACGCCGGATCATTATTGGGACAGATTAAGGTTTTATTCCCGACACACGTGGGATAAAGTGTATTTGAGCCTGAGCCGGAGCCTGGCGTAGTTACGTGGCACCCAGTAGAGGCTCGCTGTGGTAAAGTGAAATGTTTTACCGCTTAGCTTGCATTCCACTGCAGCCTGACCTATGATTCTAAGCTACTATTTGCAGCTTAATACCACAGCCGTGATGGTAAACTGCTGGTACTCCAGGGTTGCGGTGGTCCACAAACCTCTCCCAGATGCAGAAGACGCCAAACTAGGCAGGACATTCCCCAGGCGGGATGCCAGAACGTCGCAGATGGTTGCACGCACACTCATTTGCTCAAAGGGAAAGTTAGAGACACAATTTTGGACTGCGGGAGGAAACCAGAGCACCTAGAGGACATGTAAGAATATGTAAAGTATGGATGGAATCTATGTCCAGGCCCTTTGAGGCACCAGCCCTATCCCCTGCTCCACCCTATAGTGAAGTTAATTTGTTTAAGTGGCTTCCGCACTGGCAACTTAAACCTACAACCTTCAGGTGCCAGCACGCGTCTACATCCACTGCACTCGCTGTTCGTGGCACAGCCTTTGTTCTAGCAGCATCTGCGCATAATATACCCTGCTGCGGGATTAAAACAAAAGATGTCTGGAAAAAGCCTGCCTTAAGACGCCGGATCCATGCTTGAGCAGACCAACACCGATGGTAATCTTTACAAACGCTTGCGTAATCCTCACAAAGCCGTGCCCTTCCCTGCTGGGCCGCAATACCTCTATGTGGTGGGGAGTCTGCGAGTGAGCCTCTCCGTAGGGGGGCTCTGCGCACAAACCCTCCCAAAGTCTGGGCCAAGCTGAAAAGATGCCAACGTGCTTGTTCCTCATCCAGCAGAAACCTGGATGAGAAATTTTAATTCATTTACAATTTCCATCTAAGCACAAATGTTTGCCGTATGTTTGGACTGTCCACATATGTCCGGCCAAATGCAGCCTTTGAGGATCTACTATTCTTCATCGGTCCTCAATGAAATGTGGACAGATGCGAGGACTCTAAAGGCTTAAGGTTCATACTTGTTTATCGGAAGGAGGGAACAAAAATTGCTTTGATGGCGGCATGAAACGATGCAAACTCAAGTCAAACGGGATGGTCTCACAACAGCTGCTAAAAAGTACTGAGAAAGTGCAGGAAAGCAGAGTTTTCCAGCTCTAAACTTCAGATCCAGATCCGTTTTCCAGCTCTAAACTTTGTCCACTTTCTCCAGGTAGGTCAAAACTGAGCTATTTTATAAGTAAGGAGCCCTCCCAGTCCCCCCGTGTTGATGAAGTTGCTTGTTAGTGGTGAAAGAGCCTTCGGTTTGTCTCATCAGGAGCTGAACTGTCGAGAGGAGAGAGCGCATCCCTTGCCGCTCGCCGTGAACCTTGTTCGTCCTCGTGCTCCTTAGACGGAGAGGCGGGACGCCGTCCGGTCCAGTTGAGCCTTTCGTTAAGCCATCTTGTGGATTCATCGGACAAATAAACCCCACTTTAAACTTAGAATCTGGGAGTTTTTGGGTTGTGCAAGAATAAGCTTAACCTGAGCTTGCCTGGCTTTCATGGTAATAAAACATTTTTTGTCTCCCTGACTGTAAACAAGCAAAGTAACGGGTGCAGCGGGTAGTGTTCCCATCTCACAGTACCTGTGCTGTTTGGGTCTGGGTTTGAATCCAGTTCAGTGTATTCATATCTCATCAAGAGATGAGCAAGAAGAATATTTTACATGCTGAAGGGGGTCTGAGGCCAAAACGCATTTGTGCTAAAATTCCACACTAGCATATAGACTCATGGGTAAGTGTTGTCCTACATGTAGTTTAATTCTGTTCTACAAGCAACCAGCAACCCCCATTTTCTGACTTTTATACAGGAGCACCTTGGTTAGAAATTTTACTGACACTGTTAGAGGACATTAATACTGTCAATAAGTGGAGCTGGAAAACACAGCATAATACAAAATAGATCAGTTTTAGTGTCAATAGTAGCACCAAAGGACATGGAGCTGTCTATTTTATGGACAACAAAGCTAAAGTTTGGAAAAAAAACGGGAATTTATAGAAACGAGACAATTTCAAGATAACCCACAAAGGGTTAAAATGAGTACTAAATTTGGTAATTTAGGAGTTGGTGTAACTTGAAATATTGCTGCAGTTAAAGGCATAAATGTAAATATTAAAGGCGAGATGAAACAAAACCCAACGTAAACAGCGGTCACCCTGCACCGGCCGTGATTGACCGCTTCACTAAAACCTGGCTTGTTCTCCACAGCCAGGGTGAGAAGTCTGCACTCAGGGCTTGAAATGTCCCACTTGAGTGTCGTGACAAACACGGAATTAACAAATTATAAAAATATTATTATAATAATACTGTGGAGCCTGCAGACACAAAGGAAGGCAGCCCTTATTATTTAGGGAGGCTCTTGTATGCACTTCAAAACAATGAGCTGCTTTGACTTACGTTAATCTGACAGCCACCAAATGCATATTTTATGCTTTTAATAAAACTCATCCCTTTATGCTGCAAAGTAATAGGAGTCACTGTAATGACATTTTTAGGACAAACGAACACAGAGAACACGAATAAAGTGATCCGCGATGAGGGGCGTTCAATCCGCATTGCTCATTTGATCCTTTATTCATTTGGAACCTGATTTATTCATTATCTCCTTGTTTTACCAAAATCTACTGTATGGGGATTAAATGAAATGAGCAATAACGGCATTATTGCGGCAGCTGTTGGAAACGGGGTAAATCCAGTTAGTGTCCTACACACAAAGTGCCAGCACTCGGCGGACAGATGGCTTCCTAAGCTGCGGTTATGTGGCCCTCTCACACAGCAGACTTATGGCTACATGGCGGGGTCATTTCTACTGTAACAACTCAGGATAAGTACCAGGCTAACAAATCAAGAGTAAAAGGTATTAATAATAATAGTTAATAGATAATATTCTTTCAGAAATAATAGTGGCCCAGACTTACTGCACTGTTCAGAAGAGACGGTTCACATAAGCTTAACCGGGAGGTGAGCACTAATGCAACCGGAAGGAGGACTGTGTCCATTTAAACTGCATTTGTAATTAACCGCGGTGAAGGAGGCCGAAGTGCACGTTCGCGGGAATACGGATGAGCGCGGAACAGACGCTGATCCAACATAATGCTGTACACGGGCTACATATACGGATGTGTTTAATCAAATAAAACACGACTGGGAAAAACCGCATACCGAGACTGTGGGAGAAAAATGTTTAGAAGGTCAAAATGAATCAAAAAGCATACATATAAATCTTTCATCGTCTACTTCTATTTCGTTTTGCCTGTTTTTCTGAAGGCCTCCCTACTTAATGATTTAATATATTTGCAAAAAGGCAACAATTCACCAACTTAACAAAAAATATATAAATAACCGAGCATCCAATTCGACTCGCAGTAGGCGGACAAATATGAAGCTGATTTCGAACTTCACTCCTGTTGCTGCACGTGGTTTAGTTTTTTTTTAACTGCAGTTTCCAGAAGCTGACTGCTCGAGAGGCAGTTTAACGGGAAATGTGGTAACTGCAGTTTATTGCATGAGCCGTTTTCCGCATCTGGGGAACAAATTTGAAGGAGGACATACCCCCCCCCCCATGTTTTTATAATGCATAAATCAGGAGACGCGCGTCATGTTTCAGGCTGAAGGGTGGCCCACCTCACTCCCCGCTCACGCTGCTGTCTTTCATTCCAGGCAAATGTGTTCATTAGGAGGCACCATGTTCGGTGCCACAGGGCGTCAGCTTCTAGCAAACTACATTGGGCAGCTAATGAGCTGCGGCTGCAACTTTTACTCCATTGTAAGAAGTGGCCAAGGTTGGGTTCTACTCCCCAGTTAACCCTTTGTGAGGAACTGTGGATCAGCGTCGATCATTTAGCACCAGCAGCAACAGATGTGGCTGACTGGCATCCCGACTGGGGTGCAGCCAACCTCATACTGGAGACCACCACAACCCAGCACTGCACAAGTAGAAATAATGACAAAAACAAAACCAGCATACGTACACTCACTGGAAACTTTATTAAGTGCACCTGTGTACGAAGATCTCTTTGCCCAAGAGGAGCAGGGATTCAGCCACAAGGCGCTAGATTTGTTTCCTCAAGGTTCTTTGTCCATGGTGGTTTGTCAGCTCTGCTGTTTCTGCAGATGTTTTGACTCCACGTTCTTGCTGTTGGCATCACATTCCACCTCATCCTGAAAACACTCTATCAGCCTGAGATGCGGAACAGTACAGGCTACCATAGTAAAGTAACATAAAGTACTGCCATGGTTGTGGAACTGTCATGCATAAAAATCCCACAAGGTCGGCTGTATCTGAAATGCCGGAACCAGAGCGATCGGCACCGACGATCAAGAAATGTTTAATGGCCCTTCGACCTCAGATCTTATCCACTAATGGTCATTCAAACAGTAACTGGCCCTCCATACCTGGCCTATGTATTTATATACTGAGTCACAACTGTGTGCAGCACCGCTGTGTGTGCAGACAACTGTGTATACCTAATAAAGTGGCCGCTGAGTGCTTTTTTAAAATCTGAGACACATAACAAATTACACCATAAATAAGAACATACAAGACAAAATACTATGTGAAAGCAAGTCATAATCTTAAACCAGAGAAAAGATTATTAAAATTAAACTCTTGGCTTCTTTCTAGACATAAAATCAAAATGAAAAGATTTTAGATTTTTGTTCAGAGAAACTGCTTGCCGTTTGCTTATTACAGTTAACCTACTAGAAAACCGTCCATCTGTATCTGAAGCTCCGTCTGCTGCCGAATGTCCTTTTACATCCCGATTTTTCCAGGCGTAACGTATAAATGCGAATGAGAGAATGGCACAAGGTTAACAAATACTGCGGTCCTCCAAAAGAACAATCCTGCTGGCTTCTGCTTGAAATTCAGAAAAATGTGCTGCATAAGGTGTGAAAGAACAGTATATTAATGAAAAAACGGTTTTGCCACAGCAGTTCGGAGTTATTGCATTAGAACGTGCACGAAACGTGCAGAGCAGGACAGCCAAGGCTGCGGGAAGAGCCGACGGAAACAGCGCATCTCTGCTCTTGTTGTTATTATTTACTGGCAGACAGTGTGATGTGTTCAAATGCAGATAAGCAGCACGGGATTCTGCTAGAACCGCTCCGGTTTCCTTAACTGAGGGCTGGGAGATAACCGAGCAGAGAGGCTATCTGCTCTTACTGCGCCCCCCTCCCCCCCAATTTTAGTTTTGAAACCTATTAATGCCAAGCTGTAATGCAGGAGGAGGGCTTACACAACCCACCACCTCTCTGGATCTTTAACTGGAGAAATTCAAAAGCCCACAACGATGGACTTTTTATTCGCACACGGGAGGAGAAACAGGTGCCGTCGCCGACAACGCAATTGGGTTCAGCTCCTACAAAAGGCCCGTCGCGCTTTCCATTTGCGATATTCATTCAGGCGAACTGACAGCTTGGAGTTTTATGCGGTCGCATGTCCGACGCAACAATTTGGCTTTGGCATCTTGGCTCTGAGATGGAGCAGCAGTTCACATCCTGAGACTGGAAAACACAACCTACTGATTACAAATCAAATAGAAGGACTATTAGCTGTCACCGATCAATACGTTGGTCACTGTGCTTGTGTGTGTGTGTGCTGATGCACATCAGTTGGCTGTTCTGCTCATCTCCTCGAATCTAAGGCGCACGTGCAGTTCCCAACGCTTTGCGGAAGCGACACCCATCTTTTTTCAGCGCACGCATTCGTATTCCATCTTGCTATGGCTGGCTGCAATCACCTGAGCTGCTCTGCAATTCCTTGTTGGTGGAGAGGCAGAGTACCGCGGTAGGTAATGCGTTCCGCCTCGTACTCGAGGCTACGGTATAATAGCAAGCTTAACTACTTTCATTCCAAGAGGCCCTTCAGAACCCGCAAATCCCAACGCTGCCATTTGCATCCTGTCGCACGAGTTAATGTAACGCCACTCGACGGCCGAATGAGGTCTGAAGATGGCCATTTTGATAATAATTCCCGAGTTGTCTGCTTGATCTGTTTTCGCCAAACAAGATTACGGGATTTCATGTGCACAGTGAGCGTGCAGAGAAATGTGGGCTGAGCGCAAACGCATTGCAGCAGCGATCAAGGGTCAGGGCTTGTCACTGGGTGACATTTTTAAGGACCGTGTACCAATTCAGACACTGCCTTGTTAAACTCGTGCTCCAGGCAAAAATAGCTCTGAGGTGGCACGGCGCGGCCGGATCATCCTCTATTATTCCGTCACAGGGTCCCCTCTTGTGACATGTGACAAGCACGCCGTCCTCCTGGGTCCGTGTCCCATTTGGTTAACCTACTTTTAGGGTTCGCTACTTACAGCACAGCCCCAACTGTACCACAATCGCCGGCATCACAGCACACCCAGCTGCTGCCCTCTCCTCTCTCTTGCAGGGCACAAAGCCACATTTTTTACCAGGCATTGCATGTGATTTATAATTCAGAAACAAACAATATCCATAAATAACTTACTGGTGTTAAGTGACTTTCCATTGAACTTTAAGCCCGATGACAAACCCAGTTTGACTGGCCTCCCTTCAACATCAAGACATTCTGCAATGCGGGTTTATGACGAGATTACAGAGGACCGTCTGACGTACGTGAGTGCAAGTTTTAGTCATCGTGTTTTAAGGGTGGCTTCAAAGGTCAGTACCATGATGGAAATGACCACGAACATCCACCCATCCATTTTCATTAACCGCTTACCCTGAGTAGGGCAGTCCAGAGCCTCTCCTGGAAGCAACAGGCCTCAGGCTAGGAACCTGGATGGGATGCCAGTCCATTGCAGCAACCACGAATACATTTCCGAAAAACAATCATGGATACGTTTCCTACCGAGACGCCTGAACCAATTCGAAAATTTGTCGATGAAACAAAAATCAGGAGAGTTGCTTAGCTCAACTGCACAGATGCTGCGCCAGCTTGTCGGTTTACACCATGCGTGCGCCCCTCCAACACCCCCCCCCCCGCCCGCCGATGGTTCACACGCCCGTGCGAGCGAGGACACCGCATCCTTAGCCGCCTCATTAGACCGGGAATACCGCCTCTGTTAATTCTCCTTTGCAAGCAGCACAAAGTTCACCAAATAAACGCTAAACCGTACGGCGGAAGCGCGATGGCCCCCGTCCGCCGGCAATTAATAAAAAGCCTGAGATTGGCTTGGCTTGAGCGCTTCGCAAACATAACCGCAACATTGAAGATGTTTTAGCTGCTGGGCAGGGTGATGGTTATAGGTCCATCGAAGTGGGTTCTATTACTGCTCGGACGTTTGCGTTCGGGATCTCCCGCCCAACCGCTCCCAAGGCCACCGTCAAAGTTAATATGCACGCAAAGTCCTGAAAGGTCGAAAGGGCAATTTTTAATTACAGCGCAGTAAATTCTTAATTTTCAATTATTATGGCACAGGGGAGCCAACCTTGAGGAAGGGCGACGTGAAGAATGGTTTACCGAGGACTGAATGTGGTTTTGCCAGACATCCTCCCTTCCTTTGTGCTTCTGCTGTGATTCCTTTCAGTCAGGTTCCGCTGCGTTGCGCGACGGAGCAGACAGGCACGACCTCCGTAAGGGTCGGGGTCAGACGGAAAATGCCGGGTCGCCGCGCGGGTCCTGTTCAACTGTCGGATCGAATTGTAAAGAACAGTGCTTGTTGTTCCTCCAGCTGACTTAGCATAGCGCATTAAGAATGATCTTTTACAACAGAACCTCACCTGCATCTTAAAAGAAATGCATATACGGTTATTATTACTACTACTGTGACAAATTGTAAAATATTTTCCTTGGTGATAACAGTGGGTGTCGGCAAAGTGAGGCTGACTAAGTACCTATTCCTCATGTTTCCCAGCCCATCAAACAGTAACTGGATCCCAGTTGGTTTGACCTACAGTTCAGTGGAGGTCCACTGAGAAGCTTTTTAGTCGCATTCAGGGGACAATTATTAAAATAACCTGGACTGATGTTTTGCATAAACGGAGGCTTGCAAGAAATTCAGCAGTTTCGGTTTTGGTGGTGACTGGAAACATTTCCACCATTAGTGTGGGTAAGGGGGTTTCGTGGGCAGTCAGGGTCAAGAGGCTACAAGCTCAAGATAAAAGTCTGAGGAGCAGGAGTGAACAAACAGAAAATGCTGAGCCTAACTAGGTCCGATGACCTTCAAGGTACTGGGGTTACTCCTTGTCCGAGTTCCTTCAACACCTCAGCCTGTCCACGTGAATGCCTGTCGAGCTTTCCAAGGCCACTGCTGTGAGGGTTGGCAGCGGTGCAGACCGGTTCGATTAGCGGGAGATGCAAGCAACGTGCAAGAACAGCTGGGGGTCTGTCGATGACCTTGTTTAAAAGCAGGACTGCAAGTATGGAAGGAATAGATGTAAAGAAATTATGTAAATAGGACAGTTTTGTCTCTGGAAATCCTCTTAAACTGTGCGTGATCCATGTGGGCCGTAGGGCCCACTTTACAGAGCTGGGCAACATGAGTCAGATCGACGGGGGCGCCAGCATACGCCAAGGGCCAAGCCCGTCTTCACTTGTATCAAGGAGCCCTTCATGTTACAGTTTAGAAACAGGCCAACCCATCTCAGGAAACATCAGCTGCTTGTAGAAACATCTCATTAAATTCTCGCAACTTCCGCTGTCAGTTAGCAATCCTTCGAAACCAACCTTTTTCTTCTCGTTCCCAAGAAGCGGAGCTTGGCCAAAGTCATCTTCATCAAAACAAGCAAACATCTCCCGACAAAATAAGGACCGAACCGAGTGTGCCTGTTTGAACACCAGCAACTACCGTCTCACAGCACAGGACCTTGGCCAACACTCGCATCTTTCAGAAAATTTGATTTCCATCTAGGAGTTAATGAGAACCCCCAACTGTGGAAAGTATACGAGTCCGTACTTTAGTGCAAAACTAAAAGTCTCAGGACAGAGAAACAACAAGTTAGAAGTTAAAAAACAGCTAAAATTACTTCAGCCCCTGCGTATCAGTTATGCAGCAATAAGTCTCATCAGGTTTATAATAAGGACTCCAGGAGTTGAGGATCTCTTCTTCATTGTTCACTTTCTCGGTGTTGCTGGCTGTTTTTTTTCTGGGTCTCCGCCTTGCCAGAGATATCAGCTCTGAGGACAATGCAGGGAGCCTAGCGCACCACTGTGCTGAAAAATTACCTCCTGTGAGGCTCAAGATCCTTCGCTCGAGAATTTTTTTTTTTTTTTTTTTTACTATTATTACTGGTGTCCCGCACCTCAGCTGTGAGCCACACTTGCTAATGGAGAACTCGCTTTCATCTCCGGTGCTGAGCAAGAGCTTCCACTGTGTCGACATCCAGAAAACCATTAACCCGAGGGGGGAAAGAAACGAACGCGGTTGTTAGTGAGCTGAGCTCCCTCTGAAAAATAAGCTTACAAAATATCATTTGCAATTATTTTTGAGATCTTTTGTGTCGAATGTTAATTGTGTCACCGGTGAGGAGACGGGCTGTTTTTAAGCTATTTTTCGTACCTTTCTATAGGGGACCTTGAGGCTAAGGTGGCAAAATTTGGTCTATAATAATAATAATAATAATAATAATAATAATGACACCCTTGTGTTTTTAACCTTGCTTAATGTAAACTAAGCAGTCCATATCATTTTTTAAAAAACTACGGCAATACAAATAAAGTAATTTTAATTTTTAATTTTATACAGAGTTTGAGGTCCATGCCATTATAGTTTATTATAACATTAACAATAATAATAACGATCCCCTTGTGGTTCTAAGCTTTTTTTAATATGACGGAAGATCAAATTTGAGTAAGATGAATTTTTTACCAGTGACAGTGACACAAACAAACTCCATTTTCAGAGTTTGAGGTCCATACCATTACAGTCAAATAAATAAATAAATAAATAAATAAATAAATAAATAAATAAATTTAAGTGGACTGACCCTGACCTGTAGGTGAAAATTGTAGGTGTATGTTAGCTCTTAAACTACATCCTTTGTGTGGATGTTTAAGCTCAAACTGTTTTGTGAAAAGATGAAATGAAAGCAGTAAAAAAAAATTTAAAAATCTAAAATAAATAATAAAACAGACAAATACAAAAGGACAGCCCACAACAGGCAAAAGAAGCCCTGCATGTAATGTTAATATTTGAGCATCCTTGTTTGCGCCCGACCGCCATGGCGTTTTATAAATCCAGCTGCCGCAGTGACACAAGTCAGCTCTGTTCCTCGTGAACAACCGCGTTTACTCCGCTACAACCTGTGAGCCGCGGACCCCCGTGTAATGTTTACCAGTCGGAATTAATGTACTTCATTAGACACAATGTCATAAAGGGAATTTCCAACAATTTTGCCAAAGGATACCGAAGAAGACAGCTCCGAATGAACACGCTGAAGGGCAATTAAATGCACTGTAATAACTTGGGCATCGCTTCCAGAAGGCAAGGGAAAGCATATAAATTACTTTTTCGACTGACTGTAGAATTAAATCCCACTACCCAAAAATATCCTCGGGTGTCTTCTGTCAGAAGTCTAATTATTAGGACTGCGAGGGGATGCTGGACTTTTGGACGACTGGTGAGCGAACTGCAGAGGGGCTTCTTTCCACCACTCATTATGAAATATGGATATAGTGGCAATATTTACTTTGCTAAGCACATAGAAAACCGGGCCTTTTCTTTAATGGCCATCTTTAATTGCATAATACTGACCCAGAGCACTGCTTTGATGTATTAAAAACACGTTACGCAATTGGAATAACTTGCACAGTCTGACCACAAAACAGCACATTTCCCCTCCACCATGTAGCATTTTTATTCCTCCGAAGCAGCTTACACTGTGCGGCTGCTCGGCCACGGTCACGTGACTACAGGAAATATGCCCATTCATCCCACACAGGTGTTTACACATGCTCAAAGAGTTACATTTCCACATCACACACACTTTCCCCTCCATTGCGTATAACACGATGCTTGAATGTCCTTTGTGTGTTACTCACCAACCAGCACTGTTTACCCTCTGGTGTGGTAAAAGACCACAGTAATATTTTAGGTGCCTTTATATACTGCCTGTCTCTGTGGGGCACGTGCTCAGTTCGAGCTGAATGGAAAAACTGATTTGTTTTAGGTTAATCCCCGTATTTTAGCATTAAGCTACGTGACATTCATACACAGATCAGCTAAAATACCTTGATATGTAACTTATCCTATGTTATACTGTGGCTCATGTTTACTTGACGCAGATCTTTATTGCTGCAACACCCCACTTTTTGTGTTCAGTCTGCCCTAAAGGAGGCAAAATGGTGCATTTGGCCTTCTGCAGGAGACCAGTGTAGATCCTGCTGGTGGTGCTTGTTGGTATACACATGAAGTGTGCAATCCATTTGTAAATATGGACATCGATATAGTATTTGTGCTGCTTTCCCACTTATTCTGACACTTTGCATATTTTCATGCCAAGAGTTGTTGAGACTTCCCAGAGGTTTAAGACTATTTGGCATATTCACCATGGCCAAGACTTGAGGTGTTAAGCTTTTTCTAAATTTTACCCTTTTGTACAGCTGGGTAATTTTACCCTGTCAGTTCAGGGCAGATATTTTCATGAAGGACATATCAGCAGGTGGGATTTTAAAACCGGTTCTTCCTTTCCAAAGCAGGAGTAACCATCACACCACATGCTGCCCTGCAGTCAGCAGTGCATTCATGCTGCTGCTACTACAATATCCCTTTGCTGAATATTAAATGCGTAGATATTTTTACATATTCCGAGGTACAATTGGACAACCAGGGCAGAAACGGGCAACTTTGTGGCCTTAACGGCAACGTAACCTGTGATGTAGCGAGTACACAAATATACCTTAAAGGACCTTCTAGTCGACTTAACCTGTGGCATCGGTTCAGTGATTGATACAAATCATCTGCTTATTGTTTTAAGCCCACATCCCCCAGTTATGAATCTTTCATGCGAGAAGCAGAGCTAAAATATGAACTGGCTGGGTAATGCCATGCCGTGAGGGGGGCTGGACCCATGCAGGCTAATGACTCCGAAATCGATGCCAAGGGGAACAAAACTGCAAGTGTGTTTTTCCCTCCCTCTCCTTGCGGTGCCAAGGCTGCTATTTCAGAGTCTGTAGCCAATGGGCAACTTCTGCTTAATAGAAATCTTGATTAAAAAACTCATAGAGAGGAAACATAAATCAGTTTGTCCTGTTATCTTCCAACTGACGCTGAACGCCTTTTTACAGGCTTGGCTTTGTGTTACCATGCACAACAGTGTTCTGGAGCTGCTGGTGGCCCTACGTCTGCCCACATGTGATTTTAAAGTCTGACTACTGCGATTTAATTTGTTAGTTTTTCTCTGTCCCTTCCTTATTCCTGCTGACCAGCACTCTTACGTGGATGGAAGAGTTCTTTCCAGTACATTCCCATCTCCTTCTTTCCTTTGTCTGGTGCACGACTTCAGCAGAGATTCAGAATGACGACGCTGTGTTTGTCCCAAAAGCCCTCATCCACTGGAGAGGGAACTGCTCTTGTTTCTGAAGGGGAGCCCAGCGTAATAAAACAGCAATTAAATGTGTTAAACATCTAAAACCTGATAGCTGTTGAAAGGATTTGAACAGGAGCCATACGGGACAAATAAAATATCATTTTACTGTTCACAGTTTACTTTTCTCTCTAATGGGAGTTATTTTGTTTTCCTCTCCTCAGCTGTCAGTCAGCTTACTCTGCAAACAGTCCACGCATTTATTAGAAATAAACATTGAATGTTTATTTTCTCAGAACCCACTCTGCAATACACATACCAACATGTGCACCATGTACTGTGCGTACAGTAATACCTTGATCAGCGCTGCCTCCAAAAGCAGTAATTTATTCCACTTACTTGAAAATATTTCAAATCAATTTTTTGAGAATTTCATATTTGTTACCCCTAACATAGACTGTTTTCAGTCATTTGGTGTAGTTGACCCATTGTGCATTATGTTGCTCTTGCGCAGTTTTCAAGTTCTATTTATGTAATAAACTGTATTAATGACATCTTATGGTTTTATTAAGCTGTTTGCCAAGAATCACTGTAAAGCACCAATCCAGGTATTACTGCACCTTAACAACTTCTCTTCTCACCTTGACCACCCCCTGCTGTAAAACACCCATGTGTCCACAGTGAAACCAGACCCCTGACAAGCAAGAGCCGAAGAAAGACCAGAGTGCTAAAGCTGGAGGTTCTGCTTACTGTTCTGGCTCCCCTGTCACCGTCACCCTTGATGACACCCAGGACAAGAGGGACATTACCACCACAGGCAACAGGGCCCTATACCATACCTTCATGTTGGGACTTTTTTATGAATCAAGAAGAAATGATTTCAGCAATGATCTGATTAAGTGAAGATGATAAGGAGGTGTCCACTGCAAAGAGTGTGGCAGGGTCCTCCTCTGCACCACCCCCCCTCCATCACATATCGAAATGGGGACTGGAAGTGAAATGCGATGCTTCGCTGCTATAATCGTCACCATCTGACAAACTGAAAACTGTAAATTTCATCACGTGCTCCATTAACCATTAAGATTTATGCTGCACCATTAAGCGAGGCCTTGCGCAGCCGTCGTGTTCGTGTCAGGAAAATCGACGCCGACGAATGATTGCTTTCTGTGATTCTTACACACCGCTTTGCCGGATCGGGTCATGCCATTGACATGCGGACCTCTGCTGAGAAGAAGCATTTTGGATCAGGTTTAATTTGGGCCAAAACGGGCGAGAGAGATGCAAAGCTCGGAGGACGGACCATACTGCTTTCCTCAGCTCGAGAAACAGAGCTCAAAGGAGTTTAATGAAAACCCAATCAGGGTTGCTTTATCGAACGGACACCCATTTTTTCAGGATGATTATTGTGTTTCCAAGGTAACATATAATGTAATATATACAGTCGTCTTTAGCGGGGCTCCATAACAATAATTTTGTTAAGAGCAACATTTTTGTCATTCGTTTAGAAGATTATTAGCCCTCGTGTATCTTTCTGGCCCGTTTATATGGGTAGGGAAAGGCGAAATGTGGGGAGTGAATAAATCCGCAGTTGTTGTTATTAATGCAGTCATGCTAGCGGCCTCCTCATCCATCCTCCGAGAGGCCCGTGGCTCTCTCCAGCTGCGCAGCGCCTTTCGCGGCCTCGACACCGACACGTACCGTCATCCATATGCATGGCAGCCGGCTGCACGAGCTGAGCAGGGTAATTACCGCGGGAGAGAATCTGTTCGCACTGCAGGCTGACTTGAACAGAGAGGTGGAGGGGAAGCCCAGGCAGGGCGGTGCACTGCAGCAAGACGCATGTCAACAGCAGCAAGGAGGTTGGTCGCACTGTTGGACCACATCCTCAGCCCCTTAAATACCCGAAAGGATGCATTAATGCATACGTTTCGAATAGCATTTATGGAAGCTTTCCTGCACCACTTGGGCAGCATCCAATTGCACTTTATGTTATACTGAGCCCTGACCTTTGATCTGGCATTCGGGTAAATGCACCATCATAGGCACTTTTCCATTCATCATTATGTACTGATTTGTGATTTATATCTTTAACTGTACAGTGGTCCATCATAGTCATCTCCACAGAGGTTCCCTGTCTCTGCGTTACAATGTCCAGGAAAGGTGGGCAGCCGCAGGCACTTGATTTTAATTTTCAGTTACATTTTTCTCTCTAATGGGAGTTTTTTTTTCTTCTCCTCAACTGCCAGACAGCTTATTCTATATTTAGGATATTTGTTGCCTGCTGTCACTCACAGGTCTGTTGCCTTTGTTCAGATTTCTGGGCCCCCTTGTGAGACGTTAATTCTGTTAAGATTAAATTGAACTGAACTGAAAATGAAACTTTATTTTATTTATATTATGCTTCACATCACCAACACAGTATATTTCCCCTTGCCATCAGGTTCTGTACAGCTTGTGCAACCTGGAGCACCCAATTTATTTAAATGGAACATTTCTGATGAAAATGTTAAAGCTGACATCTACTCAGGTCAAACTTAAGGAGACAACTGATGCACTTCAGTAGTTTTGTGATATTTATTTATGCAATTCAGAAACTGCTCATGTCAATAGAATGGAATATATTGCTATCTTCACATGTGATCACCATATAGCTACAAATGTTGTGAAAATGTCTTTTTTTATTCCATGGGATACATCATTGGTAAAACACGTTAGTGTCATATAAGTGTCATGTCTGGTTTTAAAATAGGGGATCGTTCACATCATCCCTCTGTACATGAGGTACGAGCGAGAAGGAGGTCACTTTTCTCATTATAACATTAGGAGGATAAAACTGTGTTTATAAACACCTCTGCTTTCTGCACTTTAAAAGCTTTGCAAAAAATGGCTGGCGTTTAATAACAAGCAGTGTCATAAACATGTTACTATCCAGCCTCCGTGTGATACACACACGCACGCACGCACGCACACACGCACGCATGCACAAAGATGTAGGCTGTGTGCTGACATTTTGCCTTTTTTCAAAGCAATGTGTAAAGATGTTGAGGGTTGCTTATGCTGAGCACCAGTCCTCACTGTAAAGTTTAAAATAAAGTAAGGAACCCATTTCCAGAAAGTTCAGCTTCAAGCCCACCTTGGTATCTAAGGTGCATCGCCCAGCAGGTTCCCTGCACGTAAGGCCTCAAGGAATGAGACAAGTAAACAGGCAGAACTTAAATATTAGAGACAAACAGATTTTTGAAAGAAAGCACATTAATCCTCTGGTTGTGTTTCAGTATAAGCCGACCCATTTACAACTTTTATCTACTATAGATATGGTAGACCCCATTTACTTGAAAAGTGGTATCTTTTCAAGTAAATGGGGTCTATAAAACCTGTGATAATGACTAGGAATAAAGTTGTGGTTGGGGTATAACATAATATTAAGTAGTATTATAATTTATAATGCTTTATAACAGCTTCATAAACAGCATTATCAGGCTCCAAAAATTTGCACTGCTACATTAAAAATATAAATCTTCGAAACAAGACCATGGTTAAATAAACGCTGTTCTTATATTTTACAGCCAATGTACCTTGTATAATCATGACTGACTTGTTTAACTTTCTTCTCTTTATTTCTAAAAATGTTTATTTCTTTTGCACGGCAATTCAGACAAATTTTGCGATGTGTGGACTCCCATTCGAACTGGTACCTGATCATAGCTTGAAATATTGCTACCTTTCTCCACTTTATTCATGTGTTTGTGTTTGCATTTTCAGTTTTGATCCAACGTTGTTCTCATAGTCAATTGAAAACAGAAAAAAATAGAAACATGTAAATAAATAAATAAATAAGAAAGAGAATTAGAGAGTTCCTCTGCACTGGACAAGCAGTTATTTATAATGGATGGATGGAAGGATGAATGGATGGATGGATGCTCTCCCCACATCAGGGGTGTAATTGTTTTAAAAGCATGAGCAGGAAATCTGGAAAAGGGCTGAAATGTGTTGCCCGCGAATCTTTCAGTCCTGGTCAATAATCCTTCCATTTGAACAGTCTCTGACCAGCAGGACTAATTCTTCTTAGCTGCTGATCGCATCATGTGAGTCCACAGCCATCAATGGTGCGCACAGAACAATAACGCTAACTGAGTTGGTGACACAGCACTGGCGCGAGGTGTTTCCCTAGCAGCGGCACCCATGATTGATGAGAACCATGAGGCGGAAGTAAATCCAGACCTGGCTGGCTGTGTTGCAATCTCTCTACCATGCGTACAGTTCGTGGAAACATTTAAGTCATCAAGGAAAAGTGGGATGCGACGCAGATCAGTCGAGATTGTTCTGTGCCTGGACGCAGGACACGGAATGGCGTGCGAGTAAGTCCTGTGTTATTTTTAATTTACTTCTCTTTTCCACCTGCAGAAGGTGAGCCATCTGCATGTTGCCCAAACACAAAGAATGCAGCAGCTGTGGGGGTGCGAGGCAGAGCTAACCTATGGAAAGATGTAATATAAACATATTCTGCCGAATGCTCACATTCAATTTATGATGCAGGCAATTTAGGGCGTACAGCCTGGCTGCTAACAGTTGTTTTCCTGTGAAATGAGGAGCTTTATTTAGTCACTAACACAAAGCGGGCCAGGGTGGAAAACCACTATGAGAAGCAGACTTGCATTATTTGCATTGGGTGGAAAGTTCTTTTGGCCTTGCAAGGTTTTCTATACGGATGGTCCCCGAGTTATGATGGTCTGACTTACGATTTTTTGACTTTACGATGGTGCAATACCAATACACATTCAGTAGAAACCACACTTGGAATTTTGAATTTTGATTTGTTTCCCTGGGGAAGCGATATGCGGTACGATACGCTCTTGTGATCTTTGGCAGCAGCAG
Organism: Heterotis niloticus; assembly: GCA_018136845.1. NCBI lineage: Eukaryota > Metazoa > Chordata > Actinopteri > Osteoglossiformes > Osteoglossidae > Heterotis > Heterotis niloticus. The sequence continues at coordinate 36,100,810 of CM030888.1, read as the reverse complement.
CGATCCACATTTCCCAGTCTGTCACATGGTAGCTAGTGTTTACAACCAATACTCTACATTGTTCTGTGTTGCCAGCATTTTTTGGATATAGAGACAACACGGTAATAAGTTTAAGTTCCGTTAAACTCTTTGCTGAGTGTTGTTTCCGACATATACTGTTGCTGTTAGCTGGGAAATAGCACTAAACATTAGCAAGAGTAAAAAAAAACCAAACACAATTGCCACAACTGAAAATAAACAAAATGCAAGGTCTTAGCAAGACGGCAGTTGCAGGAGAGTTCAAAAGGGGCAGAGGAAACTGAGCACTGACAGGAAGTCTGGGTAGAAATTAAATCTCGTCCATGATTGGTTCCTAGGCTAATCAGTCATCCAATCAGTGCGCAGTCTGAAGACGGGGGCGAAGAGACCGCCTACATTCTGTTGCTGAAGCGACCACAGGTGTGACAGTAGGTTGGGTGAATTAAATGCATTTTTTACTTAAGATATTTTCGACTTACAATGGGTTTATTGAAACATGGAACCGTCTGTACAAATATTTTGCCTTTTTCCTTTTACCTTTGATCTTGCCATAAATTCAAGTTTAATTTTATATGGACGCCCTGATATGTTAACCTATATTCTCTACATTACAGGTGAGCATGTCTGTGTCGTCTGGGGCCAGCAGGTGACAGAGTGGTTAACAATATGACAGTGTAAATGAGGTAGCCAGGTTCAAATCCCTCCTCCAAATGTAGTACCCTGAATTGAGGTGCTTACCATGTTTTGATATGGTGAAAATTCCCACTCACACTCACTTTCCTTAATCCCTCGTGTTTGTCACTGTTACCAAGATTTGTGGCCTAACCCAGAATCATGTGGTGCAAGGCTATGAGGGAACACCCTAGGGAGGATTCCAGTCCATTAGGGTGGCCACTCAAACTAACCAAAAAAACGCATGTTTAAACTGGGAGGAAACCATAGCCTAAATAGCCAAGGTGCTATGAGGTAAAAATCCTCCAGCTGTACAAATGGGTAAAGCAGTCCAAGTCACTTTGGAGGGAAGCATCAGCTAAATGAAGAAATGTACAATAAATATTTTCTCCAACTGCTCAATGTGCTCTATACGTCCAACTGCAACATGCTGGCTGTGATCCTCTAATATATGGCTGCTAAGGAGGTGTTCTTCTCTCAATTTATCACACACATCATATAGTTTCCCCAAGCTATCAGTGCGATATATGTTTCTCCTCCTCTTCTTGTGAAGGCAAATCAACTATGAGGGACGAGCAATCCTTTTCCGGCAACTTCTGTGTCCAGTCGCCCTTGGGTGTCAGAGGCGGTGCGCCACAGTGGGTACTTTGAGGGTCTCTGTACCCCATGAATGGGAGAAGACCCTCAGTTTTCAACAGCGGACACTCGGTTCTGGGCTGTGCCACAGCTGCATTAATGCAATGCTTTCTGATGAATCTCAACATTTCCTCACCCCAGGCGCCGTGCGAGAGGAGCGTGAGGGTACTCGGGTTGCTGGGAGAGGGGTCACCTTGAAGAAAAACTTTCGCCTAATTTGCATGGAGCCTGCTGCCAGGCCCACGGGTTGCACACCCCTCAGGGGTAGTGGAAGAAAGCATAGGCTCGTACCCTGTTTTACATGGAAAGTGAATTATCCCGGCCGGGCGCCCGACACTCACAGATGGAGCGCCACTTAAACATTCATCCAGAGTTAACCTACAGCAACAGCCTCCACCACTGCCAGGAATGCTCGAGCTGGGGGCTTCGCAGAGATGCTCTTTCCCGCCTCGATCGCAGTGACATTCTGATCTACCACAGCAGAAATTGAGACTGCCTTTCGCAAAGCTTAGTCGCAGCTTTCATGAGCTTAGCAAAGTCTGAGATTCATATATTTAAAAAATGGGAGCCATCCTTTAATGAGTTACCTGCATTCACAAGGCCGAGGCTTTGCTTTTTATACTTAGTTAACACTTTTTTCCAAAGCAACTTAGAGCAAAGTGTTTACCCATAGCAGGAGTTATTGGCCATGTATTTGGATGGATGCTTAGGACCATCAGGGCTTCTAGTCCACCCGTAGGTTCACACCTGTCCACGAGTGACATTGTTGAGCTCCTATGGTGGGATTCTGAACAAGACAGAGGTAGAGGTGTGTGCAAGAAAAGGGGAGATTGCTCAGGGAAGATTGTATATCATGTATATCATGAGGGATTCTACAGCAGGAACCTCCAGCTTCGGTGGCACCTGCTACCCATTTGCGCATCATACTCCAAACCCATTTTACTCCAACACTCTCATTGTTTTCCTTGTTTCTGCTGCTATGTCCTGCACTGCACCAGATGGATTTCAGCTATCAAAGCTCTGCTCCTGTCAGGTTCTTTACAGTTGGACCAAGCAGCCATGAGGACAGTGTCTGGCAGGAAGGAAGGTGCAGAGACAAGGAGGGGGGACTCTACTGTCTTCTCCATACGTACAAAAGACAATAATGCTTACTAATAAATCTATTAGCAGTAAATTTACGTGATTCCTCTTCCTGGAAGTCATCAAGTGGCTGCCACTCAGCATCCTGACAGAATGTATTGCCGCGGCCTGGCTGTTCATCACCTTGCTGACTGGGGTCCTCCAAGCCTGCAGTGCTGCACACAGATTCTCTTTAGTTTGCAAATAACCACTTGTCAAGCATCTAAAAAAGTGATGTCAAAGTGCAGGACCATTAAAAAATAAATTATTAATTAAAAAAAAAATATTAATCTGGTTGCCATTTGACTTCACTGACATTCGCCTTTGGGGAGTTAGCTTCCACATGGAGTTTAAATCTCGACTCATCCATGGCCGCATTGACCATTTTACTACATATCAGTACTGGCAATAGAGCTGTGGTACAAAACTGATGCAAATGACAATAAACATACTGTATGACCAGGTTTTTCCATCAATGGATTTTTTCGTCCCTGATGGCACGGGCATATTCCAAGATGACAATGCCAGGATTCATTGGGCTGTCTCAAATTGTGAAAGAGTGGTTCAGGGAGCATGAGAGAGACATCATTTGCACACATGAGTTGGCCACCACAGAGTCCAGACCTTAACCCCATTGAGAATCCTTGGAATGTGCTGGAGAAGACTTTACCCAGGGGTCCAACTCCCATCATCAATACAAGATCTTGGCGAAAAATGAATGCAACTCTGGATGGAAATAAATGTTGTGACATTGTGTAAGCTTATTGGAATGATGCTACCATGAATGCGTGCCGTAACCAAAGCTAAAGGTGGTCCAACGAAATATTAGAGTGTGTGACTTTTTTTTTTGGCTGGGTAGTGTATTTCAGTCCAATAAACCGTTAAAAACCAAAGGTCATCCATGTTATTTTAACAGTTGCTTAACAGATGGCTTTCAACAATATCATTTGCATAACTTTTCAGTCCATTTATACATCTGCGTACTACACCCAGCCACCATGCACACAGTTCCTTAACCACCCCTTGGCCCTGAGCAACGGAGGCGTGGGGGGGGGGGCTATTTTTGTGGGTTTTTTGCTAAAGGCTGATGTTGGCAAGGATGGTACTTAACCGCCACTCAGCGCCATCTACTACAGCTGTCCTGGACGCTTGGCATAACCTTTCCAAAAAGCCCTGTAGTTAGGAAAGTGTTCTACAAATGTCACGCTCTTAAATATTCGCTCCCGCCATGTGACTTTCAAATGTGTGATTTGTAGATATATGGTTATTTAATGCACATTCCTTCTCCAGTGTGGCAAAAATTGGAATACGGACCTCAGAAGATGTGTAAATTTCAACTTCCCCAGTTTAATTTTTTTACCTGCTTCTGTCCAGGAATGTGTTTGGCTCGCGCAATGAGAAGGCGCCGCGAGTTAATAGGGCCTCCTGTGGTCGAAAAACCATATTTTTAATCGCTGAATCACATTTTTAGATCATTTATGTATGAGCCTGGCTGAGATTTTTGCTTCCAAGATGTGTTGAGGCAACATAATATCTGCTGGGGTTGATTTTGGCAGAGATCAGGATGCTATTTCATAACAGCAGATGAAACTACAATCACACAAGATTTCAAATCCATTTTTTTCCCTGTTCTGCACTTGATATCACTGCTATAAAATTAAGTGAAACTTGTTGACTATTTCTACAACCAGGAAAGCCCCCCCAGCCACCGTGGAAGATCTCAGACTGCAGTCCTGGAACTTGTCGTGTTGCAGCTATAACGTTAGTCGCTTGTTGCTGCTGGTTGCTGCGATCGGGCCTGGAATCAGATGCTGTGTTAAAGTCGAGAAAAAGTCTGGGCGGCTGTGGCTGTCAGGAGCGGTGTGACGTGGGAGAGTCTGGGATTAAGGGAGTCTGCGAACAGACGGACACAACAGGGGGCAAAGCAAGGCTCCGCTGAGCGCAGCCCACAGAGACCGCAGCATATGTAGTGGCCCGGGTGTCCATACACAAGGTCAGGCAACCGGGTGGAGGAGGAGGAGGAGAAGGAGGACAGGCGCTCGAAGGAGACAGCACGACTCAAGTACGAGAAAATCTGCTAAGGCCGCGGAGGAAGAAGGGCTTTTCAGCAGCGCAGTGTGACAGGCATCATTTAGAGGGCAGGGGCCGCATCCCCGGTGAGTGTTTAACCGCTTTCCAGCTACCCTTACACCACACCTACAGGATTTGCACAGACACCCCTGCTTTACAAGGGTGCTGGATTCCTGAAAAACCCATTGTAAGGCAAATTTGTGTAAATTGAAATCATAATTACCATTAGTTTCAACTGTGGATATTTTCATGCTTTCCTGAACCATAACTGTGACACCAATTTAGGGTAAATTATCAGCAAATATCATTAAAATTGATGCAATTGCTTAACATCAATTATAACAGCACAACGTAAAAAGGCAGTTTACATTCATTTATCCGTCTCTCCATCCATCCGTTCACTGTTGAATCCTGAGCAGGGCCACAGCATTGGGTATTTGGCTATGCAGCAACTCCTGCTTGAGACACCGGTGGCCGCAGAGTGAAAAGATTAAGAACCTGAAACGCACGTGTTTGGACTGTGGGAGGAGGAAACCCACACAGACATGGGGAGAACATGCAAGCTGCGCAAAGACTGAGCTGGAATCGAACCCAACAGCCAAGCTGGTTCATTAATCCCTCCGTAACAGAAAATGATCTGGACTTGTTCAGCCCTTTGGCATGGAATGTGTTCAGTGCTTGGGGCATTAATTCAACCTTTAATGCACAGAAAAGAGGATAGGAAAGACTCAAGAAATCAGTGAAAACATTACCAAACACGCTGGTTTGAACAAACAGGGACCATGACTGCTGAGATTATAACAGGTGAAACCTGCAAACAAGGGGTTATGGAGGTTGGTGTCTTGAATTCTTGAATCCTCAGCTTGAATGACTAAATTCAACCAGAAAATTATTATTATAGTTGATTATTATTGACTTGTATTTACCCAATTATGTTTTATATATACGATATCTTTATGGCTTTTGTATCTGTTGCCATGATGCTACAAAAATTCAGAAGGCTTTATAACCTTGCAATTTTCCATGAGCAGATATGAGGGACTGAAGGGCTTTGACCAGCTCCTTCTTTTGGGAACGGAGCTGATCAAGTGCATGTCTCAGGCTGTATTAGAGCAGAGCAGGCGGTGACGGTTACAGCTATGACGGTCAACGCCCAGAGAAGAGAAAATACCCTAAACCCTAAATCCCTTCTTTCCATCCTCTCGACTCAATTTCTACATGGTGGTCAACACTGAAGGAAAACCAGATGTGAGCAAAGCAAAAAGCAAGTGAATGAAGGGATAACAGATACTGAAATGTCAGCTTGTAGATGTTAAAGGGATGTCAGGGTCTTCCTAGGTCAGAGTAAAAAAGCATTCCCTCTCTGGTATGCAAGACTTTAAAAACATAAATGACTGGAGGAGCAAATAAATAAACAATAAGATCAATGGATTATCTCAAAAACAAGACGACTTTGTAAAATCTTATTTGTGAGGGTAGATTTTGCATACTTTGAATTGTGCACTATAAGCTGACGAGTTTTAAGTGTTATGAATAACATCTGAATGGGTCTTTCAGGTACCGTGCACTTTTGGTTGTAATCCCATTTCTTACTTTTCTTCAGGTAGCCACTGCGTTATAATAATCAGGTCCTTTGAGGCTAAAAGCTGCAGTCCTAACCACTATGACACTTAACCTCTCTGCAACTCTAACTGCTACGGTGCCCAGTCTCAAAATAAATATCCACATACATAAAACTCAGTGTTTGTCTGTCTGTCTGTTTGTTCTTTATGCACAACTTTGTTTTTCAAGTCACAGACTTGGAAGTTGGCACACAGTCACTTCTCACCGTACGCGAGGATTTTAATCAAATTCTCTATGGACAAAGTCTGTCTTTGAAATAAGGCTGGGAAAAAGACACATGTACTGACGTCACCTGTACCAGGTAGTTTTGCTATAAGCAATGGGAACAGTGCAACCATGATGCTCATGTGCTTTTACAGACATCAGTGATAAAAAGCTAATTTTGTTCATGTATATTTTATTTGTTTAACTTTCCACCTTCCCACTGGACGATAACCAGTGCGTCACTCTGTGATGTCCACCTGTTCAGCAATACTTACATATTAAGTAGCCACTTTGTTTTTTACACAATGGTAAATGAGCTAGTGCATAAACAAATTCAAAAGTGGAATGTGTTAAATGCTTTTGCCAGCGTTGAAAAAAGGTGCTATTATTTATTTATATGACAAGGGCATCGATAGCACTTGGACATATTGGCTCTAGGACAATTTTTCCCCTCTGCAAAAATCTGTGTTTGAATCCAGTCAATACAATCAATTCAGAGAACAGCCTGAGTGGCGATAAATTATACAGTAGGAGGAAAATTCCGGCTGAACGAAACGAAAGGAGCATAAAAACATGCTTATCATTACAATATTTGAATGAGGACAAATTTTTCTGTGTTGGACGTTTGGCATCTTTTGCCTAAAGCAGCGAAATTGAATTGAGCAGGAAGTTTTATTAAATCGCACAGCGCTGTTTGCGGCACAAACATCCCGGACGGCATCTCCCTGAATAGAGCATCTGTCTGCAATGTGTTGAATGGCGCGCGTGTGTGTTGGACAGAAGCATCCGTTCCCAGTAATCACGCTTTGTGTGTGCCCTTTGGTTTACATCGTGTGCCGTCTCTGTGATCCCTCTGTATCCTTGGCGGCAGCCTCGGTGTCCCTCCGCTTCCCTGCTTCCCGTTCCCTTCGGCCCCCTTCTGCTCCACATCCATCCTCCATTGATCTTATTATTTATTTATTTGCTCCTCCAGTCATTTATGTTTTTAAAGTCTTGCATACCAGAGAGCGAATGCTTTTTACTCTGACCTGGGAAGACCCTGATGTCCCTTTAATATCTACAAGCTGACATTTCAGCATCTGCTATCCCTTCATTCACTCGCTTTTTGCTTTGCTCACATCCTTTCTTTATTGACTTGAGCGTGGTTTTTAGGACAACGCATTTTCTGGCTCAAACGGTCCAATTACAACTAAATTATTTGCTCTCCTGGCAAAAAAATTATAGCATTATGGTTCAATACGGCAAAGCCGCTGCAACATTCAGATGTGAAGTTCTCTTTAAATGTCAGGTGTTTTCAAGCGTTTTTGGAGTCAATGAATAAATAAAAGGAAAAATTACTCAGCTGTGCAAGCTGGTAAATCACAGTAAGTAACTTCACGCTGTAAGATGCTTTGGATAAAAGCACCAGCTCAACAGAGTAAAAAAATCCACATAGTCACTGCACTGAGAACTGAATTGTGTCCCAGGGTGTAAAAGTTTAAGCACCGAAAGTCATTCTTATCACCCGGATTTTTTTTTTTTTCCCCCCATCTACCTTTCTGCCACATCTGCCGTTTACGCTTCTGCCCTCTGAAATGGTTTGCGTGCTGAGTGAACCGCGTGTAAAACTCTGGTAAAACTACCCCATCGCCCCTTCCGTCAAAAGCGGGCGTATTCCCCCGCTCTGAAACGGCGCGGTGTCGCCTTACGCTCGGTGGCCCTGCTCAGCCGCGCTCGCATAAGCGATCGCACGGATGGGAGTAATAAGATCCAGTTGACTGAGTGCAGATAATGATGCTTTTGCTTGTCCTGTGGGGTCAGGGTCCATTTTCTCCTTCTCACAAGAAGGAGAATCCGCTTGTGGAGATAAACGGGGCCTTGATTAATTGGACAGGAAGCGTTTCGGCAGACCGTCCTGCGTAATGAACGCACCGTCGAGCGGAGCCTAATGAACACTTTGGAACATGGGAAAGTGACTCAGCAGCGACTTCCAATCCTCACGCCTCCTCCTCTTAGCTCAGAGCCGCCATCCGCGACCGACACGATCCGGCCACTCGTGAGGACCGTGATTGAAGCTCCTGCCGTGTCCAAGACGTGGCCTTTCCATCTGCGGTACGTTTAGGCGCTTGGGTTTTCGCAGTGGGGCCTGCTTCCACTTGCTTGAAGGGAAAAAAAAACGGCCCGATGGACCGCGGCACCCATGACACACGATCACGTGTGGGGGGGGGGGGGGGACGTCGTCGACGTTTTTTCTCGGCTCTGTTTTTGTTGCGGCAACACGGATCGCCCGTGAGAGCTGCCGGGGCAGCCAGGGCGCTGCTGCGGCATCAAGAATGGCCGCAGCCTGGCATCTGCTTTATTGAAATGCAGACTTGCCCTGGTTTTGTTTCAAGATGTATGAAATGCAAAGGAATAAAAAAAATTATAAAATAAAGAAAAAACCAGTGCAGGAGAAGAAAGGAGAATAGGTTTCCATTTGCATGTGCAGCTTCAAAGCTCCTCACCAAGCTGGCTGCCGGTCTTACGTTGGCTGCTGAAATAGCCCACGTAAAAAATATACACACGTGTGTGCGCACACGTATGTTGGATGAGTAAGGGGCAGGGCACCGGTCTGCAGGCGAATTGTGATGGTTCCTTTTTAATTTGGTTGAAGCAGATGGCTTTTTCGGGCACCGAGGAGCCAGGAGACCCCTCAGTGTGATGGGCCAGACAGATGTCACCCATTCAATGCGAGTCCTGGGCCTCCATTTAAATCCTAAAGGAGTTTTAACGCACATGGCCTCTCTGTAATGTCCTAATAAGTTTAGTAATAGAAAACAGGCAATGGAAGCTAAATTTAGCCATCAGACCAAGGCTGCCTGTACAGACTGTGTGTGTGAGACACAGGCAAGCAATTGTACTAACCAGCCATTGCCAAGCTGTCCACTAAAAACTTACTTGCTAGTTCTTCTGAAAGCATCAAATGTTTATTGTTGATTAAAAATATGTAAATATTCAATATTTAAATATACAAAAGTTTTTTATCACCACGACCTGTACTTTGCCTTGGATAAAAGCATCTGCTGATGTGAATGTGCTCTCATGGCATTTTTCCACCACAGGTGTGCAAACGCGTGACAGAGCTGCGTCTCGTGGCTTCTCCACGGCATTTGTTAAATTTCCGGGGCAGAACACGCTAAGGAGCCGCTTACCTTCAGTGTCCGCACTGTCGGCTGAAGACGGTTTATTTTGCTTTATCGGACTCTGCGCCGCTGTCTGCATTTATTTAAAGGTCACATTGCAACATGCCGACGCACACGTTATTTCCGGCGGATCCATCAGCGTAATTTCCAGAGACATGCGTCTCTTGGAACGTTCTTTCCAAGCTCCTCAAAAACATCCCTTCGCCCCGTCGAAGGTCTCGATGCGCAACAGTGGCTATTTTTTCTGGATGCATAGGAAATATGACAAAGCACCTGGGAAAATGTCCGGGAACCCCACACGCAAGGGCTGCGGAGTGGGCCGAGCGAACATGGCTGCGGACCACAGCTCTGGGTGGCGGGGACATGTGTTCTTCAGCCAACTCACAGCTCTGCAAACAGGCCCATCTGTTAAGATGCCTCATAGATGAAAACATTCATTATTAAAAACCCAGTTTTGTCACTACTGGGTGGTTCTCCTTCCTCCTGGATGTAGCGCTGTCGCGTTCAGCACATCCAGACCCGTGGTCCCCCACAGAAGCCTGATGGGCAGCATCCATAGCTATCCCGGCACAAGCAGGGGGCGCGATGCTGTGGCGTTTATCAGCTCCCAGCTGCTTCAGCGAGCGACTAATGCGTCCGACAAACACGCTCCGCGGTGGCCATTATTCCGTGGGTTTCCTCCTCTGCAACATTTAACTTGACATGTATCCACACGGGTGGGTCGCAATGATTATTTAAGCCCTAGCAGATCGCAAATGCAGATATTTTAATCCAAAGAAGTGGCTCCTTGGAAACTCAACAGGCAGTGTAATTCCCTGCTAATGGTTCACAAATACATTGTGACTAAATGCAATTTCACAGCCAACCGATGTGTAAAATGTATTCAAGAGCAACTGTAAGTCAGTTTTCATCTAGCACGGCCCAATACGTGCCGCATTTTCCGAACGAAAAGGCTGCCGCCTGTGGAAAAGTAAAACCAGTGGAGTTCTGAGCGGGTTAGCGTGATCCTGTGTGATCCCCGCAGGATTAAATGAACTCTCTCTTCTGCCGACTCTACACATCTTACTGTTGCCACACCAAATAGTAGAGCATAACATAACTTACGGACTATATACATTTATTTGTACTACGGTACTTTTTCCAGCAGGTAAGCATGTTGTGTCGAGGTGTTCCCCTGTAGTTTCAGGGTTGTTGGTTCAGCAGCGCTCCTGTTGCTGCTGAACTCTTGATAAAGATTATTGTCCTAAATGGCTCAGGTGCGGAATACTGTCAGTTTGCTCTGGACAAAGATGTCCGCCACAGCAGCTTATAAATATCAACTGCAGCAAATGACAGCGCTATTTTTTATTTGTACGCCTCATTGTTCGGTCCTAATTTGTCCCTGAAAACAGAAAAAAACGCATAACAAAATTGTGTATTCAATTTTTTCTTAGGGGAAAAATTCCAGTTCGTTCCAGTCCCATCACAAAATCACTCTAAACATTGTAAGGAAAAATTTGTGTAAAATGTTAAACTAAAACAAAACAAGTAACAATAAATAATAATATTATATATTAAATACATTTAAAAATGATCCAAACAAAAATAGATAAATGAAATTGTGATGGGGCCTGGACTGATGTGAGGAAATGAAAGTCAGATATGTAATATTTAAAGAAATGAATAATTAAAAAATTAAAGCACAGCAGTGCATAACAGAGGGCACAAACAATGCAAGTAGGCAAGTGAGACAGCAAAGTACCAGAGCGCAACTGAGAGCGTGGGTACACAATTCCCACAATACAGTGTGTCCCAGACTGTAGCTCATTTTTCAAATGCGGTCCCGATTTATCGCACCAGACCAAACGTCACAGACCAGGTTAATGAACATTGGGACCGGTTAACAGTGCTGTTAGAGATTATGGACAGGATAAGTGAAAAACCGATTATCGGGAGACTGGATAATGGGCATACAATGGAAAATGGGGCAATTTTACTTCCCTTTACAAGTTGACTCCCTCTTTTAAAGGCCTTACTTTTGTACATTTTACAATTCTAAGGAGGCTTTGCACTGCACTGAAACAACTGGCAAGTTTAATCGGGCGCAGGAGATCTGAAATGATAGGTGCAATCCCCAGACAAAGATTGACTTATAACTTTGAGAGAGTGGGCAGAGGAAAGAGCATTCAATAGCAATAAAAATCTTAATAGTGTATAAAAGCTTGAGCGCATTGCTGGGTAACAGTTGTTGAACATTTCGTCAGAGTCTGGCACACTCGGTTACCTCCCGCTCCCACTTTATTGCAGCTGACAACATAAAACACTATGAAAGGTGGAAGTTTTTTCATGCCTTATTGGGGAATCTGCGAGGAAAGGAGTTGCAGTGTGTTTTTTCCATCTAGAACACCAGGATTTGAGAGCGGCGCCTGGCTAGGATGCTCGGTTATGGCATTGGGAGACTGGGGAGACTGGGATTTGTTTCCGAAATTTCCTGGGTGCTCTAATACTGTCTGGAAGGTATAAAGAAAACCTGGGTTGATGAATAAATGTCTTGCAGAGACTGCATAAGGAACGCAGGCTACAGCTAATTGGCCAAAATCAACATAGCAATAATTCAGTCCCACTTGGGCAGGTGCCAGGAATCACGATTGTTTTATTAAATTTATTTTGATGCCAAAAAACGTGGAGAGCCCTGGTGCCACGACCTAGTGGTTAGTGCTATGAGCCGAATAGATCTCACTGCCAGCGACAATAGCGGCTAATCTTAGAATGAAAGATTCTGTCGGTCGAAGTTAAAAGGCCACAGGCAGGCCTCTGCAGGGGGTTGAACCAACAACCTTTCAGTAAAATCTCTGCTTCCCTCCTCACAACTCCATACTGGCTCCTTATACGCTATAGTTAATGTGGTACAGTTTCAGTGCCTCTCACAATGACCTGCCTGTCATATTTTATGGGAAGTCGTAATGAAACCAACTTGTCAGAAATACCTTGGGCACAAAAATTCGCATCTGCCCAGGAAAAACAAAATGAAAAAATGTAAAAATCCCCCTCAGGGATGTGTAAAAGTATGCAAAGCAGATTGGGATGTCATACGTGCATCTATTCTAACCAAATGGAATTGGATAAACATTTGTTTAAGAGTCCTGTCTGTCCCCTCAGTGAGAACCTCCTTCAACCTGCATGGTGGACAACTGGCTCTGTGTTCCACTTCCACAAACCCAGTGGCTCGAATTAGACCCCCTGCTGTGCACTGCACCATGATGCTTGGTTGCAGGCCCGTGCAGACCTGTTGTATTCCCCTCTATTTGCATGGGAGCCCACAGATGCGTGTGGTTCTGCATTTTTGGAGTCCCTGAGGGAGGGATTCTGAGAGGGGGAGACAGGCACCCTGAACCGAACAACTGTATTGTTTTTGTTTAGCTGGGAAAATGACTCAATACACCTACACTGTGTCACTCAGTACTGCAGGGCATGCCAAGACCCAGTACTGCACCATGAAAAGTGCACAAGGCAAAATAATGCACGACAAGGGAAACCTGAAGGTGCTGCCGTGTACAATAATTAAACAATGTCAGATGTATGAAGTCTCATGCGTGTGAAAAGGGATGCGGTGGTCAATTTCATTGCTGCAGAAAGGATCTAAACCACTTATGTTCATGTCTTTACCTGAAACTTTTCTCCAAAGCAAGCTGAAACGTTAAGTTACGCCGATTTACTCATTCTTGCAGCAAGGTAATTTTCACCGTATGAGCTCAGGGTAAGAACCATGGTCAAGGGTATTGCAGCAGGAGGTAGGATTCAAACCCAGGACCCAGAGGTAGCACCTCTAAGCTACCACTGCAATCTGGTTTTCAGAGACTCCCCTGGTGAAGGCAGGCGGACAGAGAGGACTGTCAGCCAAAGTTGGACAGGAAACGGATTTGGGTGGGTTGGGTTGTGATTTACTGGGTTCCGCTTTTCGAGCCGGGCTCATTCATTACATCCTGTCCTGAAGGTTGGCTGTGCTCTCCGCCTCCCCTTCTTCCGCCACGGTCTTGCCCGCGGTTGTTTCTCTCTCCTGCAGCCGTGGTGTACCTCCTCCTGGGGACATTAGTTAAACGTCTTCTTGCATTCTGACAAACGTGGCCAAGCAAAAAAAGACGATCCCCGAGGCTGCGTGCAAGAACATGCCGAGCGCAATGCGGATTTTAGGGGGATGCTCTGGTACACGACATTCAGCTGCACATTAAATCCAGATAAACTAAAGGCCTGAAAGAAGATCCTTTATAAAATACCTCATTACTTCAAAAATGAGTCCTCCCCTTCAGAATATTGATTTTTCCCACAGAAATGGCAATTTAGACTCAAGGTATTCTGAACAGAAACCAGCCCCCTGCTCAGAGAAACAGCACAAACTACACTATGATCCATCCCCCACATGATGATCCCACAGGTGTAAAGCCCAAAACTGAAAGTCCAAAGGGTCTGGATTTTGACCCCACAGTGGTAGAAGGGGCTCCCTCTGTTCCTCAGAGCTGCTGAATCGCTTTCGGCATTCAAGAAGAGGCACAAAATGCATGTCTTTCAAACCCACTTCTCCCCTGATCTCCTAACTGTTTCACAAACACCATCAGTCACCAACATCACCTCTGTGTTTCCGATCAATTCTACACACAGCCTTCCAGATGCACTGCTGTTTATTCTGAGTTTTATGTTGCTATGCTAAACGAATAAACGTTAATTTATATTTTATGGCTGCGACTGATGACCGTGCACATCATCGTATGAAATCTGCAACAGCCCCGACGGTGACAAATGCCAGTCTACTCGGTCAGGGTAGACCTACTCTTGAGGTGTCCTTGTAAAACCCATCTGAGCAGGACATGATCTCTCACCAATCCTCCTTCTAAAAGTCCACAATCAATAAATTTGTTGGAAATTCCATTTAGTGTGTGCCAACATTTTCTGTCCAATGCTGCCATTTCAATTAGAAAGACAAACTGCAAAAAAGTGCCTCTAAATAAATCATCCTCTGAGCAGTATTGATGTGAGATGTGATCCAAAGGCAAACTCATAAGCAATTAGTTTTTTTTTTGGGAATGCATGTTTAATATGTTTTGAAATTTGGAAAAAAATTCCAGCTACGGAATAATTTTCATTTCTTTCATATCGTATCAGACCACAAGCTGACAGAGCCTGGTCCCGACTTAGACCGAAGCCGAGGCTCCTTTGCCCAGGGACCATTTTGAATACATCGACCTCTCAACAGGGGCTGGTAAATTAAATCCTCCAGGGTCCAACTGCAGCTGAAGACCAGACCTACTATTTGATCCATGAGCAAAGTGTGAGAAATATCACAAGCTGCAACAATAATTTACCTTCTGCTTTCCCCCAAGAGACTTACGATAAGCTGCTTACACTGATTTACCTGTAAGGGGTAAGTACCTTGACCAAGGATACAACAGCAGGATGTGGGATTCAGCCTCCAGCCACAATGCAACTTGTTGGCCTTTCAAGTGAGAGGAAATGGAGCTTAAACAACCCCACCTATTCAACATCACTGCATCACCTTTGTTTTTTAGTCTCCACATTCACTCCTCACAGCAAAGCTTATCAGAAGCAACATTTAAAATGTTCCGGGTATCTCCTTTAATAATTAAATCCAACACCTGGAGGTGGGATGCAGCCCTGCTCCTTGGAGTCTCTAATGGAAAAAGTTATAACCGCTGTGCTACCTGCTGTCCCCAACCACAACACCACCAATAATGAATAATAATGATGATGATGATGGCCTGTCTTGCTGAAATTATCCTAAAGCCCGAGCCCTGCATGGACACAACATCAATTACGTTTTATATTAGAGGATGTCCCCCCTGCCAACCCCTTGTTGACACTAGTAGACAACCTAATTGCCATGGGCAGCATCTTGCCCCCCGTCCTTCCCCCATCTCCTCAGCAGTATTACCTGCCATCCCACGGTACAACCGAACACCGACACCACACAACAGGGCTTGTCTTGCAGCTGCGGCAGAAATCAACTTATTAACCCGCTGGCCAGGTGAACGTCTGCTGAGCATCTGACTGATGACCAGAGAGGGGAACGCAAAGATGGAGACCAGGAGGCTCTAACAGGTGTTTGACCTCATTGCCTACATTGGACAAAATTAGGCACCATAACAACCCTAAAGCACTTCAGTGCACAATAATACACATCTTTCTGTTTATTAATCCAGTCTTTTTGTACAAGGAAACACTTGAACTTAATTAAACTTCCTTTTGTAATTAACAAAGGCTGAATAATAGCGGTTAAACCTCTGAATCGTCTCACACGTCTGGGGAAAATGGCCACTCCCAGAGTCATTGAAGAGTGGAGTCGGACCGTTCTTGGGTCCATGGGTTGAATAAAGTGTGTGGGGACAAAGCTGAGTCATCCTGGCTAGGCGGGGACGTCCAGCAGGATCAGTGTTGGACGTTAAAGGAATCGTCTGGCTGCTCTTTCTGGAATGATGGTCATCGTCATAAACCGGTGGAAAGCTTACTTTCGGCTTTCCTAATCCGGCTTGTTTCCCGCAGAAAGGCCACACGCAGAATGAAATGAGCTCTGTTTAAGCTTGCTTACATTGGGGTAATATTTTATTCCTTTAGAAATAGTAATGCATAATCCTGCCGCTTAATGAACCAATGCCATCGCAGGAGCATGAAAGAATTTAATACGACTCTTCTGATCAGGCTGTAAGCGCTCGCAGATAGCGTTTAGCAACGTTTCCGTTTCTGGCCAGCCGTGGAGAAGCAGATTATTTCCAGCAATGTTTGTCGCGAATTTGCGCCTCCTCTGTGTCTGCGTACAACGCCTGTAATGGATTATGTCCAGCTGCTGACGATGAAACTTTGAACATTTTTGTAGGAAAAAATTAGCTGCGAGGAATTTTGATGGTGGTCTTTGCTGGACGAGAGCACGTGTTCCACACACGCTGGCAGCAGGGGTAAGAATAGCTTAAGTCGGTCGGAATTGGAAGGGCGCAGAAGTTTGCTACCGCTGTGCTACTGGCATCTACAGCAAATTGAAAATGACAGAATTTTTTTAAATTGTGTGCTGCGTTTTGCAGGAAAGGGAAAGGAACTACGTGGATATATTTTGGGATCCATTAAATAAACAGCCGATGCCCTCCAGCAGGCCTGGACCAGACCGTGTCAGGCCAGCGGTGATAGATACACGGCAGGAAGACCCCATCAGCACATCAACATGCCACTCTGGCACCGTCAGAAGCTGCATGGTTTTTTTCAGCTCTACTAGGCTCCTTCATCACGAGCCGTAGGGTTACCATGAGGTCTTAATCATGCATTGTAAAAAAAAAAAAGAGAAAAAGGTCACGGAGGAAAGACAAGATGAAAAATGTCGCTGTCTGCCACTCCTTTGCTCTGTCATGTCTGGCTGTCTGAGAAAAACTGGGCTGTGTCCACAAGCAGACGATATTAGAGGGTTCACGGTTTGGATGAACTGGATGCAAATATATATTGCTGTACCGCGGGTGGAGCTATGGGTTTCCCATAATGCACTGCTGCTGTATTGTTGTGCAAAATCATTTGTGCTAGCCATTATGGGGAGTTGTGAGGGATCGCTGACCATTTGTGTGTCCAGTCTCTTTGAAAGCTTTGGTGGGTATCTCTGTTCGCTCTGTGAGTGCTTATGTTGATGCACAGAAAGGACAAGTAAAGCTCTTGTTTCAAGATTTCTGCCTCCCAATGCTTCCTTCCGCAACAATGTCAAGAGTAGTCAAGAAGGGCCATGAAAAAAATGCACATGTGCAGTATGGATTGAACGCTCTGGCTTGGGAGACACCACAGAGGAAGGTGGAGAACAACAGAGCCAAGATCCTGTGGATTTCCATATCTACACAGATAAACAGGCAACGGCTAATCAACAAGATAGGGTGCCAATAGACAAGGAGGAGAAAACCACAATGCTGATTTCAAGTGATAGAAACATAGGGAATACGAGAAGCTGGAGAAACACCAGGGATTTAGACAGGAGCTGGCGAGAATGTGGAAAGTGAAAACCAAGGTGGTGGTCCCATTGGTGACTGGAACACTCAAGACCGTGACCCCTAAGCTGGAAGAGCATTTTCATAAGATCCCAGGAATGACAACATTGGTTTTGGTCTAGAATAGCGCAATCCTGCTGTGCACTGTACCCTCAGATTCCAAGTCTAAGTAAAGCTACCTCTTCCAGGGGAACACTGCGTGCTCAGGACATATACATTGCCCAGCCAAAAAAAAAAAAAAGTCAGACACTCTAATATTTCCTTGGACCGCCTTTAGCTTTGACTACGGCATGCGTTCGCCATGCCGTGCCATCGGGGAAGAAAAAATCTATTGATGGAAAAACCTGCTCATTTTGTATATTCAGGTAGTCATCTGAGCTCATTTTTTTGTGCACATAACATTGCTGAACCTAGACCTGTCCTACTGAAGCAACCCCAGACCACAACACATAACACATAACATTTAACATAAGTTAAATTGAGGCGGTGACTTTTTTTTTTGGCCGGGCAGTGTATATTTACATTCCCATTTTATTTAGATGTTGTGAGTTGCAGTAAATTACTTAAAATCATGCACACAGCTTGATAAAGTTTTCTGTTGGTCAAGGATTCTGTAGTAGGAGGTGGAATTTGGACTTGGGAGCTCCAAGGCCAGAGGCAACAACGGTAACCGTGCTGCTATATGTAATGGATACAGAGTCATTAAAAAGCCACGCTTGAACTGTTCAAGCCAAAGAACGAAAGTTAATTATTTTAGACTGATAATAGAACAGGACAATTTTTTTTTTTAATTTCTCTTTTTTAATTTACTGGGATAGAAATGTTGGAATTATATTAGAGGCTGCAACTCTTAATAGATTTTCAGCTTTTCTGTTTGGTACCCGGTTCCCAGCAGGAGTCGATGCCCCGTGAACAAAAAGAAGTGGCAAATCAATCGCCGAGACCCCTGAGATCAATGCAGCACAGGCGGAAAGTGTGAGCCTGGATGAAGCTGATGCCTACCCCCCCGGCCTGCTCCCATCACGCAGTGTACCACCGCCCTCGGACATTTGTGCCGGGAACAGTAACTTTCTAACCCAGAGGTGGTTTCCTCAGACGCTCGTTCACACAGCATTCGTCATCCTGACAAAGCGATGCCGTATATTCACTATCGACACTGCCACCCCCCCGCCCTGCGTCCGCTGCCATTGTGTTGGTGTAATCAGTCTGTACTGAACTTGCGCCAACAAAATCGCTCTCACCATTTGCCAACACAAAGCGGCCGGCTCAAGAAATAATTGTGAGCTATTGCACTATTACCTCCGCACATCTTTTCTGCCACATTTTGCCTAATAAAAGATAATTGTTTGATCAGAGAACTAAATTGAGCATTGAGGTAGGATTAGGAGCAATTTTCAGGGCAGCGTCGCTCCGCCGTGTTCCTCCCGCAACAATGCGGCCCGCTTCCCTCCCCCAGCGCTTCCATCCGCCGTGCTCCCCTCCATGGTAATTGTCATCGCAGAGAAGCTATTCTCAGCACTAAATACATTGTTGCAACACAATCAAAGCCACTGGAGCGGAAGATATTGAAATCTTTAAAAATTTTATACGAGTTCAGCGCGTGTGGTTCGGAAAGTGCCGTGGCGCAGACAAAGTCATCTTCCCGTACGCCCCCCGGCCTTCTCCTTGTCTCCTGGAACTGCATCCGGTAGGCATGTAAAGTTTAACGCTGATGAGAGTTGACTAACATCATGAGAAATTAATGTTACACATCAACTGGAAGCCCCGTTTTTTGCAAACACGGATAATGATGAAAGAATTAAACTTTTTTCGGAGGCCTGGAGTTAAGTGGAACTGGGGGCTGGGAGGGCAGGTGCGGAGGAGCAGAGGACAGTCATCGACCTTGCGGAATTCTGCAGGTGCTCTGCGTAAACATTTGACATCTTATTTGTGTGCAAAAAAAAAAAAAAAAAGGATATCATTTTTGTAGATGCAGTTGTACAAATACAGCACTTCGTTCTTTAAATATGTGTGTTCGTAGCTATGTGCAACTTTCATACAGTAGTTAAAAGGTTAGAATCACCATTTGTTTTAAACAAAATACACAGTCCCCAACTTGCAATGGGGTTACGTTCCGATAAACCCATCGTAAGTTGAAAATATTGTTAAGTCGGAAATGCATTTAATACACCCAATCTACTGTCATGCCTGTGCCTACTTCAACAGCGGAACGTAGGTTGTTCACACTAGCAACCGCATGACAGACTGGGAGATGTGGATTGCTGCTGCTGTCCAGCATCATGATGGAGTATTGTACCGCACCTCACTTGCTCGGGAAAATATTAAAATTAAAAATTTCAAATACGGTTTCAATTAAATGTGTGTCGCTATCGCACCATCATAAACTTGAAAAATCGTAAATCGGACCATCGTAACTCGGGGACCACCTGTAATCAAATTGTGCCCATTTGAACAGACTGGCATTTTAACAGGAAAATAAGTTGTGCTTGTGGTACTGTTCAATGCTACAACCTTAGTGCCCCTCCTAAGACTTCATTCCCCAACCGCTTATCCCCCCACCACCATTCTTCTTGGTAAAAGTTTAGCGCAATGACAGTCGTCTGCAAATAAAAAGTGAGAACTCAGAATTAATCCTGCTTATAGTTTTCATACTTTCAACTCCTTTTTAAAATACAGAAACTGTAATATCAGAGATTTCCAAAAAAAAAAAAAAAAACCTACACAGCGTATGCATAGAACGGATTCGCACCCCAGCTGTCATAAAGTCGCCAATGTATTCCATGCCCGTGGCACACGGAAAGTCATTTAAATGTGATAAAGTGAAATGACAGACAATTAATCATGTCGTCGGAATTACCCCCCCGGCCGGGAGACGGATCCCGATCTCCAACACGACAGGCGGAATGATGAAAACGCCCGCGCTGGTCCTCCCGTGCGACTTCCGCTCCAGCGACGCCGTCTCTCCGAGTGACCCCCGCCTGTTTGTTGTGCCAGTTCTGTTGCTGCGGTACGGAGTAAAGTTAATTACACCTTTGCATCCCTGTTAGGCCTCAGCTGCGGTAAGATCGCAAAGAGCAGCACTTTGTTTGCCAGTTTGCATGAAGCTATGAGCAAGAGCCGGACAACGCATGACTCCAGAAAGACCTCGGAGGAATTAGCAATGCATAACTGCCTCAATAATCTGACAGGGTTTTAGTTCATTTTGTTTAGATGACACGGAATGTAGTTTATTTCCTGAAATCCGGCACGCTGAAAAAGTTGCCCATGTTTTACACTCCTTTGATTCGTGCGCCATTCATTTCAAAACTTTTGTTTTCTGTCCAACAGAGCCTCTTTAGTCATTTAATTTTATTTATTTTATACAGCTAAAATCAGGGGGGAAACACTGTTTCGGTTCATATGCTCGGAAGATCTATGCTTTACCCGCAATGCGCCAGTGATGCAGGTTGCCAGAAAACCGACCCTATAAGCCAGTGAGGTCCCGATGGGTTGTTTTTCAGTTATACGTGCATACAGAATATTTGCTGGCAGTACAAAGGAATAAAAAAGTGTGAATTAGAGGCAAATGAAATAAAAAAATTCAGCTCCCTTAAGCAATAGATGTGCTTAATTTTAATTGAGCCGAAAGTCTGTATGAATGCGGTGGTCAGAAAAGAGGGATTTATTATTTGGCTGAGGCAGCTGACGTGAGCACCACCCCCCTGACAGCAGCGATACGGGTGCCTGGCTGGAAGCATGACGTCAACCTCATCATCAGGTGTGGTGTACAGGTCCCTGAGAGCAGCCCCTGTGCAGATCCCCTGCTCATTTTGACTCTCTCTGCGGGACGCAGCCTGAGTTCGGACCACAGACTGGGCAGTGAGTCAAGGTTACAGACGGAGAACAACACAAGCCGGATTATACGGGCGGTGACCGTAGGAATCAGCCTATGAAGGCGGCGGGAAAGTGGAGGGAATCCAGATGCATACCTCACTCAGGTGTTCAAACAGGGAGTGGAGCCAAACCCACAGGAGCACTGAAGAGGCACGACAGGTTGGGGTCTCCTCTGCATAACTGATGTAATTCGGCAGATGGTTTGAGAAAATCACCAATACATACGCATGACAGTGGCTCTTTAGATAGATGGATGGATGGACAGGATAGGTAGATAGACAGACAGACAGACAGACAGACAGATAGGGCTGCAGTCACATTGCATACAAATCTCTGCAAATAAAACTGCCACTCTACTACTTTTCTCCCTGAAAACATGAAGTTAAATATAAATTCACAGAGCAGCGAAACATCTTTGTTTGTGACGCACTAGTGTTACCTCTGCACATCTCCCTTTATCTCTTTAAAAAGGCCGGTTTCCTCCAAATCATCCAACATTACTGAGTTGGAAACATACTCCTGGACTGCTGCCTGCCACATGTGCATCCAAGCCCACTGCTTTTTTGCTAAACTGTACTGATTTTTATACAAAAACAGTGACACTTTACAACTGTGACACATACGAATGTGCCCTCAGTGCATCGTGTGAAAAATATTATTGCTATTAAAAATCCATTTTAAAATGGTCTGTTTTTATTTATCTCACATTTCCTAATATATTAATTCAATAACTAAGGTGGTCCAGGTGTGCTTAGCCACCGAGCAATAATCCCATGTTTGGGACATGCATTTCTCTATTTTTCCCTGTTCTCTCAGTACTGCAGCCTTTATTCATGTGGCGACACCCCCATCCTTTAAGATCTCGCTACTGTTTTATTTTATACCTATTTATTTTCTCTATTCCAGTGCTTGAAAAAAACTGGAGACGTAAAAATGAAGTCCTTGCCATAGGGCTTTCTATTATAGATTTAATTCCAACTTTTAAAACAAAAGGGACAAACTATTTAGACATGAATTAATCGCCCACCCTGATGGAAAATAAATGGCACAGTAGGTTGTTTGTTAAAAAAGGTGGAATTATTCATGCTGAGCTTTCAGCCTGTGTTTTGCATTATTATGCAGAGAACCTTGACCGAGTTGTTTTATTCAGAAATGTACCGGGGGAAAAAAAGCTCTTTTTTCATGTCAGATGTCCTAACATGTGCGACCATTTCTTGTCAGCGAGGAACTATCGGCCAAAGGAGCGTTTAGGAAATCGGACGCAATGAAATCCAGAGTTTCTGCCAAAGTGGATGATGGGAAAATGATATGCTTGGCACGGCTGTTTGTTGATGAAAAGCAACTCCGAATCGGGCCTCTATTTTTAGCCGCACTTGTATTGGTTGGCAACGGACGGCACGGCCTCCATACAGGGTAATTTGATTTATTTGTAATCCGCGAATCTTATCGTTTCCAGGCCAGTGGCGAGTGCTAAATAAAACAGCGACGTCTGCAAAATATATAACGCACATCCATACACAAAATCCACAAGGGACTTTTAAATATTACCCAATTTCATGGTCCTATTGTTTATGGAGGATAACTTATGTTTTTCCCCAACAACTGTAGGCTTCTGGGCTTCCAACACTGAAATTGTCCCCGAGCATTGACCACATTCGTCTTAGGGATCAGATTCAGTTTTTTTCCAACCTGGTGCATGGTGATTAAAAAAAATAAATAAAACCATGACTGGAGAAAGATGCGCGAAGCGCTTCGTGGCCGAAAACGCGCTATGCTAAATAAAGTGTGACTGACTGGCCAATTTGCTCTCACCGTCATCTTGTTTTTCCGCCAGGCCCCGACGCGGCGGGAGAGTCGGGGTTCGAGATCGCGGGCCATGTTTGCTAATTGATGTGGCTGGGGGGGCGCCGTCAGCAAGGCCAGCAGGTGGCATTTTGGTTACAGTGAAGGGTTTGACGCTCGTCTCCAAGTGGCTGGGTCGAGTCCCACGAGGGCCTTTGCTGTAATGCCCTTCAACAAAACACTTCACCTGCAAGACCGCGCTAAAGAACTCAAGGTAAATTATGCACCTCTATAGACAAAACCAACCTGGCAACAAAATACGATTCATAATGATAATACAGTCCATCTTCACCTTACAAATGTAACCCGTTCTTGAAAAATCCTTTGCAAAGCCAATTCTCATAAATCAAACACATAATCATTATTAGTTTCAAGGGTATAACTTTTTATGCATTTCTGAGCCACAGCATCGATGCTCATTTATTGTGAAATATCGCCAAATCCCACTGAAATGAACAAAATTACCTCTAGAGTTAACATTAGTTATCACGGTGCAACAAAGCAGCAGTTTCTCTGCATGAATTACTCAACAATATTGCATGTCTACCTGCACTCATTCAGCTGTTCTGTAGCTGTTATGTACAAGTGCTTAACAAATGCTCACAGACGAAACATACATACATACAATACTCAGTGTTTACTTATTAACTGAACCTTTAATGCAAAAAAAGAAAAAGACAACAGTAAATACTTGTGTGACTCTTTTGTAGTTCAGTAGGCAACATTTATCAAATGCTCATATATGTAAGAACAATTCTCGGTTTCTATGGCGCTAATTCAACTTTGAAAATGTAAATCAGGACAGTAAAGTAAAAGAAATCAGTGAAAGTGGTGCAGATGAATTCATGCTCGAAAAACAACTTGAGATGGTTTTGCTGGTTCAAATAGGGGTCACGATTGCCGAGATTTGAATGGGTGAAAGTGGCAAACATGGGGTAACGGAGGCCGAGAAGTTAATGCAGTGCAAGCCAAACCATAGCTGTGAAGATGACTGTGGTGGTGGTCTGAAGCCCGCCAACTGTAGTGAGCTGCATGAAACTGAGCTTCAGTTCTTGTAAATGAGAAGAAAAGCCTCATAAGAGAAAGTAGGGCCAAATCACGTACATATGCCGACTGAGCGTGCCTGGGGATGTAACTGTAATAATCCTGAAGACAGAACGGCACATGAAAATCAGCACCAGGATACGAGATGGCCCTCGGAGCTCCTTTCTTACAGCACCTGCATCCTGATGCGGCACATCTTTGGGCACACAACTGTACCGCTGGGTCTCATTCCTATGGTCTCGCTGTCATTATGGCCCAAGAAAGGGCTGTGCTGCCAGGCATTTATACGGGCAGATTTACATCTGTTCAGCACAGGACTCTGAATTATGGACGTATTGGATGCTGCTGTTTTTTTCTCCGTGTTTGCACCCGTTTATCATATTTTTGCTCTTAATTCCACGCTGTACGAAATGATATCTTCAGCTACGGTTTCAACAAACCAGTCCACCACCTGTCAAAACGTCACTCAAATCACCTACATATTGTTGGACGGATTTAGTTCCTGATACCACTGCCCCCTTCCTTGGCTTTCAGGGGAGTTAAAAAGAGGGGGGGATCAGCTTTTCATTCTCCTTTAACCTTTTTGCTCTTTCTGTCTCTCAGGGGGTAGCCAGCTCTCTGGGAGAAAAGGCCAGAGGAAAATAGCTGGTGACGACATAAAAAAAGACGGTTTAGAAATAGAGCAAAAGTGCCAGCCTTAGAGAATCACGAAAAACACACGGCAAAATCCTGGGGTGTAACACACTTGGATTCCCAGGCGCATTTTTTCCGCCAGCTCCCCTGCACTCATCAATTTGGAAGCGCTCTCGGTTCCCGGCATGTAGACGTGACTAATAAGAGGAATCCCCCCCCAATGCTGAAAAAACCTTTTACTTCTTTTTCTTTTCTCACTTAAGAGGGGAAAAAGGCAGGGAAATTATCACCAGAGTTGGAGCTGAACACGGGGCCTGGAGTTTCCCCATTAAACCCTGTAGGCTTTCTTATCCATCAATAATCATTTCCGTTCTCATAAGATTTCATTCCGTTTTTTATTCAATTCCTATTTTTTAAATTTTTTGCAACAATGTCATTGTTAAAAATGAATGTTAGTAAGTCAGTCATCAAGGTGTTCCATACATCATCAAGGTGTTACTACACACTATAATATAGGGGCTTAAAAAACCGGATCGGGTTTAAAATGTTTTGCTACGATCAGCTACCATGATGTCATCGCGTGGAGCTGAGTGAGAGACGGAACTCATTTTAGATTAAAAAGCTTCAGCTAATTATACCTGAAGTACATCAGCGCCACAATAGTTCTATGTGTGGTGAAATGAGCTCCCTCAGTCCCTCGGAGCTGCTGAGTCCCCCTTGATATTCAGCAAGCTTTTGAAGCACAACTCCTTCAGGCTCACTTCTCTCCCGATTTCCCATCTGCTCCATAAACCTGCACTACTTTATGATTAAGACACCCCTGCGTTCCCCACCATGTATACACACAGCTACCAGCACAAAGTACGTTTGCTTGCTCTGATTTCTACACCGATTTGGATTGAAACTGTCTGCAAAATCAAAAACGTTAATGTAAATGCAGGCTGAGACAGCAAAGCAACCGAAAGGACCCAGTGTTTGTTAGGTTTCATTCATTTAACAAACGTGAAACTTTTTGGTTCCAAACAGTCACAGCACCTTTGAGCAAAGCGACACACACGCTTCAGGAGGGAGGCCATTAAAATGTATAAGCTACTCTGGCCTCTTTGACCTTACGTGCCCCTTTCGGCCCTGATCGGTGGCAGCCGGGGTCCAGGAAGCGAATGTCGGCCACAGACTTGCACTGCAGTGCTTTAATCGATAGAGCAGGGAGCGCTTACTGTAACCGTCAGTGAGATCCCTGGATGCTATTTGGCCTTTGACCCAAAGTCCAGCTACTGTATTTTTAAAGAGTCCAAAGGTCCTAATGATTTTATTTCAGTTGAACTCGGGCACCAAGAGCCAGAAGAACAGAGGCTGTCTGCTGCACGGCATGTTCGCTGCCCTTTATCCGGACATCAGGCTCTAATTTGTGAACAGCGAGGTTAGTGGGGGTTGCGCTACAAAATGCACTGCCTCCCAAAACACAGCCATTCATTTCTGTCCACTCCAGAGGACAAATGCTTTAAACTGCTTCTCCCCAACCTTATAGAAAACTTGGGCCACGTCCACGAAATCTGAGCAATGTATTCCGAAACCTTTTTTTGTAGGGTCTCGGGAGGACATAACGAAACACTGCTTACTGAGCGTTTACCCAATACGAACAGAACGACACAACCGTCCTTGGAAAAGGTTTGAATATTTTTGCCATGGGACTCAGTTCTTTGCAAATTCTCTACAGCTGAAAGAACCTCCCAGTGAAAAGGATCACAATTTGTTCCTTCCTTATCCAGCAGTATAAAATGTTCCTTCATTTTCTTGTACATATTTTTACGCCCGAGGCATCTGACGTCGGAACTGTGCTGTGGTGATGGTTATAATATTTGCAGGGTATGGTTCGCATGTTCTCACTGTCAGTTCTCCAGTGCCGGTACTGGCCCGCTGCTCCCCAGTGCCCTGAGGGTCCCTGCCGCCGGTGTTGCTCCGGCCGCCATAATGCAGGAGCGGTGGTGGTCCCTCTCCAAGAGCCGGTGTTTACTTTCCGCCGCGCGGCCTTTTCAATGTCCCACGTCTGTTTGACATCATTTTGATTGATCACCCTTTGCCGTAACTGATGGCCTCTCTCTGCATGACAATTCACCGCTTCCCTCCCTCCCCCCCAGAGCCACAGCTTAGTACCGGTGAGACAACTTCAGACAGCAGTCGGCAGGTCGGGGATCCATCTAGCATATTTATTAGGAATTTGGGATCCTCCCGTTGAAAGACTCAACCGCGAACAGCTGGCTGAGTCAGATGATGCACAGCGCATCATTAATTAAGCTGTAGGCGACACAAAACTCATTTTTGCAGGAAAACGTCCCCTGAACGGACCGGGGGCCCAGTGCGATTTCACCGCAGTTTAGTGCAGATTTGTTTGTACAAATGTTGATCTCATTCACTGATGCATTTACATATTTAGCTGGGATTCTCCTCCAAAGCAACGCACACCATTAAGCTGCTTACAGTGATTTACCCTTGAACACCGCTGGTGTTACCACTGCTAGTTTGGTTAACATTCAGCTTGGTTATGGCTCAGGCCTTAAACATCACTTTGGGGGTGATACTGCACTTGTATGGCCATACAAGAGAGAAGGAAATGTAGTTTGCACCCGGTGTGGTGCACGGCACATTAAACAAGTGGCATGGCGACGCGGGACAGCAGAGGCCAATTGAATAAATGTGTAGATGAACCGGTGAATAAGTAGAAAAAGATAAATTAATAAGATGAATAGACCGGTGAATGCTGAATAAGGTAAGAATCAAGGATCAGTGGATGCTGTGTCGATGGCATAGTGGGGGGTGGTCAGTCCCCGTTCTTCTCGGGGAAAAGCTGTTCCTGAGCTTGGTGGTGCCACCGAAAAGTTCTGATAGGTACGAACAGGTAAATCCCAGCATGAAGGTAGTACAACAGGAGGCAGGAGTCGAACCTGTGCCTTTCAAGTCCAACACACCATCTGCTGCCTTTTCAAGGGAGAGGAGGTGGAGCTTAAGCAACCTCCATATGAAGCCACACTACAGCTCCTTTGTTTTCCAGTCTCCACACTTACTCTCCGTGTCAGAAGGAAGGTGTTAAAATGCAGAAGTTCCAGGTATCGCCTTTGATCTTTTATGGAAGTGATCTTTGAATGTTGAGGATGACTTAATACCTCAGTCTGAGACATCAAACGGAATTGGGTATTTGCGTAACCTTGAGGGAATGTAGATTGAATTAAATACTTTGTGCTGCCAGCTTGCGTCGAAAGTCAGGCTTGACTGTCCTCGGCGACGCACCAGAGGCACGTGGGTGACGCCGGTTATTTTGTGGAAGTGAAACCACGACAGTCCGCAGTGGTTCTTGTGAAGCTTGTAAAATGTCGATTCCCTAATAAAACATGATGGCTGCGGCACGAAGGAAAGTGTTCTAAGACATCATCTCCGCTTTAACCTTGGAGATCCGTGCTGACATTTACATCTGAAGGATCGCTGGGCGATTTGTGCTGTGAGAGTTTCTGTCATGGTCCAACGCGCCAATCTCGCCTCATCCAGACTTGTGTGCTTCTCCTGTGCTGTGTGCGGATCAAGTATATTTGCCCAAAAAATATCCTGGCCAGATTGGGTTTGTTACTGGGAGAGACATTTTCTTTGCAGTGAGCTGGACGTTGTGTTTTCAAAATTGTCCATAATAGACTCACAACAACTGCTGCAACTAAGCGCATTCCAGTTTTCGATAATACATGCGATTCCACAGGGGAGAGAATTATTGTTAGCCAGTATTTAACTGGCCTCTTTGTCCACCCCAGTATCAAAGCTCCCGGGTTCCAAATTCCCAAAATAATACCCGGGTCTGCATCTGAGTCGAGAAGTCCTGGCACAACAACCTGAAGCGCATCAGAGAAATATTGGAAATCAGTACAAGTGTGACAAAAGGAGGCATCATTGCGCTTGGCATCTGTGATCTCGGGCTTTGCCTCATGTGGCCCGGGTTCAGATGCTGAAGGTGAAGTTTGAATGAAGTTTAATAAACTGTCTGAACGTCTAATTTCACACTTTCCCCTTGACCAAGGTATTTACCCTGCAATGATACAGCAAAAATGTCTCCAGTACATACATTGTTAAATCTTTGAAAGTAGCCTTAGATCCAAAGTTTACACTGCAAGTCCCTTGGAAGAACAGTGTCAGATAATAATAATAATAATAATAATAATAATAATAATAAAAACTTGAATCCTGAAGGTGCACTGCTGTTATACCCTTGGTACTTAATTCCTTCAGTGGAGAAGTGATGCTGACCAATTGCTCTACCAATCCATCCAGCTGAAATAATGTAAAAAATTTAAAGTTGCTTTTGACAAAAGTGTCTGCTAGGCAGTAATAATAATAATAATAATAATAATAATAATAATAATAATAATAATAGTGATAAATGCTTAATGGAGGCATTGTAAGCAGGAATGGGGTAAAAATCTGGACAGCAATGTTTGTGTGTGGAGATGCTTCAAGAACAAAGAATGATGCGAGTTAGTACGAGGTGATGTCTGTTGCTATGGTGACCACAGCAACATCTTCAACTTTTGTTTCGGTCCGTTTTCTTTGATATAAATAAGTAATATTGTTGCGGGTGCCAAACAAGGAAGATGACAGCGGTCAGAGAACTGAAGCCTTGATAGGACCATTAAGCACATCTCAGAGATGGAGTGTGTACAGAGGTCCATGTAGGTACCGGCGTGGGAAGGTTTGCAGACTCCACGCAGATGCAGAACTATTGAATAATTAATGAGGAATTAATTGTGTGGGTTTTTTTTTTTTTTTTTTTTGAAGGTCTGGGTGTTTTTTTTTTAAATGGCCAGGTTTCTAATGTAAACTTCAAAGAGGTTCACAGGTTATCTAATTATTTTTTAACCAGCAGCAACATCTTGCAATTTCTCTGGCAGTGTGGATGTTACCAGGAGCAGCGTCCTTGGTGGGGTTCACAGACTGATGCTCACCGCCACCCCAAACTCACTTTTCCTTCTTTCCCAGTTTTGTTTTTCTCACCATAATGATGAGAAGCCACACCCTGACATACTCGCATCTGCGAGGCGACGATTCAACTTTATTAACAGCTTGATACCCCTGCTGCCATTTATGTAGCTTCTCTTCATGTTTAGAAGGACCAAATTTGGACAGCTGAGCAGCAAGATATTCATAAATATTTTATATTTATGTTTACATTAATGCATTTGTACAGTGATTATTACTGCAGTATTTAGCTGACACCTTCATTCAGGGTGACTTGCAATACTCCCTACAGTCAGTCACACACATTTATACTGCAGAACAGTGTAACTAAAACACGCACACACACACACACACACACACACACACACACACACACACACATCACAGATCATTTAGAGTCTCTAGTTTACTTGAAACACATCTCTGGACCGTAGGAGAAAAACCCACATGAACAATTGGAGGCAAGGAGGGGATTTATTCCCGGCAGGAATAATTTATGTGTTTTCTATGTATATTTATGTTTTTATGCTCATAACTTTATTACAGTAAATTTACGTACAGGGTTCTGCTCACCAGGGTGACACGGAGTACGGAAAACATCCCATAAGGATTATCCTGTGACAGAGTGAGATACGGTTTTTGGCTTTCTCAGTGATGTCAGAAGAGAAGTGTAACACACACACACACACACACACACACACACACACACACACACACACAGATCCATTGAAAAGGGATTTGCTGACATTTTACCATAAACTGGGGTCAGTTTTTGGGCTCAAGAACACGCAAGAATGTTTCATATTGGAAATAATGGTAATTACATGTTTGAGTTATGAGAATTCTCCTTATAAAGGGCCTTTCTGAGATTTCCTTCTTAAGGTAAGGGAAGACTGTAATTTTTTATATTCAGTTATTGGAAAACTGATGAATTTCCCTGAATGAGTAAATACAGTTATACACTGCAATGTCCTTTCCTGCACTGCCCAGCCCTGTCCAGTCCTTTCCTGCCCTGTCTTGTTCTGTCCTGCCATGTCCTGTCCTGCCCTGTCCAGTCCTGTCCTGTCCTGTCCTCTCCTAATCTGCTCCGCTCTTTCATGTCCTGTCCTATCCTGCCTTGTCCTACCATGCCCTATCCTACACTACCCTGTCCTGTCCTGTCCT
Source organism: Heterotis niloticus (assembly GCA_018136845.1). Lineage (NCBI taxonomy): Eukaryota > Metazoa > Chordata > Actinopteri > Osteoglossiformes > Osteoglossidae > Heterotis > Heterotis niloticus. The sequence continues at coordinate 36,069,759 of CM030888.1, read as the reverse complement.
TTCCTCTCCTGTCCTCATGATAAATATTTGGGCCGCTTGAACTGATTTAGCATGAATATTTTTCCACTTGAAAGAGATGTTAGCTCTAATTTGCAGAAATGCCTGGAAACAAATTCTAATTCTGGACACGTCATTGCTAATATTCCTAAATCACATGTTTTTCTTCTTCCAAAGGAGACGATCGACAGGATTTTTTTTTTTTTTAAAATCTCGACACGACTTTTCCTAGCGATAAAGCAAAGCAGAGAACTTTTTCTAGGCACTCAAGTACACGGTGTTTGTTTACGCTGGTCGGTGTGTTTGGAGCGACAGGCGGATGGGCGTTAATAAACTCTGCCATTATGGCAAGCGGCTCGGCGTGTGACATGCAGGTAAATCACACCCCTCCCAACCCCACCCTGCCAGACGAGCCCCATCCCCACAGCTGCCTGCCAGAGGTTTGTGTGAAAAATGAGACTGTCCAAATACGTCTAAATTTATGCTAGGAAGACTCGGAATGCGTTTTCTGCTGCAGGGCAGATAGGAGAGGCGTAAAAGCAAATGAAGCCAGCGACTCATAAAGACGCGCGGGGGGTGGGGGATTGGGGGGCAATTAATCCTCCCAAGATCGCAGAGGAGACACAAAGCTGTGATTGTCTTCCTGCTTTTGCTTCTTTGGTGTAACTCGCGCAACAAAGATGAACCCACAATACACAGCCCTGTGGGCACTTCTCACCTGGCTTGGGCAGCTACTTACCCAACAGGAGATCAACACCTCTTACAACATCTCGCAACTCCTCGCTTACTATCAGTAACCACTTGTCTGGGGTGGGTTGTGGGGTGTATTTTGGAGAGATGCGAGGGAGGACACATTGTGGATGGAGCACCAGTTCATTACAGGGCGCTCACACTATGGGCATTTTAGAGTGACTAACCCACCTAAAACACATATCTTTGGACGGTGGAAGGAGATCCACCCAGATGCAAACCCACAACTCAGGAATGCGAATGCAGGCACAGGCACAGGTGCAGGCACTGGTGCGACTCGCCAGGCTGGCAGTTTAACGCAGCAGCGCAGGGAAAAATTCTGAACCCATTTTTCAGACCGGCGATGCAATAAAAGTGTTAAAAAGATTTTTGCACAAACTGATGTAACGCATTTCGCTCTGCAGACACAGTTAGTATTCACTTTATTACAAAACACCAAAGTATGCCAAGATGCATCCCAAGACTAAAGAGGTGTCTTCCCATTGTGCTGCGCTGCACGAAGGCCTTCGCCGTCATAAAAAAGTATTTATTTTCCAGAAATTGCTCTGCTGTTTCCTGGTTAAAGTGCTTCTGTGAAGTGCTTTCAGACACTTACCTGCGCCATTCAGCGCCGAAGCGATACGTAATGGATATATAAAGTAGAAACAATTGCACCACTTGACTTCTCATCCCCTCTACTTTGCTGTGTGTAATTTTTTTTACTTAATTTTTTTATTTTTTACCCGTTCGCAGATGTTGATACCAGCTTAGCTTTAATTCGTATCCAGCGTTTTACACATCAGCGCGAAGCCTGGTCACCTCCAGACCACCAGATTGTGACTTATTGGAACCCCCACCCACTGAACAGGGCCTTTCGCAGGATCCTTGTTTCGTTCACCACGGAAGACTGACTGGGGGTAGATGTGTTCAAATCGGAAAATGCCCCTCTGCGCTCCATCACCTCAACCCACACAAACACACTCACACACACACACCATACACAGGCAGACACATACCCCACACTGCTGCCACATGCCAGAGGCACTTATTCATATGCAGTTTTAATAAGCGATAAAAGCAATGTAGAGCATCCTCATGATCCGGAGGTGAAGATGAGGCGAATTAGAATTGATTTAGCACTTAGTGGGGCAGGCACTAAAGGCAGTAATAACCCTTTTAGAATGCAGCATATTAAGATCAGATTCATTTTGAGGGAGGGTAAAAAAATCAATGGAGTGTTTTTTTTCCTCTTTTGTGTTGCTTTAAATGTACTGTAATAGTCCATCAATCTTACCAGTCGTCTGGTATTGAATGCGTTACTAACATTCCGGGTAGAGCCACGTTTGCTCCATGGTCTGGGGCTCCCGTACGCGAAGCTGTCTGGGTAGTCGGTCCCGCGTGGGCCTGACTGACGGCCATCAAACGGTTTCTGCCCTCCGTGCCGCATCGGGAGGGAAAGTTGATGGCTCTGCAACCAGGAAGCAGGATTCTGGCGGTGGAGGGGGCGAGGGAGGCGGATTGTGTGATCGGCACGTTATTTACAGCCATCGATTCTGGCTCACCTTCCACCTCGGGATCCTAACAACTCCCAGGGTCCCTCTTCCTGTTGGCCAGAAAGTGGATACCTGGTGAGCGTGTGTGCATGTGTTGGGGGGGTTCAGCACACCTCAGACGCCGCAATGAAACGAAGAGGCCGTCGCAGACACAACATTGGCCCCCCTACGATGGTCCCACGTGAGGCGGGAAGGGCGCCTGCAGCAGCGCACACACTCGCAGCCACGTGCATTTTTTGCATTCCCACAGACTGGGTGAGACCTGTAGGTAAAGGCAAACACGCAATGCAATGATAGCGTGAATGATAACCCTTCCACATCAGAATGAAACGTGTACATCAGGGGTCTGCAAGTACAACATGGTAACATTAATATGTACTGTACCTGCCATAAATACAGATGGTCCCCGAGTTGCGATAGTCTGAATTGCGATTTTTCAGCATTACAATGGTGCAATAGCAATGTGCATTCAGTAGAAACTGCACTTGGAATTTGAATTTAGATTTTTTCCAGGCGACTGACATGTGGCACATTACTCTTTCATGATGCTGGGCAGCAAAAGCAATCTGCATCTCCCAGTCTGCCATGCGGTCACTAATGTATGCTCTACAGTGTTGCCAGCGTTTTTTGGATACACCCGTCCCCCCGTATCTATGTTGTGTTTTGTGCATCCATCATGTCTACAAAATGCCCATCTGGTATGGGTTGGTGGATGTAGTCGCAAGACACCACGGTAATAAGTTTAAGGTCAGTTAAACTCTTTACTGAGTGCTGTTTCCAAGTGTTGCTGTTAGCTGGGAGCTAGCGCTAAATATTAGCAATTGGCAGTAAAGAAATACGGAAGAAGCCACAATTCAAAATAAACAAAATACAAGATCTTAGCAAGACTGCGGTTGCAGGAGAGTTCACAAGGGGCAGCGGAAACTGAACCCTGGCAGGAAGTCCGGGTAGAAACTAAATCCCTTCCATGATTGGCTCCTACGCCAATAAATCGATCAGTCTATAGATGGGGCGGAGAGACCACCTACGTTCTGTTGCTGAAGTGGCCACGGGCATGGCAGTAGGTAGGTCAGGCGTATTAAATGCATTTTCGACTTAGGATATTTTCAATTTACGATGGGTTTATCGGAACGTTGGCCGTTAATAAGTCATTACTGTCTGCATATCAATATCTCTGCTTTCCAGATGCCTTTTTTCATTCAGTGTCACCTCAGCTCACGTGTTTAGAAGAGCACCTTGGGAAAAAAGCAAATAAACAGCTTAAATTTAATAGAACGGAATTATTATTATCACTGCTAATAATAATAACAACAGTAATGGTAAATGTGTTTATTTTACTGAGTTTAATTTTCCCTTCCACAGTTATGGACAGTGGTTCTGTGCTGTTAACCAGCCTTTGTATTCTGAACGAGGAGCTCTGTCAAGCCCACAATGTGCTGAGTTGTGCAGGATCCCTGACACTTATCAGGGTTTCGGTTTTACTTGGGACCTGCAAATAAATCGCATTTTAATAGGGCTTCATTTTCCTTTAACAAAAGCAATTTCAAGGCAAAGGTTTTAATATTCTTGCCACTGTTCCACAGTTCAAATTTGTGACAGTTGAGCCCTCTGCTGTTATTTACTGACACAGACCGCTGTTTCATGCGCGTACTGAGCTGGTTTTTATGTTTTTTTCTTCAGCATTTTAATGCAGAGTTCAGGCCAGCTAAAACGGTACAGTAACACAGATGGGAAGCAGTGTGAAGCCCTGATCTTGAATCACTGGGACAGCTTTGTTACTTCATTGTCAGTTGTTGACTGCTGAGCATTAGATGTTCGAGCTGTCGCTCATCAAACTCTTGACCATGAGATCATCAGACCAACAGGCTGCTGAGTATCAAACTGTGGACCATCAGCCTTTCAACCACCAGGCTGCTGACCATCAGGCTACTGACAAGCTGAACAGACAGTTGATCATTTCACTATTAAACATCAGCCCATCCGTCTGCCACCCATAAGGCTGTTCATCCTCAGACCATCACTCAGATGATCTTCAGACCATTAGATGGCCAGTCATCAAATTGTCTGGCTGTTGTTGATCAGACCATCAGACTGCTGGCTACCAGGCCTTCTATCTACTAGTAAAAATCTAAAGTGCTTCTGCTGCACCTACCCAGCAGTGAAGGGTGACTCACGATTTTGCCGAAAGGTTTTTTCCACCGACTCTGCCCCACTCTTCTCATTGATTGGGGTAATTAATCTATATTATCTACACAAAGGTACTGCTCAATACTATCTCGCCACGATATTATTCTTTCAAGCCATAATAATTTTGCGCACAATACGTGGTCCATTCAAATTAGGAGGCATTCATTTTCGGAGCTCCGCAAGAGATGTTTTTCACGTTTGGTGAAAAATGGCGAATTAGTCAGTCATGTACAATATGACATTTATATGGAGCAAGAACTGAAAAACAGAACAATTTTTTTCCCCCAGCTGAAATTTATAACAAAGAAATGCTTTTCCCTTTCCTATTCAAAACTAGGGAATGAAAGTGGTGCTATTATCCCAGCATCTGAGAATGTAAAAGCTATTGAATGTTTTGGAAGCCCCAGTTGTTCAGTCTTTCCAGGTGGAACTTTTGATGAAGTTAGGTGCTGAGAACCGCTGTATCCCCCTCCAACCGCCACACCTTCTCCCAAAAGGAGAAAAGAGAACCACCAAGAGAAACGTTGCGTCCTAATATGAAGTCTTTGTGGGAAATATTAACGTGTTCCCCCAGGGTTTGAATACAGTTCCACAACTTCATGATTAATTTTTTTACGGAGTGGGAATTAAAACAAGGAGTGAAGAAAGATCAGGAGCTCTGCCTACAGAGAGACAAATGCGACTCCGTCCACGGTTAAAAGCTCCTCCTTCAGCAGTCAAGGTTGCAATGAGAATTTAATGTATTCTTAGCCGGGTCCCGATGCGGATAAGGGATGCGAGGTTGGGGAAGGGGGTGCTCCACCTCACCGCTGGATCGAGACTGGACCCATCTTTGGGACGCGGATAAGGGAAGGTGCTGCATGGGGGGTGGGGGACATCTGAAGAAGAAACTTGCCTTTGGGAGATGTACTTATGTAAGGCTGTTAAACCGCCGTCCTTGTGTCACATGCGCCAACAACCTTTTGTTGTGTTCCTGATGGAAACCCACGTTCCTGCTACAGTACGTTCTGTGTTGGAGTTGCCCAGGTGATTTAACAGGACTGGAAGGGGGAGGGGGGGCAGCTGGGAACTGCAGGGGGTCTACCGAATTGGGGATGGAGTTGCAGTTGCTCAGTGTGAATGTGGGATGCTACTCAAGTGTGAAGAACGTGAACATGCAGGTGAGCTGGTCACACGCCGGTGAAGTCACCTCCACTCCATCCCTCTTAGGCGCTGCATGGCTCACAGCATCTCCCCTCAGATATGTTCGGTTACAGCAGAGTTGGGAGTTAATATCCAAAACTGTGCGGTGGAGTCATCCTTAACAGCATGCACAACAAGGAGACACAGTGGGTAGTAGAGTTGTTTCAAAGCACCCAGCCCATGGATTTTGATGTGGGTTCAAATCCAGCATGGGTTTCCACCCACAGTCCAAAGATATGTGATTTAGGTAAATTGCCTGTAATTTAAAATTTGTTCAAACCAAGAAAACCCAAAATCACCCAACTGCAATGTGGAATATTACTCTTAAGCGACTAAAAGATGCAGCTACAAAAATTCCCCACAACAGTCCATCCATCCATCCATCCATCTATTCAACATGCATTTGCTGTATCTAAGTACTGTATGTAGTGGATATGTGGTAAGGAGAACAGAAGGAGTATTAGAGAAAAAATATTACAAATAAAACCAACTATTCGTCCTTTATCAAGAAAATTGTTCTAAATATATCCAGCTTAAGATAACTGACAAACAAAATGGTGAGTAATCTTGAAAATGGTTTGATTTGTTTTATTTTTCACCAGAAAATAATCAAAACACACAAGTCAGCCACTTTGGGGAGGGTTCAGTCTAATATGGTGTTCAATCCCATAATGCTCTGCACCACAGTGATGTAAACAATGAACTGCTAGGTGCACTGACCAAAAAAGTTCACTAAAATTTGTTTCATATTCTGAAATATTGATTGCAAATTAGTACAGTAAAGCCCTACCATAACGTGACAAACAGGATTAAAAATAATTCCACCGTATAAAATATGAGGTTACATTATTGTCAGGTTTATGACAAACTATATTTTATCAGTCAGTCTTTCAGTTACTGCGAAAATAAATAAATAAAAAAACATTCACCTGACAAATGAAATGCTGTAATGACCTGGTTTGACTGTGCTGTCGATATCATTAGAGAGCTAACACAAACGTGAAATTTATTTCTCTGCCTTATTGTTAAATATGGCACTCACACAGTGCAACAACACACCCGAACCAAAGCTCACAAACACAGTGAACCCACAGATGGCAACAAGACTTATCTATTTACAAATACGCAACAGCAGTCAATTATGGGAGATCCACGGCACCCCTGGTGAGGCTACAATCTGTATTAATTCTACTAATATTGATAAAATAATACAAATGCCAAAAAAATCATTTACTGTTATCATTTCCTAAACATTACAAAAATACATAAAGCCTAAAAGTAAAGACACAGAAGCGTGCTGTTCACTACTGATCCTGGAACGTGAACTGGGGAAGTCCCAGATGATGAGTCACTTCTTAATCCTAAACTCCCGACCCTTCGCAGGAGTCCAGGGGGCAATCGCGTTTCATCCGAATTCAGGGTGCGATGGGGTGCATCATTGTGTGGTTTCACCGCATTTCGACTGATCGTGCGTCAAGGGATGTAGATGTAAACAAGGAGCCCCGCCTCCTCCAGGCAGCGCCGTTGACCTTCGCGCTTTCCTCGTACAGAGCACTCACGGATCTAAAGCGAATGCTCACAAATGCTGTTTTACCATAGTCCAGCCTCCTCCTCTCACACGAAATGTTTGAAACTCGATGGTTTTAAAAATACTTCATCTCCGAAACGTGCCGCAACTTCACCTGACAAGGGTGTTAAACATATTTTAGCAACTCTTTCACTTTGGGCTTCATTAAAATTTAAAATTTTCTAATGTAGGAGACTCGCACGAAGCTTTCCGAATGACATTTTCACTTACAATCCCCGTTACATAAATAGGACTCATTTGAATGGAATGACAGCACTTGGAAGGGGTTGAGGTTCTCCAAGTGACTGACTTCATCTTTGGCCAGAGATTGTGTAGAAGTTGCGGTGGAGGCTGTGTGGCTGCGGGTGCTTGGCGATGTGTCATCGGCCTTGGAGACACCCCCACTCGGCCCACGGTGACCTGAACTCGAGCTGCCTCTGTGTGTGTGTGTTTGCCTGTGTGTGCAGGCCCCCGCCTTGGGTTTCTCATCTCACCTCCTGACATCACAGACAGAGCTGGGATGTGACCCCCTAACCCCCCCTTGTTTTTAACCTGATCTAAAGGGCAGTGGGATGAACCTTCTGACAGAAGATGCCCTCACCAGCAGCAACACCCCCCCCAGAGTGGAATGTGACAGCTGACACGCTTGCTGCCGCAGAGCTGTCCATCAGGTGCCGCCTGCCATGCGTGAAGCGCACACCTCTGTCAGAGGAGCGTACGGCACAACCGCTGCTGGGGGGCACAAGCAGCTCACATAAACAGCCCCGTCCAAGGCACCAGGTGAGGAAAATGCCAGCATGAAAAATCAGCGTGTTGAGATCATCAACAATTTCTTTCTTCGCTCTCAGCGGAATTATTTGGGAATTATTATCGAGAGCGATTATTTCCGTTTATGTTGCGCATTTTAAGTTTATTTATTCAGCTCTGGCTTTTTTTCTTGCCAAAGCAATTTTCATTGTTGGGTTTGTACACAAAGCTGCTTACACTGATTTACCGATTTCGTACAGCTGGGTAATTTTTACTGTGTCAATTCAGGGTAAAGACCTTGTTGAGACGGCAACGCAAGCCTTTCGGAGGGCAAGGGGACACCATTAACCACTGCGCCACCTGCTGTCATTTTCAACACAGCGTCCGTTCCATCCGCAACGTGACGATAAAGTGTTAAAAGGACGCGGGGATCTGTTGCTTGGCCGCACCGGTTTCCTCCTGACTTCACCCGTTTTACGTGATGTTCACACTGTGCAGAAACACCATGAAACCCGTAGAATTTTTACGCTCAACCTCAGCATTTATTCTCTCCGCGCTGCCAAATGTTTCCAGCTGCAATATTTATTCTATTTCCCGTTCTGCACACAATGCCTTTTAAAGATACCACAGCGCAGAGACTTTTTGCATGTTTACCCCTGACTTTGTGTTTTTATTCCCACTCCATGTTCATGCTCACATTCCAGATGTCTAGAATACTCACACTTCCCACTATAAGCATATTCATAGACAGTACCTGCTTTCTGGGATTAAAAAAAAACTGTGGTTGGGTTTCATACCCCAATCCCCACTGTTTTTTTACCATACTGATGAGCCAATTACTGGGTAGACACCGCGGTTCTCAAAAAATAATGAAATTATAAATGTAAGTGAAACATAATGAATGTAAGCAGACACCCGTTAATATTTCATGGTTCCAGGAGCACCGTCAGTGCTGGGCTCCAACCACCATGCGCGCGCACACACACACACACACACACACACACACACACACACACACTACAAATCTCCTCATTGCCATGTAAGGAATCAAAGGAGAGAGCGGCAGGAAGACCCCCCCCCCCCGCTCTCACCACAACATAATTTAATCCCATATTTGAATAGAGAAACACCTAGCATGCACTGTAAAATGTGCACCCGCGGGGGTCTTCCCCTCCGGTTACATTAACCCGAGTGGGGTCCTGTGCCCTAATCCTGCTGAGAGAACCTGCAGCCCTCTGAAAAGGGGGCATTTGGGGTGAGATCAAAGCCCCAGCCGACCACCCCAGGGGTTCACACTTTGTCATGGCCCCCTGGCCGCTGCACTATTTCCATGCAAACTTGCTATTAAAAGTAAACTTGGACTCTCCCACTGTAGCATGGACAAATCATTATTCAATTCTATACCCAAAGCAACTTTTAATTTTTAATTTTTTTCATCCATTTATAATATATTTCACTGGAGCCGCTGAGGTTAAGCACCTCGCCGAAGGGCTGAACAGCAACCTCCAGGCTATGGCCCCACAACTGCTCATAGTTCCATGGCAGGATAATATGTGGTCATTCCCACCTTAAGCCCCAAAAACCCTTTCTAAGGTGAATTCTCATACATATAAGATGTAAATGCCGTATTTTTTAATGAGTAAAAAAAAATGTATGCTTTTTTTATGCTAAAATATAACAAATTTTCATTAAAACGGACACAATTACTTCAATAGTCAACATTAGTTATTATAATACAAGACAATAAATTATTACTGTTAATTGCTATATAATATTACCCGTCTACCTGTGTTTGTTCAGCTCTTTTGTACCGTACACAAAAGCTTATAAACAAAACATGCGTATATACAATCCTTGAATTTTATGTATTAATTCACCCTTCATTGTAAAAAAAACAAAACCAACTGCTGAAAGAAAAGAAAACCATCCATGTATCCATCCATCCATTCATCATCATTAATCGCTTTATCCTGGTCAGGGTTATGGTGGTCCAGAGCCTGTGCCAAAATCCCTTGGTACCAGACTACAAAACCCCACCCTGGATGGGACACAAGTCCGTCACAGAGAATAAAGATGAATAAAAACAGTCCAAACGGGGGCCACAGGTATCGACATTAAAACAGGTGAAACTAGCAAACAAGGGGTAATGGCAGTTGAGAACCTGACAGCACTGCCCAGACCACAGTACAGCTGTGAAGAAGACTGCATGGTGCTGCTGGTCTTGTCAGTGATTAACCATGTAGGGGCAAGAAATGAAAAGCTGTAAAGTGGAATTCTGGAAATTGAGTACCTTGCGATATAGCTGTAAATTGTCATTTTTTAACACTGTGCCACAACACAGAGTTAAACCACACTAGGGCGGGGATGTACAGTGCTAGTTCCCATTAAAAGAGCATTGCTGGGTGCAGGAAGCCGACACGTTTCGGGAATGTGAGACCTGGTTGCCGATGCTCCCGAATCCCGAGCTGCTGCTCACCGCACCACGTTGGCGCACTGATCAATAATACACCAAGGCGTGAGGTTCTGCTGCAGTTCAGAGACCAGAGACACATGGGATTCCCTGTGATCAGCCAGGCCTGTTTGATTTGACCCATTCTGGGAACTGCCTTATACACCCAACATGGGATTAACCCCACAAAGAAACACCATGTTAGCACCAAAGTGAACAGCAGTGTGTCTGTGCACTCCGTATCAAACAATCACAAGCCACTGTCTTTATGACAAGTGTGTGTTTACCGTGGTAACTCTTATACAGTCATGCTCCTGGTGGAGGACAGCAGGGGTATAAACAGTGACCACCCCTTCTCCTGGGTTTGAACCCCACCTCCTGCTGTCGTACTTACTTTGCACGAATGCGGTAAAAACCACCCTGCGGTATAAGCGTGCAAATAACTGCAAGTAGCTGAGCACTGCGAGTCCCCTTTGGAGAAAAACACCACAGCTGTATGCAAATTCACATGAAAAAATTTCCATTAAGAATATGAAAGTGTTTCTTACACTCACAGGAGCATCTTTAGTGAATATTCACATCGGCACTACAATTCAGCGCAAGGTTATCCATTTCTTTATGAAAAAATAAATATGCTATTCCATTTTTTGAATAAATATGCTATTCCATACACCGTCAGAGCCCTGCGGTCAGAACTGTTTCCCTGTAAAAACCGAAGTTCAAACCCCGTCTCTTGCTTTTTTACCTACGGTCAAGGCATTTATCCTGAACAGAGGACGTACAAAATTACCCAGCTGTAGAGATGAGTAAATCAGTTTAAGTCACTTTGGAGACCAGCATCAGGTTAAATTAATAAATACAACATTATTTACAGTAAACCGCATGCCCCTTCACCACAGAAAGAGTACGGAAGTATAAGAGTGAGGGGCACTTTGTGGGGAGGGAGGTGTGCGCTGGCATTCAAGTAACGGCAGAGCCCCCCCAGGGAAGGGCGACCGGGTGGGGTAGCCGGGTGTGATGGAACTTGTGCTGCAGGGGAACGGGCGAGAGTCGCGCCACCGCCAACTGGATGGTCAGCAAACTTCCGCTGTTCAAACTGGTGTGGAGCTGCACCCTGGAAGGTGATCACGCAGGAAATTGTGGGATTTTTTGCTTAACGTGAATTAAATGGCCTAAGTACATCAAACCACACAGCCCTCAAATGCTGAGCATTGCAGACCAACCAGAGTTTCCGGTGAGTAACACATCCATGCAGCACTACAGTGGCGGAGGGGGGCTTTGAACGAGAAAGGCTGGATGGAAGTGAGTGCAGGGAGACGCACGCCTCCTCCTCAGGGGTGTGTCTCATGCTGCTGCTAAACACAAACAAACAAAAACAAGTGTTCGTGCAGCAGCCCGAGTGTGAAAGCTGACATGTTTTCCCCACCCCTCCATGGTGGCACAGGCCTGTCCTTTGTTTTCTTATGGGTGCAGGAGGGCAGGGGTTGGATGGGGTCGCGGCGCGGTTCCAAAAACAGGCTGGGTGCTCCACCTCCCCCCGTCCGCCTGACACCCGAGGCCCGACGGGGAAATGAACAATGCCCCCAATAACTGCAGGTGTCCCTCACGGTAAATGACAGTGACAATTTGCCAGTTTGTTGTGGCACATCTGTGCGCCGGGCTGCGCCGTTTAACTTGCGGAATTGCCCGAGCAAATAACGGCCCGCCGATATCTCGCCCACATCGCTCATGTCGCCACTGCGGATGACTTTCTGTCAGATCGCTGCTCTGGAAGAAATAACTCGATCCTTAATCTCTGGCGGGATACGGAACCCCTTTAACCTCTGACTATCATGTAAGAAAGCATTCCCTCCCTCCCTCCCCCTCTTTTCGAGTGGGAGCAGTGGTTAAAAGCGAGTGGAACGTCTCTGACTTTTTGTTTTTGGGCCACGCTGGTGATCACCTCTAAGATGAGGGTGCTGCTGTAATGGGATGTCCCTGGCTGCCGTCCGTGTGCCATATTACTCTATATTTCCTCTACAGTCTGCCCAGTGCTTGAGCTACTGTAGTTCTTAAAGGGGCAATTTATTTAGTCAATTACTGGTGATAAATTGGATTTAAAGCACAGGACTGACTCAGACGGGGACCAGATATACTGGCTGACACCGCCTCCTGGCTCGAGTTCTTCTTTGCTGAGCAGAAGAAGTTATGCATTGCACATCAGCACTTTGCTGCCAAAGCACTACAACAGCGCTTCTAAATCCTGAAGCGCCCCTTTAAGAAGGTGATGAAAGTTAAGGACCTGTTCTCAAAAAACGTCTGCTACTAAATTTGAGCAATTTTATTTTTGTTCAGTCGCAATCACTGTGGAACAGCAATGTTTAGGTAGTCGCAGCAATTTACGCACTTACGCTGAAAGGTCATTTTTACCAGAGTAATTTACGGTAAGTACCTTGATCAAGGGTATTAGGGCAGAAGGAGGGGCTTAAACCTCAGGTGCAAAGAAGGCATTTCCAACCACTACAGCACCTCCACCTCCAGACTCGCATGATAATATTTGCAGTTTGTCTTGTGCATAAGGTGCGGGTGATGCCTTTTGCAACCTGATGGTTGCTGGTTTAAGACCTGAGAGGGGGTCCTCCTTGGGCTTCATGCATGCAATTGCTATAGATTGTAACAGCAGAGTAATGTTTAAATTTTGTTTTTCATTTTTATTTAGCTACAGTCTTATTGGCCAGACAAGCATGCTGTTTATGGCCCCCCCGGAAACCTGTGGATTCCAGGTTCAGAACCCTGCTGCAGAAGCCAAAAAGACCTGGAATCTAGGAAACCGTGTAAATTGGTATAAACTGCTTTGGAAAACGGCACAGAGGGGGTGCGAAGTCGGTGTTGTGTCTTTGTCACCCGGCAGGCTGGTGGCTCTGAGTTCATGTCTCAGAAAACCGGCAGTTAAAAGAAAATTACAGCACTCCTTTTTTTAGGGCCTGGCATTGCTAATGTGCAGCATCATTTCTTTGTCAATTGTTTATTGTGCTGCGTTTCTAACCTCTATGGGGCCCAAATAAATTTATGCGCTGTGTCAACCCCCCGCCCCCACCACCACCCCCAGGAGTGTGTGATTTTTCTGCAGTCCCTCCCGCCCTGAGGGAGGTTTGGTTCTGTGGAACACGGGTGTCAAGCAGGACGTGTCACTTCGGCAGGAAACGTGGGCGTCGGCAGCGCACAGGAGTAGAGCTCTGCTGCAGTGTGACCCCCAAACCCTCATATTGCACCCACATACTCACACACCCACACACACACACACACACACACACACACACACACACACACACACAGAGGTTGGTAACATCAACTTTCCTGTAGCGGTGAGAAAAGGGAAGGAGACAAATTCTGCTTCTCGGTTCATTCGACACTGCTCTACCGCCAGTGTGAACGCTGGTTGTGCGCAGCAGCCCATCATACGTACAGTGTTTGTGGCAGGGTGTCAGTGGAGGGGAGAAGAAACATCCTGGAGACACACAGGCAGAAATTTGGTACAGCAGGTGGCGCAGTGGTTAAAGCTTTGCCCTTAGTCAACTGCATTCAGGGCTGCCTCAATGAAGGAATTTGCCTTGAATTGACGTTGTAAAAACTAGCCAGTTGCATTCATATTTATTTTGCCAATGCTTCTCTCTACAGCAACTTACAATGTAAATCTATTTACACTGATTTACTCTTGTACTTTGGTCAAAAGTACTGCAGCAAGAGGTGGGAATCATATCTGGGATGACCTAAAGATTGCAACTCTAACCACTACACCTCCTAGTGCATAAATAGCATAATCATTGTATGCAGCTTGGCAGACAAACCCAACACTGTGACATTCTGTGAAGAAAGGTGTCGCCCGGAATGAAGAAATGGTTTTAATGTCTAACTAATTAATGAGAGAATGAGATGTCACGAGAATGGGGAATGCTGGGAGTTTTTAGCCTCAGCATACACCCCACCCACAGCCACACGGTGCAGGCCTCGATCCACCACCCCAACGGAAGGCGCCTGATCACCGGTCACCAAGCACCTCTGAAGCTCCCGATTTGGGCCGTTTAACCCCTCTTTTGCACGGCTGGATACAGTCGGGTTATTTCCACACAATACAGTGCGTTTATTTGAATGTTCAGATGTTTTTTTAGCGGAACAGTTGCAGTTGTCTAATCGTATCAGGAATGCAGCACGGCCCATGATGGGACGTGAACTTGCAACCTTCGGGTTCTAAATGGTGGTTTCTGACACTATGCACCTTTGCGTGCAACAGCTACACTGCAGACATTCTGTAAGACTGCAGGTAGCGCCGTGGTAGGAGATTAGGTCCTCAGGACCTAGGGTCAAATCCCACTTCCTGCTGTAGGTAAGTGGTACAGTAACAATTACCTGAATGGCTTCATTACTGAGAGTTGTTCTGGAGTAAAGCATCATCTAAATAAGTAATGTAAATGGAAGCCCTCCTCATGCATAATTACTATGGAAACTCCATCAAAACATCTTTTTCTGAACATGTCAGAGGAAGTCCGGATTCGTGCGGCACATGCGGTACAGCTCTGCCTCCGCGTACCACACAGAACCACGGTTGGCAAAACAAAGGAACACGGCCCCGCACGCAGGAAGCGGCAGCCACAGCCCAACGTCGGCAGCTGTTCCAGGAGACAGGAATTTAATTTGGAGTGGAGGGGGCTGCAGTAAATGAGTTTGGGTTCTTTGGTCTCAGTGCTGGAGAACAGCAGCGATGCATCACATATCTGGAGTCCTCCTCCATCCCTATGGGCAGCTGATGGCTGTGGTAATTGGCCTGTCTGGTGTCTGTGTGTGTGTGTGTGTGTGTGTGTGCACCACCACCTCCTCACACACACAATACTGCCATTCTTTGACCACAAAAAGCAATGGTTTCAGGCAGCCTTTCACTCACACACATTTTACCACATATTAACACAGCATTCATACAGGACGAAATTGCCTGAGTGTTCAGTCAGCCATATTTACGCCATATTGATACTCGATTAGTCACGGGGACCGACGAATTTCGGTGGAACGGGAAATCGCAGTTTTTCACTCTTGCCTGCCGATTAAGAGTTAAATGGGAAGACGAATAAGTTTTACGACAAATGAAATATTAATAATAAACACGTCATTGCCACAGACATGACCCCAAGGGCAAGGGCAGAATTTCGGATAATAATAGCCGATTATTTGAGTGTGCACGTGAAAATTAAGTTTCAATGGAAAAAATAAAAATAAAATGCAAAAAAGGCTGCGGCTAACATTATGTTCCTATACGTTTTCAGTCTGGTCCTGAATTTATTCCGAAAGCTGCCGTGGAAAATCAAACTTGAACTTAACCTTTAAAGGCCGGAAATGAAGGTACCACACAGTTGTGCTACCTGAAAAAATACGTTATTCATAACCACACGCTAACCGGGAAAAATTCCGCTTCATTACAGACACTTCCTTCACAAATGAAAAGCGTTTTTTTTCTGTTCCCCGCCCCGTCTTTTCCAACTGGTAAACACGCGTAGAGCAAAAATGCGTTTAATGTTCCCATCTGTTCTGACTGTGGGTTCACAGTTCACTGTAAGAGTAGTTTTATGTTGGCCCATTAAATTTCTAATATCATGATTTAGCCTCGAAGAGCTGTCATCTTTTTCACGCGAGCACATTTTTTACCTCCTGCACAGATTAGTTTCTGTCTATTGCTCAGGGTAAAACCTGTAATCTCATATCAGCGCGGAAGAAAAAAAGAGGATTTGCTCACCATAAAAACTAACAGTCTAAAAAAGAATTCATAAAAAGGACGAGATAAGAATTAAATCGACTCTAATTCATATCCCTACTCCTGCTGTTTCAGTTGTGGCAGCAGGCGACTGGAAAGATGGCACAGTTAGATGCAGGTCGAACACATACACGTACACACACACCCAGGTGCATGAACAGGTGTGTGATGAATGAGAAGGGAAGTTGAAAGTGAGGCCTCCAAGCTGCGAATGGCTAAACCTCAGATGTTTGGAACTATAAGCTCACGTAGAATTTGGAAAACGGGAGGGCAAAGAATCGATCTTGGGCACCAATAAGAGGCTGAGGTTAACGGAGAGCCTCGGGTGTGTCAGAGGGAGGAAGAGGAGGGGATGCCAGCAGGTAGTGAGTGGTTTGAATCCCTTCTAGAGCTCAGCTGTCCTTACAGTCACACACAATGCAATTTTAGCCCAGGTGAGCCAAGGGAAGGGCCATGGAGGCAACATGCTAATAGTGCAAATCATGCTAACCATGCTAAAGCTAACATTTACAGCTTCATCATCATTATGCTAAGATTTTGGCAAGCAGCTTTCCTGAAAATTTCCTTTACTCCACATTACAGGTGGACTTTTGGACTCCTCCCCCTCCAGGATCAGCATATTTTTAACTTTGATTGGTTGATCACAGTCTTGGCGCCTCTTAGGTTGGCTAAACAAGGCTGAATTTGCCCTATTCTTCAGAATTAAGGCCACAACAAACCAACTGTGACTGCAGAACATCAGCCCGACATGATGCTACCTGAGAAGACAACCTAGAAAGGTTCAAAAAGCCGTTGTTGGTAGCATTTAGAGCTGTCACTTTGCGATCGCTGGGCCTGGATTCACATCCCACCTTCTGTAGCAGCCTTGAGCAAGGAACTGATCCTGAGCCAACATTCAAAAATTACCCTGTTGTACCACGGTGAGCTGCTTTGCACTAAAGCATTAGCTAGGTGAGCAAAGCCAACTGAGGAATATGTGTAGCAACAGCTATGACTGTAGAAATGAAGAAAAATTATTTCTGGTCTAGTAATATGCATATGAAGACCATGCAGTCATCTCAGTGAACATCTCAGGAACTGGCCCTGGGCAACCCAGAGGCTCATGTCAAAATGCCGACGTCGAGAGTCCAATCAAAAGTACAGGGCGACTACAATTTCCGCTTAGCTATTGTAGTCAGATGACTTATTGTGCTGCATTAGTATACAGGCCTCATAATGTCTCACCTTGGAGAAATTTGACAGATAAACAAATAAATCATAGTAAGAGCATCGACTGCGGCAGTCGGACAGGGAGGGGCTCCGTGACCTGAGCTGCACTGTGTCTCCATGCTAACTGTGCTTAGTCACACTAAGGCTAATCCTTCATCATTACTTTCATTGCAATACCTGGGGGCACTAACCCCCAGCAAACAGGTGAAAGTGGGTGGGGCTTTAACACCCTGGTACTTCTTGAAGACAGCAGTCAACGGTAAACCGTAAAGGGACAATCTCCCTGACCGGCTTTGGATCGTACCTGTCCCGGAGGCGGGAATCTAATTAGACCCCGGTTTTCCCAGTCGCTGCCTCCGCTGAATGGCAGCTGCTGTTGCTTTTCAAAGAGGCACGGAGCTTAAATTTGCCGCTGCTATTTATGTGCTCTTGTGCGCGTTTGGCTGCTCGCTTGATGGCCCACGTATGCGGATGCCTGCACTGATATTTCAGTCACCAGAATGGCCCCCGTGAATGGGGTTCCGCAGCACTGTCATGGTTCAGCGCGTCCACAGAAGCCAGGGCCGGCAATTCGGAGACCGCGCAATCCCCGCTCGATTGGGGTGAGGTGGACGCTGGCCGGCACCATCCTCTTGGGGACATCGGGACATATTGGCCATGAAACGTACGTTTTACATTCAATTATTTACACATATTTCCTTAGCTGGCCCTTTTCTCCAAAAGCACTTTACAACAATTTACTTGTTTTTAAAGTTTTGTATGTTTTTGCCGCATCAGTGCAGAAAGCGGATTTATGGATACAACTACTGTATGTAGTATGACTTTGTTGACATGTTTCACGCAGAACAAAACACAGAATAACTGCAATTCCTTCATCTAACAGCGACTGAACGTGGAATATAACACAGCAAACAATAAAATACAAGGCATTCTCCTAGCTTTGGTCCCACAGCTAGAAATGCTGCAGTTGTGCTTTTTGGTAAATGCTTAGTGTACTTAATAAATAGGTAAATTGGTGTAAAAAGTACTGTAAATGTGGGGTGGTGCTCAGTTTTGGGGATATTTACAGTCAACTTTTGAACAACACGGGTTTGGGCAGTGTGGATTAACTTTTACACAGATTTTTGTCAAAGAATATATTCAAAATTTTTTTTGGAGATCTACAAAAATTTAATTTTGAAAAAATTAAGAAAAAGGTATGTCATGAATGCGTAAAATATATGTAGATATTGTATTGTATACATAAATGTATTATAAAAAAGAGATTGATCAAAACTTACACACACAAACACTTAGAGACCGTACATGGTGCCTTTGGCAGTCGAGAGAAATGAAAAGAAACGTAAAGATGCTGTTACAGTAAATCATAATTGGATCAAATTAACTGTACCATAGTACATACTGTATTACTGTAATAATGTCTATTTTATCATTTACTACCATAAACGACTATAACTGTACAGTATACACACATTTCTTAAGAAATATAAGATTTTGTAAAACTTTACACATATTCATAAAATGCAGATGATGCGCAGAAGGAAGAAAAAATTATGTCTTGCACAGTGTAAAGTGCATCGTAAATGTAGAAAATATGT
Organism: Heterotis niloticus; assembly: GCA_018136845.1. Lineage (NCBI taxonomy): Eukaryota > Metazoa > Chordata > Actinopteri > Osteoglossiformes > Osteoglossidae > Heterotis > Heterotis niloticus. The sequence continues at coordinate 36,050,762 of CM030888.1, read as the reverse complement.
ATTGGCATATTTTTTCTCTAACATAAATACAGTATGTATTACACAAATCTATTAGAATAAAAAATGTTTAAGTTTTTTTTTTTTAAGTTAGTCTACAAAAGAACTACCGTTCTGCATGGATTTGTAGGATGAAGGTAATCATCTCTGCATGAGCAATTTGCCTCTCTGGCGTACATAGTAAAACAGCAAACTCTCTCACTTTTATCACATATTTTCCATCATACTTAGTTTAATACCGTAAACCTTGAATAACACCATGGGATCCAAACAAATGAGGTCAAAAGTTAAATGCGGATTTTTGAGTACGCAGGGGGTCTGCACCCCTAACCCCAACGTTGTTCAAGGGTCAACTGTATATGATGGACAGGTAGGTGTGGCCAGTGGTTTGGTGTAATGGTTCTCTCCAGAATTTTTGCTTTTGAAAATTCTGATCGATTGGGAAAAAGTAACCTTAAAGGGATTAAATCTGCATATTCAACACGTCGTTCAGCAGGTACCGCTGAGGTCATCGTAGTGCAGAGCAGCACCTGCAAGCCAGGTCAGTGAGCTCATTCCCCTGCAAGTTTAATTTGAATATCACGAGTACACTCGGGTCCCAAGCGCCGCTCAACCTTATCCCCGTGATCCTTCAACCTCCCCCACGAACTGCGTGCTGAAATATTAATCGGGCAGCTTTTAGCAACCGCTAAACCCCGAGACAATCAATTGCATTAAAGAGAGAAATCGTTCGCTTAAATAACCTTCAGTCCTGAAGCCCTTAGTTTGGTGTGGCACGAAAAAACCCACGCAGATGAGCAGCACCAAGAGAGTGAGCTGTGAGTGAAGACCTTGCGCTAACATTATGGTTTAATGACACAACTGTGGCCTCACACCAGCTAGCAACATGTGGCTGTGGGGAATTTCAGAAAAAACCAACAACGACGAACAAATCTGTTACCAAAGGCCGACCAGTCAGAGCAGAACTAGCGTTATAATAATAATGATAATCTGACCTGTTTCTCAAACAGAACTTGCAGTGTTAGGTCTGTATACCCATCCACTTACAGTTACTTACCCATTTACTAGGGATCATTTCAAGGTAAGCATCTCCATCTTGGATTCTACAGCAGCAGTGGGATTCAAACCCAGGGCCCGCAGATCACTACATATCTATCATTATTATTTAGAACATCGTTAAAAAGAATTTAACACTTTTATCAATTTATTACTTATTAGGTCTCACATAAATCTCTGGTCCAAGCCAATTTGTAATTTAACGTTCAGTTTAGCCTTAACCTTATAAATGCTCGATTTGCGCCCATCGTGTCGTGGTGCTTGGTTACCGAGCAACGAATTTAGGAAAGTGTTTGGTTGCTTTTTAACTCACCCTGCATGATGATGATGCATAGAAGAATCCAATTTTATGTAATTTCCTTGCTCAAAGGCATTTGAATCTAGCTACATCACTACAGTACAGTCCACCCTCAGCTAGTACAGCTTTTCAGGATGTAGGGAAGACTCCAGAAAGTTAGTAGGTGCAGCACACACACACACACAGACTCATTTAGAATAAAATGCTTCATTAAACTTTTGCTTGAACAGATGTGCCAAGAAGAAAGTTCTGTTAGTCACTTCATATCAAAGTATCTATTGAACGATAACTGCGCCGACAGACAAATCATCCTTTGCTGTTTCACAAATGAGGTCGTGCAGTGAGCTGGAGCCGGAATTCGACCGAGATGAAGCTGCGCTCAGCAGCGGTGCCTCCTCACCTCTCGCACGGAAGTCTGATTGTTTCCAGGCTCTGATTCGCACGTCTGCTACTGTCCGCACAAAATCCCTCTACTGTGGAAAACTGTCACAACTTCCACACCTGCTGGTATTACGGACAGCAACTCTAGTTTACCTGGAAGCCAGAAGAATGGAACCCGCATGGTGTCCTGACCTCCAGACACGTTCATCATACACATTTTACAGTTTAACTTGGAATCCAAGGTAAAAATCTTATGTCCAAGCACAATTACAGTAACTTGCACTACACAGAAATACACTCTCTGGCAAAAAATATGAGGACCCCCTCCCCCTTATAATGATTGAGCTGAGCTATTTCAGCTGCACCCATGCAACATACAAACACATTCTGGACAATTGTGTTCTCCACAGTTTGGGGAAGAAGCTCCTTCCCTGCTCCAGCATGACTGTTTCCCCATGCACAAAGCGAGCTTCATAAACACACAGTTTGCCCAAGTTGCCCAGGTTGCCCAAGAACTTGAGTGGCTGCACAGAGACCTGACCTCAACTCCTCTGAACACCTTTGGGAAGAACTGGAACACCAGGCTTTCTCGTCTGACCTCACTGATGCTGTTGTGGCCGAATGGGCACAAATTCTAAAAAAGTGGTGGAAAGCCTTACCAGAAGAGTGGGGTCTGTTATAGCAGCAAAGGGGGGAACAACTTCATATTAATGCCCATGGGTTTGGAATGGGAGGTTCAACCAGCACACATGGAGGTGATGCTCAGGTGTCCACATACTTTTACCCATGTCATGTGCATAAGATGGCAAAAATAAAATCCGCTTAGTAGATGATTACCTGATGGTTATGATGACAAATGAGCTGTTTACACATCCCTGTCTGTGACTCATGGGTTCCCTTTCAATACAGCTGGATTTAGAAACCGTCTCTATGGATTTTCCAACTTGGAATTTATTCTGCCCGAAGACAGCAAAGTTCATTCACCTAAAATGTATCCAGTAAAACATACGCGACTCATACTGTATATCGACTTTTGCCTCTGAGGTCGCACAAAGATGTGTGAAAGATGCCCGAAATGTGCCATTTTACATAGATTACAACTGCAGCTGCCCAAAACTCATGGGTTTCTTTTTGAAACCACTGGGCTCAGAAGCTAAGTGTTTCACTTGACAGTTATTCCACCTGATATTCAGATATTCAGTCATCAAAAGCTTACAAAACATACATTCCTCAAAGCCAGAGAGACAAGAAAAAAGACTTCAGTTCTTGTAAAATCTGCTATAATAATAGTCTGGGGATGCTGTTTCTGCTGTTATGCATGAGGACAACAAATGCAATTCATATATCGGCATTTACTTTTGGAGCTGGAGGGGCAGTGGTGGAGGGGCGAGGTAGTAGGTGCATGCTATTGAGGACAAGGAGCAGAAACAGCACATTGGCAAGTTCCAGCACAATCAGCTAGAGGAGGTTGTATGTGTCTTCCTCTGTCTGAATATAATCTTCCCCGTGTGTTTGCCCAGTCGGCACCTTTCACCTCCTGAAGCTGGCAGGGAACATTTAGAAGGTGGAGCGATGCTGTCGTGCGCAGCCAGGAGCACGGAACCAGACTACGTGACCGAGAATCGAGTCGGGAATTCAAAGTATAAATCATTTACAGGAAGGAATAAATGTTTTAAGATGTACGCAGTAGAGAAATGAGCTCCCTCTGTTCCTCAGAGCAGCTGAATCCTTCCTGACAATCAAGATGGATCTTAAAATGTATTGCTGAAATTTCATATCCACTTTTCTCCTGATCTCCTAATTGCTGCTACAGCTCCTCATCCATTCACATGGCCAAATTCACTTTTGTTTACTCCAAGTTGTAAGTCTTTTTATGGAAAAGCACCTGCCAAATAAACAAATATGAATGCGATGTACATTTGGTTGACTACGGTACGACAGGACAGGAGGTAGCGTAGCGGCTAAATGCTGCAAAAAGCACTGGATTTAAATAAAATCAGCAAGTTTTCTGTTAGCTGCTGTTAGAATTGTTCGTGATGTTCTCCACAATTGTAGCCAAGGCAAAGTCCTGTATGCTGATGTACACCGGTTAGGAAAAGAATGAGGACACGTGTTGCCCCAGGAGAGATGATTTGCGATGTTAAAGTGCAATAACATCCTGGTAGAGAGTCCTCAGGGTCCACTCGGTCATTTAGCCGGGAGAGAACCTACAAGACCGGCTTCAGTCTTTGTCGGCCTCCGTGTAACCGGACACGAATGGACTTGACAGATGACACAGCCTTGAAAAAGGTCCGGCAAACCTGTCTACAGAGCTTTCCCATTGGGATGTGTTCTTCGACAAAGGAGAGCAGGCATAATCCTTGCTGGGAAACTCCCCCTCATCTGACTATGACTTGAAGACGAGTGAGGGAAGAGCATCTGAAATTCGTTCCCTGGATTGAAACCGAAATCCCACATTAAGTTGCCAACACAAAATGGGGTGATTGTAGACCATGGAGAGGTTCGGGCCATTGACCTCAACTGGAAGAAGAACCCTACCAGTGTTAGTGTGATGGAGTCAAAAGAGGAGCTTTATCTAGGTCAAGTGTGAAATGTAAGCTTTTGTCACCATTGGTCCAACCCAAGGTCAGGGTGGTGTTGAGTCCATCCTTGAGTCACAGGGCATGAGGAAGGCAACACCCAGGATGGAACAGCATCCACCACTGGGCAAGCAGTCACACACACTCATTCACTCATACAACAAGGAGAGTTAACGTGGACAGCTCACCGAAAGATGTCTGTTGGGGGGAACCCAAGCAAACATGGGGAGAGGATTTAAACTTCACATAAACCAAGTGACTTTGAACCCAAGTCCAAATCCACAGCACCAGAGCTCTGAGACACCAGCACTACCCACTGCACCACCGGAAAAAAAAACAAAAAAAAAACAAATTATTTTCACAGTTTTTTCGATCTTTTTTAAACAGTTCAAAGTGTGAAGTCAAAGAGTGAAAAACTGATGCAAATCTACAAAAAGACACACATGCACTGCAAATAGTTTAAGCTATAACTTCAACAATAACCTAAAGGAAATCAATACACACCTGAGGCAAATTCTGGAAAATGAAATCATTTGTTCCATCTGCACAGGTTTGCGCCTCCCGGTAAAGACTTTAGTTCAAGGAGAGGTTTAAGTTTCCAAAGTGTGGAATGCAGCCAGCATCTGGTGCTGTTGAACCGGAGTGCTAAATATGGGTGTTCATGGGTCGGCCTTTGCACAGGTACACAAGGCTCCCTGGTTTTCTGCAAAGGCAGCATGAAAATCCCCAAGTTAATGTATCATAATATTTTCTTAATAACTGTCATGAAATTCCAGAATTTCTCCTTCTTGTGATGCTCTGTGTTGTGAGTATCATAAATTCATTGTGACGTTGTACTGAAGAAGGTGAGAAGGTCTGTTAGAGCAGGACCGTAGACCGGGGAGGTGGTGATGACTGTCACACGCACGCTCAGACGGTGAGGCGGCCTGCAGCAGGCGGCTCGGTTAGGGTTAGGGGTTCCTTGTCCCTGTGGGGTCACATCCAGCTACTGGTCTCCCCTCACACTCCAACTCCAGTAGACTGATATTCGAGGCACCAGTTAATGTCCAGTGGTTTTCCAGAAGGTTCTTTCAACTGGTACATCTGCTGATACAGCATCTGATACACAATCCGCTACACGGATACAACATTGTCACCACAACTACGGCTCTCGCACACCTGCCTCAAGTTCTCCAGCAAGGGCAGAGCACTGGTTGAAACATCTGGCACAACCACAACACTCAAACAGCAAGTGTTACACTGTCTCACAACATCTGCTGTACTAATTCAACGTCTGTTACACCAGTACAACATCTCAAACCACATCCGTACACGTCTGCTACACCACTACAACATTTCTATCCATCTTCATCATTGAAACATCTCATACAACATCTGGTACACTAATACACTTGTATCCATCTTCCATACTGATACCCGTCGTGTAACATCTGCTACACTGATACATCATCTCATAGATCTTCAACACTAATAAAACATCTCATACAACATCTGCTGCACCGGTACATCTATGTCCATCTTCCTCACTGATGCAACATCTCGTACATCATGCACTTCACCGATACATTTGTGCACATCTGCTACACTGGCACAGCTCATACTGCACCTGCTGCACTAATACAATACAATAACCTGCTACCCTGCCATGACATCCATATAAAACATCCATTACACCAATACACAAAAATAATCACTCACTAAAGCAGCATCTCTTATCTACACCCTTTGCCCCAGTGTCCACCGCCCAGCAGCAACACCTGCCACATCTTCAGTTTTTGGTGAAATATTTTATGGTGTTCTTGTAGTCCTAGTGTGTTTTTCTTCCAGGGTCTGAACTGGAAGAAAATTTTATTGGGGTTTCTCTACTTAGGTGCTGGAGAATGCCAAGAAGAGCTGCTGATGGAGACACAGACTGCATCTTCTGGGTCTTTTGGACTTTTTGGAACCTGCATAGTCCATATGGATGAAGTACAGCAGTTTTGGGAGGAGATAATAACCCAAATGCCATCACATGGTAGCTTCCGGAACACTGATGAGGCACTATGAAGCAAGTGTGGTGTTGGCTTACAAACAGGGCTGCAAACTGCCTGTAAATCTTAACCATGTTTTTATTTTTGTTTATCCTACCACTTCCTGTAACAGTGAGACGTATGTAAATGGATATTTAATGCATTTATTCCAGTTATTTTCTTTCACCAGCAGTGTTAAAATTCTATAACATCTCCAAGCTGCAGACACTTGACAGCCATGTGGTGAAAACAAGTCCTGTTTGTTCATTTCACACCCTGAACTCCACCTCTGCTTCATCATTTTTTTGTCTTTGTGGCGTCTTGCGGCTTCTGAATTTACTTTGTGGACCAGACTTGGGAGACGCTGTCAAGCTTGTTTGTCGAATATTACACTCTGTCATGTTTTCGATAAAGAAACCTTTATTTTGTCTCAAACAAATATTAAGAAAGTGCTCAGTTTCGCCATCTGATAAAAACAAATGCGTGGTGGTAATTTTCTGTAACCGTGGTCAATATTTTTAAGTGGAGGTCCGCAGGTACCGCTTTACTTTGGGGTTTCGCGTGAATCAGCGATTCCACGTCTGGAGATGAACCTGCGCGGGGCGAGCGGTGCCAATCGTGCGCCATAAATAGCACAGTAATAGGATTCTTCAGCTTTTCCAGTGGCTGCTTCCACTATCACACAGACATTTAAGTTCACTAATCCATGACAAATTGTTTCATCTGATCCATGACAAATTGTCTGAAAGCCAGATAGAGACGAGGGGATCGAAAATGTGAAAGAAAATTGTGTTCGGCGTCGAAATGATCACTGGGTTATTGGCCGGTTTAAAAAGGTTGCGTTTATTAGCTCAAAGGGCACGCGGGGAGAGGCCGTGCCAACTGCTTTGCCCCTCCGTACTGAGATTTACTGGCGGGGAAACCAAATGAGGAGCCGGATGGCTTGCTTCAAGCTGGCCTGCCACAGAAACAGCTGGTGAAAAATGTTATAACTAGAAATCCGTGTATCTGATTACATTTGGTGATCTTTATTGGGGTTTCTTTATTAAACCTACAGCCAACATTGCCTTTCTTCCGCTCTCTCTTTGCGTCTGCATTTTGCTAACCTTGTCTGGACATTTGCGGTCCTTTTCTGAGGACAATATCCCCCACAAGGACAGGAAACCCTGGAAAAAAAATAGGCTTTGTAGAGAGGTACCTATGACTCCGAATCTTTTTTAGTCACTCGGCTAAAAATCGTGCTATTTCAAAAGCTGAAAGTGCTAAAGTACTTGTTATTCAAGTCTCACCTTCTGTCGAGGTGGAATTATGAACTATTTCTTGGACTACAGCGACAGCCACAAAGTCCCCGTGCCGAAAGCAAGGCGAGATGTGTGTTTGTGTGTGTGTTGTGTGTGTATGTAAACCAGACAACCCTTTCAAGATAACATTATTAAACATGCATTTGGTCAGAGCTCTCATCTCATTTGAAAAAGGATTCCAATTTCACACCAGCTAGTTTTTCTCTCCCAGTGGTAATAGTTTATTTGTGACTATTAAGGGGCCTTTCTGAATGAAAGGCTCTGCATCATCTCTGCCGCCGTGATGGAGCGTTCCTTATCCAATCGCCGGCTGCCGATTCATCCCCATCCATTCAAGGGAGCAGAAATTAATCGCATTTGGTTTCAGCCATAAATTCCGGTTCTAATTACTGCGAGCAATTAAAACGGCTGTGAAATTAATCAGATTAATAAGCAAAAAACCGAGCAGTTCATTTCATGTCGATAATTCATACGTGTACCAAAAAACAGATCCCCAAAACAAGGCCCTGTGGCAATATGTTAAAGCGTGTAAACCCAAACAGTATAAATTAATGACTCAATTTCATTGCTAAAAGGCAATAGAATTTTTTTAAAAATCCCGAGAGAAGACGGCTCCCCACACGTGCGGGTTTTCCTGAACATATTCTGCGTTTGAGGAGATGCGGGTGAAAGCGTGCTCGAGCACACAGAGGAGTATGACGCACTCATTTATTTGTTGTAATATCGACGGAACGATCCGGCGTGTTCCTCTGACTGCCCAAAGATTCATCGGAGATTCACCCCAATTCCTACTGAGCAGCCATATCCCAGCGTTGGTCCTCCGGGTCGTGAACAGAGCAGTGTAGATAATGAGCTATCCTGTATGCAGTAGCCTGTGGCCATTTGTTTACCAGAAAATGGAAAAAGAAATCCCCATGGGTAGGAGGAGATCCCCATGTTACCTCAAAACCTATTTTTCATACTTACAGAAAATAGGTACAGTAATTACACTTATCCCCAGTTTTTCCATTTCTCAGTACCTGGTTTTTCACTTTTCTGCACCCGATTGTCATGCATCTGGTCTGCACACCCGGATATGGTGCGTTTGACAGAAAGACAGAGTATGAACTGCAGTGCCTTATGGGAACTGTGTACCTACTCCTTCAGTTGCAGTCTGAAGCTCTATGGTTACGCTATGGTCAAAGTCATGCGTTTGTGTTTTCAGCTTCTGTTGCATGCCGCTGTGCTTTAATTGTACAAATTTTAATTTATTTAAATGTGGCAGACACTGCAATGGATCTGCATCACGTCCAGGATTTACTTTGATAGCCGAGTGTCCAGTGATTCCAGGATAGACTCTGGACCACTACCACCCTCATCAGGATAAAGCAGTTTTATTATTATTATTATTATTATTATTATTATTATTATTATTATTATGATAAAAATGACTGAATAAATATTACAAAGATTTTGATTTGTTCAACCCAACCCACACAATGTGACATGCATCAATTATTCCATCCATCCATCCATCCATCCAGCATCATTAACTGCTTAATCTTAGGCAGGGTCATGGTTGTCTGGAGCCCATCCTGAAATCTTAGGGTCCTTGGTCATGAAACCACCTCCCTTATGGGACATCAGTCTATTGCAGGGTTGCTATGAAACCATTATTTGTTTATTTATTTAGGATACAATGCTTTTATCAATTGATAATCATTATATTTTAATGTGTGGCACAACATTTCCCTGGAGACATATGACCTCATTTAGGGTGACCTTAGGATGGGCTCGGAAAGAACTGGATTTTTCCCCAATAAAAACTAATTTCATTAACTGGCTTTTTGCTCAGCTTTCAGCGATTGAACTAGGAGTGGACAACGAGGGATGAATTTAAACTTTTTTTTTTAATCTAGATGCAAGAAAATGGAAAAAACAAAAAATGATGGCAACACGTGAAAGCAGGGGTTAGTTTTAGTGTAAAAACATGGGAGTAGCATATAGGGAGTCAAAGAAGGCAAAAGCTGAAATGTGAAAAACGCCCAAGAGGTTCTTATTAAAAACAGCCAACCTCTCTTCCTCGGCCCATTGCAAATGAATCAGAACCGCACTGGGTGGAGGATTGTAGACGTGTAATCCTTATCACCGTCAATGTAATCTGATGACCCGGTGACTGTTTTCCAAAAAATAATCACTCAGCGCTGGAATTATATTTTCATGGGTGATAATAAAAAAGTGTATGCTTTTAAAGTGTGTGTTCTCTTCATTGTACTGAAGATTAGCCCTTATCTTTATTTGATTCGGGGAATGAGCAGTCGGTAGCGACGGGTGACCCTTCATACTCATCCATTTTCACAACGGTGTTTAATCGCACTTCTGAGTTTTCGGATTTGCGGCAAAGCCAGTTTAATTGGCAACTTGTATCATCGTAATGGCTCCAGCCCCAGCTCCACGGTGCCCAGTCCGCCGGGATCCGACGGAGGTTTATCTTTTCGGACTCCGCATCAACCCAGCCCCTTAAACCTTATAGATCTCTAAATAAATTCCATGTCATTTCAGAGGTTTCACAATCTGTCTCAAGAGATTTATAAGAGCAAGCATTCCTAGTGTTTTCTACGACAGGCCCGGCATTAAAAAGGATGGCTTATCTCAAAGTTAGCTGGAGCCATAAGTCACCGTTGACTAATCACCTTTCGATGACATAAACCAGAGCATCAATAGTGCATAAATCTCTTGCAACATAAAATCATAGCCTGTCCACTTAAATACTTGGGCCGATCCAGCAGACTTGGGCCAGCTGCTCTGTTCCCATATGCAAGCTGTGCTGCTCTTACCAGTTGCTGGTGCATGTCAGCCATCTACAACAAGGCCAAGGTAAAGTTTTTGACAGTGAAGTCATCCTATGGAACTTTTCTAGAAATATTGAATATATGGACTTAGTTTACAGACCAAAGAAGCTAAATGTAGTCCATGTTGAACGCAAACATTAGCCCAAAGGTTTCCAGTTCAAGACACAAAAGGCCACCTTGTCATGCCTTTAGAGAAAGGTAAGTACAGTCATCCCTCAGTTTATGTGCACTCGCACAGTGCATTTTAGGTGGAATTTGATCTGATTTTTAATACAGTTTCTTAATTTATGCTCTGATCTGCCCAATACAGGTAAAAAGATTGGTAAAAAAAATTCGACGTTTGCCTCGTATACTATGTGGTAGCATCTATTTAGCACTGTGCAGCATCTAGTCAATGTGGTAATGTGTAGTGCTCTTCTACATAGATGAAGAAAGTAATGTTCTTTGCTACTCTACATTGGTGAATGCTGTAATATTCAGTGCTACTTTACATGGATGAATATAGTAAGTTATCACCGACCACTAGAATAAAATTTTATGGTTTTTGTTTGCACAAGAAAGCTGCATGTTCGCTTGGTTATTAATAGAAGTGTTTTATTTGTTTCAGCTACCTCATATAAGCTTTTCTCGTTGTTCTAGCAAAATTTGGAAAAATTCTTTTGGGGTTTTTGGGTCGGACTGAAACGCATTATAATTTTTCTGCTAAGACATAATAGAAATTGTTGATTCAATTTATGTTTTTTTTTCAAACGGTGTGGTCTTTTCAGAAAGCAATAAGTAGCGTAATTTTGAGAAATGACTTTACTTGTAATCGGGAAGCAGGTGGTATAGTGATCTGAGCATCTAGCACTGAACTCGAAGGATATGGGTTCAAATTCTACTTCCTGCTGGAATTGCTGTGATTAAGGTCTTTGCCCTGAGTTGATGCAGCAAAAGTGACCCAGCTGTAAAAATGGTTAAATAATTGCAAGCAGCTTAGCTCTAAGTTACCTTGGAGAAAAGTGTCAGGTAAATGTGCACAGCCTGCATTTTTCCAGTAAAGCATCTGGCTGTAGAAACGGGAGAAGATCCCAGGCAGTCATTATAACAGTGAGACATCGACGTCAGTATTAACTTTGAGAGCGACAAAGTGCTCGGCAGAGGTGAAACGTTTCATTTGACGGTGCATAGCGTTGGAATAATGAATCACAGTTATCATCATCACGCAGCCCCGGTACCACACCCCTCCCCTCAAACAGTCCATGCGCACAATGCTGAAATCTTCATCCCAGGCTGTGATGTGTTCTACCTCTGCCTTGAGCTGCCACAAGGAGCCCGAGTCGCTCAGTCCTTATTTTCCTGTGCCCAGACTGGCATGCCTTTCATTACGTTGGTGCGGGGAGGCCTGAATGAGACCCGCGCCACGTCACATTCTGCTCATCTGTCAATGTACTGGATTATTTCTTGAGAGACTAGAATTGGCTTCCCGGAGTTGGAGCGCCATCAATCTTGCCTTGCCGGGATGTGGAGAGGCTGCCTGGCAGAGGCTCATGGGAGAAAGGCGCGCTGCTCTCGAGCAGGTGATGAAGCTGCTGTACAACTGTTACTCAGTCTGAATCGTAGCCCTGAGTAGAAGATTTGTCATCAGGAAAAAAAAGCAAGAGAGAGAGAGATAGAGAGAGAGAGAAAGATCTTTCCATATTTTATATGCATGCGGCATTCTGCCTGCTCCTGTTTTACGAGCCGGTCGATTTTTCAAACTTAGTAAAATGCCGCAATGCTTGAGGTTTTCATCTCCATCCAGCAGTGGCCCAATCCCTGAATGCTCTGCTTCTGCACGCTATCCTCCATCCCACAGGCCACGGGTCCCTCGCAGGCACTGAGTGCCATCTCCCATGAGCACCAGCTGAAGAATCATGTCCAGCCCTGAACACGAAGCCTCTAGTGGGAAGTGACCGAATCGGACAGCATCTGACAAGAAGTTGCCGGAAAGCAGACCAAAACATTTATTTACATTTATTTAGCGAATGTAGCGATTCCTGCAACCATCTGGTCTTGCACACAAATTTTATTACATTCACTTTTTCGTCTGTATTAATAAAAAGAAGAACCTTCTGCATGTTTTGAAGGATGTGGGCAAACGGTATGATGATGGTAATAAATATTAATTTACATGCTTGATACTTTTTTCTCCAAAGCAACTTTTATATATTCACCAATTTTGTACTGCAGTGTAATTTTTCTGGAGTAAGTGTCTCAACCAAAAGTATTACAGCGGGAAGAGCATTCGAAACATCTATAATCACAAGATCATCTCCTTCCATTAAAAAAAATAAATAAATAATAATAATAATAATAATAATAATAATAATAATAATGCATTTCATTCTAAACCATCTAATGTTTCATTGTCTAATTTGTAACTAAAGTAGACTGTGACACCGATAAGTTAAATGAACACACACATAACTGCCTAGTCAGTGTTCTAACCTATGCAACTGTTATTGTGTGTATTTGCTAAAAATATTTATAATTTATATGCAGGTGTGTCTATGATCCATTCGTCATGTATGCATCCATATAAAGTCTGAATCTGGAGTACATGTTACACTCATAAAATTCTTCTAACCAAAATACTTTTTTTCCCCCAGTATTTCAGCTGCAGCAAAACAGCTCTGCTTAGACCTGTTAACACAATTCTCAGGGTGGGAAGGGGTGGGGGGGTGGCTCAAATTGATTTCGGCTTTATCTCCTAGTAATTGCATCACAACAAATGTCGCTCCGCAGAACGATACGCTGCCGCCTTTCTCCTCTTGGAGACATTCAGCTAAACAAGGCAGGAGCAAGAGCATTACTTTCTGCCATCCTCCGTTTTCCTCGCACTCCGTTTCTGCTACAGCAGCTGCACATCTGGGCAGTGACATACAGGAGGCAATGGACTGAGAGGTGCCTTCCGAATACAGATTAGGAATGATATTCTGAATATAAATTGGGACTGATTCCCCCCGAATATAAACTGGGAACGACTCACCCTAAATATAAACCGGGAATGATTCACCCTGAATCCTGGGGGTAAACACTAAATATTGACTGGAAAGGGGGGATTATTAATCTGGATGGGAAAATCCTAAAAATGTACTGGTAAGGGTGCAGTCAGGTATGGACTACAAAAGGTGCATTCACTTTTTCACTGAACCCTTTCTTATCATCCTGCCCATAGGCCTCATGGGCTCTCACTTTCCTTGTGTTCTGTCAAAAAACGGGAACATCAAATATCAAATGTAATGATATCCACTGCAAGATTTCTGTGTGTGTGCATGTGACTGAGTTCGTGCGTGCGTGCGTGTCTGTGTGTTTGCGTGTTCAAGCAAGTCTCGCTAACAAGACGGCTCAGACCACCCGCACATAAACAGCGGAGAGATTTCCCACCCGTAACCTGCCTGACGTTCCATCTGCTGCAGGCGGGATTTTGTTTAGCTGGCCTCCTGCATAATTTAGAAGACACTTACTGTAGGGCATAAACTTTCTTATACGGTTTTGGCACCGGGATGTGGCAAACGTGAAAAAAAAAACCTGGAAGCACACTTTTAAAAATTAATCCAGGCCTTTCTGTTGCTCATCCCACTTCCACTTCCCAAGCCAGGATTAATGAGTTCTCCCCGCCGCCCCAATGACGGCACGGAGCAGCCACAAAGAAACACCCGTTTCCTTTATTCAGACATGAGCAAATCATGTTTTATTTCGAGTTTGACTGTTTCGTAACGATGCCGCGTATAAGAAAGTGTACCGTAATTCCCCTGGCCGTGTCCAGCAACCAGGCAGCTTTTATTGTATTTCAGCATGCAGACTCCTTCATGAAAGCCAGCGAGAGCATTAATGTTTAATAAGCATTAGAACTTTATAATCTAACTTGTGCCCCACTGGAATACTTTGGCATGACCTTGTGTTCAGCTGCTTCAGGAACGGATTTCAGTGTTAAAAGCACATTGTACTTCCTTTATGCGTCGTTGATCAAGCCAAGCCAACAAGCCTTTTTTATAGACTTCTTTTTCTCTCCACCCCAGCTATCGGGGAGCTATACTGTATGTTTACCCTTTTTTTTACCCTGACAAATCAGGACCGTTTCGATCCAATTACACGTCGGGGGTGTAGCCGTACAAGTCTTCGTCAAAGGAGATCGATAAATTCAAGCATGGAACGGTTTTGGCGTTAAGCCCTAGCTTTTCGGAATCATCCACACCACACTTGAGCAAGTCAAAGCCGTGATGCCGATCTTCACCAGGGTAGTGCAGAAACAAGTTCAATCACCTCCTCGCCGTCCCCACACACCTTCGAGAGCTTGAGCTTCATTTACCACCCTGATCATCTACCCAAAGTTGCTGATATGCACATGGCCACCCAAAGCAGCCTGCAGCCATTTCACCTCTGCGCCAGTTTCGGTCTGCGGCCGAGTCTTACGTTAACATTGCACGCCGACAGGTACGAGACAGGTACGAGGTGGGAACTCACCGAGGATCTGGATGGAGCTGCGGCCAGGGCTGGCCAGGTGGTGCTGCTGGATGGTGTCGTACAGAGAGCCTTGGCAGAGCAGTACAGCGCTGGCGCTAATCCACAGATACCAGAACCAGAACATGGTGGGGCACATCTGTGGGGTGAGAAGCAGGGTCAGTATGGGTGCAAATGCCCAGGGAATGCTTCCCACACACACTGCACATTATGACGCACAGAAATGTTGAGGTAGAGTGCATACGATCTGAGTTTGTTTACTGTCACGTGCACAGCCAGATCCATATTAGGAGATACAAGGGACTTAACGGAAGGTGTCTTCATACCCACACGTATAAATGGATGTGCAGTTGCGCCCCGGTGATACGTTCATGCAAGCTACGAGAGTTTGGCTTTCAGAGAACTTTCGTTTAATACCCCTTCCAGTCTTACACTGTGTTTTTGGATTTTGCTGTGATTTTGCGGTGCTGAGCAAGGCTCCTCTGATGCGAGGTCCCCAGCCTTCATTACCCCTTGTTTGCTGTTTTCATCTGCCATAGGCTTGGTCATCATGGGTCCTGCTTGAACTGTCCAAACCAGGCCATCACATTCTGTCAGTTATTCGCATTGTTGCATGGCAGAATTCGGGTTCGGAGGGCAAAAAAATGTTTACCACTGAGTCTAAGTGCAGCTCCATTCCATCCAGCTACATCCAATTTATTGATCATATTGACAGTTGATCTCAACACACCAACACACAAAAGGAAGGAGGGGGTCTGGACACACATCACATGCAAGAAAAAAAGAGTGGTGTTAAAGTTACAGAAATGCATACAGACGTACATGTGCATGTGCATGTGCACACGCGCATGCATGTGCACGCACGCACGCACGCACGCACACACGCACACACACACACACAGAACAATGGTGTATTGGAAAACAGACATTATTCATGGTCCCTAGAAGGGTTTGCTGACTCTAGAGCCTGATAAACTCAGAAGGAGCCACATGGAAAGAACAAAGAGCTGGAGATACATCCACGCATCCTTGGAGTCAGAAGGTCCACATGCCCAGAACAAAGAGATGCATCAACAAGATGTACGCACACAAAATAAAGGGAGAGGGATCTACACGTTCCACCCACAAGAAGATCAGCCGGGAACAGCAGCTGAAAGAGAGCAAACGGAACGCACCCACAAACAGATGGACAAAATCCTGGACATACGTGTTTCCAAACCCAACGGTGTGGCTGCGATCGAACTGGGAGGAACCAGCAGGGATCTCAGAGGAGGCCTGGAAACTGTCTGCACAACTAAAACCATACGAAACTCATAACCTGACAGCAGATTTGTTTCTGTACAAGCAAAACGTTTCTGGGCATTTGGTGTTTTCGCACAACAGGATTCCCTCACAGTTCAGAGCACGTCAAACTCCTAACTTGGCCACATCCTTATTATTTTGAAAATACAAAAACCTTTCATTAATGTTGGCATGGCTTAAAGTGAAGTAAATGGGGAGAATATATTCTGCACACCTTACAGTGCAAATAAGAACTCTTTGGTTTATGTAGCCTGGTATAGAGGGAGACTCAAAAAGAAACAAACACTGTCATAAATGTATTACTCGGTAACTCAGGATCATCTGAACACGGGGTATAATTAACGTTTGCAAGATTAAGGCAAAACTATGAGTTACTGTACACATGGGTTTAGGCCACACGCTTACATGATACTTAGTCGCTGAGTAATAAATTCGGGGAAGCGTTCAGCTCAGTTTCAGTCACCCTGCATTTGTCCCTTTCACTTTATCACACATGCATACATTGAAAGTTTTTAGCCAATAAGTGGCTGCAGAAAGTCTCAATTTGCAAATATTGTGCTTATGCTAATGCTAACATGTCCATATGTTGCGTATTTTTTGTATTTATTCATACTATTTTGAACTCGGATTTGGAAAGTGGGTGGTGGATGCGGTACGAGTAGCCAACGACTTGTTTCCCCACTGTGCGCGCTGGTAGGTTGTGCTCTTTGGGTTCATTTTTCTTCCATATAGTTTGCTTTTTAATAATTTATGCAATAAGTGGCAGCAGAAAAGCACAACAAATTCGGTGTTTATGTGCAAATACGCGCTCCGCCGCAGCATGGACGCCACTCTGTGTTTCTCAGAGGGAGGACTTCTGGGGGTCAGCGTGGGTTTAAGAAGCTTTATTTTAATGGCGTCTGAGGAGAGTTTCGTGCCGGCCTCCACATCTCAGCTTGGCTCGCAGTTGGCCAGGCGGGCGAGGGTGAAATCGACCCGCAGCTTGAAGCATCATTGTTAAGTCGGACACCTTTGTAATCAAGCTGTCAGGCAGCCTGATGATGACGGCTGAGGGCCGCCCTGCGCTGGGAGGCTGCGAGCCTTCCTGCCCAAATGGGGCGCCGCTCTCTTGTTAGAGATGTGTCACTTTTTCCTGCTGGGCTTTGACGCATCACGTGGCGCTCAATTGAGATCCTCGCAACCATCCTCCTCCTCCTCCTCTGACAACAACCATCTTCTCCTCGGGTTTCCAAAGAAGCAAACCCAAGAGGAGGACCTGGTCCTGGGCCGGGAGGACCTTTATGGAGTGGACCTTTTTAATAAGAAAAGCTTTGGTGTTTTCTTCTTCTCTAAGTCTTTAAACCCAGGAGTATGTGGAATTTTAGAGGAACTGATGAAGAGAGGCTGCCTTCTCGCGATGCGTTCTGCTGTCCAAAGTAGCTGCTGAACCAGTTGTGTTCATTTTAATGGGATTTGGTGATATTTAAGCACATCAGATTTGGGGCTCAGGAAGGCATGCAGATATTTACCAGCGAAACTAATAATTTACTACTTGAGGAGACATATATTTATAAAATAACAGATAATATCCTGCAACCCTGTGCCCTTAAGCATATAAATGTTAAACAAGTGTGTCTGTTCGGTTGCTTTGTGGAATTACACTGGATGGTTCATTTCCGTGAGAAAACTTTCTTTCGAGATTTCAACCCCTTAAAGAGAAACCGAGTCCGCCATTTAAACATTTATTTTCCCCCCGGAGTGCACGCACGAATCGAGCGCCCCTTTGTTTCAACTGAATTAAACTTGCATGCGTCCGCCGCGGCGCCGGAGCAGTGCGCGTTGTGCGCACATTTGCGGTCCTTTTGGCTGCCTTACCTTCCTAAAGCGGGGGCTTCGGCAGGTAAAAAGTGACACCGCAAATTTTTACAGTCACAAAATGTTGCATTTCTCAACCAACCCACTTATTTAGGCATGCATTTTATTTCCATTTATTCACCAAAATCATGCACAGCGGCTGTGCATGTCACCAAGTGCTGAAATAGCAATTGGCACAATAATAATAATAATAATAATAATAATAATAATAATAATAATAATAATAATAATAATAATAATAATAATAATAATAATAATAGTGGCAAACAAGACGAACTTCTAGTCTACTCATGGGTTACTTGTCTTGTTTTAAAAGACCTTAAAATAAATCAGAGTCTCCACGTACCCTCAGTTGACATTGAGGCTCCGGCTGAATATCTGCCACGTAAAATTAAGCATATAATTATTAACAGCTCATTGTAATCCCCTTTCCGGCACTAAATCCCCTCTAAGCCGCAGTTTTGTGGAAATGTGAACTATTCCCTGGGGAAGGTTTTTCTCCCTCATTGGCAGAACGCCTTTAACTTGGAAAAAGAGAGCGAGAAAAAGTTTTTTTTCCTGTCTTCACACGAGAATGGAAAAGAAAGAGATGTTCTTGCTCAGCTGTGGGCAGTGTCTGTGTGCGTGTGTGTGCGTGAGAGAGGGTGGGGGGGCGTGTTTGCGATTGACGCTGCACCAAGTCAGCAGTAAAAGCAGCGACTTAAAGCAAGGAAATGTGGACAACTGTCACGGATTTTAATGTTGAGGAAGACCGCACAAATCCGGGAGTTTATTTTTCCCTCCGACAAGCGCACCTGCGGACGGCGATCGGGTTCATCGATCATTCTGTACTCACCCATACACACGTTTTGCTCTCTTGCCCCCAGTTCTGAGGTCCCACTTGCGCCCCCCCCCCCCCCCACAACACACACACACACATACACACGTCGGCCATGTGTCTCCCTGAGCGCCTCCGCGCATCGCAGGATGCCCCCCACCCCACCGTTCCCCAATTGTCCTCCTTTGCTATTTCCCCGCTGATAAATTCCCACTTCGCGTGACCCCTCACCCTCCCCGTGTTTAAAACACGCCCGACCCGACGCTGGCACGCAACTCAGGAGGAAGAGTTCAGAGCGCCGTCTCCATGCTAACTCCCAGCGTCCCTGCGTCAAGCCAACTTTTCGCCACGTTGCCGTAGTAATGCTGCATTTTTACGCGCCGCATCGCTTAAATTCCTTCCAAGCAGGGAATTCATGGAAAACGTAGAAAAGCGAGCAAATTCGTGCGCTTAGAGCTGGCGTCCACAATGCATTCTGCCTAGGAGATGAGCGGCAGGGAGGACAGCGCACGACACAGCGGAGCGGTTTGCGCCTCCCACTTATTGGCTTGCAATTAATTCAACTTTGATCAAATAACCCCCCCCCCCCGTGAGTTCGCTGTCCTGATTTCCCCGAGGAGGCGATCCCCACCGAAAAGACGACTGTGGGCGACTCTGCTGTCGCCGGTGTCACCTGCGGGCGCCGCTTACCTGCGTGGTCCGGCCAGAAGGTGAGGAGCCCCGGCGATGTTCATCCAACAGAGTCCAGGCGCGCTCCCAAATCCATGCGTCCGCGGCAGGTGAAGGGAACTCCGGTGTGCACCCGCCCCCACCACCTCCACGACCACGACCACGACCACCCCACAGCGTCCCCCTGCCCCCCCACCCCCCCGCTTACAGCGCCACTGTAACGCACGGCGCGCGCTGCCTGTGCCGCCGGCGCGCGAGCTGCCCACCCGAACTTTCGGAGGAGCGCGAGGAGCCGCTGGGGGTGGCGGCGGCGGCGGCGGCGGTGGGAGGGGCCGGGCGGGTTTTGAAGGCGCGAACACCTTCCGTGGGGTCACCTCTAAAGCGTCACCCGCGTCGCGATCGTCGCCGTCAGCATCGTCCTCTCCAGGCGGCGGCGGCGGCGGCGGCGGAACCCGCGAGCATCCCGTGCGACGGCGGCGGCGCGAGCTCCGGTGTGCGCTGACTGGGGGGGGGGGGTGAAAAAAGGAGAAGGAGGAAGACGGGAGGAAGGAGGCGTGAAGCAACGAAGGAGGCGCCGCTGCCGGGGAGCGAAAGGCGGTGAGACGGAGCGTGGATTTTAACCCCTCCGCGTCGCGCGCGCAAGTGATGCTCGGTGCGAGGACGGAGAGTAAAGACCGCCGGAGCGCTGCGGGGGGTGCCGCCCCCTACACCCCCCTCCCCCCCCCCCCGCCTCCATCCTCCCTCCCAGAGACGACGGAGACATCATGTTTTTCCTCAAAACAAGCATTCGGGACACAGATTATTACTATTAACCTCAATGTAAGGGAACCTTGTTCCACAGCAACTTACCATGTTAGTCGGTAAACTTTCACAGTGATTAATCCGTTTAAGCGGCAGTGTTCTTACTGGAGTAATTTGGCATTTGCAGCTTAACTCAAGCAGGAGTTTGAACCAGCAGCCTTCAGATCACAAGGTGATGACCCTGACAAGCAGCGCTGCTGTCTCTGGAGGACATGGGTTTGAATCCCACCTCTTAGTACTTTTGCTAAAAGCACTTGACCGGCCTGAATTGCTCCAGTGATAGTTAGTCACCTAGATTATTAGGGGTTAGAGTTAGGTGGTAGAGTTAGGAGGTTTAGTGCTGGTTAGTTTTCGACTTGGGTGATTGAGGAATAGGGTTAGTACCGCTTAGGGTTAGGTGATAGTTAATAAATGTTTCATACCCTATGCACATCTCTAATGTCCTTGCAGCTGGCAATGCTTTGCTCCATTTCCTATGGCCTGAACATTTCTCTATGACCACCTGCACTGAGGTGTGCTGTGTTAATGGTGTGAAGCCTGTGAAGGTGGACAGGAGGAAGAGGAGATGCTGCACATTTCTATCTAGGATCTACGCTGAGTCCGGTTAGACTCTGAAGGTAATGATTATGAGATCTTCGGAGAGGAAAAGGCTGTCTGGACTAGAACAAAGGCCATGGGGCTCCATGGGTCCTTTGCCTTTCGGTGAAACCGGCCGTCGAGTCCCTTTGTTCAGCAAGTCAGAAAGAAGAAAGAACAGTTCAATCCCAGTTACAAAAGGTGGGAACGGCGGCGAGAATTCTCTTCCGGACGACCACATCTCATTTCTTATGGTTGCATCTCACCTTTGCCATTCTTACCGTGCTTCGCCCGAGCCTCTTTCTGCAGGGTTGGGAAAATAAAAACAGGCTGCTCCTCGGTCGACTTCGGATCGACCGGCTGGCTCACGACAGGATTACTGCATTTTACCCCTCGATCCCTGAAAAGCAGCACAGCTCAGCCACTGAAACCTGAGCCAGCGCAAATAAAATGGGAGCTATTCCCCCAAAAGCCACCTGTGTGCTTTCATCGCAGCCAGTGGGTGGCACAGTGGTAAAACCGCCTTTAAACCTTCTTAAACCCACATTTGAATCCCACCTACTAGTACCCCTGATAAAGATCCTTGGCCAGAACTGAAGCAGTAAAATTTACCCAGCTGGTAAATCATTGCAAACTTCTTGTGAGAAAAGTGTTAGCTTAAATGAATATAAATGGCAGAAATGCCCATCAAACTGGAACCAACCTGAAAGCAGCTGTGCGTAAAAGATGCTGTCAGCCTTGAGGAGGCTTATTTTATACAAACCATTTATAGACATTTTTATGTACAGATAGATGAAAAATTAACACCTGCTATCAAAGTAAAGAGGCGCGCCAGCTCTGAAGTAAATAACGTCGTCTGGTATTTTCCTGCCGTCGATCTCAGGTGGGTTATGCTTGCGTCGGAGAGAAACGAACATTGCTGGGCCGCCAAGCGAAGGCACGCGGCGACTACTGAACGCCAGTCCGTTATAAACGATGAAACTATCACATGACACAGCCGACGGGGTGCGGAAGGGTCCGGAAGACCTCATGCAATGGTCTGTATTTATACTCCCACCTTTATGCTTATTTCAAATCCCACCTCCTGCTGTGACACCCTTGATCAAGGTGCATAAAAATAGAAAATCAGGGAAAAGCTGTTTATTTGATGCCGTAACCTCAGAGGGACAAAAGGACCAATAACGTGGCAGCGTGAACAGTTACAAGTGAATTAAATATCAGTTAAAAGGGTCCATCTGCAGAAAAGTGTCAGCTAAATAAAAAATATTGCACTTTGTTGTCTGCGGCCAAAGTTTAATGCTCAGTTTACGCTGGTTTGTGTTTGTGGCAGCAGTATGAGTTGTTATTTCGGTACACTTGTGGACGTTGAAAGATGGCCCAAGTGACTGCTGACGATTTATGACTCTGTGTGATGCGATAGAGTGACAAATGGAGGAAGCGAGTTCCCGTTTTCTTAGTCAGAGAGGAGGTCTGAGCCCCGGTTTCAGCACCAGGCCTGGAGAAATGGAAATAAAACAAGTGGAGGCCTGAATTTGCGTGGCACGCTTATCTCTCGCAAACTGCTTTGTGCCACTAGCGTGTTGGAGGCTGGATTAAGTTGGTGCTCCTGCTCCTGCCATCTGGCCTCTTTCCTACCCTGGCAAAACAGCAGAACTCACTGCAGCAGAGAGGAGGGAAGTAACTGCGGGTCTCAAACCTTCCCTGGATCGATGCGTCACTGCAGCCACTTTTTGCCATCGCTGTGCCATCACAGGCTTCACATTTTACGTTTTCCTTTGCTACACTTGACTTACAGTGTTGAAGCTTAGAGAGATCCCAGACATAAGACACGGCAATCGACGTGTGTTTGGCAACAATGACGTCAATAAATAAAGCTAATTTTAAAGCTAAAGTGGAACCTGTGACTAAATCATAGGCTGTAATAATGTGAAGTGGTGGTTTGAAAGATCCATCAGTTGCTCTTAACTTCATGCTGCCAGGGACATGGTGGTGCAGAGTCTGTTCCAGAATTACTGAGCTACAACATTGCACCCTGACTGGAATGCCCAGCCGCTGGAAGGAGGCCACACACAATTACTAAGTAACCTGAAACACATCTTTGGACTGTGGGAGAAAATTGGAACATCTGATGGAAATCCAAATAGACACAGGGAGAAGATGCAGAGCCCGCACACACTGAGCTGCACTGGAACCCACAGTTCAGTTGGTCATGGTGCTGGGATGTGGCCTCTTGTGTTCATGTGGGTTTCCTCCCACAGTCCAAAGACATGTTTATCAAGTTAATCAGCCACAAAAAGCTGGACTGTGTGTGTGTGTGTGCGCGCATGCGTGTGTGTTTTTACTTATATTATCAGTTACAGGTTTGTTCTGTGTTACTAAACATTCTGTATGACACAGTTCACAGCAAATCTGAATATTACTTTGCCAATGAGCCAATGTGAACTTCCCTGCAGGGATTAATAAAATTCTATCCGGCCCAATCCTGCCCCAATAAACCCAACAAGTAAAAGTAAAATGGCACAATTTACATAAGTGGGTAATATACTAACAAACTTAACAAAGAATATGGCACAATACAATGCAATATAAAATAAAACACATGACAGGAAAATAAGAGAAAATAATCAAAAGTAACAACAGTACAGAGGGAGGCCAGTCCATTGCAGTCAAAGAAAATATAACCAGAATCTATGAATATAAATAAGAATTAAATATAAATTAGACTCACAACAGAAAGGAAAATTATTATGTATAACAACAATTGCTTTTTATAATTATAATAATAATAATAATAATAATAATAATAATAATAATAATAATAATAATAGTTGCACAAATAGGAGCTGCCCAAATTCTGTATAAAATTCTTGGCTGAGCTTCCTTGCTCTTTTCTTGACATCTGAAGTAACAAAGAACCTCTTCAAAATGTCTGACAATAATAATATTTATTATTATTATTATTATTATTATTATTATTATTATTATTATTATTGTTGTTGTTGTTGTTGTTGTTGTTGTTGTTGTTGTTATTTTTATCATTATTATTGTTGTTGTTGTTGTTGTTGTTGGTGGTGGTGGTACATGAACAAATTATTGTTTATTAAGTACAACAATAATCATCATCAGCACCATCCTCATAAGAACAGAAACAAAATAAAGCGATAAATTCCAAGAATTCAAAGGTGGAAGCTGTAACCACTACGCCACCTTCTGGCCTCAAAGTATGTGGACAACAAGGACCAGGAATGCTCAACCTTGACAGGGCAGGGAGATGGTCAAACAGTCACACAGGAGCCCAGAGGATAGGATTAGACAACACCCCATCCCTCCCTGTGGCTGTAGACCTGCCAGTGGCACCCTGATGGACACCAGCTTAGATGGTGACAGGCAGCTTGGTGGGGTCCACAGATTAATGGAGAGGTCTGGGTGTGACAGTCCAGTGTCTTCATCGGCCCACAGCCAGTGATTGATGGCAAAGTGAATGTAAAATGGACTGTTTTATAAAGTAAGGGGTCCTCCCTAGGTGCTCGTCACTCAGCCAGAGCCCATGTGCTAAGGTATTCCCACTAAATCCAGGTTAGACAGAGAGAGAGCGAGAGAGAGCGAGAGAGAGACCCCTGACCCTTCACATATGCACAATCCCTGTTGATCTCCCCAAGGCCCCGAGAGGAAATGAACCCTTACTTGTTTTTCGATATATTGCTCATCGACTTGCACAGTTTGGGATGTAGATGCTCTGCGCCCACTGTTGTTTTTTTTGCTTTAATTGAATTATTTACGATCAATCGTGGACCTTGGCTATTTGTCATCTGTAATAGCGGTTCATTACGGCAGCACTGACTGGCGCAGCAGCGAAAAGTGGCCGAAAAGGAAGAAACATTGAAAACAAAGCAAACCAACAGCCCCCTTTCATTCTGTCCAAGGTTACAGACAGCCCAGGTGTCACCCGAACAACAAACAAACTTTAAGACAAATCCAACTTTTTTTGCACCAAAAATTTGCATAAGGAGCTGTTAATACTGTATTGAGAGAAAAGACAAAACGATCTCCTTGGTGACAGCAGAAAAGGTGAGCAGAATAAAATGGAGAAAAAAAATCAATTGTGAATATAGTGTGAAATAAACGATAAGCGACATAAAAAATGAGAATGAAAAAGTGTTGATTAATAATTTTGAACATCTAGTTCTTAAGCCTGGATTTAAAAGGTGCCCAGAGTAGTTCTAATGCTCTGGTCTTAGTTTCCATTAGATTTTATCTGCGCTGAAAAGAAAAATCCAAAATGTTTTGTGATGAAAATGAACGAACAGTAGCTCAGAAACACATAATCGATTTTTCTCTTTTAAATGAAAGTAGAGTGCTTTTTATGAGAATTTGCTTTAAAAACAGGCCTTCGGATATAAGCCACTCCGCTTATTTGAGTCAAGTCTTACTGTATGCTGCTGCTTCCGGAAAAACCACTCAGCTGTATCCACGACCAGACAGTTGCAGGTTTAAACTGTTATCATGACTGTTGTCTGAAGGATTTTTCACTGCTAAATAAAGGGCAGACTTTGTCGTTTATTATAAAATTCCTAATTGAAAGCAGTAAAAACATAAGAAACTGGGAAGGAAGCATAGGGGCCATTTTGAGCTGTGCCGTATTCACCCATCCTTCTGTGGTAAAAAACAAGATACATTAATATGCTGCATGTAAAAAAAGTTCTGTATTTAAATCATAACACCTGGTATGCAAATGAACTGTATTTTGACTGCCTTATTAAAAGAAATTAAATTTGGGGGTGGGGTTAATGTCACCCGACTGACTCCTCTGGAGTGTGGAGGCCATGGAAGGCCAGAACCAGCCGCGTTCATCAAACGCCTGTCCTTATGCCAGCAGAGTTTGCCTTTCAGATTAATTTTCTCCCCAGATAACGTTGCTGTCCCCAAACAAAGCGACAGGATGCTAAGATAGATGCTGAAATGAAGTGAACACCGACACACAAAGTACAAAATGGGAGAAGAAGGTATTTTCATGGTGTAATGCGCCGGTGATGCATCAAATCCAAGGCCTGCTGAGACTCCCTCTGTCCTCATCCCATTGAAATTAAATGATTAAATTTAAATTGTTGGCCAAAAGATGAGCTTTGCTGAGAACAACTGCAGAACTGACGCATTCGTGGGAATAAAAGCTGAGGGCCTCGCACCATCATCAATGCAGTAGGAGTGTTGTGGTTGCGCACAGATAGCGCTGAGGGCCAGCGGGTCGGCGCCTCTGGTGCCTGGTGCCGGCGCCAGACTGTACCTTTGAGTCCGGTGGCAGCGCTCAGCCCTCTCCTGGACACAACGTCTGCCTACATTCCCATAGGCTGCTTCTCACCAGGCTTCGTAGCAAAGAAAGACAAAGTGTAAAAATTCTCTTTTTGACCATTTTATCATTATTCTGCAGAAAAAATAATCCCTGTAATGTAAGGAACTAAAGAGATGATGATGATGATGATGATGATGATGATGATGATGATGATGATGATGATGATGACCATAAACATGGGAGGTCCCTCCATTTTCCTCCTGTCATGGACAACAACAACAACAACAACAACAACAACAACAACAACAACAACAACAACAACAACAATAATAATAATAATAATAAATATTATAATTGTCAGACATTTTGAAGAAGTTCTTTGTTATTTCAGATGCGAAGAAAAGAGCAAGGAAGCTCATTCAAGAATTTTATACAGAATTTGGGCAGTTCCTATTTCTGCAACTATTATTATTATTATTATTATTATTATTATTATTATTATTATTATTATTATTATTAATAAAAAAAGCAATCATTGTTATATATAATAATTTTCCTTTCTGTCTATGTGTGATATCATTTTCGTGTGGGTGGTCTGGATAAATAAACCTATTTTTTAAATCTTTTTTATAACCAAGTGAGGTGTTTTTTGCTTAAATGTGTAGTGTAAATGATTATCTTCATTGCCTTTTATTATCTTTATCTTTACTTATCCAATAATCTTTCAGAATGATCTCATATTTATTCATGGGGAGCCCAGGCACACATGTGAGAGCCCTGTAAGCGGCAGGGTGTCCAGAGTCGTGTAGCAAAGGGAGGACAGAACAAGGCCAGACGGAGGCCCGAGAGCCATGGCATCGCCGGCCAAGCAGGGGGAAAAGGGACGAAACAGAGTTCCACGTCACCCGGCCGGACCCCCTGCTCTATCACCAGGATGCAGAGCGCGCCTGCAGTTACGGATATGCGCTGTGTTGCCGGCACGCAGGCGCATTGGGATCACTCGTGGACCCAGGTGCAGTACACACAAGCCAACGGGTGCGGGGCGGCCCTGTGGCAATTCGGAGCAGCTGAGGTAAATGTGGCGAGCAGAAGCCTGTTCTTCTGTATCTCGGCCCGAGAGAAGCTGCTCAGATGTCTGCAGCAATTGAGGAGGAACTTTCCATTGCACTAACACAGAACCTGGTCTCTGCTTGAAGGCCATCACTCATGCTGGGGCCCACAGTTTCTCTCTTGAACGAGGGGACCAAATTCAAGTCCATTCACTTGATCGGAAAAATGAATTTATTTCCCATGTCGGTGCAGGCTTGCTTGTCTAAAGCTTTTAAACACTGATATAAAAAGGTTAAGCTGAACCAGAGAGCAGTTCATTTGAGTTAAATTTGCCTGATACAATTTATTAGGCTAAAAATATTCCCAGCTGACGTTTAGGCCAAAGCAGCACAGCGCCCGAGCGGTTAGTGCCACCGTGACCTGATCGTGACCAGGAGCACTGAGCGCGACCGTGTACAACCCAAGTCAGATAATTTAATGGTGAGGACTTAGCAGGAAAACGACTCAATAATCCACACAAGTGAGAAATAACCGCTCTCTCAGCCGGGGGTCATTACAAGCCGAGATCTGTCCGGAGCGTCAAGGGCGACGGTCACATGTCGGTGTTCATCTTGCCAATTTCCCCCAGACCCGACCTCAAACGCAGAGCAGACACAGGGTCAGGTTTCCACACGGTCAGAGCAGCCAGGTTATGAATGGTTCGCTTGAAAGAAAGTACCTGGAAATCTTAGAAAGATGTCATGTTTGCGCTGTAAATCTATCGTTTGCAGCAAACCTAATGCAGCCCATTTGGCCGCCTAAAAGACTAGAATTACGCGCGGTGGCCCTTCCCCTCGCTCTCTAATGCACATTTAATGGTCCAACCATGGATTTTAAAGGGAAAAGGAGCGGAGATAAACATTTCATCTCATTAGATTGTTTAATGAGAGAAAGAATAATAAACATAAATAATGTGCATGACCTTTTGTGACGTCTTTTTGTGGCGAACGCCATTCCGCTTTTTTGCCACGTTCAGGACACCGAAGTGGGACTGGGGGCTGGGGGGAGTGTAGCAGCAGCTCAGAATGGTGTTCACATGCACCATGTACCGTGGTAGGAACTTGGTCACACACACACACACACACACACACACACACCACAGTTCACTCGAACGGAGGCCTTGTGTGGGGCTACACCTGGTGGACCTCCCACAAACAGTTGCTTGTAATGGCACCGCTGAGATGCAGCAAAAGGCACCTTGTTGGACACGACAGGAGGGAAATGGAGGGACTTCCCCCCGGTTTATGGTGATGTTTCACAGTTTCCCTTGGGGTTGCTGGTTAGCTTGGATGTTGGTTTCAGAGTCATTTTTGGTGAAAGGCCTCTTTCCTATTTCTGGCATTATCCTTTGCCTTAAGTGGAAGTTCATTTCCTTCGAACCTATTGCTGTCCTGCACCTCAGTGCCACTATGGCCCAGTAAACACAGTAAACTGTCTAGCTGAGAGTTTATAAGCGGAAACCTTGCAGTCTTCAGCCACGTGGCAGTGGGTCTGCTGGAAGCCTATTCATTCCAAACAGTTAAGGTGACACACACACACACGAACACACACACACACACTCATATTTTCCATCCATCATGTGTAACATCTGCAGTGCTTTAACTGTCACTTGACTCACTCATATAACCACTATTTACTTGTAGGTCTTGCAATAAACCCCGGGTATAGATATAGTTATAGTTATAGTGTAGTTATAAAGACAAACCCTGAAGGAAGCAGACGTGATGCACTCTAACCCCGATCTCGACACCAAAAGACCCTCCTCTCAACCCGGAGTCCCACCATCTTCCTGCGGAGTCTGTGGTTTGTTGTTAAAGAAGCACAACATATAAATCCCATGCAGCATTCATCTTCGAAATGGGCGACCAAGGCACTGGGGGTTTGGGACGAACTGCTGCGGACGAGATGAATGCTTTACGCCATGCCCACATCCAGCTCTCTGTTCCTCTTCACTTCCCTTGTGAGTGGGAAGGTGGAGCAGGGAGGAACCGTTGTTCGGTCCGATGGTGTTGCTTCTCACTCCCAAGGAGTCAATTAGTTCGGGTTTGCGCAAATGAGCAAAACAAGCGACTTATCGCTTGCGATCCTCCTGCAAGCCCCATCTCCTGGCGCCTCCATTATGAGGCCAGCATTTAAGTGACTCCGCAACCATAAGGGGCTGAACACTGAGTGCTATGGGCTGCTTTCGGATCTAAAGGGCCATAAAAAAAAGGCACCGGTATGGCTAGGAGGCTCTTCAGACTGCACCACATTCGGAGCATAGCTGTAGCCATTATGGACTCAAGCAGGAGCTTTACAAGCATTTTGATCAATCGCATTCTCCCGCATCTCTCTGTGTGTCACTCGATTCAAGTGGACCCGGGAAGCGTGCGTCGACAGCCCTCCAAAGGCCGGCTGCTCCTCCTAAAGCTCAGCTCTCACCGTTGCCGCTTTGGACAGGCGTTTCACGCTGGGGTTGCACGAGGTCTCCATGCCTGCGCGGAGCAGCGTGGTCAGGCCGCAATGCTTTATTATTTTTCATCACCGCTTCCACCGATGCGCAAACTCAAATTAGAGGCATCGGAGCAAAGCAGAATCGCATCTGCATCGCCCGTAAAACTGCTTGCGTTATTTTAGCCTTCTTGTCTCTTTACCGCGTGCCCGTGGCAGAAAGGATTTCTCGCTTTGCAAGAAAAGCTTCGCATTTTAGGGCGGCAGGTGACGCGGCGGTCAGGGAAAGAAGTTGTGCCTTTGAGGAAGGGACCTCATTTTGGCTTCACCCGGGTGCGAAAAACCAGGAGGAGCGTGAACCTGACTCTGGTCAAACGGATGATAAACGCATGCAGAACGGCAGCCCTTACGTAACCATAACGTCCGCGCAGAGACAGCTTTACAGGCCGGATTTTAATGTTGTTTTAGTTATGAGGTGTTGCGCTATCTTGGGCGCCGCATTAATGATGAACCGCCGCGCGTCGCATGGACAGAAAGATTAATTACGGTCGAGATGCTCGATTCCAACAGCATCCCAAAATACCGCTTGCACCGGCGCCCGCTGTTGTTCTGCTTGTTTCTGCCACCGTAAATGAGCTACAGTTTAATGCGCGTCAAATCGGTTCGATTTCAATACAGTTGTCAGCATTCGTACCTTTCTGTTACTGTCTATCAGAAACACTGAGCGGACACGGCCTTCGCAAAATTCCAGGCCTATTCAGGTGTGATCTGCCGGGCTGACAATGTAAAGCGGGAGAATAAAGGGCTTATTTGTCTGAAAATGGAAGATATGTGCAGAATGCTGGGAGTTGGAGGTATCTAGCAGGATGGCGAGGGGACAGGGTTTTTATCAGCGCGTCACGGGGGCACAATGGCACCGGATTGAGAATGACGTCCCGCGGATGTTTCATTGTGAAGCTCCCCGGTAATATTCCTGCCGAGCGCCGCGTGATATTCTTTTCAAAGTGCTCTCCGTCTTTGTCAAGCGGATTTCTTTTTTTACCGCTGAAACTGGTGCTGCAGTGATACGGACATGACACCCGCCTCGCTTCGCGCCCAGAAATGGATTGCGTTCGATTCTGTTTTCGAGAAATACTCTGTGATACTGCACACTTAAACAGAGGGTGTGACAAGAGCAGCGCAGCACGGCCTGTTTTTGGACAATAATGGCCTCTGTAATCGAACAGGTGAATTATTTCAATTTCTTTACGCTGTGTTTGGTGCCATTGATCCGGGCTGGAATGGGACCGTTTGTTTATAAATTTATTCATTTTAAAGTGCTTATTTCCAGCAACAGATCTGCAAATGCAGATGTTTGCTTCTGTTTACTTCTTTACTTCTTACAGCAATGTTATTCCACGGAGGACACAAGGCGCTCCGACAGTGTGGACCAGGGAGAAGAATCCAGAATGCAGACAAGAAGCATCAGAAAATTCACTAAGAGCCACAGGTGGCTGTAAGACGTCTGCTTTGTGTTCTCTCAGTCTTATGGCATTTGAAAAAAGCGCTCATTTTGCAATTCCTTTTCTTCTCGGTACGACAACATGTATGGAATCATCTTTGAGGGAACGAATTCTTCGAATTTCAGTTCCAGAAGCAGTGTTTCGTAACAAGAGGAAAAGGATGAAAAAGGAAGCACTCAAACCGGCTCTTCTCTAAATCATTCTCTCCCATCAGTCAATAAATTCAGTCAGAATTTTTTCAGTTTTTTGTGTAAAAAGAAAACAAATTCTGCAGGAAATTCCGGCAAAACTGTGCATTTACAGGTATTCCTCTGTTACGGTTAATTTCCCTCCTGGCACCTGGTGGCCTTCACAGCTGCTGAATGGGGGTTTACGGCACAGAGCTTACAGCCTATTTTTACATTTACAGTAAGTAATGCAATTGAAGCAATTCATGACCAATATGTGTCTCTAGGGCACAACAGCAGGACTCCCTTGGGACTCACATACACATCCACATTTGGCAAGATAAAGCGTCTTTGAAGGAACGCAGTTTGCACAGACAGAGTTCATCTGGACACTTAATTTTCCTAAACACACTCAAACGGATCTTAAACCGAAAGCTGGGGATGCACCAAGTTCCTGTGAAAGTTTTAAAAAAGAAACACCACGAAAGTAAAGACTGTTGCTTGTACACATTGCCATCTTTCCCATTACTCCCTAAAGCAGCTTCCAAGGCAAGGTTTCCACATTACTTATTCCTTACTGCCGCTTGGTAATTTCTTTGCATTGGGTTCTATATATGGGATTCAAACCTAAGGCCTTCTGTGTGAAGAGAGTAGTGCTAACTGAGTGCGTTAACGGTTCGGTGCTACGGGGAAAGGTGCTCATCTCAGGATACCTTTCTGCAAAGTGGGCACACCAGCTGAAACTGCACTGAATGAGGTCATTGTAAAGTTTTGCATCATTTGACAGGTGAAAATGCAAATACAGTGGAAAACTAATTATTTCTGCAACAGTATTGTACAAATACACAGAAATATGTAGGGAGATACTTGAAATGCTTAAAACGAGTAAAATGGGAGTTCTCCTCAGCTGGTTTGCATCCTCGTGTGTTTTTATTATAGTAACTCCAATAAGTGTGTGTCCATGGTGAACTCCTCCTGCTAGCCCATCACAGTCCCCGTGAGCGCCGTTCCGACCCCCAAACACACAACTAACATTGAATTGTCAGAAAATGCTGAGATTAAAGGAAAACATGCAGCGCACTTGTGAAAAGGGTGAATGAAAGGTGCCAGAAGATTCCGGGTGAACAAGGGCATGCCTGTGAGATTGCGTGGCCACAAGTTGTGTGCAGCGGCACTGTGTGCAGGTAGGCCAGTGCTTGAGAAAACTTACGACACATGAGGAGAGAGAGGAATATGAGAGTATCGGCGATGAACAAAGGAGATGTGCAGTGCTGAGAGCATCAAAAATGTACACGGTAGCAAAACAAACAGGCCAGTGTCAACTGAGATGTTACTATAGTGTTGTGGTGGTACTACACCTGGTCACCCCCAAAACCTTGCACACACTGCCGTTCCACACCTTCCCCCGTGGTATTGTGCAGCCAAGGTGTTTATTAACTTTCCATCCTGAAGATATTCCATATCCCGCTGCTCCGCTGGCCTGCTGATTCCCAGCCTCAGTAATGGAGCACCTAAGCGCTAAGCGTGGTTGACGGCCGTATCAGTTATCTGCCAGAACGCGGCCCGGTTTCACCCGAGAGAAGCGACTGGAGTTTCGTGCAAAGCGATGACTGCCGCATCAGCTGTCCTCTGTCAGGGTTGCGCTGAGCTACCATCCCTTGTCTAGGTCAGACTTGCTGCTTCAGTTCTGCTCTGGTCTGATAATAAAGGGGGGGGGCCCAGTAAATTACATAACCTCCTCGAGCATCGTGGCAGCAGCCTTGAAGAAGGTCTCAGCTCATAAGGCACCCAATTAAATGGCACAGAGGTCATGCAAGGTCATGCAGATACACTGACTGTGGATTAAATGCACTGCATTTCTTAAATGATGCCCATACCACTTAATTTAATTAGGTGATCTTTTTTCAATTCACTTCTGCCAAACAGTTAATTTCTGTCGAGCACTTTTAATTTGTTAAAAGGATTCACAGTTTCTATTTACCCAAGTGGGCACTCCACCGGCGCGGCCGAGCTCAAGGGCCTTCATCAAGGGTACTACAGCAGAGCCTCTCCTGAGCTCTCAGCTGGCACATGCTGTTGACCTCCTAAGTGTGTTATGGAAAACGCACCGCCCCCCGGTGGACCCCTGGGGGGTCACTCTGGTGAGCAGTACAGGTTCTTTGGAGCAGTGATTGAAGAGGAAAGAAATAAGCGGTGTTGCTCCCCTCACTGGTGTGTTGTCACACATATCGGTCGCTGTCGACGCACTGTTTTAAGTATTAAATGTTGGCTTTCGGGTGTGAATCAGATGCTAGGAGAGGCTGCTGATGTTCACAGTGTGCACCTCTTTAGTTAAGGGGACGCCCATTTTGGAAAGTGGATCGTGAGCCAACTTGCAGGGTAACTTGGTGCACTGTATGTTATGAATAATGGCCGTCAACTACAGTTACAGTCTTTTATAGGGAGATTCTGGTCAACAGGGGTATGAAACAGCTCCAGGGGGATTGTGGCAAGTACAAGTATGCAAGAAAAGTCCTGGTTCGAATTTGTAAGTAAGCAAGCAAAATGTGAGTACCAGCCCACTTCAAGCGCTGCTTCAGAGACGCAGAGATGGCTGTGGAGACGAGGATTCAAGAGGTTTCATTGCAAAGTCCTCCTTCAAAGATGCTTGCCCTTCTGCCCCGATTGAACAGCCCCCAGAGCACCTCTGTCACCCCAGTTTCTTACACCCTCTTGATGTTGGGGGTTGTTGTCTCGCTTAAGAGCACACATCCTTCAGCCTCCTTTCAGCAGTTTGCTCCTCGTGACCCTCCGCTTCTAGAACATGCTACAGACCAGCACACAGCAACTCTTTCCAGCACCCCTTAAGGACATCTGCTTTCAGCATGCGTCCTCACACACGGCGATTCATTAATGGGGTCCCGTCCATTACCAGCAGCCACCGTTTCGCTGTCATTTGTGCCAAAATGTCACAAAAGCAATTCCTCCCACATCTCTTTGTCTTTGCGCTAATTAATGCCAGGCCCCATATTAGCGGAATATTAAAAGGATGTACTGGGTCGTGTTTGCGTGTAGCAGGAGAGAAAGCAGGGAAAACATGTAAATGTCACCATGGGCTGTGCTGACTGGAAATTGGGGTGTAATTTGTGCAAACATCTGGTAAATTTTACACGTTGCCCCATAAATTGTTTAATAGGTCCAAAATGACTGCTTAAAAAGGTGGTTTTTAAAGTGATTTGCATGAGGGCACATGAGTAAAAAGATGCTGTTTAGGTTGACTGCTGCCTAGCTGATGCAGACTCCTGGTGGCCAGTGTTTCTAGAATGTCCTGTCCTCTGCTTGTTTCCTTAGGCTGCAAATTGGTGTGTCCCTTGTCACTTGTCATCAGGCTGCTGCTCATCCTCTTTTTTTTTCTTTTTTTCAACCATCGCTGTCTGTTCAAGAGGGTCTAGGCATCTTGGCATCCGCAAGTATGATGACCACGGTCTCACGGGTCGGGCTTCCAGTGAAATTTCTGCAGAATGAAATATGACAAAACAGACATGTTAGTCTTCTCACGTTTCCTCTCAAACCAGTGGTTAAATGGTCGGCACAGCAGAACTTAGGGTAGCGCTGGTGTGTCACAGCTCTAGGGTATGAGGTTCATATGTGGGTTTGAATTGGAGCCAATGAGTATGAAATTAGTGTTCACACAGGTTTCTTCCAACAGTCCAAAGATGGGTTTCTAGTGAATTGGTCTAAAATCTCTATTTTTGTGGTGTGTGTGTGTGTGTGTGTGTGTGTGTGTGTGTGTGAGAGAGAGAGAGAGAAAGAGAGAGAGATATCACTCTGCAATAGACTGGCCGCCCATCCAGGGTGTACCCTAGCTCACCCTCTGTTTCCCAGATAGGTGCTGGACCCCCACTATCCTGGCCTGGAAAAATAATGGGATGGATGGATGGATGGATGGATGGGGTCATATCTTGCTGAACCCAACATTTACCGATGAAGGAAACTGATAAACCCCCCCCAGTTTAAATACCATCCTGAGCCCAGCGTTGGCATCTCTTCACTGCGTGCATCCACATGCCAGCACATGAATTTCTCAGTTTTTATTCTTGGAACACATTTCATGCTGGCAGGTAACAAAAGAAGCTCATTGAAAATAAACTTGAATCAGGTTAAGATTAATGGTGTCAATCACTATTATGCGGTATTAAAAAGGCCATTTCTCAGATCTTATTAAACAATAATAACAATTACAGCCTCTGTACGACTTTGCTGCCGATGCAGGACTTTCTGCATTTAGTCCATGTCTCAATTTGAATTTGAATGCGGCTCCTGAATTGAATTAAGCGTCGCATTAAATAATAGGCCCGGGTGTCTAAACGTATCTCATTTGTACGCGATGATGACTCCACAACTGCGAATCTTTAGGTTGAGCACAAAAGGCCCTTGTGTGACGATTACATGGGGATTTCACACCCATCTTTGTGGAGCTCGAAATTTACAAAAAAAAGAACATTTCACTTGAAATTGGAGAAACTTGACGCATCGGCTTCTGTTACAAGGACCGTCGTTGCAGTGAGAACACAGCTCAACCCGGTACAGCCCAGAGAAGTCCAGCAGCGCCCAGTCTAGTGTAGCCCAGCCCAATACAACACAGCACAGCTCAGTACACAGTTGCCCACAGGCCTTCGTGTCAAATTAGACGGGCGCAGACTTTGCTGAATTTCCAGCAATCTCAGGCACAAGTGTACGAAGATCAAAATGTTTTGCAGAGGTCAGAGGCGGCATTACACAGTGGATTTTTTTTGCGGTGATTCTCCACTGAGTACCAGGTGGATCTAAGTGCAATATCTTCTCGTAATTTGGATCAGATTGTGTCCATTTGTTCACTTGTTCGTTTTCAAACATCTTATGCAACCGAAATCTGTTGAGCCACATCTAATCGGCACCATATGGAGCTTGGGCCGCCTTTCAGCTGCGAGACTCTAAATGTGAGTTTTAAGATGGACCCAGCAGATGCTGCCATGCAAGAGCCACACAGAGGGAGAAGATTAATTGCAAATTAATATCAGCCTTACAGATACCAAAACGCATCTCAGCTCAAATTTTTGATGCATTTGTTTTTTTTAGTGAGCAGTGGAGGCGCAGCACAAAGGAAAGCATCCCCAGGTCTGTCTGAAGTCGGCCCAAAGCTTGGCCGTCTGCCCGCTCAGACCCCGGGCTCGCCGTGCTGGGCACTGTTTATCTACGCAGCCAGTTGGTTATGCAAGGCAAGATTGATATTCTGCCATAAGTTCTGGAAGCGGCTTTCCGAACACCTCCAAGCATATGGCAGGCAACCAGAAATAGTCTTGACCTACTTGGAGCTTCACTCTCCGTCACCACCCCTTTCTCCCTTCGCTTGGGCCTGACACGGGCCATGGAACCGTGGTGCCGCTCCCTACTTTCCACTGTAAATCTTACTGACATCTCAAGCGCACCCTCGTTTTTCATATTAGTTAAAACCCTGTGGCTCCCAAAAGTGGGCATATATTCTTGAATTGCTCTTTTTTGGGACATTTCAACTTAGTCATTTTTTACAAGGTTTGATCCAAAATCCGCCTCACTGCTGCGAGTAGTTCATCTGAGTTCAGTGTGGTAACTGCACCTAAACTTGTTTTTTAGGACAGTAAAATAATTAAGAATGTGTTTACGTGAAAAGTAGGAAAACACAAGTAGCTGCTTTACTAATACTTTATAAAAGTATTTACAACACATTTATAGATTTGTAAGACACCCAGTATTCAAGCCCCCGGTTCCCCATATAACCAGCAATGTATATCAATACCTGAGCTGGGACCAGGATGCAGGTTCCTGCCATAAGGAGTTCTGTCTAACTGAAGTGGAACCACAGCAGAGAAACACTGCAAACTGGCATAAGTGCAAGTGTGACACTGGGTGGCATTACTGCTCGCAGCATCTATGTCCTCAGCCTTTGCCTCGTGTGGCCCGGGTTCATACACATTTTATGTTTCGTCAGTCCAGTCACTTCTGTTCAGTGGGTCAGTCCCCCAGTAACAGCCTAGTACTGTAGGTCCATTTTACTGCTTTTCTTTATGTTGTTTTATTTATTTGATACATGAATTTGGCTCTGTTTATTACTATAACCAATTACAATAATGGAAGAAATGTAATGTATAATATTAAATAAAACAGAAACTGTGTACAAACACACAAAAGCATATTAATGACTTCATTGACTGTTTGGTAAATAGGTCATTGGTGTTTCAAATGTTCTTTACCATGGTAAAATGGGTATTGCAGAGGGTTTGGGGCATTTTGGTTAATTAACTGGGGTTTCTCAAAAAATAAAATGCTGGAAACGGCTTCCCAATATTCGTGTTTGATGTGTTCATATACTTTTCAAGAAACCATTTACACTCGGATGCAGGTGTAGGTGCAGATCCAGGTGTACTTTCATCCCACAGTTTTTAAATCAGATTACCTTCTGCTACTACATCCACTTACTGGAAAAGTTCAAACAACTCTGGTTTCCATTAGAATCATGGCATCTATCTCACTTCAGGACCATAGCCTGCCTGGATCTCTGCTCAGCACCACGGACAGTACTGGTTTTGGTTCAGGACCACGGACAGCTCCCGCATTGCTGCTTTGTTGTCCATAAACAGTTTGCTTCTGCTCCCTTCCACTCCACCCAGGAACAGCCCATGCTCCCTTGGGTGAGCTCCTTAAACAGCCTTCACTGCCCTCATTCAGCAGCCATCCCTTCCATTTTGGGTTCCAGGTGCAACTGAATGTTTTGGTTGTGCGGCTGTCTGCCTTCTGGGAGACCTTCTCCTCGCTGTCCAAACTTCTCCATTTGTTCCATTATAGACACTGATCCACAACCAAACCCCCTCCGGCTTTCTTCCAGCATTACATACACCCAGGAAAAGGGGCATCTTAGACACCAAAGCCCGAGTTTGTCTGTTAATTAATCCCCTATTGTTTTTTTTAACCACATCTACGTTTCGTTTCTTTAGCAGACTAACCTGAATGTTGAGGCTGTTTGCCGAGTGCCTTCTTCTTCCTTTCACAGACTATACTGAATGCCAACTAAGGCTGCAGTTGACACCCCCCACCACCCCAAAAGAGGCCTGTTTATTTCAGGAAGGAAAGCAGTAAGGAATCTATCCTCTATCCTATTGGTGACCGGTGTGAATCTTCACTCTCAGTGCTGTCTGGTGGGAATGCTCATCCCCCCCAACCCCCCTCCCCACTGTATCATGACCATCTCCCCTGAGTCAACACTTATTTTAGCTGCTTACTGATATATTTAATGCATGTTTTACACCTGAGACCCCATTTCCATGCCATCTTCTTTGACTCCTTTGTGTGTGCTGGGATCTTGGCTTGACATTTGATTTTGTGCTCCTGGTGTATGATCCACAGTTACTCTGGCAAATACTGCTAAAAGATTGGAGGAAACTGGAGGATAAATGTAAACATTTTCCAAAGGTTTATGAGGGAATGTGTTTACATACACAGCAGCACCATAGCCGTGTCCTCCTGACAGTAATATGACATTTTCCCACCTTGGAATGAATCAGAAACTTTTTTGACTTTTGAAATAGGAATCGGCCAAGGAATGCATGCAGTTTTGAAATAAATATGCTCACCGCTGGCAACTATACTTACTACAACTTTATTATTCTCAGTATACAAAAGTTTCTGTTTTGTAACTGAAAATGTTTATGTAATATTCAAAGAGTTTTGTATGCTTTGGTTTTGTGGTGTTTTGATTATTTAACTGGCACCTACAAAACCCAGTTGTTTAGACTAATTCAGGCATGGCAACATTAAACCTGAATTGGAACCAGTGCATATCAAAAGGCTTTTTAATCTGCAAACCCACAAAATAAATAAATAAGGGCTGCATTTAATTGTACCCGTGGGGGCGTAAATTAGAGGCTAATGGACGGTGCTTTTGGCACAGTGGAAAAAGTCTTTACAAAATACCCATTCGAGATGTTTTCCAGAACATAATGGTAATGTGGGTGGGCCTCACAGTCGACATCACAGTAACTGTAGTCAATTCAGTGGGCACCAAATATCAGCTTTTGAACAAACTGGGACTGGAAGTCGACTCGTAATTCTCTGTGTTTGTCCAAAGTCATCTTACTGCAAAGTCAGCATCAGTGAAAATCTTGGATATCTCTGAAATGCATTTAAAAACTAAGACTCCAGATTTTTTTTTTTTTCTTTTTAATCTGGAGCTGCATTAAAGTTAAAAGTATTTTTAAAATAAAAACATTCTTTGGAAAAAAATTCCCATTCAGTCCTAACTGATTCATGCCATGAGAACAAAAAATGTCTTATTTTGTTATTGATCGCGAATACAAACATCACGCCTGTCAGCCCAGTTTAAGCGCATTTTACTTACCCCTAATGGTTGGCCATGTAAATACAGGTTGTGCCTGCTGTGCAACAAGCAGAAATTTTAAAAAGTAGACAATGAACAAAATAAACTTTGAGAACTTTTGAAAATTGTACCGCAGCGATTCAAAGCACAGTGAAGTAGTGCTTTTAAACTGGGGGAGTTTCAGTAAAAAGGGGGTATGCTTGGTATAATAATTGATGCTTTATAGTATCGCTGTGGCTTCTGATGTTAGGAAACGATTCATTGTTGCACGCATAAACAGATAAAGACTGATAAAAAAAAAGTTTCTGAAAAATAGTTACACAACAGGGCCATATATTGCATGTCAACAGAACTGATACCAGAAAGCAGAAATAAAAATGCAGTTAGAAAAAATTGCGAGAAATAAAGCAAGGAAAATAAATTAAGTTTCCACTCTTCAATAATGCTTTTAATGCTTTCATTCGTTTTCCTAATAGGGGCCATATTTTTATTCCAGGTTTTCTTCTGTTTTCATTAGTATTCCAACATCTCTCATTCATTTGTTTGTAATTGGACCAATTGCTTCCTAATTGTCTTTATTTGAGGTACGGATGGAAAAAGGTGCGGGCGAATGCAGGCTTTGGCTGACAACTGAGCTCGCTTTACAGCTCAGAATTAGAAATGAGGAAACAAACAAACTCTCGAATCCCGACTTCTGCACCTGCGGACATGAAATCTCTTTTCTAACTCAATTATACACAAAGGGTCACTTTTAATAACACTATTTTTGGTATGGCTAGAAAAGATGAAATTTGAAAGTTATGCATTCGGCATTCCAGGTGACGTTGTTATATCTGTTTACCTCCTGCACCCAGCATAGTTTAAATGTACAAAATAGAACTTTACCACCTGCTTACTATCAATAACGGTAAACATATAGTCTGGTGAATATATTGCGAGCAGTTTTTTGCAAGAATCCATCTGTGATTTTACAAGATAGGGATAAAAAAGTCTGCGCAATATTTTCCAGACTGGAAGGATCTTTCAGCGGTGAAATATGGCGTATTTTTTTGCGCTCACAGTATAATCCTCACTTTAAAAACAAAAACGAAGTAAAAGTTAAAAAGTCCTCACGATACCCATAAACTACAATAGTGCAGGCTTTTGATTACATTTATGTTAAATCATTTCAGGCGGAGCACAAGCTACATTTTAATCTCCAATTCTGTTGTGTGCTGCCCGACAGACTGAAATGCGTAGATTCCTTCCGCATTCATTTTTTCC
This sequence comes from Heterotis niloticus, assembly GCA_018136845.1. Taxonomy (NCBI): domain Eukaryota; kingdom Metazoa; phylum Chordata; class Actinopteri; order Osteoglossiformes; family Osteoglossidae; genus Heterotis; species Heterotis niloticus. The sequence continues at coordinate 36,009,700 of CM030888.1, read as the reverse complement.
CCAAACAACCTTGTTGACAAAGTTCATGTTTGACCTTCCAGGTTTAAACAGACTGAAAAGCAAATATTTCACTGTTTGCTGTGACCCACGACCAAGTGATTAAGCAGGTAGTAGTTACAGCCGTCTCCTTCCAGTTTGAAGGTCCTGGGTTCAAGTCCCACTCGCCGTAGTGGCTTTGACTAAGGTACTGACCCTGAATTGATACAATAAAATTTACCCTGCTATATAAATGAGTAAATCAGTGTAAGTGGGCAAATCAATAACAATCATAATTTCCTGTACTGCAGCCTCCACCCATGATGGGCTCCTGCACATAACTCTTTCTCTGCTGTTCATGGTAATCCTTCCCAAAACAACTTGCGGCTTCACCGACTTATACAGCTGGGTACCGGGGCAAACTGGGTTAACTACTGTGTTTAATGAAGCTACAGCAAGCCCCCTCCTGGGACCTCAACCAGCAACCCACATGTCACGAGTCCATGTCCTTAACCACTGAACAACCACATGGGTAAACACCAGACAGCACAATAAAACAGATCTATTTAAAGCTGACCTGAAAATCCCAGAGAAGTTGCTTAAACGATAAAGAGCGGCGGCGCCGCTCTGCCTTCTGCGCGAGATAAAAGCTGACCTGCATTATCTAGATAAATACCAATTATCGTCCCCGCCAGAAGGTTTTATGTTCTGAAGACTAATTAGCTTCATTAACCTGGACCAAAGATAAAAAAAAGACTATTAGCTGGATGTAATTGAAATTCAGGGTCCCGCTCCTCGGGCGAACGACTTCCCGTGGACAGACAACCCAACGCCGTCCACCTACGGCCCACAGTCTGCTAGGGTGGACGAGGGAGTTCTCGTCCGAAAGCGCTTCTCCGTTTGCGTCCGTGAACGACGAGCTTTATCTGATCGCAGCCGTGTCGCAGAGGGGTCACGCGCGTGTCGTGCGGCCGACCGGAGCCTAGCCCGGTTCCGCGAGGCCGAAAAGCACAGGCCTGAATTGTAATTAATAGTGTGATATTCCATAAATATTCAGTTAACACAGCAAAGCCATCAAAGAGCTGAAAAGGCATTAATGGCCGGGATCTGGGAGAGAAGTGTAAATTATAGTGACGGAATATGTAATGAACTGATGCGAAGAGTCGCCGTGGAAACTGACGCACGGCGGCGGACGGGAAAACCGGCGGCTGGAAAGGAGGCAGATTTTAAAACAGGGCTGCGTCCGTCTTCCAAACGCGGTTACTGTGCAAACTGTGCAGCACGGCTGGTTAATTGGCCGGAAAATAAAATGCAACAAAGAGGAAATAAACGGCTTTTATTAACCTCAACAAAAGTACTGGCAATTGCAATGAGATAGTCGTGCGCTGTTTACGCTTCACATTTACCATTTCAACATATGTACTGTAATAATTCATATCTTCCACAAGCGCAGTCACTCAAATCTGTATGTGTGTGTGTCCATGTTTACATTTTTATGTGCTTACTGGGATTAAAGCTGATATTCTAGAAAATACACTGCTTTATTTATTTATTTACTTGCAAAATAAATATTGGATCATTCCAGCATATACAGTATCACCGAGATGTCTAATTGTAGTCACACTTCTAAATTAAATCACACTGCAGCAGGATAGAATAAATTTAATAAGGAAATTTGTGTCAGTTTACAAATGGATGTTTGTCCTGTTGTCGTGATTTGAAATGATGACAAAGGTGTATATATATGCCTGTATAAAAGTGTGCATGTATAATTTTCAGCAACTTAAAAGTCTTTAAAAAAAGGCCGATGGGAAAAACAAAAACATCCCTATAATTTCAGTGTTTTCAGCTTTGCAATAGTACAGAACACATTGCTAAAAGCAAATTATAATTTTTAAATGTGCAGAAGACTTTTATTTTTCAGCCCAAGCATCTTTTAAAATACGTTTAAAGTTGCAGAGCAGGGGATGTGGTGGTACAGTGGGGTAAGATGGTGCCTCGCGGCTCACCTGATGTGGCATTCAAGCCCATCTCAAGGCGGCGTGTGGTGTCTGCATGTTCTCCTACATGTTTAAACCCCTCAAAGCAAAAAATATGGTTGAAGTAGGCAATGACAACCACCCCAGTTCCCTCCTTGCCTTGAAGACCATGCCAACGGTCACCTAAGTGTCAGACATGACTCAGTGGCACTTCCCCAACTCCAGAAGTTGCAGAGAATCAGGTTTAAGTAAAAATGTTAAAAAAAAAAAAAAAAAAAAAAAAAAAAAACAAATGTCAAAATAAATAACCCCAACTGAACACTTACTCCTCATTAAAACCTCAACAGTACCACTGTAGGAGGCCATGGGGCCCAAACAGATCCCACCGCTGGTTCATTAATAATTACCATGGTAAACTGGCATCCGTGGGTCAACAGGAGGGTAATTACCAAAAACAATAGCAGTCTTAAGGGTTGCGAATCGTAATGAAAAGCCACTTCGTTGCAACACTTTTCCGTGATGTCCGTCAGATGAATTAATAAGGCCGTATTAGAGCCCCTCGGACAATAATAATGAATTCTTCAAAGCAAGCGGGCAGGATGAAAGTCCTATGGATGCACACATTATTTATACACAGCATAAAAATCAGCCAATTAGCTGCTGCTTACTACAGCAGGCAAACACTTCAGTTATTATTTGCTAAAAAATGTCGCAAATTAAAAGGGATTCATGGAGGTGTTTGTGCCCGTTCGGCGTTACGTAAGACAGCAAATAAAACATCCGCAGCGGCCCCGGTGCAGCACGGCTCACCATAAAGATGCTTTCTTGTTCTCGACAAAGAAGGATGGCTTTTAGGTTTAATGACCTTTCGATGGCCGAAGTCGATGCGCTGCGTCGAGGCTCCGCCACGGTCGATCCCGGGCTTTTTACTAAAACATCTTCTCCGCCGAATTTAACTAAATATAATGGTATTATTTTTCCGCTCCTCGCAAAGCTGAAAGGAAGTCATGAACAAACGGGATTTTAAAAAAAAAAAAAGTTTTGCAAGTGTTTCAAAACCATTTCAGATGGCTTGACGTGTGGCCAGGGAGGGGAAACAGCTCCTAGCCTTCGAAGATACCCATAATTTTAACCATGTAATGAAAAACAGTAAAACAGTTTAACCTTGTTTTGAGGGAAAATAAAAATCCACAGATGACTTTTTTGAGAGTCCAAGTAATTGGTGAGCTCATAGAGAAGCAACAAACACCGGAATTGTTGTACCGCCGTGCAAGCAGCTGAGAGCCACTGACTCAGCTCACTGCTGCCTAGTATCTGATTGATTTTTTTGGCTGCTTTGGCCTTTGACAGAGAAAAGAACACAGTAGCATCCCTACTCCTTGGTTAAAAAAAGCCATTACATTATTTTTTTAATGATTGTGCCTTTATTTCAGAATCACAACACATGAGCAAAAGAGACATGCTATCTCGACACCAAAGCAGCTGCATTTAAGACAGAAAAATAATTCCCCATCCAGATGTATAAAAACGCACGTGGTCTTCCAGAGACCAGCGTGTTTCCTTTATTTCCTCCATTCCCTGCAGGGAGTTGTCCAGCACTTCCCACTCTTAGGATTATTTAAGCAAAATAAAACCAAAAAACCTGTCTAAAGCAGGTTGTGTCTCATCAACAATTATTTACTCTTTCACAGGGTATCAATACCATGTCAGTTCAGGGTAAATGTTAGGACCCCAAGGCATCTGGGGGTAAAGAGGTCTAATATTAAGTTGCCTAAATATCAGTGGCCTGGAATGGGAACCAAAAAGAAGCATGGGGGATTTTTGGTGCAACACAGGTGGGGGGGGGCGGGGTGATGGTGAAAAATATATTTTGTACATTACAAATACATAGACCTACAGGGAAAGGAAGGCAAAGGGAGAGAATAAATCAAAACCAAACAAAGCTGGCTAAGGTACAGCAGACTATCATAAGTAACCAAACACACAAACACAAAAGCTTCTTCAGCCTCTGATGGAGCTTCTGCTACCCCAAACCAACTGCCCCAAACCAAAAATAAACAGCTAACACTCCCTTGCTGCCTATTCTGCTTTGACACCCAAAACAAACCTGCGTAGGCAGGTGTAGGTCACATGATGCTCTTACCTGTCCGCTTCTCCACCCTCAACTCACAGTTAACATCAGGCTTGTTCAAACCACACAGGTGACAGAGATCAGACTGGAATGGGGAACAGAGGGACATACAAGCAGGAAACAAGATCAGCAAGATCGGGAAAAGCTGCAAAAAGTTGCAGAGTCCAACGCCAGCTGTCTTAAATTCTTTCTCTGCCTTGATTTTTATTGGCTGGGCGGTTTGTGGTGATGTCACCTGTGACAAAATAAGCTGTCCCATAAGAAAGAAAAAACTAGCATCATACACATTACTACCACTTCACAGCACCCTTGTTTGTGGGTGCACACACAAACACAGTGTTAACTCTGCTCACCTTCACAATTCACTGTGGGGAAACACATCAGTTAATCATTGCACATGGGTTGGTTTATGGTTTATTTGGTTGTTTGTTGGTTGTATACTGCAATACTTATATTCGGAGTTCGAAACACATTCCGCCTGGGTTTCGGTCACTTCATCTTCCTGACAGCCAAAGGGAGGCTGTGGGTTTTGACACAACTTTATTGGGTGCAGGGAAAGTGTTTACCCCACCTTTGGGAAATACCATTACCATGACAAGAGAGTTAGGATAATTCAGCTTCTACTATGTTAACACCATTTCTGTGTGATAATATCTCATTTTGTTTCATGTTTAAAATTAATTGTGTATTTAAAATGTCTGTTCAGTTCCTAAATATAGCATATACCAAGGGATAATATTGGTTTCACCTATGGGGTGGGAGTCTTATATAAAGGCTCTGGAAACTAGGAGGAAGAGGTGAAAGTTGGGTGTTGGAAGGCAGTTCTTGCACCCAGGTGTAAGGAAAGGTAGAAAGATTGTACCATTCATGTTTGATATCTGCACTACATGCTTGTATCTGCGACTGCCATTGAAGAGTGTGAGGACCCTACAGCCTCACGGCCAGCACTACCTTCACCAAAGATCAGTGGTGTGATATCATCCGTAACAATGATTGGCAGGATGAAGGACCAATTGCGGCTGGACACCTGTAGACCTCACACTGTGCCGTAACCATAAAGAGGTCGATCAGGGCTCGATCAGACTGTTAAAGAAAAAGCTTTCACCACTGCACCCCCTGCTGCCTGAGTTCTACGATATGTTAAGGTCTGGGTCATGACTCACAGTGAATAGAGGAAAATATTTGCTGTCCTTTGCTGCAGCGAAATGAATCTTTATTCATTTTTTGCCTTTTTTTAAGATTTTATCAATGTTTTACTACATTTTCAAGGATACTGATCAGGCAGGTCATAGCATCAGATGCTAAAGTTAAGTATCTTTTTAATAATTTGTATGCTGCCTCAAAAAAATGTGACAAATATAACTTATAATGGGAAAGGACGGTATGGAGGAGAATTGGACAGAACACGTACAGACAATATGGCATCAATAAAAAATAACACTAAAATATTTTCGCAGGTCTATTTTTATATTTTGGGGACTCATGATAAGGTTCAGGGATCCAGCTGGCTTTTAGGTTCGCTGCTCTTCCTCGTCGCCACCCCAACGGTATTCATCTAACGCTGCTGAAAATTCACATTCCCTTTTCCGCTGCTAATACGCAGATTTAAGAAAGAGGAATGAAACAAAAGAGAACTTCATCGTGAGTTTTACATCTTCATTTAAAAAAAAAAAAAATTGGCGTCAAGAGACTGCTGCAAGTTACTTTGCTTTAATAAAACAATATAAATATTAAACAGTCAAGGGATGAGCCTACTTCCTCGAACCTTCTAAGTATTTGCGCTCGGTGTATTTACATTTCAATCAGCGCCTCATTAGAATAATGGTGTTTGGGAGCTGCCGAAAGGGCGGAGTCTCGCCACCTCGCTGGCAACATCATTTAAGCGCACATCCCATCGCAGCGCCCCGGGTCTCGACGCGCCTTTGTTCTGGCGCCTGACATGTCGGTGGGAGGCGGAGCTCTCCCACCTGGGGCTGCACAAAACCCGGCTGCCCGTGTCATCCTCTCCCTGCCTGAACACGCCTGCTCCCCGCCCCTTTTTTGGCATCCGTATCCTCCGCCGCCTCCTTTTGGCCTCAGCACTGGTGCATTCTGGGTGTCATCCTATTCCGCAAACGCATCAAACCAAGCCCTTTTTTCAGATACGCAAGTGTGTGTGCATAAGAAACGTGACGTGCAACTTCTAAGTGCCTTGGATGTGGAGCCTCAAGCTGAGTTATAATTCATCGAGTGTCTCCTATACAAAACGCTCCTCCTCTGTTGCCAGCATCCGAATGAAAGGCAGGGGGAGAGGGAAATGGGCCGATATTTTCGGCGGCACGCAGCTGCACTAAAGTCTGCTCGCGAACAGCTCTGCTGAGGGTTGCCATACTGCGCACAGCCAGACGCACTAATGCACATTGACATAAACAGGTCCCCATATTTAGCAAAATATTGCCACGATATATTTGGTTCCATCTATTTGGCTCGCAACAATTAACTCGGGCTGGGGTGACAGGGATCTTCTCCCTACAAATATTAATAGCGCATAAACAAGGGCAAGCAGGGCTTCAACAGGACAGGCACATGGTACATCACAGGTAATATGGCCTCAAGATCCATAGAAACGTTCCTCATGTCATGTTCACCATTTACTTACTATACCAGGGCACACTGCCCTGCCAAAAAAAAGTCACCACCTGGATTTAACTTAGAGTTATGATGTGGGGTTGCTTCAGTTGCTCAGGTCTAGGTTCAGCAACGTTATGTGCCCAAAAAATGAGGTGAGCTGACTACCTGAATATACTGAATGACCAGGTCTTTCCATCAATGGATTTTTTCTTCCAAGATGACAATGCCAAGATTCATTGGGTTCAAATTGTGAAAGAGTGGTTTAGGGAGCACGAGACATCATTTTCACACATGGATTGGCCACCAAAGAGTCCAGACCTTAACCCCATTGAGAATCTTTGGGATGTGCCGGAGAAGACTTTATGCGGCGGTCCGACTCTCCCGTCATCGATACGAGATCTTGGTGAAAAATGAATGCAACTCTGGACGGAAATAAATGTTTTGACGTTGCGTAAGCTTATCAAAAAGTTGCCACGGCGAATGTGTGCCGTAGTCAAAGCTAAAGGCGGTTCAATGAAATATTAGGGTGTGTCACTTTTTTTTGGCCAGGCAGTGTATTTTCATCATTTTCTTTAGGTTGATCAAGTACTGCAGCAGTCAGAGCTGTTGCCCTTTCAGCTTGCAGGATCCTGGTCTGAACCCACCCCATGTTGGAGCACCCTGGTTCATGTAAATTGTAAGCAGCTTGACCCTGTAAGTCAGTTTAGAGAGAAGTGCAAAATAAGGGGTGTCACTCGATAAAAAGATACGCTGGCATGATGGGTTAAACTGGTGCCTCACAACTCCTGAGGTGTTTGTCTACAGTAGAGTTGGACTGAGACCCGCTTATGGTGTACAAAGTTTGCATCCCGCAAACATGCCTGGAATAAGGTGATAGAAACCTGGTGTTCCAGAGTGCTGAGGAACCCACACCAGTGGGTACCTACGAGTGATGGCTCTTCTGCACACCTTTGACTGATGGTATTAAAGTAAGAAGAAGGAGAGTGACTGGACAAGGAACTGTCAGCATTCAAGGTGATTCTTACGCAGAGGCAAAGATGTTTGGCACCCAGGGCAGACCCTTTTTTTGGCAACCTGGCCCCACAATACCCAGCACTGTCCGGGGGTGTGGTGCACCCACGGCACTGTTGAGCCATACACCTAAAATTGTCCAAGGTGCAAAAAAATGAGGTAGCCTCAATCACCTTGTAACACCCCTCACCACAGCAATGGATGTTAATGGGTGTTAACATGGGTTAATGGGTCACACATGTGTGTAAACAGTTAGGTGTGATACCATTTTGGGCATTACGGACCCTCTGTGCGGCAGCCGTGTCATTGTACTCCATGAGTACAGGTGTGCAGGTGCTGGCCATATTGTAGACTAAGTTCCCACAGTCTGTTTCCTCAAACTGTCTGTTCATAACTTTAAATTAAAATCTGTTCCCTGTCAGAGACATTGCTTTTTTCTTACATGTTCACACTGACAAAGCACCACACAGGTGATGTGGCACCTGCGCCCCTGTCCGATCCCCGCCAAATGCCTGTTATTGACAGATACAAAACCACACCGAGGAAGGAGTCTGGATGATTATTTTATTTGTTTTCTTAGTTTTTATTTGTTTTCACCTTTATCACCCCCAAAATTCCACTTTTACACCAACGCCCTGCAAATAATTATTTCTTTAAGCCCCAGCGCCCCCCCTATCTGTCTGGCACCTGGGGCGAACCTTTAGCCGCTGCTACTGCATTACATCATCCACATCAATTTGCGTAAATCACATAAAACCGGGGAACATTTTGCATTGAACTGGTGAGCAACCTCGTTCAGATGTCCTAAAGCAAGTCGGCAACGAACACTGTTTAATTCCAAAGTAATGTACGTCGCACATGAAAAATGAAGAGGCAGCCACTTCCTTCCACATTACCTTCTCATCTATCGAAATTATGCAGACTGTATCTTGTATGTTTTAAGGACGTCCCGAGACCATAATTAAACGCTGCGCTTGAAAGCATTTAAGCATATTTTGCCTGCGTTGAAATCAAAGCAACAATGTTGTTTGTTCGTAGTTCCATTTGATATTGAACTCGAAAGAAAGAGATGAGAAGAAAAACGCGCACCTAAATGCCGTTGCCCCCCGCTCCCGCCATGGTCCGGGCTTATGTTTACCGCCCTGCCGAGAACATTAACTCATTTTGTTTGTGGCTTTCAGCTGAACAAAATATCCCAGAGATATTTAACAACTACTGAAGTTACCAGCAAACAATTAAAAATGCATGATCTAGTTCACGACTTAAGGGGTTTCCAATAACTGCTAAACTGTATTTACTGCGAGGGAATTAAGATCAGCTGTCTTTTATGTCAATAAGGCTCCTTCAGAAAGCATTAGCATATGCAAGGAACGCCAGAACAAACTGACTGAGGCTTGGCGGCTTCTAGCCGAGCCTTCAAAGTCCTTACCATTTCAATAAGATGCACGATCCCGTAGAGATGTTAGAATAAGGTCATTTAGGCACACGGTGCACATCAACCAGTTCAACATCCACTTTGAGAACTTTATATTTTGTTGGAGTGATAAATAAAGGATTAGAGACACGATTTAATTAGGCCCTTCCTGAAAAGGAGCCGTGCAAGGGCGGCTAATCGCTTCTCCTCTCATCCACTGCAGCTCAGTGATAGAGTTCAGACTGATGGATGGGGTGACTGCATTCTTCAGTGTCGGTATCGACAGCTAAGCGGGCCGGAGCCTGGCACCGATACGTCTGGCTTTTTTAAAGAACCGCCGTCACCCTCGAGTAACATTTAACTTATGGAGGAACAAAGGCACCCATGATCTCGATCAATGCCCATCCAGCTCATTGTTTTAAAGAAGCTTTAGAGTTGTCCTTGGCGCCTGCATCCGTGCTGTTGCATCCCACCAGCAGTGTACAGTTATCTCGCCCTTTGAACTCATCTCATATCCCACTTCTGACACCATTTCATGTTGTTCTTTGATTCAAATGCACAAACACTTTTAGGAAGAGAAGTCTTTTATTCACTAAAGGACGCAGAAAGTGTCCCGCAACAAAGCCAGCTCTCGAGCTTTCTGTTTTTATATGCAGCATGTTCATTGGCGTACGTATTTGCATGTTGGGAGAAGACTCGAGCATGGTTTCCGTAACACAGAGCTTGTTTAAACAAGTGGCAGCAGGGGGACACCGTCAATGAGGATAAATGGTAGCACTGCCCTTTCACCTCAAGGAATCACATTCTTCCAGTTGTGCTAATACCCCCAAGCCAGCCTACTTATCACCCCCCCACACACACACACACTGATGCACAAATGAGCACCGATGACCCAAACGCTTAACCCCTTCCACTATGCAAATAAACATTGCCTCTACCATGTTAGCACCTACACCGAAGGGGAGTCTTACAGTAGCAGGAACTACAGTAAGAAGTGAGATTTGTCCAAAAGCCCAACAAATAAACCATTTGTTGTAAATTATTGTGTATTTGCAACTCTGAAAGACAGGCTTGAAGAATTGCCTTTCTGCTGCAGTCTGGTCTAATAACAGGTTCCTGATAGTGAGGGTACGTTTACCTGCTATGGAAATAAATAAAAAATAAACTAAGGTTTTCCTTTTACATTTCCATGTTCAGTTATTTATAATTCATAGCCAGATATTGAGGTTTTTCTGGTCTTGGAAAAGACAAGAAAAAGGAAATTTTGTACGGTTGTTGATTTCAATATGACAATATGTGAAGTTGAGGGGCTTTTGGTGCAAAAAAATGCTCTCAATTCTATAGGCTGAGTTTTCCATCTGAGAGATTCTTTTTGTTTTCTCCTTTTTTTAATCTAGGTTTTAAACAGCCTTATTAAATTTTTATATTGCCTGTCGTCTTGTCTTTGCGTTATAGCTTTGAAGTGTTGCCCGCCCATCTCCTACCTGACTTATGTATTTTTCATTTGTGACTAAACCTTGAATCTGACAAGAATTTTTGGATTATTTACCAAAAGTACTTTATGCAGTTATGGTTAGGTAACGGATAAATTGTACAAAATAAATGTTTAACCAGCGTAGGCAGGGGCTGTTAACCAACACGCTTCTAAACTTGCAGCAAATATGGCATTGTTTCATTTTACTTGTAAGGAAAATTAATAACAATCAATAATGCAAAACAACACATTTTGGTTGCGATTTTACTGTGATATGAAAGAGGCTGTGAATAAAAGGATGCTTTTGGCCATTTTGTTTCATGCACGTACGTGCTTGCATGCACACGTGCGCACACACGCACTTTTGCACGGTCAGACAAACGTCCCCTTTCGGTGAGGCCAAAAGAAATGCTGCACTTCATCTTGCCACATAACGTGTCTGTTAACCAGAGCGGGTTGGCCGGACCACCAGAGTCGAGCCTTTCGGCATCATCGTGACAGCCAGAGATGTGTTATTTACTTTCTCCGCGCTGGGGTGGGCCGCCCGGGGTGAGACGGGGAAATTAGCACGACTAGACGGGATCAGATGGTGAAGGCCTGCCGCACAGCTACCTGATCCCCGCGCTTCCTTTGTGAGCTTAGGCGACTCTCATTAAGTATCTGACCGAGAGCTGTGCCTGCAGAGTGGCACTGATGCTTTCAATCCACTCGTGAAGCCACCCCTCTGCCTCAAACCCCCCCCCACAGGACCCTCCTCAATCCTGCCCCATATTGACTTGCTTCATACCTTGCAACCCCGGATAATTCCCTTCAAATGGGGCCTGCATTTCGGCGAACAGCAATTTTCCGATGGGAGTTCTAACTCGATTCTCTGGCCGCCGAAACAGCTGCAGCGGGACTGTGCACCGAATCGCTTGGCAACGCGCCAACCTGTAGGTGTTCATATATTCATATTACGGCAAGGCACAGGTGTTGGTTTTGAATTAAACTGTTTTGTACGAAGGGGAAAATGGCTATAATCGGGTTGGTTAAATAAAGAGACATGAGTCCTCATAAAATTACAGCCATTGCAGATACTCACAGGTATTTACGGCTGAGTCGGTTTGACAACCACCGTCTCCACCAAATATAACTCGGTGGGCCTCAGAAGTGCTGGAAGCAGGTGGCCCAGGATGGAGCAGAGCACCTCTGCCGCACAGGTGAGATCTAGAGAGGGCCTGCAGACCCCGTCGGCTGGGTGACAGGGGCTCGGGTTGTCCCACGGTGAAACTCTGACCTTGTGTGTTCAAGTGAGGTCCCAGTGACAGACGGCCTCCACATCCTTGAAAAGACACCAGCTGCTTGTATGTTATTTAGTTATTTATTCATTTATCTGACACTTTTCTCACAAAGATTCACTCATTCATTCAACTGGGTCGTTTTTACCGTATCGGTTAGGGTAAACACCTTTGTTAAAGGTACTGCAGCAGAAATAGGATTCCAACCCAGGTACTTTGATTGCAAGGCAAAATTTTAAATCGCAGCATCAGCTGCGGCTCCGTGTCCCTTTGCGGCCCCTTTATTCCTGTCTGTGGGCCACCACAGTCGACTACAGTCCAAAGTGTAACGCACCCATATGCTTGATCTTCATTTGTATGTTGCTACGGCAATTTTTTTAATCCCTTTCCATGACGGGATACGGAACACCGGGCATCCATGCCACAGTAATCCCAGGCTGGCATCTCCACGGGGCCCGGCAAGGCACGCTGCCCATAACATGCATCTGTGGCACTTTTGTTTGTTGTTTTCTCGTGTTTGTTGTTCATTAGAAAAGCCCTGTTTAAGACAACATTACGCTCCGGCAAACAAAATGCTGCTAAAGTCACTGGAACGCTTTTGTCCAAGCTGACTTGTGTGCTTCGTGCTGTTGGAAATGATGCTTTTTTCCAGACACTTCTTGGTTCTCTGGAGGCTCAATAATGAGGCACAAAAAGCTTAAGAAAACAAAAGCCATCCAAGCTGTAGTGTCCTGGCCCTGCTTGTGAGGAAAATTACCAGGTGCAGAGGGGCTTTGTATTCAATTCTTGCGAATGGTGCTCTGTAGAAAGTCTTTGTGTTTTGAACCAAAGAAGGAACACTTTCGTCCAAGCTGATATGCAACATTAGAGACTTTTACGGTGATTTACCCATTTATACAGCATGATATTGTTACAGTAGCATGCAGGGTAAACCCCATGATCAGGGGTTCTAAAGCAGGGATGGTATTTGAGCCCAGGACCCTCAGGTTACAAAACAACGGCTCAAACCAGCGTGTCACCTCAGAAGCGACACAGCGGTGACAAAGGCAACAAGGTGCTGTCTTGGCAGCTGGAGGAAAAGAAAAAGCTTTGTGAGGGACCCACGTGTCTGTGGCTCGCAGCTGCCTAAGTCTTGCTGCATCGATTTTGGCAACATGTGGTCCTGCCTCAAAAGCTGGGCGAGGCCGCAGGGGTCCGCGGTGAGGTCTCGGCTTCACTTTTTTGCTAAATAATGCATTTTCTCTGACAAAAAAACCACGGGAATGCAGGAATGGATGAGGAACTGTGATTTTTATATTATTATTTTGTAACCAAAAAAATCCTTTGGTCTGCAGAAGCTTTGTTGTGTGACATACGCACACACGCACACCCTTCACATTCTATTGATCTGCATGCACTAATATTACTTTCTTATTGTAATTGAAATTGATTTTTTCCCCCTCGGCTCTAATGTCTGAATATTAGCAATCCTATTTTTTCTGAAACTGTATTGGACAGGAATGTCACACATTTCGCCGCTCGTCCCCCCTTCACTGCCCACATCATCCAAACAACCCATTCCGCCCCCACCTTTCTGCTCGCTGCCTCCCGGCTTCTCCATATGTGTGTTTTGAACCAAATTCCCAATGTGTCCGTGCCTCCCCGGCGTATGCGTTTGTTATGCTCGGCCCGGCGGGTCGCTCTTTGAATATCTCTGTTCCAGTTTCTCCACTTTTCCGTCCTTCCGATGCTTGACGACTCTCGGACTTTATAAATTATAGTGTAGCTCAAAAAACGCTCCCCCCCTTCCCCGCCGTCCCCATTTGGAGAAGGTCGAGCGGAAGCCAAGCGCCTCCCACCGTCACTCATGGACCGGGCATTTCAAACCCGGGCGGTTGCCTAGAAAAAAAATTAGTTTTGGTCCGCCGAGACCAACTGTCATAAACAGACAAGTGAGAGGTGTATGAGGTTAAAGGTCAGATGGACAAAAGCCCTTCTGGGGGGAAAAAGCAACAGCAAAGCAACATTACTGGGAAGGAAAATCTGTAACTGCTGGTTTTTTTGAGCGGGGCAGTATTAATAATGAATAAGTTACACATTTTTTTTAGGTTTTTTTTCCAATGAATAATTGATTCAGATTTAATTTAAACGCTTTCTTAAAATAGATGAAGAGAAAGGCATGCCAATTACACACTTGGAGAACTCCAGCTACCATCTAGTAAATATTATTAAGCATGATTAAATGCTTGGCGACTGCATCTCCGTTGGAGGAAAAAGAGCTTCGCGGCAGTCTAAAATGCTGTTTATACCCAGAAAATTATGGCGAATCGATGTAATTCATTGGTTTTGCATAATACCTCCTTACTGTCCTTAATGTACGACCTGGTTCGATACTGTACGTCTGCACGGAATTAAACGTTTTATTGCAGTTTTAAAAAACAGCCTCATATGCGCTCTGCCAAGCTGGCGGCTGACTTTACACACTGCCTGTCCCGTGGTGCTTTAGTCGGGGTCACACCAAATGGTGGAACCGTCCTTTTCTCAGAGAGGTCTGTAAGAAGCACTTCTGCATCTGTCCACCTCTTCACCTGCATGTGAAAGCCAACAAACACTGGTCCTAGTTACAGGGCTGAACACAGGGTACCCTTGACCACCCAGGCCACCCAAGCCACCCGTACCACATGGGAATTCTGGGTAAATAACTGTCGTTGGTGTCCAGGAGCCCTTTTCCATGCAGAGCCTTAGCATTTTATTTTTAGTTGTGCTTCCTTGTTTGTTCGTGTTATTCATGTCCTCGTGTGGATGCTGGAGCACATTGGCATCTGGCAGAAAGCATCCACACGAGGACATGAATAACACGGACAAACAAAGAAGCACAACTAACAATGGTGGAACCGTCCACTTTTGTTTTATACTAAAACTAAGCACAAGCTCAGCTAAATGGCTTCTGTCCCTCTCATCCTGAAATATTTCTCAGCTGAAGTTTATCTAACGTAAAACCAAACAGAGTGTTTCTTCCTTTCCAATTTTCTCCTTTTTTTAAGCTTTTCAACATTAAATATGACTTTATGCTTTCTTGTCAGTTCCAGCAGTTCATGAATAGAGCCCAAAAGGGGAAAAAAATGATGCCAGTGTTGTTTTTCATTCATTTTTCTGTCATTTCCTTGGAAGGTTATGAAACTTTCAGTCATAGTTTCTCCTTCACAGTTAATAACTGTGACACCTTTAGCAGCAGCTACTGCAGCTAAACACTTCCTGAAGCTGCTGACCAGGGTCTCACGTCAGCATGGAGGAACTCCGAGCCACTTCTTGCAAAACTGTTTTGTGCCAGCAGTTTTTTGAGAATGAACTGTTCCGGGAAGCAGGTAAATACTTTTTACAGAAGTGTAATTACTATTAATGTGGATCAAGCCATAGAAATGCACCTAAGAGAAATATGCTTAGTTTGCGTTCATCTGGACATCATCTGCATGGGCCAAACTGGACAAGAGAGTGAAAGCACAGTAACCCACAGGAGTCCTTTGTCTTTACATCTCAACAACTGAACATCTCGATTGTTTGTAAGACCGGTTGCTTATTATACATACACTTTTCTCCAAAAGCTATTTACACGGTTAAAGAATTTACAGTTTTTAAATCATTTATGCAGCAGGTTAACTTTAATAGTGTTAATTTGTGGCAAGTTTGTTGCTCTCAGGTATTACAACAGAGGCAGAAATTTGAACCTGGGTCTTTAAGTTGCTCTGCTGCAAATCTGTTACCAGACACTTCACCAAATAGCTTTCTTAGCAACCAGGATGGTATTTAGACAAACATGCAGCCTCCTCAGGTGACACAGGTAGCACAGGTGAGCATGGTTATACAGCCACCATCTTCTCACAGTTCTGACAGACAAACGTGTTCATTTGCACTAACAAGCCACATCTGTGAAAAGGGCATTAAGGTGGGCTACTCAGAGAGTAGAACATCAGAACCAGAAAGTACTGATGTTTATTCTTTTCTATACTTGCATCAACATTTATTTATGGAGCTGATGCTTTTCTCCAAAAAAGTTTAAATACTTACCTGTTTATATAGCTGGGTAAGTTTTACTGCGTCAGTATTGCAACTAAGGCCACGAGAGCAAGAGGTGGGATTCAAACCCAAAACTGAGTCCTTTGAGCATAACAGGGCAGTGTTAACCAGTGAAATATCCACCTCTGCACCTCGGTTTTACTGTACTATTTTAGTGTAAGCATTTCGATTAAAGGTGCGTCAACTAGAGCAGAGGTTTGAACCCAGAAATTTCAAATTACAAGACAGGTGGCCCAAATACTATACCATCTCCTAGCCCTGCTGAAGTTGAACACTGAATGCTAAACTGCTGGGGATGATGCACTGGATGATATAATTTATTCAGTTGTTGAACGGATACAAGTCGGTGCTTTTCTGCATCCTCTTTCGGCACGAACATTCTGATATTTCTCCTTTCGATAAGATGGAGCTTTAGTGACAAAAGTGACTGGCTGGCTCGGCAGAGGCCTGTGTGATCCGTACGTGAGCACATTCGCTCGCTTTCTTGCTACCCTGGCACGACTTAAGATCACTCGTTTTGCCGAGTGCAGCAAATCCCAGAATGACGCGGCTATGATCAGGGAGTATTAGTGAAGCAAGGAACGCTGGTTTGTTTAAAAATGAAAGCAGTCATTGCAGGAAATCATAACCTGAGTGTTTTTTATTGAATTTTTTTTCCTCCCTCCCCCAGCGCTTTTCAGAGCGGACCATTAGAAGCCCCTGAAAACACGCCTATGGATTGACAACCCGTCGAGCGCTCTCTCTCTCTCCACGGGCGCATCGACAAGGCTGCGCTGAATAGGGTCGGCCAAGAACGGGCAACGGTGGCCTGGTGAAATATTGACCCTCCAGTGCAATGCAACCTGGGACAATGAAAACAGTAATAAACAAACAAGCAGCACAAATAATAATTGTTTGTGCAAAGCAGAGATTCATTTGCAGCAATAACTGAAAACTAACAACACATCCAAACTGCAGGGTCCATGATGAGAAAACTGCAGTGATTTTTTTTCAAATTTGGAAGCCCTGAATCTTTGTTTTCATTTGGGTAAGAACTGTAATATAATTATAAAATTCCATCTTCCATGTTTATTGGCAAATTGTATAATACAGCAGCGGTCTGGGCAGGGTGTACTTATACATTGTGCACAGTAATGATTTACTGTAATTTAGTAATAATTCACTGCTTAATATAATACTTACAGTATATGTACACTTGATTTACTTTTAGAACATATGAATAGTACAAATTACAATAAATACTTGAAAAAGGTTTCATGTAAATATTAGTATTACATGGATAAAAGTTTTCATTAATTTCATCTCTTGCTTTGACCATATAAAATACAAATGAACACAAATTAAAATCAGGAATATATTAGCAATCCATTAGTAGCATATAATTAAGAATTGCTAGGTATCAGGTGCAAACTTAATAAATTGCTATTTATGGATTTAGCTGACACATTTTTCCTTGCAATTTAAAGGTATAAATTGCAGTTACTTACCCATTTATGCAGCTGGGTAATTTTTTCCTCTATCAATTCAAGGTGAATGCCTTCATTAAAGGTACAATAGCTGGAGGTGGGAATTAAACCTGAGACCTTAGAGCGGAGGCTTGTATTGCAAACCACACATTCCCCTCTATGAGATCATAAAAGTAGAGAACATAGATACAGGATCCATTAGTGTCTTCCTAGTGCAAGGGGTCCATGATGATGATATAGAATATAATTTTTCATTGTCAGAATTAATATACCGCAGTCCCTCAGTATCCAAACTGTAAATCTGAATTGTTATTATAATTTGAAAATGAATGCTTAAACATCAGCATTAGAGCAGAAACTTTTGCCATAACAAATTTTTACCTACAAATAAAAATCTAAATAAATGTGAAAAAAATCAATAAATAAATACAGCGCAGTGTGCTGTAATTTTTAAAAAATGCTGTTCGTGTTGCGCTGGTGTCTCATCAGCTGTTTCCACTGGTTTTGCTTTGTCTGAATGCATTGCGCAGCATCAGTACATTTACTTCATTTCTTTGAATAAACCTATTTATTTAAACGCCAATTGTTGTGTCATCGAAGATGCAGATGTGCCAGGTTTCTTTGACACATGGCTTCCGTTTATTCCACATCGCACAACACTGACCTTCCGCTCCCAACCCCCCAATGCACCTATCATCTCCCGTGTGTAACACAATGGCATTGGTGGTGGCACTAATAGGCAAAATGTCCAGTACATGCTGCACAGTGTGTTATAAACATGGAAATAATGGTAACCTTAAATGTTTTTAAATTAGATAACTGCACCTTAGAGTGTTTTATCATACTGAAATTATGAGGTGATAGTTACAGAAGCGTTTTCGGATGGGCTCTGAGCGTATTACTTATTTACACCGTACAAAGTAGGCACTCGGTATCAGAAAATTTGGTATCTGATGTGTTTTCGGGGACACATTAGTTTCAGATACAGAGGTGTGACTGTGCAATGCATTCCTGAGCTCACTGGGCCGCCCATGTTCAGGCAGACCTTCACTTGAAAGGCACTACCCCACACTGCTTCAGGCCACACATGACTTGTGTAAACGGGTAAAGTGTAGAAGTGCCCCACATAAGGGCTTCTCATAAGTAAATAAATAATGCAGTAATCTGACACAGCTGGCGGCTGTGGTTTTGTCTCACAAGCCACTGGAGCCATTCTGATCCAATCTTGAAGCCAAACAAAGCAGCGAGGATGCCCCAGGACCCCAGGGGTGAGTCTGAGCTCGTCTCTCTCTCTCTCATCTCGCTCTATGGCTCGAATCGACTCCTTGCCTTTGGTAATTCAAAGCCTACCAGATCTCTGGTCACAGTTGCCCGGCGTGGCCCCTTCCCGCTCATTAATTTGTTCTCACATTCTCACTGACTCACGATGAACGCCACCTCTCAGATACACAAATTACCATATGCGGCACTATGCGAATCACACTCGCTGTGAGCTGCGTGGGCGACGCAGGACGGATCCAGACCTCGGATTACAACATCTGACGCGTCGTTCGCTTCTAGAGCGCTCTTCCAAACTGTCTGATCCACAAAGAGGAGCCGTCCTACCAAAAGTGTGGCCTCCCGCTGTCGAATATCCGGCACAGAAATACGAAGACATGTAAAGCGGCTGAAGAGGAGCAGGCCAGCGTTCCGGCTTGTAAAAAGATCACGCGTGTTGCAGAGCGTTTGCATCATCGCAACACACCTGCTTCTCTAGTCACCTCCTCACCTGAGGAGTAAGGACTTCTGAGGGCTCATGGTGAGGAAAGGTGGGGGAAGGGGGTGTCACTCTTGACATCTGAGATCCCAAAATAAACACATATTAACACCCTTGCGTCCTTCAGACATCCCTGAATCAAAAACATGCAGTAATTACTCTCGAACTTCAAAATGAAATAATTTTGTTGTCTTCTGCTGCCATTATGGTTGTCATATTTGTGCTGGATGGGGCAAAAAAAAATTTAAATCCTTAAAACCCAAATAATTTCTTTCATCTCAATATATTTATATACATAATTTTTTTTCATTTGTTTTTTACAAGTGAGTAGTAGAAATGTTTCAGCTGAAACTAAAGAAAAAGTCACATATAAATTACAGTCATATATGCTGCTCTGGGGGTTTTATAGGACGCAGGTGCTGATAATAGAATCGCTATAAAATCCACTAAAAAAGAAAGCTAAAAACTACATTAACTCTAACAAGTGTACTTCAAAGTAAGAAGAAAGAGAAAAATTAATCTGCTAAATTTTTTGAATGCTGCAGAAAAAAAATGTGCAGATGGAACTAAGATTCACAAATTTCAACACTGAATGTTGAGCTAAGTGTCCCTCCAAAGGAAGAGAAGCTTTGGATCACAGCCTGGCACCACACGTCTTCTCAAAGTCCTGTAGATATTTTCACAACAACGCCCCCATCCCAAAGTCACATACCTATGAACAGGATGCCAGATGCCCATGGGTTCAGGCAATTTTTAACATATCTGTGGGACTGTGGATGCAGCTGAATTCAGGCTGTTTAAAAAAATGCGCATCAGGACCGAGGAAAGCGACTATCGGGCCCACGGTTAACCAAGATGGAAATAAGACAGTGATGTGTACAACACAACTGCCTTTAAAGAGCTGGTTTGCTGGCTAATTACCGCGGTTTACGCACCATATCATTATCTTATAAAGGCCATGTGTTGTGTGCAGTTTGACTGGCAGGTTTATGCACACAGATCTGAGCGGAAATAAAGCCTCCCGTCTTCTCTCGGTATTCAAACTGTTCTCATTAAATGCCTCCAACTTACTTGTATCTTTGCAATTACGCATTTTATTGTTTCCTCTAATAACCCATTGTTTGTCCTCCCATGGTGCACTGCGGTGTGGCTCGTTTTTTATCTGTTTTAAATCTGGCCCGAGGGACTGAAAGTTGCGTATAGGTTTCAGATATTCAGGATCGCAGGTTATGTCCCAGTCCTTACACCTATCCTGCTCTTCTGCTTCCTTACCTGGTGTCATGAGACATCTGCAGTGCTCGGGTCCCCCCAAACTGGACTGTAAGCCTGTTTAGTTCTTGGCAGCAGCTTACTTGCATGGCCTTTCATGTCAAACCATCTGCATGGCACCAGGCGTGGTGGTTAGTGCTCTGATGTTGTATCGAGAAGCCCCCACGTTTACATCCACTGAGATGTCCTTACCCTGGTAAGTGGATGCTACCCAATGCTGTAAACGGTAAACCACTACTAATTGCTTAGTGTACCAACGTTGTATGTTCATTTGGAGAAAAGACGTCAGTTAAATGAAAAGATATATACGTTCCCATAGAAACTGACGGCAGGCCCGTCTTTTTGTTTGGCATATCACTGGAGTGCTTCCTTTTGTTGTTTTGCTGCTCAGTTTGACTTCTCTACTTTTTCTTGGCTTTGGTCTTCACCATTTGCTTGTTATTTCACTGCAGTTGGGTTCAATATATTGTCCCACAGAGCACTGTTCTTACGCAGCGAAACAGAGAGCCGAACAAAGAACCAAAGACACACGGCCAGCACAGCATCTATAAATGAAGCCAGCTGGCAGCTGAGGAGAGGAAAACAAAGACAACTCCCCACCTCGCAGAGAAGGAGAAAAATAACCTGGGTGTCCAAGTGCCAGTGGCACAGAACTCTATTTACCTCTTACATTTGCTGCAATTAGTGATAACATTAATCCTTCCATTACTGCGGTCCACAAAGTGTTTTGCATCGGTTCCTATCTACCATTTAACCGCTGTTCTATCTAAACCAGTTTAAGCCAAAAAAAAGTAAGATCATGACATTGGTGATACCCATTGGTATTCAGCAGTGGGGCTTCTGTGTTTTGCTCTTTAGAGAACCAGGATGTTTTCTTGTATAGTGGTGCTTCCCATAATCCCCCAGTGTTCATTTCTACCCCTTTGTTAACCAGACTCTCCCACAGTTTAAAAATCTGCAACCATAGTCCATGGTCGTTGTTCATAACAGCTACACTTCACTACCCAGGGTGCACTAAGCTACACGCTCTGCTTTCCTACCATTCATTCAAAATTTGCACCCCTTTTATTAAAGAAATATTTCAGTGATATTGCAGAGCATCTTTTATTCCCTGCTGAAATGCTAAATTAAAATACACTGTCTCAGCTGACTACCTGAATATACTGAATGAGCGGGTTTTTCCATCAATGGATTTTTTCTTCATATTCCAAGATGACAATGCCAGGATTCATGGGGCTCAAACTGTGAAAGAGTGCTTCAGGGAGCAGGAGAAAGACATCATTTTCACACATGGATTGGCCAACCCAGAGTCCAGACCTTAACCCAATTGAGAATCTTTGGGATGTGCTGGAAAAGACTTTACGCAGCGCTCCGACTCTTCCATCATCAATACAAGATCTTGGCGAAAAATGAATGCAACTCTGGACGGAAATAAATGTTGTGACACTGCGTAAGCTTATCGAAACAATGCCACAGGGAATGTGTGCCATAGTCAAAGCTAAAGGCAGTCCAACGAAATATTAGCGTTTGGGCCTTTTTTTGGCCAGGCAGTGTAGTTTCTGTTATGCACTCCAACATTCACCTTCCAGCACTTACTTTCTTTCACTTCAGTCACCAAGCATAACATCATGGCTCTTGTACACAGCCAATTTTCCCTGAGCAGGTCGGCCTTCAGGCAGTAGAGGAGATTTAAGGAAGGGTAACTGTCTCTCGGAAACAGGGCGCTATTAGTGGCAGTTTCGCACCTTTTTACTATTGATGCCCTCCTCCAGCAAACACAAAGAGCATTATGCATGAGCTCCAGAAGGGCGGTGAACTACGCGCTGTCACTCTCTTGCTCCACACACTGTCAGCTAACAGTTTCTTTCACGGAATCAATACTTGACTTCAATTTAAGAGAAGGATGAGAGAGAATAGCAGATGTCTAGTTACAATATAAAAGCCAAATACCTACATGAACCGGTTATGCCAACACTTGTTAAGGGTGACAGTGTTAACAACCACTACACATTTACGTCGCCAAAAAACGCCGCGCCTGAGCGGCAGACATCCGTAATTAATTTTGACAGCCGCAACCACAAACCCGCTACTTCTGAGTCACAGGGCGCAGCAGGATTGTTTCATATCTTTCAAATTCTGGCACGAGAAGTAAAATAAGGGCGGGGAATATTAATAAAGCAGAAATGACTGAGGCAAGACCCCAAGAGCAGCTGCATTTTGTGATATGACAGAAAAAATAAAAAAGACGCACCGCGCCCGATGAATATTGAGCGTTCGCCATCCCAGAATGAAATTTGAAAGTAAGACCAGGTTTGCCGCTGAATAAAATAAATACTTGTGACCGGTTTAGTTTGACCACACCGTTTGGTCGGCCAGTCTGCAGGCAGTGCCGCTTCTCCTTTGTGCTCTCTGATGCGCTTATTGGCTCAGTGGTTTGCAGCTCAAGTGGAAGCGCACAAATAAAGCCCTCGGATGATGTAAGAGGGCCCTTTCAAAACAGATGAATATGCCCACTGTGAGCAGAACAACTCTGGACAAGAGGGTTCATTAGGAACATGACCCCACAGAGCATGCTATGCAATTACAGGAGGGGGTTGGAAGTTCACAGTCATGCTGTGGAGACCACATTAGAGCCGGACCCCAGACCCTTTGTCGGTGTGACCGCAGAACGGTGCGTCGCAGCCAGCTGGTTCCACATGCTGCCGTCCCCAAGCCTAGACCTATAGCACCTCAATTTACCAGGCACCAGATTTCAAACTGGTTGTTGCCGGTCAGGGCTGAGTGGGCTGGGGTTGCATTTGAATGCCAACTCCCCCCCACTGTGTGAAGGTAATCCACACCTCAAAAAATCTTAAGATGAGTTCTCAAAAATCAAACATCTAATTACCATTAGATTAAATCGCAAAATTTTTATGCACACTTGAACCCCTGAGCTGACATCCATTGATGCTAAAATGTGACTAGATCCCATTAAAATGGACACAATTTCTTCAAAGGTTAACATTAGTTATCGTAACACAGCATTGCAAAGAGGTTTCTCTTCATTCATTTCTCTGTAGTATTGTCTGCCTGCGCTTGGTCGGCTCCTTATTACACTTAAAATCATTGACAAGGAGAACACGTGTGCATGCAACATTCTTTTGTGCCTTAATTTGGCCTTTAATGCAAAAAAACCAGAAAATTCAGTGAAAGTAATGGAAATGAATTTGCGAATTAGGTGAGATAGTTTGTTTAGTCCAAACAGGGGCCAAGATTACTAAGGTTACAGTAGATGAGACCGTCAAACAAGGGGTAATGGAGGCTGAGCCTCAGGAATAATACAGTGTAGAAACTACAACTGAGAACCCATCTGTATGGTTTTGTGTTTTGTAGCTGTCATGAGGCACCACAAAATACAAATTCGATCCTCATAAATGCTAAGAAATGTCCTGTAAGCCAAGGTTGAGGCAAGCAAAACTGCTTGCAAAGAGAAATCTTCGTAGCTTGGACGGAGGTGTCTCATTGTATGAGGGTGCCCAAGAAGTGGAACTTTTTTTATTAAAAAAGAATCACAGCCGATTTATGTCTTCTGGTGCTCCCACTTAGGCCAGATCATAGCTTAGAATTCAGGGACAATGGGGTGAGGGTAATAAGAGTTCAAACCAATATTGGTTTTATGTCAAGGAAGCCGTTCAGAAGTTTGATATGTTCATCGCTCAGCTCACAGGCTCTACAGAGCACCTTAATATTCTCCCCCCGGCCTCCTGCAGCAGGGGGTGCCTCCACAAGGTTAATTAGCCCAAGATCTCTTGTGGTCTGAAAGCCAGCATCTGCTCAAGATAACGGCGAAGAGGCTCCTCGCAAGGTCCCACGTGCAAGGTTAATGCGCTCCACGCAGCTCGTCGCTTTGCCGCGTCTTAATCTGCAGGCGGCCCTCGATAAAGTGTTTTATTGATGGGGGCTGTGGAAGGTCTGGGTTCAGAAGGTGGGGCTGCAGCTGGGGGTTGAGTCAGGAGAGAACAGAGGTGATGCGGAGGTGGAGAAATGCTCAGCACCACAGGAAGTCCTGGTGTGTGACCTTCTTACTTCCTTGGAGCATCAAAATAGTAATTATTATTGTTCAATCACAAGATGCAGGAAGCAATGATGATTACAGCTTAGAAGTTTGGTACCTTAATGTGTTTTATGTCTTGGTCCACAGATGCAGCCTTCAAGCACCTGGAGTGCCTTGGTTGTTCTAGAAAAGTGAATATTTGAATCGCATGACACTTCGCTTGAATTCTGGTCGCTTTCTTGGAACTTGGCAGCTGCTGCTCGACCACCCCTACTGAATGCTGTACCCTTTTGCCCTTGTGGTTTATTGGCAAGCATTTTTATTTTCTTGGCGCACTCATGAGGGAAGGAAGGGTCCTATCATGAGGTCAGTCTGATCCGTTGTATTCTTGATTTCTTAAAAATCATTCTTGCACAACAGTAACCTTGCAATATGCAAATGAAATGTTTTATTTTAACAAAATAAGACATTCAGCTAGACATGCCATGCTGATAGAAGGTAGTGTTCATGACATTCCATTACCAAATCTGCATTCATAATAACTTTTTAATGCAGTTAAATAATGTTTTATGGATGTAATCCACTTCTAATATCAAAGATTAATTTGTGTTCTGCTTTGCTGATTTTTCTCCCCTCTTTTTAATTTTTTTTTTTTTTTTTGTGAAAATTTCTGGAAAACATATTTTAAGCAATATAATTAAGTAATAATGTTGTAAGGCACTAGACTGACCGGTCACTCCTGTTTCCGGTTACCTGAGCTCCAGTCATTGATGAACTGCACCTATTTTGTCTTTGTTGCTGTGACCTCGTCCATTTCTGTCCAGCTGTTAATTAAACAACTAATAATAATTATTATTACCATAAACAGCCTACAGTTTTACAAGTGGAGCCACTCAGGTTCAGTGTTCTCCAGCAGAGAAAAACAAGAGAGCGCTTTCTGGAAGTTTTTAGCAGCTGCCGTGCAGATTTTAATAGACGACTGAAAAAAATGATAGCAATTTGTCCTTGGCTTTCATCATTTGAATGTCACCCTGGTGTAGAAGGTGACACGCACACCGTAGGGTGTTTCCGATCACCGCACAAACCCCGAGCAAACGCACACCGAAGGCCTTTTCATGATTTATCACTGCAATATTCTTTGCAACTCCGCAGTGATTTGTTGTGATCCTTTTATTGACATTCTCCCCAAGTCCGCACCGGAGCCTCAAGTTTAATGGCATTCGCGTTTCCTCTGTTTATTTTAGATCTTCACGAACACGAATCCCATGCCTTTGCACCCATGTGTGCCGCCTTGCGCGGAACCCGGATTAAATGAATTCTGCACTCTGCAAGGGGTCGTGGTGAAATACAGTATCGCAGGCAGCTCAGCCTCAAGGAGGTCAGACAAGTCAGCGTGAGGAACTTTGGCTTCAACACACAAACGCACACCAAGGCACGGTTTGCTGGAGACTCTTTCATTTCTGGCGGGCCTTGGCTGGGTATAGTGTCGGCCTGCACAGCATCTGAAAGCTTAGGTTTGAGTTGAACTGGAAGAACAAATGCAAATAATTATGTTTAATATTATTTTGGATTGCATAAAATATGTCTTTGCATAAATGCAACTTAAAGTGTTTGTAATTAATACAAAAACTGCACTCATGTTCTTTACATACACCGTATGGCCAAAAGTATGTGCACTCCCCCTCCCAATGACTGAGCTGAGTCATTTCAGGCCCACCCACACAGGACACAAATACATTCTGGACAATCATGTGCTTCCAGATTTGTGGCCACAGTTTGGGGAAGAAGCTCCTTTCCTGCCCAAGTATGACTGTCCCCCGTGCACAAAGCAAGCTCCATAAACACACAGTTTGCCCAGGTTGGTGTGGAAGAACTTGAGTGGCCGCAGAGAGCCTTGAGCTCAACCCCACTGAACAGCTTTGGGATGAACTGGAATGCAAACCGCGAATCAGGCCTTTTCGCCCAATCTCACTGATGCTCTTGTGGCTGAATGGGCAAATTCCTAAAATCTAGTGGAAAGCCTTCCCAGAAGAACGGGGGCTGTCATAGCAGTGAAGGGGGAACAACTTAATATTAATCTCCATAGGTTTGGAATCGGAAGTTCAGCACGCACACATGGGGGTGATGCTCTGGTGTCCACATAGTTTTGGCCTTATGGTGTATCTTTGGGGTCAAGAAGTATAACAGTGATGAACAAATGTCTTAAAAAATGACGTGTATGTTTTGGTATGTAAGGTGTGTTTTACTAACACAAGCTGCATATAACTGAATTAAAGGAGAAACTGTTAACATATAATGCAGGCCTTTGCCAGTGCAATAAGGGAAAAACATGATCGAATTCCAAATATTGTGGATGAAAATGCCCGTGTTGGGTGTGTGAGGCTTCCCAGAGGCCACGTCGGCAGAATCAACCCAGTCCGGAGGGCTGTAGACTCCTGGCTCTCACACCGTACACCTGCACCAGATGGATTTTTTGTCTCAAAAACAGATCACAGTGACCAGAGGTGACTACGTGTCAGCCCCGGAGAACCCTGAAGGACAGACCTCCGGAGAAGCTGCGTTACTCTCCATTAACAGTTGTCCCTTGCGCCCATGAAAGCAAAACTGCCAAACTTTCTACCGCAGAAGGAAAACTCATTTGCGATGACTTAAGAAAAAAAATTAAAAGTGAATTAAGATAAAATACTTCTGTACAGAGGGTTGAAAGGGGGCAAACTTTTAATCCGTTACTGGATCTGTGCTGTGGAGTGCAGTATTAATGGCAGCCTTCTTCACTTTTAATTTTCTCTTCAAGCAGCAAGTTTACTCTGGATGCGCCTAAGCGGCTCAATTCCCTGGCTGTTGACTCAGCAGGTAAGCGCATTTATTCCCCCCAACTCTCCAAGTCATTTGGGCGCCGCCCAAATGGAGAGCAAGACCTCCTCTCGGCTTCCTAATACAGGATAAATCTGTCGGTAAACACGCAGCGAAAACTGAGCACGGACGGCGGACTTCTGAGGGACAAGGGGCCGAACAAAAAGCCTCGCTGTCACATATGGAGGAACCTTAAATATTAAATAACAGGAGCGATTTTGCATATATCAGTCCTCGCTCGCTCCAAATTGTTGAGAAAATGAGCCACAGCTGACTTTCTGAAAGCTAAAGGCGACAGTCTCGAGTACGTCGGAGCGGTTCTCATTGGGGGAGGGGGCCCATTTGCATTCCATTCGTTTTCACTAGTTGGAGGCACCTTTAATGTGGCTGCGCTCCCAATGAGAGCCGACTTCAGAGCAATCTGTGCAGGCCTAGACTTTGTTGGGAAGCCCAAGGACCGGCCCGTTTGAAACTGTGCAAGGAGACAGATTGTTTAAGATGTGAGATGATGTCTCCGTGGCACAATGCCAGCGCAAGGAGCTAATGAGATGTGGGCAATGCAGCTGGCTGCCGAAGACCGGGCGGGCATCATTACGGTCACGTTGACTTGTGGCTGAGGCCTCCGGTGACCAGCTGGGCTAAACTGAAGGATCAGAGACGAGATCAAGTGATTTAACCAGTCCTGGGACCTCAAGTCGGACTGCCGGGCCACACGAGGAAAATCTGATTCCTTGGTTGATGGAGTACAGCAATCTCAGGGCTGGTGCATCCAGATTTTCGCTCAAGCACTCATCAGTTTTCAAATAAAGGAATTTCATGGGTCCTGTGATCCTCCTGCTCTTTAAGCGCTAATTCTTACTGTGGAAATCCACAATGGTCAAACCCTAACTTAACCTCAAAAAAGTTCAGCTAAATTGGAGCTGCATCGCATGACCAGTCCTGTCCTTGCACTGCCGACCTTAGCACTTCCATTAAAACTCAGGTTGCCTACAAAGAGTTTCATGCAAATTTCAAACTTGAATAAGCGAGGGAATTGCTGAGGCCTTTGGTACAGAGGATACAAACACACACACAGCACATCCACGCAGTTAAAGTTCTGAAGGAGATGATAGACAGTAAAGAGGGAGAAATCATTAACTTTGTGCGACAACAGAGATGTCCCAGTTCTTGGATTGGGATTTCCCACCTGGAGAACGAGAAGCGATGAAATGCTCAAACAAAATCACTTGTCTTGTATAATAAGGTAAAATTAGCTTTAGGCAGAAAAATAAATAATACATTACTCCTGTGGCACAAACATCTTCATAAATTCAATTAAGATTTCTTCATAGAATGAAAAAAAATGAGCATAGTTTAGATCTTTTAACTTCTAAGTTCGTTCAAGTATTGCATATGCATTTGCAGGAGGTCCAGACTCGAAATTTTTGTTCGTAATATGTGTAATATGTGACTCCCAGAGGCAGTAAGGCTCAAAGCCGACAGAAGATCTCCACAGCAGAGACCCTCCATGCTACTTCTGAGGTATTGAGTGAATAACAAGCAACTGGGCCGCATTAGCCACTATGCTAATTTAATATTCCAAAAATCAATGCAGGTATTTTATCGCGGGACACGTATGCAGCGATAACGTTGAAATGCAGAAAACAAAACAAACAGGACACACACATAAGGTTGTGAGTGCACACACTGCACGCCATCATCTCGATTTTAATATATAGCCCTTTGCACTCATCATTTGCATGCAAATGCCACTCCATTATAATCTCTGCTTTTTAATGGATACTTTAGCTCTAACTGCACCTTAAGGATGTCATAATCAGGGGTTCGGATGACTACAGCTTATGAAAGCTGTTTACTTATTTAAATAAACTCACATAACAGCCCTCCTGTCACTCCTAAATCTCAGGGTCAGGGAAGAAATCAAGCAAAACAGGCCAAAAGACATTGTGCTTACTGTAATTACTGTACTTCCCTGTTGAATTCCGGGGGTGATAAAAAGCGTTTCCTGTAATACTTTATGCCACATTACTGCTATACCAAGACATAACTCAATATTTGTTTATGGAAAAAGTAAATAAATGAAATATGTAAGGGTGCTCTTACAGACACATGGGTAAAACTGTACACATTAACGTTTGCATTCACTTGTTTATCAGATGTTTTTCTCGAAAATGAGGTTCGCGTTGCTCAATCCAAAAGTGGATTTCTGGACAGAAGAGCTCCAGATACAGATGCGTGATGGATTGAGAAGAAGCCACGTGAAGCCATCTGGTAGCTTCTACCCAAATGATGACAGCATGACCATTTCGGTCCTAAGCCTTTGATCCCAAGTTGTCGTAGGGGTGAAAGCAGGATCTGGTGGTTCACGGTGTCAGCTGCTGCAGAAAGATAGAAGACAGTGAGGGCTGAGGAAAGGCAAGCTGCTCCAGCCAAATTGGGAGGTTCTCATGTTGCAAGGAGGGCATCTAAGTTTAATGACAAAGAAGCAGATGAGAGTCAATGAGTTAAATATGGAACAAACAAGAAAAATTTTGAGAAACTGTGAAAGTGGATCATAAGAGAGGAGAAGGAATGGAATCAAGAGAGCAGATGGTGGCTTGTGGTGAAAGCAACAGGTCGGAGGTATCATTTTTGAAAAGGCTCTACATTGTAGTTGCACACAATTTATTGCAATTACAAAAATCCACAAAACATTAGCACTAATCTCAGAAACTGCTTACTGATATAGAGCCACAAAAACAGTGCCACAATGGCTGCGGCAGAGACATGACTGCCATTAGACCTGAAGTTTTAATAAATGTTAAATGTCCCTAAATGAATAAATTTTGATGAGGACATAATGTACAATAGGCTACAGAATGTATCACAGCTTTGTTTTGGCAAGACCAGCTAAGAATATTTAGGATTTTTTTTTAAATAAATACATCTGTTTTTCATTTATTGGTGTGTCTGGCTGACTTTAATCCAGCCAGCAGTTAAAAATCTAATTTGTCTGAAGTGGCTTTATATTAATGATTGTTTAGCTGACACTTTTGTCTAAGGTGATTTGTGTGCCCAGATAATCAACTTTCCAATTATAGGTAATCAACTTTGCAATTACAAGGGAGCAGGTAGTGCTGTGGTTAAAGGGGTTGTCTTTGGACTCTAAGGACCCAGCATCAAATCCCATCTCCAGCTGGTACCCTTGGGCAAGGTACATACCCCAGAAAAAATGCCCAGCTCTATAAATGGGTACGCTGCTTTGGAGAAGAGCAGCAACCGAATGATTGTATGTATAAATATACCCACTTATGCAGGCAAGGACTTCTTACTGTATCAGTACAGGTTAACTGCATTTATCATGGGTTTTACAGAGAGGGATTCATATTGCAAGGCAATAACTTTATCTACAGAAAAACAAAAGTGGGGCTGTCACATCGTGAATTAAGTTATGCAGTGGAGTTATCAGTAACTCACTGGATACATCCTATAATTTATAATCTTTTTCTTATCTGCGCTTGTCAAATTTGGAACGATGAAATAATGTCTGCTTAAGTGAACAAAGTTTTTGTTTGTTATGTGTAGTTTTTATACTCATTTATACAATTATTTATCAGTTTTCCCTGTTTATTTATTTATCTATTGTTAGTTTTTTTTTTTTTTTTTAGTTCCACGTGGGTTGGGTGTGTTTAAAATTGCAAAATAAATTACAAAAATGTTACACAGAGGGTATTATACACTGCCCAGCCAAAAAAGGTCACACATTCTAATATTTTGTTGGACCACCTTTAGCTTTGATTATGGCACGCGTTCGCCGAGGCATTATTTCGATAAGCTTATGCAGTGTCACAACATTTATTTCCGTCCAGAATTGCATGAATTTTTCACCCAGATCTTGTATCGATGATGGAAGAGTCGGAGCGCTGCGTAAAGTCTTTTCCAGCACATTCCAAAGATCCTCGATGGGGTTAAGGTCTGGACTCTGTGGTAGCCAATCCATGTGTGAAAATGATCTCTCTCTCATGCTCCCTGAAGCACCCTTTCACAGTTTGAGCCCCATGAATCCTGGCATTGTCATCTTGGAATATGAAGAAAAAATCAATTTTTCTACCTGGTCATTCAGTATATTCAGGTAGTCAGCTGACCTCGTTTTTTGGGCACATAACGTTGCTGAACCTAGACCTGACCAACTGAAGCAATCCCAGATCATAACACCGAGTTAAATCCAGGTGGTGACTTTCAGCTTTTATTATCAGCAAGCAATATCTACGCTATTGCGTCACAGTCCAAAACGCGACCTCCGTGTGGGACACGGGCCGCCGCCAGCTTCTCGCGAGACTTCTCGCTGTCCAATAAAAGAAGCGCCACGATGTTCTGGGAGCGCACGTGGCACCTCACTCCACGCTTCTGATTAAAGATGGCGGCGTCCATGGCATCGCGGGCAGTCGCAAGAGGACTACGGTGGGCGAGTGTGAAACACTTGTTTGTAGACAAACGCAAGGTAAAGAAAATGAGCCGGTGACCCGGCTTTGCTCGGGTTTCTGCGTTGCAGCGAGCATGGGGTAGCGGTCCTGGTTTTGTGACAAAGTTGCGCGCTAGCTTTACTGCTGCTTACTTTCTGAAATAAAGGTCTTCGTGAAGTGTTGTGAAATTTGGAAGAAGCAGATTTTTATTGTTTCGTTAATTTTAGTATGGAGGACAGCTCCTATAGGTCGCGCCTAGCTGCCCCGTGTTAGACTTTGACACTGTAGAACAACTTGCTGAACTTGTGCTTTCAGTTCCCTCTGCTATTTACTATGCGGTTCAGTTGGAACGGTACGCCTTTTCTTAATGTAAGGTGGTGCAGCGGGTAGCGCTGGTGCCTTTGCTAAGGCTTCCGACGAGGGTTAGAATGTGGTTCATTCTGTGTGGAGCTGATACCTTTTTGCTCATAGATTTCCTCCCACTGTGCAGAAACATGGGGTGTTTTGGTGAATTTGAATTGCATTCTCTGTGTATGTGAGATGCTGCCCTGGAGAAGTGATTATAAACCTTTTATTTATCTATTTATCATTTTTTCCTTTTGACCTTTACACTTTAGTATAATTGGTGCATGTTACTTTCTATGACAGTACTAAAACTAATTTTGTACTAAATGCACTCCTTAAAGATGATACACTTTTTGTGATATAAAAAGTAATTAAATATATTTCCTCCCTTTTCACCTGGTAACTCAGCTAGTCATTTATATTTTGAGGCCCTTTTGAAAATCCCTTTCCTGTAGCACAATTCACTGCTGTCTGAAAGTTCAGTTTTTTTTTTGTTTTTTTTTTAAACCAGTTGTTTAGGTTTTTATGATCACCCTTCATTCTTTATATTCCAGCATTAAGGTTCTTAGTGATTTACATGTTTGTACAGCTTTATAATTTTTACCTTTCAGCAAAAGGTTCCAGAACCCAAGATGTGGTTCAAATCGGTGGCTTTAAGGGTTATGCAGCAGCTTTTACCACCACGCTGCCTGTTTTTATTGCTACAGCCATGTAAGTAAAAATAATACATAAACACATTTTGCAGAGACCCTATCTAAGATCCTATCTGGTACTCTGAATAGTTAAACACATCTAAAACCTTTAAATTGAGGGGATCAATTCCATACAGCCAAATGGGTAAGACCAGGACAAAGTCCATGTTTACCAAATGGGGAGATAAGAGGTCAAATTGCTCCACTTAAAAAAAAAAAAAAAAAATTGTGAATGTTTAGTGTTGCGTAACTGTGCTACCAGCCCGCAACTGTTGACTAACAAAAGTCCTCATCTGTGTTATTTTTGAATCCGATTATGTTGTATGGGTTCTGCCTGCGGAGGTTGTCTGTAACCCTGGGATTGTGACTCCTCTTTCATATTAATGTACGCAGTGGTGTGGTAGCTTAGTGCCCACGTTGAATCCCGCTCCTGCTCTTGTACCCTTGATCAGTGTGTGTACTGTGAACCGAAAACCCTGCCTGGTGAATGAGTAATGTTGATTATATAGGACTAAGTGCTATTGTAAGTGCATGGAGGTTTTAGATAAATAAGGGTTAATTATTGTTTGTGAAGGTACCTTCTTGCAACACAGCAGTTACTGGTCCAAGTCCTTGGAAAATGGACTTCACTTGTTTAGTGCCAAAAACTGGTGTATATGTTTTGTGTATAGTTGGTGATATTAAATAGATAGTATCTGTGGATTTAAATCAATTATCAAAGCAATTTAAATTTTAACAATAGTATTTTATTTCCATTTCAAATTGAATCATGTTCAGCAACTGCAGTTTTTTTTTTTTTTTTTTTTTTGCGCTCTGTACGCCTGTACATTACATTTATTTTGTTAACTGATAAAGCAAGGTTACTGACATTTTAAGACTGAAGTTTGTGAGGTGTGAAAGTTGGGGGTTTTTTTGTAACCCTGGGTTAAAGTCTTTGTGTCACTGGCACTTGTTTTGTAAACATTTTGGTCTTTGGTTTACTCTGTTGTACTCGAAGCCACGAGTCCCAGTTGGAGCTGTTGTATTTATCATTGGCTGCAGCATTAGAGCTCAGCGTCTCTGTGGCTCTGTATACATTCAAGCTATTCATAAGGGATTTGACCACAACTTTCCTGCAGTTTAACAGAAAAGGTTGAGTTACTCCCTGGAATTTTTTTTTTTTTTTTTTTTTTTTTTTTGCATCTCTGCCTATATTTAGTGCTGTTATGCTGATGATATTCTTGTGCATTGTGCTTCCTGGGTGGGGTTATGAACCTGTTGTGAAGGTGAGAACAGTGGTGTAGATGCACTCTACATCAGTAGGACCCCCCCCCCCCCATGGCAAGGAGTCCAGTTGCCGCTGTGTCTCAACAGCACATAGGAACCTGCCCCAGCACTTGCTCATTCTCACCAGTTCAAAGTCCATTTCAACCGTCCTGCAGCTCCACATTAAAGCAGAATAAGCTTTTTTTTTTTTTTTTTTTTTTTTAACCCCCTGTTCTCCTGTATAATGAGGTGTAGCTGTAGTAACTGGAGACCAGCTTAATCTATTTGGAAAGGCTTCAGATAATGAGATTGTAACTGGTGCCAAAATACATTACAGTGCATATCTTAATTAGAAATGGAGCAACATTTTTCAAGAAGTGCATAAATAATAGAATTTGGTAACCTTTTGTGATACAAGACCATCCATTCACGGTCCAATTAAAATACACAGTAAATGGCACTTGATTAACTCTGTTTCAGCTGCTGAATGAGGGATCTATTACACTAGAAGTTTCTTGGTTTATCTGTTTTAAATTCAATGGAAAACAATCTGTCTCCATAAATGATGTGATGTTTCTGTTTATTCATGTGGGTCTGTGACAGCAGGTATGGAGGGCAGAACACATCAAGGCATTTCCATCAGCTCTTACAGCTTAATTACCTTCTTAGGGAAAGTAACTAGTAGCTCAGTTGTTAAGGACTTGCTTAGATACTGGTTGACAAATCCATTACCCCATTTTCTTCAGCTGGAAACTGTTAGCGAACTGTGACGGATCTACTCATCTGATATCAGCCACTTAGACCAATATGGAGTTGTGGTGATCCAAAACCTGTCCCAGAAGCATAGGGTGCGAGGCTGGGTGCATTTTGAAATGGGTAGCAGTCCTTTGTAGGGTGGAGACATGCAGGGCCATTTACAGTCACTTGAAACTCATGTGAGAGAACCCATGTGGACACAGGCAGAGCATGCAAAGTCCATAGCAAGAGAGAGGGATTTAAACCCACATCCAAACCCCAGGAGCTCTGAGGTTTCAGTGCTATCTGCTGCCCTAGTTGTGAAGGTGCTTTCCATAAAGACACAGAATAAATGTTTAAGCGGTAGCATATTATTTTAAAGCTTTTTTTTTAAATTTATTTATTTGCATTGGTTAAGCAGGACTGTGTTTAATTTTCATGAAGATCTTCTGGCTCTAATAAATTTAGGCGATAAGGGCAGCAGTTGACTTGCTACCTGGGGTGGCTGGTTTGAATGTGGACCCTGCTGTTGTGCCCTTGAGCAATTAAGCTGACCTGGTTGCTTTAGTAAAATATCCATCTGTGTATGTTGGCAAAAGCCTGAGCTGCTTTGTGTAAAAGTGTAGAATGGGCGGTAAAACGCTAAGGGTAAACGGTGTTCTGCAGACTGCCTTGGTTGAAGACCTGATTTCAGGGCAGCGATTGCTGCAGCTGTGCCATGTTGCCTTCCAGCGCCATGCATGGGACCTGGACCCTGGCTGGAGCTGTGGAGTCTGCCTGACGTGTCCCGCCCATGAATATTTAACACGGGGACTCCACTGGTGCCGAAGCTTCAAACGGTGCCTCTCCCATCTGTCCGCACCACGGAGGCATTTGCATTTCCTCCCCGCCAGGAATATGCTTGAGCGCGCCTGTTTTAACTGGGCTGGAATAACATTTTGCCAAGGTTAAGAGTCATTTCTGTGGTTTGCCAGAGGTGTTTAGACTGTGTTTTAATAAATCATTAAAGTCTGTAATCGCTCTGAACGTTTGTTCTGAGCATCCGCTGTTGAAAAACCCCTATGAAGCGACTGCGACGTGCAGTGTTGACTTTGGTACAATGACAGGCTGTTTGCTTGGACGTGTTCTCGGCCAGTTTGTGGCATGCGGTTTGTTTGTGGTTCAACTGTCAGCCAATGATGGTTACTGTTGCTTGCTGGAAGTGAAAAATTTAGCAATTAATTTACTTTTGCAGACTTGCAGAAGTGTTTTTCCTCTCCAGCAGATGGATGTAAGCAGCTCTTTCTCATACGTTGCTTTTCTGTGAGCGATCAGGGCTGTATGGCATATGAAAGAACAAAGTTCAATGAGGATTAGGGTCACAGGCCCCCTCAATTTCTTCCCACCCTCAGAAAGCAGAAGAGATGTAGTCAAAAAAGAATATTTATAACCTTAGTCATCAATCTTTGGAATTTCTCCTCCCCAAAACCCCTGCTTACACCTTCACACACTTATCTTCCTTTAGCAATGACAACTTCAATAGGGATACTTAATGATGTGTCTTATTGTCTGTACTAATTGCTAAATTCATATTTGAAGCACTGCTTGCTGCATCAGTGGCCTAATAACGTTACATGAGGTCCTCTTTGGTTTCATCGACCATGCGGTTGGCGGGGCTCTACATCCGACAAGGAGCGTGCGTTCGCAGCAGCCCCTGGTTGAGCGGTTTCTGGCACCAGAGTCACGGCCTGGAGGAGCGACTTCCTTCTCAATATGACACCGCTGTCCACTAAACCGTTGGGCCTTTTTACCCATCTCTTTGCTCAGGGCGCCAAAAAAACAAATTCAATAATACTGATCCGGAGCGGTTGGCAGATGTGGCCGGTTCTTGTGCGTATTCTAGAGGCCACGTCAGGCTGTAATTAACCTATAATGAAATTTTTGCAGTGGTGCAAAGCGATTCCCAGCAGTTTGCTAATAATCAAAATTCTGTTACGTTCTTGCGGTTCATTTCCATTCTAACAAGAAATTTGTCTCTGCAATTATGCTAATAATTGCGCAGCTGCCGTTTTCGAAGTCTGCCTGCCGATAACTGCTTCTTCCAGTGGTGGAGAAGAACTCCGGCAGAGCCGGACAAAAACTGTTCCGTGCAGTAAAGTGGAAGATGGTCTCTGAACTTCTGCTATTGGCTGCATGTGGACATGGATTAGAAATCCTATAAATTCTGTCACGATGGTTTAAATGGGTGGAAGGGGGAGAAAGTGAGGAGAAAATCCAAACCGACCGAATCAATTGGGTACAGTCAGAAAATGAAAATATGTTCATTTCTTAAACATTTAATCTCCCTTAAGGAAGTTTCCAGTTAATTAAGTCCAGGGCCATTATAGGTGCTAATTAAGAAGAGTCATTTCAAAGGGTAAGAAGTGAGCTATGACTAGTAATGAGAATTTTAACCCTCTGAGATGCTTGGTTCACCAGGGCATTATGGGACTTTACACATGGTAGGCAGATCTTAAGCCGACCACGTTTGGCATGTGCGTCGCTCAGGCTAGCCCTACGAAAGGCGACAACGTAATGCCTTCGGACACACAAAGGCGATGGAAAGCTGCATAATTGCACTGTGGCTGCATATAAGACTGTTATTGTGCATGGTTCTGGAACAGGGGGAGAGGGGGGGGAAATCGGGCCGACCGGTGGTGTGAAACGCGGAGTGCCAGCAAGCCGCATTACAGTAATCTGTGCTGAATGGGAGCAAAAGCGCAAATAAGCGGCAAGCTTTGAGGCGAGGGCCATCGGCAGTGTGTTTTTTCCCACGTTGCATGCTGTCACATGGAATTCCAGCGGAGGAAAAACCCTTGGTTGTTCTCTGAGGTTTGTCCAAGGTTCGGAAAAGAAGCTTCTTTTATTTATTTATTTTTCTCCCTCTCTTCTCTTCTTCCCGTTGCTATGAGTGTGCGGAGCCTTTCAGCAAACGGTATCTTGGTAAACCCCCCCCCCCCCCCCCAAAGGGCAGCTGTTTGACCAATTCAAACATTGACTTTTAATGGCCTTTTGTTTTGTAATTAAATCAGTTATTCAGGTTTTTAATTTTGTTTGGACTGTAGTGACCCTGTAGTGCTTATTTTAAAAGCACACTTGGCTGTTTTTTGAAAAGTGCCGATTAAACAATTGCAGCTAGCTGCATATAGAAATGAGATGCTGTAGAAAGTGATCTTTTACAAAGTGGTGCAATTCATTGCTGTGGACTTAGGAAATGCACTACCTCTTCAATTTATGAATCAGTTTGGTCTGTAATTGGTGTTGGACACAAGGTGTAAACACTGGAAACCAGGTGAGTTACTGGAGTCTCGATCTTTGCTGACATAGGTCAGCTGACTGTGAAAATACAGGAGGCGTTCAGTCTGTGCCAGATGGTGATTTTTAGTTAGCAGGAAAAGAAAGAACATGCCATTAAAGAGGGATGTTTATAAATTGTTGGAGCAGCTTGTGTTGAGTTGCTGATTTTTGGTGAATATACATCTATTTTCCACTGGTTGTACTCCATGAGTTCAGGCTCATTGTGGACCAGAGCCAATCCTGCACATGATGTGGAGAAGTCCACACAGGCAGAAGAGAGACTAGATCTACAACCCTCAATCTGTAAGGCATCCACATTCCCTCTTATGCCATCTTACTGGCTGAAAAATAAATTTGTCTCAATTATTGTAGCCCATATTTCAAATGTTAAGGTTTGCTATTCAGCTGTATTGGATTAGGTCCCACATTACCTGCCCCTTCTGTACTTTATTGGACTAAGACTATTTCCTTAATCTGGTCCACCACCACCCCCCCCATCCCCCCAAATGCAGCTCTCCCCTTGACAGTCATTTAGGAGACCTTGAGGGAACATTTATCATCTGAAGCTGTCTTTCGAGGGCTGTTGATTAGAATCCCATAAGCTGCACATCGCCTTCTTAAAGCGGGCTGTGGTCAATAAAGATTTGCAAATCACCCCTCATGAATATGCTAGCAAAATAGCTCTGTGTCTCATGGAGGGGGGGGGCCAGATACTCTACTTTTAACCCACCCTCTTAATAGGGCTCTTTTAGAAATCAATTATGTATCGACACATCCAGTTTTCTCTCTCCATTGAAGCTGTGCTCCATCTCAGAAATGCTAATGATAGTAGCTGTACAAGTTCTGCAGATAGAAGCCATTTCTGAGTCTTGCACAAGGTAAGGTTCCTGCACAGCTGATCAAGGCCTCTGTTAACATCTACTCTTAAGATAGAGCAAAGTAAACTTAAGTGGGAAAACACAAGGAACCCCTGTGCCCATGTTGGTGAGTTCTGAATGCTTCACATCTGAAAGGCTGATTTTGATTTGGATGCTATTCAGATACCCTTACAGTGCAATTCAGATTTTTCTCCACTACCTTGTGACCATGTCTTTGTCCATGAAGCATGACCCCACTCTATTACAGTGCATCCAAGTGCTATGAGACCAAGAATATCGTGCCATGGTCATTAGCATCTGGATCTTTAAACAACCATGCAGTTAACATCCAAGCTGAAATGTAAGTATATGGTCCTGTTTTGATTGATGCTAGAATATTAACTGTAGAACTGTTGGTGTCCTCTGGTGTGCAGGCTTTTTGTTTGGACCCTGTTCTCGCAGTTCATAACTGTTATTTCTAAGTGCCATTGAGTCAGCGTTGACTCCTGGCCACTGCCTGACAAAGATTATGGCCAAAACAAACTCTAAGGTGAATTCTCATAAATGTAAGACATAATTTCTATTTCCAAAGGCAAAATTCATAGTAGCATATGTTAATATCACTAATTGTCATTAAAATGGACATGGTTAGTTCAATATTTGACATTACAAATTACAACATAAGGCAATTTACCTTTTAATTTGGTGAACTGGCAAACAAGGGGTAATGGAGGTTGAGAACTCAAAACAGCAGGAGCCAAACTACACTTGTCTCGCTGTTCTCGGATGTCTGGAGGTGCTGTGAAATCCAAATTCAGTCTTTGTAAATGCAAACAAATGCTTTATAAACAGAAGTAGGGATATAAAATGGTGCTGAATTCTTTTAACCTGAATGGGCCTCTCTTGGGCCGTGCCTGCGTATGAATTGCCTCCAGAATGATCTTCATGTACCCTGAAGCAATATGTCCATTGATGTTGTAATAGTCCATCATTCTGGTTTTGTTGTCCTCTTTTATCGTTCCACCAACCTTTCCAAGCATCACCATCTTCTGCTGAGAGAATTCAATCTTATGTTCAGAGTGTGATAGCTGCAATCTTGTTTGTACTTTCAATAAGAGTTCTAGCTTGATTTGGTCCAAGATCTGTTTGTTTTTCTTTCCAAACTGTAGTACATCCAGGCTGAACCTAGGACAGAGATTGTTAGGGGTGAAACAGGTTGAGGGTGGTGAGTATGTGACTGGCTAACAGATGAAGCCCATCTGGAGCAAAGTTTGTTTTATCTGTCAAGGGTGGTGACAGATTAACATTGGAGTGGGAGGCTTTTTTTTTTTTTTTGTGACACAAGATGGCTGAAGTCCACTGTTGGCAACAACTCGCGGGCTTCATGTTAAGAAGGTGGCACAAAGTGGTTTACCATTATCTTTTCCGTTGTGGATGTGGAAGGAAACCTACATGAACATGTGGGGAACGCCACACAGACTGATCCAGTCCCCTCAGGAGCTGTCCTAATGTTGCTACCTGCTGTGCCACATCTTTTCGGAGGTCCAGCTTCATCCAGTAACCTTCATGTTGCAAATCAAATCTCAGCCCTTGACCTCTGTTTTGCCTGCTGCATTACCAATGTGTATATAATGCTAAATCTTCAAAATATGAATGCATTATAATAGAAAATATGTAGGCACTGTCCTTCCAAGTCTACATGTTAGGTGAGTCATAATTCAACATTGAATTGTGTACACCAAGCATCTGCCTTTAATAAATATTGTAAGGAGTACTTTATGTACATGTTCTTTGGAGAGACTATTTCATTGTTAGATGAAATGTGGCTTTTTTTTTTTTATTTTTTAAAATGAGGAGACATGGCCATGTATGTGTGTGTTCCATCCAGCAATATTCTGCCCTTGTGTGTCCCAATGAGAAGCAGTGTGTGTAAATTCAGCAGTAAAGCTCTCACACCCCCTTCCCACATGCCTCCAAAGACATCAAATAATTCATGTTGTACTGCAGCAAAGCATCACACTCAGTTCTGCTGGGAAAGTGATACCTTTTGCCTGTGGACCATTAGCCCAAGGACCGAATGTGGAGCAGGAGCTTGCCGCACAAGGAGTTAATCCATCAGTGTCTGGCGTGCACTTAATTGATTCTTTTTAATGTATTCAAGGGGAGTTCATCCACTGAGCGGAGTGTGGAGAGCCACTGATGACCGACTGCAGTGCTGGAGCGCTGCCGTCCTGCAGGTTACCCAGTTGTCATGATTTGATCAGTGGTTGAGTTCCACCTGGTGAGATGTTTCAAACAAGCTAAGGTTAAATGAGTCCTCCACCCCTGTGTGCAGCTGCGATGCTAAGATCAGTCCGCTGCAGAATTTTCAGAGGGCAGTGGGTCTGTGTCACTCTGGTGTGTCAGTGAAACTGCCCTCCAGATGCTGTTTGTCCTCTCCATGCCCCCCCCCCCCCCCTTGAGGTAAAGGTCATGGCTGTGGTTCTCCCTATGGAATTCTTCCCTGCAGGCGTGGAGGTGACTAGGTTTCTGCAGACGAAGGACATCCTGGGATTGTCATGTTTTCTGCCCCGATGAACAACCCTATAACGTTATCCTCTGGTGGGGGCCTCATGGGCAACATGCCCTTCACCTCAACACTTTTTTTTTTTTTTTTTTTTTTTTTTTTTTTTTAAATATATTTATTGAATGTTTTATTTAGCAGGCTTGTATCAGCATGGCCACTGCTCCTCAGTTTAGCTACAGCTGGAGATGCAGTTGTGGTTTATTTGATGCGACAGTGAGTTGACAAACAGGGCCAAACACTCCATTTTGACAGTAATTGTTTTAATGTACCTTATATTGACCACTTTTAATTACAGACCCATAATTTGGCTTCTTTCTGTAATGTCATTTAAGTGCATCGAAATGCTGAAGAAATAAAATGAATGCGGGGGGGTGGGGTTGACGGCTTATACAGCCTGTCTATGCAAAAGGTTTGCTTGAGAAGCCCACAAATGGGTTAATGGGCGGCAACAGATGGCGTAGTGGTTAGAGCTGTAGTGTTTAGAATGGAAGACCTACATTTGAGTCCCACCTCTTGCTGCAATACCCTTGCACAGCATTATTTACCCTGGTTAAGTGGTTAGATCATTGTAGGTTAACACTGTTCATTGCTTTGCAGAAAAGCATAAGCAAAATGGAGGAAAAAAAAAATAGATGTCAGTTTAAAAAAAAAAAAAA
Organism: Heterotis niloticus; assembly: GCA_018136845.1. Taxonomy (NCBI): domain Eukaryota; kingdom Metazoa; phylum Chordata; class Actinopteri; order Osteoglossiformes; family Osteoglossidae; genus Heterotis; species Heterotis niloticus. The sequence continues at coordinate 35,967,545 of CM030888.1, read as the reverse complement.
AAAAGTATAAGTATTGTGACTTGCTTGTTTTCTTATGTGGGGAATTTTTTTTTTTTTTTTTTTTTGGGGGGAAATGCATGTAATGTACATTAGAAGTTGGATTGGACCAAATTACAAGTGTGCTGTGGTTTATAGTAGAAACATATTTTTGGGAATTGTGCATCTCATTGATATTTTAAAGAAAAGTTTATTTTTCTCATTTTGCAAGTGGGAGATGCACTGCTGTGTGGTTGGGAGGCTTGGTTTAGTTCAGCCCTGGTCAGAATATACAGTAGTGAGCAGCCTACAGGGAAATGGTTTCCTACTCCCTACATAATTTGCACAGCTCTGAATAATTAATTGTTTTGCTCCTGGTCAATTTTTCCACACCAGGGGGCCAGAGGTGACTGGGGGGGGTCTGCATTTATCCATTGCAATTTAATCTGTGTTGAAGTGTCATGCTGTGGTGCAAGGTGGGGAGGACTAAAGAAGAGGATGCAGAACAAACTCCTCTGAATCTTTTGCACCGGTATGCCTCCAGTTTTATAAAAATGTTTGAATTATATGGTTTTTCCTTTAGATAAGCTTTTCTCCAAAAGCAGCTCTCAATCATTTATCCATGTACACAGCAGTTTTTTAAACTTTTTGCCTTCATGGATCCTGTGGACATGCAGCCCATTTGGTGCTCCAGTGAGATATATAGCAGTTGCACACCGGTCCACTTCTACCTTCTCACTTTGGTAACATTGTCTACATTTGGCAACAGGTGGTACAGTGGTCAGAGACTGCTTTGTACTGGGAGGGGGACCCAAGTGCAAATCCCACTTCTTGCTCTAGTAAGCTGGCATTGTAGTAAAAATTACCCAGCTGTGTAGATGAGTAAATTACACAAATCTTCAGGATTTTGCACTCTAAATGATTAAAATGAACCAATGATTCATGTGACAAGCAGAGCCCTTTGTGCAAAATTTGGGATGTCTGGTTTTCTTCAGCACTCTCCCTCCAGAATATAAACTTCTTTTATGACTTGAGGTTTTGTATAAACTATGAGGGTTTTATTTTTTTTCTGGCTGTCCACTAGTACTGAAGATTGTTGGACTTGAGTTAATTTGTTTCCTGGTGTGTGTGTGTGTGTTTACCCTAGAAGATTAAAGGAGCTCTTTCACTGTACTGCTGCTGCTCTGTGGACTCTACCAGCAAACCAATGTGTGTTTGTGTGCCTGACATCCAGCAGGCGCTCATGGTCTCCACAGGTTCAACACAGATCCTAAGGGCCCCGATAGCCAAAGTCATCCTCGTCTGAACGCTGTTATGGTAGCACTTGTCTCTCTACAAGAAGTCAGTGAGTGACAGCTTGTGTGCAGGCAGTGGACATGCAAATGGAAGCTGGAGCGGGTTGTGTCCCAGCCCATTGGCATGCATACTCCACCCATGACTTCATCTCTCGCTCAGCATCTTTCACTGGCTTAGCAGTGGGTGGTGTAAATATTTGGTGATACCTGGTGCAGTAGACAGCCCAGAAGATCACACCATGCTGAAGGAAGCAGCCCATTGTGTGAGCAGCTGGATTTCATTTATTTTTTTTTTGGCTGCCCTCCCCCCAACCGCAGCAACAAGGCAAGTTCCCATGCCTGTGAAGTGCATCCAGGTTTGCAGAGCATTGGTGTAATTCCTGTTCACAGGTCAGGTGGGGCAGAAAGTGTCAGCAAAGTTGTCCTTGACGAATGATCCTGTGTATTTGCATCAATGTCCCTAAGCGCCTGGCACAACTGCGGGTGTCTCCCTCTAGGATGTGGCGCTAATGCGGTGTTAATGCGCCACCATCCCCAGTGACCTCCTGCATCCCTGTTTCAGGGCCTTTCTGTCCTCTGGGGTGACAGCACTCCAACCCAGAGGAAGCATGTGTGGAAGAGGCTTAGTCATCTCCCACAGGCGTCTGGCTTTGCAAAGCCCTGTCCCACGGAGCCGATGATGGCCATTTCTGCCCGCTTGAACTGATGGCAGTTGGGTGATGTCCATTTGGCGGGAAAGTGTGATTTCCTGCGGAACCGCGTCGAATCAGTGCCAGCCTGGCACCTTGTATCGGCATGCACTACTGTTCATGTGCGTTTGGCATGTGGTTAAATAAAATTTCCTAAGGGGGGGTTTTCTGCTTGAATGTTCATCTCAAGGAGACCAGACAGCTGATGGGCATGAGCAGGCAGACAGCGGTGTGAACAGTAGGATTTGTGACCAGATGTTTGGTTCTGGGCCCACATGGGTGTTGTGCAGATGAATGTCCTTTAACAGTCCAGCTGTGTGAACGAGGGACACGCCAAACACACAGCTGCTCTGTTTTTCCTGAGGACAGGAGCGCTGCATGTAAATGCTTTGTTAGCTGACGGATATGAACGCCTTATTCTACCTTAATTCTTTACTGGCTTGTAGTGGAGAGACCCAGGTTTGAATCCCACCTCTTGTTGTAGAACCCTCGAGCTGGGTACGTGCGCTGAATTGACACTGTTTGACTGTGCTGTCGGCAGAGTTATGAATGGAGGATGTGGGAGAAGGGAGTCTGGGAACACAAGTTTTATTTTTATGCTGCTTGTCAAAACACTGGCACTCAGTGCAGTGACACACCTGCCGCAAAGCTGTCAAATGCATTATACAGTGAGGTGGTCAGCACCCCCCCCCCCCCAAACTAACACCTAACAACAAACGCAACTATTTACACATATATAACATTGGTGTATTATTGGTCCATTATTGGACAGCTGCTGTACCTATATTACAGTAAAAATGATCAAGTTAAATAAATGGGCAAACCATTATTTAAAACTTGTTATGCAAATCTGACTTCAGTTCATTTTGGAAAGGTGTCCAAAAACAACGAAATGCTGATATGTTTCTTTTAAGAAATTAACTTTTTCTGTACTTCTAATCAGATTCTCCACTTGAAGCACTGAAGTTCAGTGCCCTTTTCTGACCCTCAGTCCTCCCATGCAAGCAATCTAGTGCCAATTCCACTTCACACACATCCATCTGTGTTCCTTCTCATCAGTCCCACAGCTGCCACATTGGTGTCCTGTATACGATGGAGTTAAATGGAACAGACTATTTCCTACACAATCAGTTTGGCCTTTGGTAACTGCTGGACATTCAGTCACGCACACGGGTGCCAAGAGCCCATAGAGTTTGCCACAAGCAGCTCTTATCGCCTGGAGAGACACTGCCAGCCCCGTTTAATATTCACTACTTTAGCGATTTGGCCATCGTTCTTCTCGTCTGTAATTCCTTGACAGCAAGGGGGGGGGTGCATCTGGGCTTTGTTGGAAGAGGGGACTCTCCCTCCATCTCCAGCTGTTCTGCAGGTAACCATGCAGGATCTGGGTGGAGTGCATTGAGCTTCTCTCTCTCCTCCTTGTCACATTGAATTAATCTCTGTGGCTGCTTCCCATTAATTGTGTACTCAGAGAGGCATGGAAAACTCCAGAAAACTGATTTGACTGAATATTGCCTTCTGTTTTAATTTTGAAATACATATTTTCTTTTTTTGTGACACTTTTCCAGTTCTCTTGAACACAAACTTCCCCTGGTGTGATGGAAGATCTGGAAGTGAGTTGGTGCACATTGAGGGATGGGTGTAAACACCAGCTGCGTTTTGTACTTTGTCAGAGGAGTTGTGCTCCCTTGTTATCGCAAGCAGGAAACCTCACTGATCATTTACATTTATTTGCATCTATTTTGTTGATGCTTTTCTTCAAAAAGGAGCTTGCTGTCAATGTACTTACTATGATTTACTCCAGTATATAGCTGGATAATTTTTTTTTTTTCTTTTTTTTTTTTCTCTTCTTTCTCATCAATTCAGGGTAAGTTTTTAGCTCAAGGGTACTAAAGCAGGAGGTGTAATTTGAGCCTAGGTCTAACCACCTGCTGCCCTAGGGATCTTTTTAATACATTTTGTTAAACTAGAGCCTTTGGTTTTGGGTTCAGGCCTTTAGATTTTTACTCAACCAAACATACTTTTTTTTTTTTTTTTTTTAAAAGGAGGGAAATGAATGGATTGCAGCACTGTGATTTAAAATAAATAAATAAAATGGAAAAGTAGCATTTGTTCTTCATTGCTCCAGAAAGTGATGGATTTCATGCAGCAGCATCGGAATGTCATTGTGGTCTTGCACCCCTTCTGTCATGATGCTGCTCATGCATTCATCAGCACAAACTTTACAGTGCTTTCAGATGCTTCTCATTTAATTTTTGGAATTTTATATCCGGTACAAATGTAAAACCTCATGTAGTATTTAATGATACGGTGATAATGAACACAAGTAGGGGACAGGGCACATCTAGAACTTTCTTTATCTCATCCCTATGGACTAAACATTGAGTTTTTTGAACAAATTCATTTTGGATGAAATTTAAAGCAAGTATCTCTATAAACTGATGCTTCTGTCTGCAGCATCATTTAAGGTTGGCTTGCATTCTTGTAGGAACACACCTCAAAGTGCAATTTAGCCCCCAATGTGTGCAGAATTTTTTTTTTTTTTTTTTTTTTTTTTTTTGGGGGGGGTAATCTCATCAGCGTAATTGTCACCATGGAGATGAGTTTGGCGAACCTCCAGGCCCAAGGTGGCAGCCCTTTGACACAAACGCAGGCCACTAACTTGGGAACAGAGTCCTCTGGTCCCTGGTGCTGCATTGTGATTCGGCCGCCAGCGGGGGGCATGAACCCTCCCTGTTCTCATTAATTAAACAGGTTGTGGTCCCACTGGGGTCACGTCTGCTGTCCTCATGTGAGAAAAGATCCGTCACAGATCAAACCGAGTCGTGGCGAGTCGCTGACGCATTGCAAGCTGCGTTCAGCTTCGAGAACATCATCCAGTACTATCCTGAGCTTCTCAACGTGTGCGTCACAACCAGCAGGGTCAACTAAATGGCACAGAGTGAGGAGGAAACTACAAATAACTCAGCAAAAATGGACAGTTTTGATTATACGTTCACTTGCGAGTGACTTTTTTGCCTGATGCTTCTGCCCTCTAGAATATTGTGAGTTCTGCAGCTTCCTGGACTGAAAAGCTGTCCACGGTGGTTCCCCCTTTCTCCTGGGTATTGGGCAGGGGGGCAGTAAAGTACATTTTTATAGAACCAATCACCTAACCCCCAGCTCAGTTAACTCCTGCTACTATGTGAGGAAGTGGGACTCCATAAAGTCCCTTTGCTCTTCCAGAATGGGCACATTTTCGACTCCTGCACTTGACGTTTCATCTCATATCAGATGTTCTACTCAAACACTTAAGTAATATCCAGATGAATAATTGATGGCGGCGATGAGTAGATCATGCACAGTCACAGCACTTTGAGCCTGAGGTGCTTCCTGAGACACAGACAAACCCCAGGAGCTTACTGTGTATGTAAAGTGTCATGGCGGGATGTAGCAGGCAGTCGTCCACCAACGAGGTTGGGGCAGTCTCTCACACTGTGGTCCATTGATCTGTGGTGGAGTTCATGTAATAAGCATGCGCGCGCACACACAGTAGAAAGGCATACATGGGTTTAGTTCAAGGTTCTAAACTACACTGCACATTTGAAGTCGTCTTCATTTTTATTGCATTTCAAGTGCTGTTGGACAAACAGATTAACTATTATAATTTTGTGTATTGAGCTTCTTGCATTGATTCATACATCTGGGTAACTTTTACTGCACCAATCTGGTCAAGTACCACTTTCCAGGTGTTGGATTCAAGAAATGAATTTATTTATTTTTCGTAAGACTTCTTCCCAGATGTTGCCCTTCTCCTGTGAATCAGCCTGTACACCCTTTTGTTGCTGGTGGCCTCGTGTCACTTAAGCACCCATGCCCTGTGAGAACATCCTTTTAGTACGCTGCTCTGCAGAAAACAGTAATGATTCATATATATAGAATAGAAAGTTGTGAAACTTCTGTACTAAGGTTTTGAGGTTATTGGCAAAATCACAGCATAATCCTGCAAGGGCTGCTACAGCAGGAGGTGAGCTTTTCACCTGGGTCCTTCAGGTGAAAGGTGTTGACATTAACAGCTACACCACCTGCTGTCTCTAATTTGGATTTTTTTTTTTTTTTTTTTTTTTTTTTTTTTTTTTTTTTTTTTTTTTGGAAACAACTCATCTCATTCGTTACTTGGTATTCTGGGCTTCTGTAGTACTACAGTACTACTTCTGTAGTAAATAACGCCTTCCTTCTGTTCCCACACAGTCAGTGCGCCTGAACCCCAGACGATGGCTCAATCTGCAGGAGTACCAGAGCAAAAAGCTGATGCAGGACAGCGGAGTGACGGTGCAGCGCTTTTTCGTGGCCGACACACCCTCCTCCGCCCTGGAAGCTGCCAGGAAACTGAGTAAGTTGTGTCGCACCCAGCAGCGCAAAACCCAACATGGACGTTAACCTAAAGCTGTCACATGATCGTGCAATGCACTCGGCCTTCTGGGAGATGCGGTTTTCCTCTGCATTGTGATTACCCTTGAACATCTAATATTTATGAACAACTGGTCTGTCTGTGTTGGCAACACTGTAAAGAGGGAAGGAGAGATGTCAGAGCCCACAAGTGCAGATAGTAGTGTACGGACTGGTATTTAATATGTGTACAGTACAATGCATGTAACATTTATAGCTGAAAGGACATACAGGGAGGCCAGATTTCATTACTGTGGTGGGCATCTGCTGGTTGGATGTCGCACCACTGCTGCTGTGGTAATGTTCTCCTGCAGTGCGCTGCTTTTTGTTGAGCTGCTGACTCATGGCTCTCTTCTGCTCCGGCTCAGTTTCATCCAGAGGAGCCACTTGTATAGCAGCAGTTTGTGTGTTTTTCATGTACAAAGATACCACAATACTGCACTTGTGTTCTAGTTTTCTTTGTTTTCTGCAGACACAAGATGTACTGTAACGTGTGTATTTTGAAGGGTTTATCCTCTTTAAGTTGGGCCGGAGGAAAGCGTAGCAGCTGGAGCAGTCACCTTCCTCTCAAAGGAACCTGGTTTGAGTTTCTGCACCTGCTTACCATAAGCTGATTTAGTAAAATTTTTCCAGTTGGTTTATGTTACTTACACACACACACACACACACACACACACAGTGCCAAATAACAGGAGCTTGGATTATAAAGGGGATCCTATCACCCATCTAAACCCGTCCTAACCCCATAGCACACCTACAAATCCGCAACACAATGGCTACCCTATTAAAACTAGTGCCAACTAACTATAACTCCAACCATGGAGTGGCGCAGCAATGGCGCAGCATCTCATCAGGGTTATCAAGTGGGCACCTTCCTTCATTGGTGTTTCATCGAGTTAGGCTCACGACACCTCCAGAAGGCTCAATCACGGCTCAGGCGTCCCGGAGCTGCTCCCCTCCATTACCGCGCGCTCCACTATGCCACCCCACCGCTTCTCACATTACCTACCTTAGCATCCTCACCCTCACCGCTCTTTCTACCTGTCGTGTCAAAGGAAGATGCCCCTCGCCACCTACTTTACTTTATCGCGCTTCTCAACAACTATACCGCCTGCTAACAGCTAACCGCCATCACACCTATGCGCTAATGCTTCGCTGGCACCCACCTGCTCACCGCTTTGCCGCCCCACTACTATCCGCGCTGTTCCTCTTACTCCAAACCCAGAGACTTCCTTGCTCCGCAGCCTGTGACAACTCCTTCACCGCCCGTTGCGTCTTTCGCCCCCCCGAATACCGAGTTCGTGAAACAACGCTAAAGTGCATCGGGCTATAAATCTACGGCATCCAATCTCAATTGGCCTCACCTTCGCGTTCCAGCCCCGCCCCTCTACTTCCGCCGCTAACTCGCTATATCTAAGCTTCTTCCTCTCATGAGCATCGTCCACCGATCTTTCCCACAGAACCGTGAGTTCTATAAAATATACCACCCGTTGGCTTGCTGACCACAGCACCATATCTGGTCTCATGCTTGTACTAACTATTTCCTGGGGCACCACTAATCTTCCTCCCAGGTCAACCTGCATCTCCCAGTCTCTAGCCCCCCTTACTACACCTAACTCCTTCCTACCTCCGCATCTCCTACTCCTACCCCCCCCCCCCCCCTTCCCTAACAAACTGGTGCAGCCTCCTGTCCTGAGCATACCTGCTTCCTCCAATTTTCAATGGCTGCAGCCAGGCACCTTAGCACCTGGTTATGCCTCCATGTATACCTACCCAACGCCAAACTAACCTTACAACCAAATAGAATGTGTTTCAGCGTCCCAACTTTCGAGCACAGAGTACAAGCGGAGTCCTCACCCCCCCCCCCACTGCTTCAGGTTCTGAGGTGATGGCAGCACATCATAAACTGCTCCTAGTAGGAACCTTATTTGATATGCATCCATATTCCACAGTTCTCTCCAGCTCAGGCTCCTCCTCTCAACCCCATCCCAATTTACCCACTGTCCTTGCTTCCCCTGTGAGACTGCTCTGACACACCTCTGTATTTCTTCCTGCCGACGCACCTGCTCTATCACCAACCTCCTTCTCTCTATCGGGCCTGCCTTACTCCACATAGGGTCTCCTAATTGATAACCAAAACCTTCCCTTCCTTGTTGTACCTTCCCAACCATCTCCAGCTGCCTCAAGTCTGCCTTAGCTTCCTCTGCCGCCTGTCTCGCATCCCATTTCCTACCTGTTACTACCCTAGGTACCAAGCCTCTTACAACCTCATCTCTACTACCTGACAGCTGCAATTCTAACTACACCTTTGCAAACTTAAATTCCTCTGTTAAGCTTGAGAGCGGCAGCTGCAGGGCTCCTTGCCCATACAAAGCCACATTGCTTAGACACAGAGGAACCCCCAGCCACTTTCTAATATAGGAGCTAATCAGCCTCTCCAGCTTCTCCACCTTTGTGACCGATACCTCATACATAGTTAGTGGCCACATCACCCTTGGGATTAGGTCAAACTGTAAGCACCAGAGCTTACCCTGAGTTCTCTATTCTCTGTAACCCATCTACTACACTTTCCTAAAGCTGCTCCACCTGATCCACATCAGTTTACTCCCTAGTGTACCACCTCCCTAAACTCTTTACCGGCTCAAACCAGCCCACTTCAGGTTCTCGTCCAGCTTTCCTAACAGCCGCCTTGCACAGGCCCCTGTTGTGGTCACCAGCGTCATGTCATCTATATATGCCCTAACCGGGGCAAGACAGAGCCCATCTGGCCATCTTTCTCCACCTACTACCCAACCGGATGCCCTCATTACTAATTCCAACGCCATAGTAAATACTAGCGGGGAAATGGTGCAGCCTGCCATAATCCCCATTCCCAGCCTCTGCCAGGCTGTTGTGTAACCTGCTGTTGTATAAATTTGTAAGTAGTGTACCAACCTAATGCTGTAGATCACTTTGGAGAAAAGCAGCAGGTTAATGAATAAGGGTGAAAGTTTCAAAACATGTTGTTCTGTCCTCTTTTGTTTTCCTCCTTTCTCCATTTTTAATCCTTCTTTCCTTTCACTCTTTCTTCATCCTCATATTCTTTCTCCTTTTTTATGTACCGGGGTGTGTCACTGCCTTAATCGCTGGAGGCCACAGGGAGAGTCAGTGTGATCATCCAGAACCAAGCAGATTCATCTCTGTCCGCATCCCAGGAAGCGGTGGATCGGACGATTCAATCGGGCCTGCGAGGGTGGATTTCTGCACGTCTCAATTGATTGCATGGCCTTCGCAATGAGGAGGACGATGGCGTGATGAGTTTCCGTTAAATTAGAGCACGGGCAAACTTGGATTTATGTTGACATTAATTGTTTGATGAATGTGGATTCTCTGGCCTGTTAGGAAATGTGGAACGATGGCAGTAGAGGAATAATCACAGCCTAAAAATAGGCCGTGACACAAATACTGAACTTCCTGAAGTTCTGGGAAACCTTAAAAAGATGAAAAGTCCTTTATTATATGGTGGCTTTGTGACAGGTTTAGCTCCAGGTAAACATGACCCAGGATCCATACCGTGGTGTGATACCACATCTGCAGGCAGCCTGTTCAGTGTCAAAGCAGAAAGTTCAGGTCTGCCACCCAGTTATCGGCCATGGCAGAGGATGCGATTACACCATTCTCGCTCATGGAGCAGTGACAGTGTGTGAGTAAGATTAAAAATCTACCATTTTTAGCATACCAATGTGGGGATTTTACAAGTGCAATTCATGCTACATGATTAATGCTGTGTATTTAAATAGCTGCTTTACAAGTTATTATACATTTGTGCATATTTGTGAACAAATGGGGACAGGGAGAAGCGTAGTATTCCGAGTTGACGAGAGAATGACCTGGGTTCTGGTCCCATTTTCTTTCTTGTCAAGCTACCTACCTTGAATTGAAAGTTTAAAAAAGAAAAAAAAAAAACCATAACTTAAGGAACAGTTTTTTTTTTTTTTTTTTTTTTTTTTTTTCCCCCCCACTTTTAAATCAAAGTGTTTCTATTGCAAGTGTTTGTTTTAGTCATATGCAGGATTAAGAATATTAATGCTTTGGGTATTGAAGATTACTAGCAGTTAAATGCTAAGGGAACTCTTTTCCCCCCTCCCCCTCCCCCCTGGTGTGTGTGTGTGTCTGTCTCTCACACACACACACACACACACACACACACACACACACACACACACACACACACAGAGAATATTGTTGTCAATACCTATGTATTGTCGAGGAGCCAGTCGTGCTCCCGGAAGCCACTAAGTAGCTTAACACTGTACGTTGTTTTGGAGAAAAGAATCAGCTAGAATAGGCAAGCAAATGTTGTATAAAACTAACACGGTAGTCACTTTGGAGAGAGGTATCAGGTGAATTCTAGTTAATAACGAGTGTTCAACATGCTTACTTTGCAGCCATACATATCTCAGGCCTTATTTAGATTTAGACTCTCTGGTACAAAATGGTTTCTCCTTGTGGGATTTACAGTGAGATACAGTGAAAGTAGAGTACTGTATGCAGCCTGCCTGTTCGCTATCAACTGGCTGCCATCGCAGTTTCCCATGTGAAACGCAGTCCATGTAATGAATATAAATAGGTTTTCATATCTACTCCAACAATGACAGTTGGGACGAATGCGGCCGTAAAGCTGTTGACACGTGCATCTGTTGAATAAATCTTGATCTCAGATCGCGAATCTCGTCTGCAGAACCTTTCTTGCATGACGGGCCGCTTTTCTGGCCCACAATTTGTTTGGATTTGCTCTGCTCCAGATACTGAGCCAGCTGATGGATTTCCACATGTATACACATGCACAAAAGAAAAAACATGTTTATGCTCTGCTGGTCTGATAGGTATTTGCCTTTTAAAACAACACAAGTGCTTTCAGTAATGCACATCCAGTTATTATGTTTCATAGAGGACATTCTCTTCTCTTCTATGAATACAAATTTATATTGGTTAAATTGCATTAGTGGTACTGTATTATAGAGAGCAGCATTTGCTCTATTTGCTTGTTCATATATAATCAGTCACAGTGGTCTGGAGTCTATCCCAGAATTATCAGGTGTGAGGGGAAACTGCACCCTGGATGACATTCGCGCACCCAAACATGTAATTTAGTCACCAGTTCACCTCAAATGTCTCAACCCCCTCTCCCGGACTGTTGGAGGAAACTGGAGCACTCAGAGGAAACCCATGTGAACATGGCGAGAACATGCGAATGCCACTCATCCTACATCTCAACCCAAAGCCTGTGAACTGTAACATGTCAGCACTAGCTGTACTAAAAGATATTGCTATGCTAATTGGTGAAAAGTTTAGCTACCGAGATTTACTTCAGCCATCAACATAAATGGTGCCCATTGTGAATTATTTACATAAACTTCACGTGCTTGTAAAGAGGCGTTGAATTTTTTTTCAGAATTTTCAGAAAAATATAGAAGGAATGCCTTCAGAATGATGTCTGTTCCTTTGGAGTCACCTTTAATTTTTCTTGCCAATCAGGATCTCTTTAGAGGCCCAGGTCAAGCATGCAGAGAAGCTGTGAAGGTCGGTTTTCATTGGTAGCACCTACATGTAGTTCCGCTGACTCCATGGAACAAGATGGCTTTTGTTTCCTCGTGAACCTCATTTCATTCTGGGTTCTGGGGGTGTCTTTGTGCCTCTGACCTAGCCCACTGACCCATGGACAATGGCACAGTTGGCTTATTGTCTCCAGGAAATTGCAGGGGTGATCGGGGGGGGGTTCGCTTTCCGATGGGTTAAAATGGACCTGCAGACAGGTCGTCTGTGCACTGCACTTACTTTACCAAACACTAGCAGTTAGTGACACTGTTTGTTTTATGTTTTAAAGGACTAACAGTCTAATGTGCACACCATCCAAAGATATTTATCATGCAGAATTGCAGGTTATTATGTTCATTTAAACTGTCTGTTCTTTGACCAGCAGTTGCTGGCTACCTGCATGTAAGCTGCAGTCCTGTTGGTTTGCATGCAAAGTCAACACGGTGGGGTCTCCTTGCTTTGGTTTCAGCAAGTTTGCAGTGTGTGAGCATTTTTGCTTTAGAAGGAAGCCTTGTTAAGGTGGCTTCACAATTAGCAAGATGCCAACTGTGTTTGCTGGCGTAACAGTGATATGGATATTCACAGTAAACAAGTGTGTTCCATACATGGATGTTGGGTCTCCTGTGTGCTTATTAGAGATCATTCCTCCATGTTGTGAATGCAGCCTTATGTGGGGGAACACATGCCATTAACCTGAGCTAGGAAAAATAATATGAATTGAGCTTAATTATAATGTATATAAATTATATAATTATGCCTTTTTGTTTTATATATCAAGAACTTGCATTCAGTAGCTCAGGTGTTTGTCTTTGGGCTGTGCTGTTTGTTTCTTCCTCTTATTGCCGACTTGCCTATTCTGTCATTGTGTGATTCTGTGATTACCATAATGCAGGTGAAACCCAGGCTTTTGATGTTGCCTGGGTGCTCAGCTGCCACAGTAGGAAACTCAGTTTGTCTGATTTCTGCCAGAATGGCATAACCACTCTCTCCACTTGCCTTTGAGATCCAAGGGCAATGGTGTGTGTGTGTGTGTGTGTGTGTGTGTGTGTGTGTGTGTGTGTGTGTGTGTGTGAGAGAGATGGCAAACTAGAATCCGATTGGTCAGATTTTACACAATACTGGGCTGTTGACTTGTTTGCATCTGTAAACAGATGCACAGAAATAGCTGCTTTTCTAAGCGGTTATATTTTTACTGTCTGGTCTAAAAATAACTTTTCAGTATTTACTGCATTTATTGAGCTGCTTAACAAGTGATGCCATTTATTTCCAGCCTTTGTTCAGAATCTGTGTGTGTGTGTGTGTGTGTGTGTGTGTGTGTGTGTGTGTGTGTGTGTGTGTGTGTGTGTGTGTGTGTGTGTCCAGCGGTAATCCCATTGTTCAGTTTGTCTGAGCCCTGCTGCCACCTTCTCCAGAAGATCCTGTTCCATGTGGTGTGTGAACTTAGAACAGCTTTCAGAAATCTTGTAGTAAAACTGTTCGCTCCTCTACGTGCAGGTTGTGCAGCTAATGTTGAACTATGTAAATAATTCACAATGCACTCTTTTTGATGTTTGTCTTTCTGGAGCAAACTGGTCCGTGGTTGTAGACGTGGTTGGTTTTACAAAATGGTGCTAAAACTGTGTTGCACAGTGGGCTGCATTCATACCTCATAGTTCCGGGGCTGCGAGTTCGAATCTAGATCAGTCTGTGATCAGGTTGCACAGTTCCCATGCAAAGAAATTGATAGCAGAGCTCTCCTCCGCCATCGCCTCAGTTTAAAACACTATCAGTGGTTTCTGCTACTTGACCCCTGGTCATTGAATGCTCCTCTGATGACCTGTACTCTTACCTCTTACATCTCACCACCATGTAAGACTTTTTTTTTCATTTACCTGTACATTAAACTGGTTTCTACCCTTGTTATAAGTAAAATGGAGATAATACCAATGAGGAATATGTTCTTCCTTCAAGTGGTGCGTGGTTATTCAGGTTCTTGTCTAACCATGGTGATTTTTGGGTAAATGTTTTCTATAAATACTTGAGAATGTCTGTCAGCACCTGTTAACTGGCATGTTGTCTTAAAAGCTCATTTCTACGCTTTCCCCCATTATGGAATCCAACCGCTACAGCAAGGATAAACTGAGCATATTGCTGCCGGTTGAATTGCTAATAGTATTGGTATAGAGGAAAACAAACCTATAATGCAGAAATCCTGCAGTTTATGGATCATAAAGGAGTGTAATTGCACTCCTGATTTGTGTTTGTGGGGCGAAACAACAGAATCCGCCCCCCCCCCCCAAATTATCCTTGTAAATACATTGCCTACAATAACGGCCGCATTGAGCCATATCATAAATCAAAATCTAATTTCGGATCTTTGACGTCTGTGCAATATTGATATGATGCCTTGTATATCAGTGTAATTCACTATGCGAGTCCTGCTGCTTCGCCACCATTACTGCATCTTATTTGGCCAGAAAGGTATTGTGCTGTTGTTTTGGTCCTGTTGGGTCTAAACTGCATGTTTTATTCAAGCCATTTTATGGTCTATTGAACAGTAAATTAGGAAGAATAGTGTTAATTTTGCCCGCGATATGTTTGTTCCAGCATCAGCCCTGGTGAGGCGGAGCTTGCGATACACCCTTAAAGAGCTTTGAGCTGTCGCAGTCTGTTTTTGCAGCCTCTACACCGGGGTTCCTCTCTTGATGTAACAAATTAATTTGAAAATTAGCCCCCCATCATGTGTGCGCCAGGGCTTAAAGAAGAGATTGGGGTGGCTAAGCGAGCTTTTGAAACCAAGACGGCCCCGGGGACTGCAGGTGATCTCCAAAGCTGCCTTTGTTGTAATAACCAGGAGAAGGAAAGTCGGAGCAGCTCTGGAGTGTTAAAGATAGCAATAGGCTCTTACTGCATGCGTAAAACAGCAGCTATCCCGAGTTTAATCAAGCACTTCACCAAAGAAGTGGATATTATTAGACCTCAGGGACCAGGATTCAGTGGGTACAATTGAAATAAAAAGATATATGTGTGCTCCAAAAGATGAAGTCAAATAAATCAGTGGGCCCTGATGGGCCATTTCCAAGGGCTTTAAGAGCTTAAAGAGATAATGCAGGAACCCTTCATATCTTTTAGCATAGTCATTAACAAGAGGAGTTGAAAAGGACTGTGAAATATCCATATACTGGAGAGTGGATTCAGCAAATCATAGGCTAGTGAGTCTATTCCCCCATGTAAGGTTTTAGAAACCATATTTAATGTAGAGATTTAGGACCAGCAATTTGGATCCCAAAGAGTAAGAATGTGTTTGAGGAATGTCATGAGTTTTGGGGAAAATCCTAGGTACCTGTTTAAGTTTCACCATGAAATGAGGTGCCCTGTACTGCCAGCTTTTCTGCAGAGATTTGCAAAGATGTAACACTTTTTTTGTGTGGCTTTGCTTTTACTCACCTGTCTGGACGTTGCCCAGTGAACTCAAACTTTTGACTGGTGCTGCTTAGAAACTTAATGGTATTATAACATATGTACTTCTCCATTAACATGTAGGTGCTGCGTTGAACAGCTGAAATCTGGATTCAGAACGGAAAAGTGCAATAACAGACGCAATTCCTAGTCTTAGCAGTGCAGAGAGGGTTGAGAGATGCAGGTTCCAGTTAGAAATGGCTTAAGAAGATCATTGATGAGGTTGTTTATAGTGACACTGTGTATCTGGACTCACTGTGATAGCAAGAGATTGTAAGGAGAGCTTGGTAAAGAGTAGAGGAACCAGAAGAATGTGTCATTGCTTATTTGGACAGTCAACTAGTGTTCATTGCTGTATCACTTATGAGCAATAGGGAGTTCTCTGAACATTCCAACATGGGCCAAAGCCATAAAAATGCAGACCCAGTGTTTGGGTATTTAGTTTAAATCCAAAGCAGTGAAGTTATAAGGAGTGCCACTGCAGTTTGTCCAAGCTGGAATATTGCTTTCAGTTTTGCCAGCTGTGCTTTCAGAGGGATATAAAAGCACTTGAAAAGGACCAGAGCAGAGCGGTGGACTTGATTCCAGGCTTCATACTAAAGTCTTATGAAAGGGCTTTGTTTGTGGACTTGGTCACAGCAGGCTGAAGGGATGTTTCATGGAAAACTCCTATTGAACCTTAAAGGGCTCTTGTAGAGTGGACCAAAATTTGACCTCCCTCAGAACTAACGCTACTTGAGATAGGACCGAATAACCTGTTATCGTCTTCCCACACACGCTATAGCAGTTTTGCTTTTTTTTCTACCCCAATTTTTGCTTTGATTTGGCCCACCATCCCAAAAGATTAGCAGATATTGACCGAAAAGGTCATCGTTGTCATGGTAGGAATTCTGTGTTTTCATTTTTTGGCTTTTAAGCTTCATTTACTCATACAATGGACTGAATATGTTGTGGAATTTCCATGGCTGTGAATATTCATGCAGAAACTGAAATTGCATTTTCAGAACATGCCAACCAACCTTATCTGCAGGAACGGCAGCAAAAGCTCCTCAAAGAGACCACACTTGCTAATGCTCAGCTGTATCTCCACAACACATTGTCCCGTTGTCCACGTGAATGTTTCTAATGGAAGCGGAGGACAGAGGTGGCGTGTTTGCTAATGCTCAGCTTGGAGCCCATCCCTCGGCTGGCTCCCTCTCCTGTCCTTTCCATTGCCAGCAAGTGCTTCGTGCACTTCAAGGTCTGCAAAGCCCGCTTTCATCTCCTTCCCCCCCAGCATGGCGGGCAAAGTCTTTGAAGAGCACTGACACTCAAAATAACAATGAATGTACTTTCAGTGTTTCAAGTGCACCTACTTTTTCTGTCCATCAAAGTGAGGCTGGGGTTTCCTACACTGACGTAATGGGGCGAATCACACTTGGGCGGGGCGACGGTGGAAATAAGATGTAGCCTGACAAGTGCACATTTACATTCACATTTATTCACTTGGCAGGTGCACCATGCCGACAAAACAAAAGTGGATTTCACAGCAAAGCCTTAAAAGATCCAGTCGTGCGATCACTCAAGCAGACTGACAAATTGTCCAGCACCACTGTTTTTGCAGACCAAAAAAAAAAAAAAAAAACAGGAATTCTGTGAGATCTTTGGCAGCACTATTGATAGAGTAAGAATAAAGAAAACACAAATTGCTTCATGAAAGTTTGGGCAAGATTTATTTCATATAGATACAGGAAAGAACTGTTAATTGCATTCATGATCTTTGTCTATCATATTTTTAGAGGTCAAGACACAGCTTTTCCCACAGCCTTTATAAGAAAACTGATGTCAAAAGTAGTAATGATTATGATGCTCATATAAGAAGTTCTATATTTAAAGCACCTTTCATGCAACCAGACCGTAGCCCCAAGTCCACACAGTGACTCAGCAGGGGAAGTAAACGCCACAAGGCTGAGGCTTAGCGAAAGTGTTCGGCTTCTGCAAAAGAGCACTAAGATGGATTGTTTCTCCTTTCTGAATACAGATATGCTAGAGCACCTTGCTGGGGTCAGCCTAGTTTAGCATTCTGCCATTAAAAATAGAACTGTGCAGAAACGGCAGATCCCTCATGAGCGCACATGCGTTGACAAGTCAGCTGACAGCAAGACACCCCGTGTTGTATATTACCTGCTGTCTTTTTTTTTTTTTTTTTATTATTATTATTATTATAATAAAGTTCTACTATTTAATCAACTCGGACCTCTGCTGTACTGTTTGTCTAGCAATGAAAAGTTTTACATATGACCCCCATACTTCAAAAAGGTGTAATTTTGCAGAGAAAAAATAAATAAACTCTGGCATTTGTCCATAATGCAGTGCGAATTAGAGCTTTGGCAGACTAACTGTGCTTACCGGGGTGGGTTTTTTTTTTTTTTTTTTTTTTTTTTTTTTTTTGTCACTCCCCTTCAAAGCTGCTTTCATCCTGTTAGCATTGCAAATGGCCCAAAGGAAGCTTTACTAAAAGGGTCTTGTGGTTACACAGTGATGTGCAATATATTTTCCATGTGCTTTCTGCTACCAGCTATTCTTTTTAGTGGTTCAGCAGCCTACGGGGGCCAGAGGTAAAGTTTGCTGTAGATGGCGAAGCTTGTGTTATCGCCTATTTGAGGAGAACCACAACAAATTTTTCCTGCCCTCAAGTCAAAGTATTGGTTAAATTAATCTTTACAGCCTGTTTGCGACGTGCCCCACGTCCAATGAGTGTTGTAATGTTATCAGCCTTGACTGATGCTAGCAACCCCTTGTAAATCTGTAATCGGTTAAGCACTGCCTTCAGCTGGTGCAGCAAAGGTTCTGCGTTTAAGTAGAACTACTTTGCAAACCTGGAGTCACCTTGCATGATCCCGTCTTCTTGTTGTCAAAGCAGCACTTAGGCCCCAGTTAGCTATTAATGTACCAGGTGCCACTGGGCGGAAATGGGAGTTAATGTTGCTGTAAAAAAAAAAAAAAAAAAACCTGGACTGAACCCCAAACCCCCATTGCCATCCCACAAGTGCAAGATCAGGCTCGTCAAGCGCTTTCTTAGGTTGTTGGAACGAGACCCACGTCTGCTCCCATCAGCCTTGAGCTGTCAACGAAATTCTGGATTTGTTTGATGTTGTCAAGGATGGGGCCTGCATGTTTCCAGTAAGTTGTTAATAGATTCTTCTACCCAAAAAATTGTAGCCAAAGCTTTCATAATGGTGTGTGTGTGTGTGTGTGTGTGTGTGTGTGTGTGTGTGTGTGTGTGTGTGTGTGTGTGTAAGATGGAGACAGATTCTGATTTTATTTTCCCCCATAGCTCTCAAAAGATTTATATCCTTTTGTTAGTTACAATATAATGTTAAAAAATGCTTTCAGTGTGAAGCTGCAGTTGTCAAAATGAGTCCATCTAGTGCTTATGTGATGCTTCAACTTCTTTGGTCACGCAGCATCGCATCCCATCTTAATCCTTAATTATGCAATTCAAATTTTTGTAATGGCTGCAATTTAATTAGGTCTTGTTTATGGTGAGGGGTAGTAAGAAGTTCGTATCTGTCATGTCAAAAGCGCACGCTTTTAGTGTCTTTTAGTCCCTTATCGGTTGAAGTGTTTTGGCGGACTGTGTTAACGGTGATAGAGGGCCTCTTCCGGCCGTCACACTCTCATAATGGCTGTGTTTATCGGGTCCAATGTGTCGCTACGTACAAGTCACATCATTCCCGTTGGCCGCACACAAGCACTGCGGTCCTCCTCTGTCATCAGCATAGGTTGATTGGCAGAAATCTGTGAACAGTCCTGCGCTACCGACAACGAGGCTCTGCCTCTGTACCGTTGCCATTGGTGACAGACTGAGCAGCCTTCCCTCAGTGAGTGTGTTCACCCACCACTTGGAAGGATGGGTGGGGCACCAAAGTGAGAAAGATGCACTACAGGGGTCCGTGCTCCTCAGAGGCATGCGGCACCCACAGACACGCACAGATGGTCCGGCTGGCGCTTACATGTTTGCGTGGTGACTGTGCGATTGCGGGGTCTTGTGAAAACATCTTGGCCGCAAGCCCTGCGTGTGCTTCCCAGAGCTGCATATTCAGGAATTTTGCTATATAACACTTGCAGAACTGACATGCTGAAAAGGTTGCCAGTAAAGTTTTTGTTAAACATGCTTTGCCACATGTGAAATTCTCAAACTCTAATTCTAGCAAAGAAGTAAGAAATCTATTTTTGATAGAGTACATAATAAAATAGCCCACTATACGTGCACGCACACATCATTATTTTATGTGTTTGTTTGGGGTTGAGGGCCTGGACAGTTCTTTTGAGGGTACTGCTCCACAAAGCCTCTCTTGTGAGACTGATCATTTCAATCGGGGCCATGAATTAGAGGGATTCCAGGTCCCATCACTCTCGCTGTGTGCTGGGTTACATTGTTAAAACAGTGATGAATCGCTCCGAGGGAAAATAATACTCTCCATTGTGTCTGAGCGTCTCATCAGAAGTGTTTTATGGCTCATCTGCTCGTCCTGCTCTCTGTAGCGCACACACACATACACACACACACACACACACACACACACACACACACACACACACCCCGCCCTCAGCAATTCTTCTACTTCCCTACATGGCAGTTTGGAAATGTTGATGTGCATACAGCACCTGAAGGCTTATTTACAGTTAATGACTTGGTATGAAGGTCCGACTGCATCTGTATGTGGCAAGAAGTTAATAGCACAGGTTCAAAGGGAAGCCATTGAGCAAAGTTGTCACCTGTTATACACCTGCGTTACATAGTATGTTTATGGGTTTTATTAATCTATTGGTCAACCTAAAATAAATGACTGAAGTGTTGTAACAGCAAAAATCTAGTGTTGCCTCTAGGTGGTCGTTCCAAAAAGACAACAAAGGATGGCGTAATGGAGGATGGATTTTTTTCTTTTTTCTTTTCTTTTTTTTTTTAAAGCTTTATACAGTATGCCAGACTCAAAATGACACGCTGCTCAGTGTAGTCAGTGCAAATTAAAGGCCTAAACTTTTTTTGTACTTGAACATGTTATAGAATGACTTTGTAGCCCTGATTATCATTAAAATGAAATGGAAATGACCTTTCTTTTACAGTCGGAGACAGAAATACACCCGTCTCAAAGACGGCGGAGGCGATTCTGAATATGCCAGCTTCCACCATTGTTGTGTCCGTAATAAGTCACTCCACTGCTCTTGTATGGCCACTGTACCCATTTCTCCCAATGGAAGACATTTACATGAATTTAAAGTTTTTTTTTTTTTTTTTTTTTTTTTTTTTTTTTTAATATGCATTGTACAGAACTCTGTGTAAATGGATACTGTATTTCTCTAAGAACAGGTATACATTTGTTCATTCGGAGGTAGGTGACTTAGTGAGCAGTCAGCTCAAGAGACCGTGCAAAATCATTGTTAACCTCTGTTTGTCCAAGGTAATTTACTCAATGTTAGATAATCAACTTTATAATTGCAAGAATACTTTAAAAGGTACTACAGCAGGATGGAGGTTCAAACCCAGTTGTTTTGAATGAAAGGAATCACCCCTGACTACTATGCTTCACATGCCATAAAAGAATATTGTGATTTCTACAACTTGTTGCCTGAAGAAGTACATTTTAAAACAGGGTTGGTGGCTCATGTGCAGAACCTTGCTATTAAACCATTAAGCAAAGGTGCTTAAGGTGCATTGACTGCTTCAGCTCAGTATATAGCTGGAAACAAATAAACCGACAGCTCTGTAAATCACTGACTCCATGTACGAGTGTTTCCAAAATGGCTATATTAATAAATAATTTCTGAGTGAACAACCTCCCGTCCGTTTTCCTGCTGTCATTTAGCAGTTTTGTTTCTTTAATTGCATATCAGATAATGCCAACTCTGCGGAATCTGTCCTCTGGCTAGATCATGGAAGACTTATTGCTGGGAGAACGCAAGCCTGTAAGATGCTGTTGTAATAACCTGCCACTCCCTGCTGTCATCTACAAAACAAGCCTCGAGTTTATTCGTGTTCATTAATGGGAAATGAGTTGCCTGAGGACGGGTGATTCAGATGGCCTTTGATGTGGTGGTAGTGATGGAAGATGTGGAAACGTGCTGCTACTCATCTTTTGTGTCTGTAAGCAACCTCTTTTTTTGTGAGGCTTTAATCTCATTTAAATAAGAATTTGGAATTATCATTCATGTATTTATTATATCCATTGAAACATGAATAATTAAGGAGTCTTTTCCCCTCTCAGTTCTGATGTTTGGAGCGCTTTATGCTCTTAAGAGTTCATTCATTCTCGTCAGTGTCAGGATTTTCTTTTCCTCCTCCCAGTATAAGTAAAGATGACTTGCATTCCAAATGTGAAATCCACAGCGGAAGTGATGCTCCTTGATGTTGTCTGTCTGATCGCTGCACCCTGGCACAAATGTACTGTTTCTCTGGCAAGCTCTCCCCCTCTCTCCTCCACCCCCTTCTTTCTCTTCCGGCTCCCCAGACGCATTATGCACAGAAATCCATGGATCAATACTGTTCCAGAACACGTGACTTTAGCCGTTATTGACTGTCAGTCTGTAAGTGCTGCTGTTAAGCAGACGTAGTCTGAGTCATGTTGAACCTTCTGGAGAGTTCCTTGACACCCTCATGTATTTCCGGTATATTTATTTTATTTTAAAGAAGTTGAAAGAGAGGTGCTTCACCCTGGCAGACGAGGTGTCCGGAGGCTGCCATGCGAAAGTACTGACTGAGACTTATGTGGAAAAATTGCAAGCAGTCAAGCGTACTGATGTTTAATTTGCACTTTCTCCTGTCTTTTACTTGTCGTCTGCAAGTTCCTGGCTTCCAGGTTTTTCTTCCATCTTTACCGGAAGAAGTTCCATGAAGCATTGCCTGATTCACTTCCACTCACACTTTTTCTTGTTTGTTCACTGTGAAGGCTGTGCTTTTATTTGATGCCTCCCATGCAGCTCTCCCCCGATGACATGGGCGTAATGATATAAATATAGGTTTTTGGAAAATTGTAAGCTGGAAAAAGATACTGAAATTTCAGGGTGGGGAGCTATGAGGTATTTAAACAGTTACTCTTTTGGGTAGCAGAGATCACTTTATTCTGTAAGCAGTGTCCATGTAGGAGTCCTTTTCACAAAATGACTCAAGTTAACCTTAGTGTTTCTGTGAGTGCTGCAGTCTTGATACAGCCGAGTTATGAAAAAGACATTTACAGAAATCTTCCTTTTTGTTTAATTTTGTTTTTGCTTTAAATTTTAATATCGGGAAGGAAGTCTGGTCCCTCTAAGCTAATGTCTGAACCCTTTGGTTTCAGAACTGCTTTTACCTCTGTGCCCTACTGCTATCTCTCCTCCTACGCATTTTGGCCTAGTTCTGCCCCAGGATGGTCATCGGCGCACCTGACTACTCTTCGCTGACCACCTCTACTTTCCCTAATAGTCTCATGAAGCCCTCTCTTCATTAGCTTATTTTGTGTTTAGTCTTCATTTTTTCCCCTCTGTAGAAAATGTAATTTCCTCTGCCCTGTCCTTTCTTCACCATACATGCCCATAGGACTTTCTATTTCATCTTGCTTTGAACTAATTTTTAATTTGGTGCTGGAGCACTCTTTTATTACCATATTTATTCATTTATGACTCCCTGCAGCCATTGTGTATTCTCACCTATATTTGCCGACAGAAAAGAGACTTCCTAATTTCAGGCGGTTGAAATGCTCAACATTTTTCAGTTTTCCCAGAGCTTCATTCAACCCTGCCGTGAAGCTTTTAGCCGTATTTTTTTTTAATCCTCTGATTTTCTTTTATAGCAATCCATTTGGCATAATTCATTTATAATTCATCACACTCCCTGATTTTTAAACACGTATTGGGTGCTGATGTTCTTGTCCACATTTCTTGCAAGTCACTTATGTTCCGGGGCTTTCCCATTGGCTGCATGTGGCAGTTTTCTGTGAGCACTGTATTGTTTTATTCCATTATTATGCAGTGGTTCTGTTATCTCCAAATTCAAATGATCTCTATTAAAGCTGAATAAGAATCCTGACAGGTATCAGACTGTTTTCTTAAAATCCTTTCTTGGTTTTGAGACTCGTATTGCTCCCATATTTCGGTAGCAATTTCTGTGTTTTTAGATGGTTTTTCTACATGTGACTTACTGTCACAGCCACACTGAGCTTGTATTTTACATCTTGGTTTAGACGACCAGGTTGTTGGGTTTTCAACAGTCAAGAGCAGCGGGACCTGATCACTCCCTGCAGCCCACCAAGAGCACTGTGCTCCTCTATCTCTAGACTTTTGGAGGCCAAAATCAAAAGTCTGTATGTTCTCAGCTTTGAGAACAGAAGTAGTGAGGTTGCTCGGAGCTGCTGAATCCCTTTCAGCATTCAAGAAGGACATCTCCTCCACACTCAGATCTGCTCCAAGAGGTCCAAAAGTGGTTGCATCACACCATCCTATCAGTTCTGTGAGCCACTGGCAGGAACTGTGGTCAAACATGCTGGACTCTCATGTATCTGCATCCAAAGTTCTGTTGTAAAGTGCACTTTTGTTTATTCTGAGTGGCATGTCACTTTGGAGGAAAGCATCTCCTAAACGCATAAATATGAATGAAGAGGGCAGAACCTTGCGAGTTGATAGTCTTTAATGCTCAACCACTGCCCCTTTAGCACTGCCTTAAAATGGTGGTCTGTGCTGGTTATGCAGGTATGTTGGCCCATTGGTGCAAGATCTTTTCAGTTATGTCCCCTTTGTTTCTTTTTCCATTTGCATCTGTAGCTGTGTAACCCTATTCCTCCATTCTGTTCCCAGATGCCAAGGAGATTGTACTGAAGGCCCAGATTCTGGCAGGGGGTCGAGGGAAGGGTGTGTTCAACAGTGGCCTTAAAGGTGGAGTCCACCTGACAAAGGAGTGAGTACTGCTGTTGTGGTGTTGCTGCACGTTCTGCCACGTGCTTATCCTCCAGTTTTAATAAACTCTGTGGCCCCGGTGCCATCCACCTGGTCCCTTCAGACCCAGAGGTACTTGCAAGGGACGCTGTGTCCCTGCTCAACAAACGCGGCTCATATCCACCAGGATTTTCAGCTCCAAATTAAGGACTTTTTTTAGGGCAGACATGGAGCTTCTGAAGAGTGTCACCTTTGCGCAGTGTTTAGGAGAGCAGCAAGTGTTTAAAGTTCAGCTTCACTTGACAGAACAATTTTTCACAGTCTTCTTCTAAAACCCCTACAAAACATTTGCTTTGTGAGTGTTTGAGATTTTTTCTTTTTTCTTTTTTTTTTATTAAATGTAAGAAAGTAGACTTTTCCACTTTAGCTGTATTTATAAGGAACTGCATAACATGTTTTTACAAGATGAGATGACCTGCTTTATGGATGGAAAAAGTTTATAAACAAAAAAAGGGGGAGGGCTTAGAGGTGTGAATTGGAACAAAGGAAGTGAGAGCTGTTTCTCCACAGCCCCGCAGTGGTTGGAGAGCTCGCCAATAAGATGCTGGGATTCAACCTGACCACCAAGCAGACCCCAAAGGAGGGGGTCAAAGTGAAAACGGTGAGTGGAGTTGGTGCCAAAGCAACTTCAGTGCTTTCTGTAGTCTTGCCAGTTGGATACATTGCGTACTAATAATTCATTTCTCTTTTCATGTTCACGCGTATCTGATGTAATGATGCACTGATGTAATTGCGTATTTATTAGTTGCGATATTGTTTTCCTTTGGGGGAGCTGCTGCAGTGTTCTGTAATTAGTCTGCATTAGGCTGTTGTCATTACCCCCATATTGGGCTGGTCCTTGTTTGTGTGTTTGCTTGCTTTTGAGCCAGCCACTGTTTGTTTTCTGTTTACGCTGCCTGACGTGGTAATAAACAGTAAGCAGCAGTTAGTGAACAAGCTCCAACGGGCAAGGGGCCTGGTTACCTTTTACAGGTAATGAAACATCCCTTCCCTTTAGTTGGTGGTGCCCCCTACCATGTGTTTTTGTGAAAGACTGCCTAGGGCTCCCCATTACTGCTTGTCCACCCCCCTGCTCCTCCTCTTACTTGCTTACATAACATTTCTCAAATTTTTGTCCAAAGTGACTTACACTGTTAAGCTACTTACGCTAATTTACACTGAAAAATAATGCCCTCATTGAAGGGTTCTACAGTAGGAGATGGGGTTCAAACCTTGGTCCTTCAAATTCAAGGCGACAGCTCTAAGCATTTGCTGCTCCCTCAAGTTCCTGATTCCTCAAATTTTTGGAAGAGAATCAAATGGTTAAAATGCAGCTGCTTTAGAGAGGCTTCAGAAGTGAGATCAGGAGCCTGTCGCCTTGGCAGGGAAGCTGTGTGTTTCATATTTAAAAATGATTTAAAAAAAAAAACACAGCTATTTCCTGCATAGTGTAGCTCAACATTGAGAGGAGACCCTTTCACTTTTGATACACAACGTTGTCACTTCAAACTTTGATATCCACAGCTCACACACCGCCCCTGTTTGCCACTATGGAGGAACACCCTTTAATAATTTATCCCCTGTAAATATGTTTAATTCTGTGGCATATGTTATCGTAAACAACTGTTGGCAAAAGCTACTTCCCTGCAGTCTTTCTCTTCCTTCTGGGCTGGGTGTAGATTAGGCTAATGAGTAAGCCACTTGGAAAGGCAGTTCACACACAAGCCAGGACTGGGTAACACCGAATAACACTTAAATGGCTCCAGTTGCAATAATGTGCTGCCATTGTAGTGTCTGCAAGTGGGACGTCATCTGTCCTTGCATGACTGCTCCAGAGCAGCCTCTTATAACACTGATCAAAATAAACTAGTTATTTTGCTCCAGTGTAAAAATCATTCTCAAATTTCCAAAATGTTAGCACACGCTATATGCAAGACTACTGAAATACTGAATGTCTGAACAGGAGGCAACTAGTAGAATTTCTATTTTCTATTCATATTTTCATGCTGAACACATGTCATAAACCCCAGTTGTGTCATAAACAGAGTGGTGCACCAGATGCTACCACAACAAGAATGAATCACTTCATTTTTACATAAAATAAAACTTTTAATTTTCGCAGTAAGTGTGTACGATTCCTTTTTTTTTTTTTTTTTAATGTTGCAGCAAAATTCTGTGTTGTAATAGCCACCTGGTTAGATGCCCCAAACCAAAGCAGATGTTCCTGAATTCTGTCAGGTGTAATGTTGTAACATGGTTACTCATCTTCTTGTTTGTGTAGGTCATGGTCGCAGAGGCCCTGGACATCTCTAGGGAGACTTACTTCGCCATCCTCATGGACAGGTCCTGCAACGGGCCTGTGATGGTGGGCAGCCCCCAAGGTGGAGTCGATATCGAGGAGGTGGCAGCCAAAACCCCGGAGCTGATATTCAAGGTGCCATTTGTGCGATTTACTCATCAAACACTTTATGCTTGTTTACAACAAAGCTCAAAATAAGTAAACAAAAAACCCATCGTTGGGCTTGTGACCGACAGCAGATCTTTCTCTGGCTCGTCTCGGAGAAGCCTGCTGAGCGCCAGTGGTTGTTCTGAGCACAGCGGAGCCCATTATCCCGCGCTATTTTCCGCCACTCAGTGTCTGTGTGATTTCCGCGAAATGGGCTTGTAATTATAAAGCCATTGTTTTGGGCTCATGGTTTTACCCTGGCGGTCTGCCACGAGTTAATTGTCACCTCACGATTTAATGTGAATATGTACTTAATGTCAAATTAGGCCTAATGCTGTATTTTCATTTTCTCCACTTTTGCCACAGGAAGTCATAGATATTTTCGAAGGTGTGCGGGATGACCAGGCGCAGCGCATGGCAGTCAATTTGGGCTTTAAAGGACCGCTGGAGAGACAGGTACAGAGGAGTACTGTCACCACGCTGTACTGCAGCTACTAGGTTATACCCCGGTATAGGGGTTCAGAGGTATTGTCAACGTTTCAGTCAACTCGTACGCCAACAAATCTTTGTATGACATGGCAACCTGAGGCCATTTATAATGTACTTTGATCAAGGGTACTATAGCAGCTAGTGGGATTGGAACCTGGGTCCATGAGCAGTGATGTCTTTGACCAACACACTACTTGCTGGCCCCAGTATGACACTTTATTATTCAAGAGGTCACAAATAGAAATATATTAATTAATTGTAACCAGTTAACCAGAGACTGAATGAATTCCATATATGATATATTCTTTGTACATGTCACTCATTTCTATTCAAGGTAAAGTTCAAAGGTGCATAAAAAATTTTATTATCTGAAAATAAATACAAATTAACCAAATGAATTGTTTTTTTACAATTACATTATTCATTTTGGAGGCATGTGTGCTGTGTTATTTGATATGGGGACCCATCACTTTGCTGCTTTAATATGCATCCATTCCAAATGTCTTTTTGATTTAATGGAAGTTAAAATGGGCTTTTAATTGAAGACCAGAAAAACACATTTTGCATGTGAAAGGATGTTGTCAAGACCAGTATATCATGCAGTAGTGCATCTTGGCATGTTAACTTGATGTAAAGTGACATTGCTCCATGTATGATGGAGAATGTGGTGCTGCAGCATGGTAGTTGGTGGTGATCATTGTGAACTCGGGCAGAGCTGTATCAGTATAAGGAAAGTTCAGATGTAAATTAAGGTATATAATGTGGAGTAATGAGAAGGATTTGTTCCACATTTTAATTGGCTTAGAAACCCTTCTTGGATCCACAGAAGAAAAGAAATGAAGAATGGGGTTAAAGTTAGCTGTTTTAAAAAGCATGGCGCGAGCATTGATCTGTCTCACAGAGGTCAGGTGCATGATGATGGGGGGGCCCGGGTTGCCTTGGGGGGGCCGTCGGGCATGTTTTATTAACGGCTCGTCTTCTGAGGAGTGGGTCCGGTTGGCCTCGTGCTAGGCACCCATTGACGGATCGCTCTTTAATTGCTGCTCTCTGTGGAACTCGCAGGCGGCCGATCAGATTAAGAGGCTTTATGATCTGTTCCTGAAAGTCGACGCAACTCAAGTTGAAGTCAATCCCCTCGGAGAAACTCCAGACGGAAGAGGTGAGGAAATGAGTTTATTTTCTGAATACATCTTTCATATTGTGGGTGTAGTGGCTGTATGTCTGCGTTCCTCTTCGAGAATTTGGGAGCAGTCCTCCTGTGGGAAGTGAGTAAGAGAGAGCGGTCTGGGTCGAGAGCATTGAGCACATCCTGTATGGTTACCTTATGAACAGTAGGCAATATATATAACTTTCTTGTCCCGTTTCCCTGTGGGTAAACGTGTCACATACCACTGTGTAGTACAGCAACCTATTAGGGACATGCTTTTCTTATACCCTTCACACATGTTCGCTTTGTTTCAACACATTTGTGCAGTGTCTCCATTTTAATCTCGTAAATACAATTTAGTCCCTCAAAATGGGGCTTAAAAAAACCTGTTCCACAGTTTTAAATAAAGGAAGGCTAGAAAAACAAATACGATGGAAGCAAATATGGAAGTGATTAAGAATTCAGGTGAGCCACCCACCACAGCTCAGTCAATTGTTCACTTGTGAGTACAGTAAGTTCATTACAGTAAATTGTTTATTTTAAATTGTCCTTTTTAATAAATGTCATTATCCAGTGAACAACTCTGGAATGTGAAGCTCCTGGTTTGTGTTTTGCTCAGATCTCTGAACAGGTCTTATTGCCGTACTATGAACAGATGGGTGCGTGATATTGGTGTGGTGCTGCATATCCCCTGCATGCTACAAGACCTTTTTCGGTGTTTTGATGATATTCGTGAGAATTGGTTTGCGGTTTCCAAAGGGCTGGGAAGACATTATTATTTTTCCCATT
Organism: Heterotis niloticus; assembly: GCA_018136845.1. Taxonomy (NCBI): domain Eukaryota; kingdom Metazoa; phylum Chordata; class Actinopteri; order Osteoglossiformes; family Osteoglossidae; genus Heterotis; species Heterotis niloticus. The sequence continues at coordinate 35,938,346 of CM030888.1, read as the reverse complement.
TAAATGAAAGGGAAATAGGCTTTGGTATAAAATTTCAACATGCGTATTGTTGTCAGGAACGATTTAATTTCATTATTTTTTGTGATCTTTGGGAATCTTTGTGCAAAAGCAGTTGGATGGCGGAATGACAGTCAGATGGCCCAGTGGGGGATGTGTGGTCACGTTACAGCAATACGAACTTGAGCCGTCTGTGTTGCTCAGGGACATAAACTAGACTGAATGGCCGTGTGGAACTGCAGAACAGGAACGATGAGCCATGAAACGGGTGACGGCTGTGGGTGAATGTGTGTACAAGGTGCCAGAGGCGGGTGGGCGGCGATGACGACGTGTGGTAGTCAAATTAAATTGATGCAGAAAAATTGTCTTTCATTTCCTGCAGTATACATATATTTGGCGCAACCTCTCAGTTCGCAGTGGCTCAAGCCCTCAGGAGAGGGTAATAAAGGGTTTCTTTTTCACACTTAACACCGCCTGTTTTCTTTCTGCTTCGATGGAAGGAAAAGTCAATTTTAAAGAGTAGCTAATAGAGAACCTTCATATTTGCTGCCAGTGGTTGGTCATATGCAGCATCTGAGTTTGGACCTGGTGGAAAAAGGAGAGAGCAACAGTTTGGATGATGAAAACACACAGTTCTATTTTAAATTATATTTTTAATTTTCCATCTCACTGAAGGTGAAAGATGAGCCTAACCGAGTCTCTTGATTTTTTTTCAGTACACAAACCACTGAGTATGAGAATGGAACCCAATAAACAGGCGACATGGTGGTTTGCTTTGCGAAAGAACACAGATAGATCATCATCAAAGGACAGTGATGAAACGGTTTGCCTTTACCAAAACTTAAATATGCACGACACCATGGATCGCCTCACAATCTTGATGTTGCAAAGTCAACAAATAAAATTTACAGATGAAACTTTTTCACCCCCCCCCCGTAATGTTGTTTTTTTTTTTTTTTTTTTACTTTTTTCCCCCCCTTCATTAAAACCTGTTAACTTTTTAAAATTTTTCCTCCCCCGTAGAGTGGAGGGTACTGAAGGAAGACTGCTACTGCTGATCGTGAGCTTGATCCATGGTGTGGTGGGCTGTTGAGGCTCTTAGCAGTTTTTCCCCGCACTTTTCTAAAGCTAAAGCAGCTTTTCAGCAACAATGCAAGAATAGTAAATGGGAAATGGTACGAAACGCATTCCTCTCTTTAATACGCTGGGACACCATAGCTGTGCCCAACACTGAAGCAAATGCCATGTGCGGCTCACGGCCATTTTTCTCTGCAACACAGCCCCGCTCTCGCCCCATTTTATTACTTTTGGGAATGCCAGCCTGGCTTTATTTCCCCAAGAAGAGTCATTATGAGGTAAATTTACAGTGGGTTACTGAAAGAACCAGTGTGCAGTGACTGTCATTTTTCTGTGCTGGTTATGCACTCCTGATAGATGAAGAGTCCCATCATCCTGCGCAAATGATTTTTTTTTTTTTTTTTTTTTCCCCCTTCTTCTCCCCCTTCCCATTATATTCTATTGCCTAAATGGTCAGAGCTCATAGTCAACACAGTATTTGCTCACCCCCACCCATCTTAAATGTGTATTTGTGTTGTTCAGCTTCCACTGAAGGATTTCAGGGAATATGTGAGAAAAGTCTGTTTTAATCTCACATAAAACTGAGACACCTACATTCAGTTTGTGACAAGGCTTAACCCTGGATACTGCTGTTTCATAATTATAATTTACCATATGAAAAATTTTGTAATACTATTTTTTTTTTCTTTTTTTTTTCAATAATTGTATATTTTATATTATATGTAAAACAGACCCCTATGGTATTTGTTTGGTGTCAAAGGTGTAATGTTGTGTGCATAATGCTGTGGATTTGCAGTTTTCAAATCACTTTTTTTTAAATTATTTTTTAAACAATGTACTGTACAGGGTGATTTAAAAAGAATTGGACACAATTTTCTTACTCAGAAGTTCAGTATAACGAATGTCCTTCATACTAATTTGTTTTATTTTAATCTGATTGTTGCTCAGTGCACTACATATTTAATATTTAGTTCCTGGAGTAATACATTTATGAAATTCTTTTGAATCATCCTGTATTAATGAACTCTTACAACACCCATATGGCAGTTTTATTGTGTAAGGGAATGTCTGGTTTTTTGCATGTGTGCATTTTATGCATCCAGTTTTCTCTTCCTCACTACAAAGTTTTCCCTCCCCTTTTCAGTTGTGTGCTTCGATGCCAAAATAAACTTTGACGACAACGCAGAGTTTCGGCAGAAGGACGTGTTCGCCATGGATGACATGACGGAGAGCGACCCCACTGAAATGGAAGCGGCAAAATACGACCTCAAGTACATTGGCCTCGATGGCAACATCGCCTGCTTCGGTAAGCTGCCAATCATCAACTGCAGTGTTGCAGTGTCACAAATTTATATTTAGTTTTTGGCCACAGGTCTCCCCCCTTCCTATTAAGGCAAGTCCTTAAAGCATAGCTCCAAGCTGGTTGCCTCCATTATAGCAACACAGGCTGCTGCCCCGACAGCTGCTAAACTGAATTTCCTTTAGTTGAGACCTGCGTCTGAATACTTGCCAACATGCAGCCTCCTCTCTAACGCTCAATGGGGCGAGACATCTATTCTGGGGCACACGGCTCTCATAGGAAACTGCCCACCAGCTCAGCTGCGGACTGCAACAGGACCCCCCCTTCCTGTTGGCTGCGGTGGTGCCAAGCCGGCGAAACAGAACCCTTTTCTCCTAAGCTCAGAACAGAAAGCGTATCAGAATTTGCTTACACCTTTATTGCATGGCTGGAAAAGACATTAAAATGGTATTTTGGGGGAATTTGTTGATTTTTCTGGCCCAAATACTTATTTTGGGGTTTGTTTCTTGAAAAATACTTTCATATGGATGGCTGCTATGTTAAGTGATGATAACTGAGAGTGATAGCGGTAATTAAAAAAAAAAAAAAAACAATCTGTTTGAGCCTTTATGAATCTACTAAGCTAATCTACTACTAAACTGTGTTAGAGAGCTCTTTATGAGGGGCAGCAGGTGGAGTAGCAGTTGGAGCCATCATACTGCAGTCAGAAGGTTTCTGGAACACAGTAAATGGTGTATAGAACATGTGAACAGGCTATAATAGTAACTTGGACAAATGCCTAATGAATAAACCCTAATTATTTCAGAGTGTTTTTGTTTTATTTGCACTGCTCACTGTCATCCTTTCCTCCCAGTTGAGTACAGTAGTGTGATCGTAAAGCTGTCACAACAGCCAACAACGTCGACTCACCTAGATCTGCTCTTACAGTGAATGGCGCTGGTCTTGCTATGGCAACGTGTGACATCATTGATCTCCACGGCGGGAAACCAGCCAATTTCCTGGATTTGGGAGGAGGTGTAAAGGAGAACCAGGTGTACCAGGCCTTCAAGCTTCTCTCTGCTGACCCAAAGGTAGGGTTTCCCCTTTGTTTTCTAGAAGTTCGGCATGAACAATGTAGTTGGACAAAGTTCTCAGCCACTGGACCAGTGGTGCTCTGAAAAGTTGCTGTGTGGCAAGGAGACCCAGGGAATACAAATAGGTCCCTGCTGCTTTTGTGGTATGAGGACCCCCGCATTACTGATGGCAGTGCAGCCGGCATTGGATCAGTGGACTAGGGTCTGGAAGGTTCTGTACAGCATTTTGGAATACGGTCATCCCTCGATTTCCAAATGCTAATCTACGAAAACTTGCTTTTCTAAACCATTTCTCTTACAGTAACATAAAACCAATTCACATGCATGAACCAAATGCTCACACTTCCCTCTTGTAGACATGCAGTGCAAACACAAATCCTTAGCTGCCCCTCTGAATGCATAGAAACACATGGATGACACCGAATGCAGCATAAGCCATACTGGGGGTGGGCAACCAAATATACGAACTGCACGGCTATATTAACCCACCCCAGTTATCAAATCATAATAAACACTATAGAGGCTTGGCACAATACACCAAAACACTTATTAAATAGAACTAAATCATCACATGCAGCATACAGCAAAGGCTCTGGTTTTATGAGAAAGAGGAGTAAGATATGGGAAAAGTGCTACAGTGTCATTGTAGGTGTTGAGGTTATTGCCACTTTCCTGTTTTTATGATCTTACAAGGTTGAAGTCTGTCAGAAACACGCAGGCCCTATAATGTGGTTGTGCGTGTTATAAAGACAGCGGCCAAGTTTGCAGAGTGCACCGCGATGGCCGCGCCGTTTGCTTGTTTACGCTTAAACTGTTTTCAAATACCTGCACCGCACAATAAGTTGAGACCTTCCTCGCCATAAGAACAGGAGCAGACTGACATTAAACCTCCGAGTGCAGCTCATTTCCATTTCATAGGGGATTTTTCCAAGGTTTAAGACGCAAGGGATCTGCAGCGCGAATGTTAATTACCGCATTCCTGTGAGATAATCCTCATTTGCATTCTTACGTTTCCTTCGTCTGACTGCTAACACCGGTGCTGCTTTTGTGAGTTCTTAGTGCCGGAACCCGGGACGATCTCCGGTTTGCCGTGTTGACCGGAGCGATGGTCGGTGTCCGCAAACTCAGCAGCGCGATTGTTGACCTCGATCACACGCCTTCACGCTGATGCCCCTCGTGTAGTGATTCTGTATTAATGGAGTCTTGTTTGAGTAAGTAAATTTGCTTTTAGGAGTTATGAATGATTAAGCATAACAGAATGTGGGTGTATGTAATCCTCATTTAGCTTCTTATCGAGAAGCTTCCACATAGCGTGTGTGTATGATTTCCGTACTCTGTGGTTGCTCCGCTTTGATCTGTTCGGGTCATTCTGTTGCGATGGGGAGATGCTGTTGGGAGTTTTGGTATTGGTTATGAGCTTTTTTTTTTTTTTTTTTTCCTTCCCCCCTTCTCCCCCTTTTCAACTAACTCATAAGGTCTACACACAAACACTACCTCCCCCCCCCCATATTTTTAATCTCTGAAGGTTGTGCGCAGACTTTTGGAATACCTTAATGTAGTTTTGGCCCTGTGACAACTCCAGAAGTACAAAGCCTGTAAATGTGCCATGTCCCTGTTCTTTAAATATGATCAGGATAGAAATGAGCTACAGGCACCTTTAGGTCATGATCCTTATCTGGGTTTCTTCCTTCATCTCTGTTTATCTGCACTGTTGAGTTCTTGCATTTACATTTATGTGGAAAACCTGACTCTTTGCCCCAAAGTAATACAAAATACCATGTTGCTTATACTGATTTACCCACTGGTCATCAGATGGCATAGTAATGTCCACACCCACCGCTCCTAGTGTTTACCCTGCATTGATAACATAAAAGTTCTGTAAATAATTTGCTGTAAGAAGCTAAATATTGTAAGTTGGAGAAAAGTGTCTGTGTTAATGATGTTTACTTCGTACCCCCTGCTGAAACTTTGGGTTGGGAGAGGGAAGGGTATGGGTGTGTGAGGGTCCAGCCCCTGAGTGTGTGATCACACCAGAACCACCTTCAGATGGACACGTGGCAAAAGGAGCTGTGCTGTTTAATAATGCATCAAAGGGCCAAGAGGAGGAGCCTCTGCCCCTTCAGGGGATGATGTAACTGGTAACTGCCTGGCACCTATTTGCTGCCCTGTTGTGTGTGTGTGTGTGTGTGTGTGTGTGTGTGTGTGTGTGTGTGTGTGTGTGTGTGTGTGTGTGTGTGTTAATTCTCCCATTGCATTACAGAGCCATTCCACATAAAAACCAATGGCCTGGGTCAAAAACAGCTGCTTGGTATAATTTCTGCGTTACCTTCTTCCAACTATAAATTGAATTTGCCTGTAACAGGATGCATAACTGTCGAGTGTATGACGCATCTTTGACTCCCAGTAGCTGCCCATATCGAGTTCAGCACCTCCGCTTCAGGTCTGCAGGATGGTTAGAGGATCTGCTTCCTCATAACTGCAGGACCTGATCTCTGCTTATACATCAGTGAAAGCACCAGGCTCCTCCAACTCACTGCTTTGCATTCCCACTCTCAAAGCATCCAGATTCACTTAAGGATCTCACTTTTGACTCCAGTGAGCTCCCTCTGTTTCTCGGTCCTGCTGAATCCCTTTCAACGGTCAAGAATGGCCTTGTGAATCTTTTTCAGATGTACTTCTCTCCTGATTTCCTAATTGCTCCTTAAACCTGCTTCACGCATTTTGCTGGCTGTGTTTGCACAGGTGTTATGTGCACTTTACAGGTGGCTGCCCTGGGCTCCTCTGTATGTAACTGATGACAACCACGCCTCGCCTCAGGTCTCTCGGTCCACCGTCACCCATGGCTCACAAGGTACAGTGGCGCATGCAGTCAGCTAGCGGACCCGAGGCTTATTGGCAAAGCTTCTACAACAGTTGGGTCCCTCTCGGCCCAAAAGCTTTGTGTAAACGGGGTTAAGCATTCAGAGCGTATTCATTGTCGGTTTGTTTTATTCAGAGGTTAGAATGGAATTTGTTTCCTCTGTCTCTTTGATCTTAAAATCCTTCAGATTCCTCAGTGCTGTGTTTCTCAAAAGAGAATTTGATCGTTATGTATGTATGTAAGGATGCTTTTGTTTTTCCTGGTGCCGCAGTGTCAGATCTGTTTTGGAGGGCGGTCAGGGAAGGGCGTGTTCAGGTGGAGGGAGAGAGTCTTGTGGAAGGGGAGATCAGGGAGTGCACTGTACTTCTGAACCCAGTGTGTCTCCGGTATCTTGGTGGACTTCTGACCGTACTGTTATACCCCGCTGACACTGAGACGCTGAACCTACCTTCATTTATCGCTTGCAGAACCCCACCTGCCACAAGAGTCCTTCCTCAAGTGCAGACAAACTGTGATATGTTTCAATATGGCTTAGGCTCACCAAGGTGCTCAGCATGCAGATGATTGACACCCAGCCTTGAAATTTGAGATGGAAGAGTTGTAGCAGGTGAAGGTCATTTGCTCTGGCTAACTGGTGTTAGTGAAAGTAAATACTGCTAGTGTGTGCATGTGTGTAGAGGGGGAGTACGGTGGTTGAGGGGGGAGGAGAGCTGTTCCTGCTGCAGTGGACAGTTGTTTGTGATGTCCAGTGGACAGCTGTCTGTTACCTGTTTTGAAAAACTGTCAAGCTCCTGATAAAAACCAATCCACTTTACCAGGATCACTGATTTCAAGAAGGTGTGTGTGTGTGTGTGTGTGTGTGTGTGTGTGTGTGTGTGTGTGTGTGTGAGAGTGAGACCTGGATCATATTGTCAGCCAATGTTTGTGCTGATATGTTGTTCAGCCAATTAATTCACGAAAAAGCTCCAAAAGTGGGTGGTGCCACACATTCCTCCATGAATGAAAGGAGTGTGTTTTTTGTCATGTGGGCGGATGGGAAAGCATGGACCTGGGTCTGAACCACAACAGAGTACCACCTCTCTGTGCTAGAATACATATGTAATGGATAGCTGTCCTGGGGGTGGGTGGCCTCCCTCGGAATTAAACGTGAACCACACCCTCCCTAAGTGTACTTCCTGCTCGCCCGGTGCTTTGTAAAGAGCCCTGTTGACATGCCACCTGTTTACTTTGCCCACTTTTGCCAAGCTGTTATTAATTAGCTGCTGTGTGTGTGTCTTTTTTTTTTTTTTTTTTTTTTCCCCCCCTCCCTTCCTCCCATTGTAGCTCACAGTGGCGTGCCAACTCTACACAAATAGATGTAGCCCTCTGCCAACATGCCAGGCAGGGAGGAGCAAATGGCACTGGAGATGGATATCTTAACTACATCTGTAATTTACTCCATAATTTATCAGGACCAATGCTTCATCTTGTGTCGATTTCACCTGCTTTCCATCATTTGTATACTCGCATGGTATTAGTGCAGCCCCACTAGTTTTAAATCCACTTTTTCTCTTTTTAGGCAGACTGTACTACTTTATTTGTAGTTTGGATGCTGTTCGGTGACTGATGAAGGTGTGGAACCCAGAGCCCCTACCTGTTCCATCTGTGAAACCTGTGTGGATGAACGTCGTTAGTTCCTTAACCTTGCTGGTAAAAGTGGTAAGCTTGTGGCCTATAGCGGTGTTGGCAGCAGATGGTATTGTGGTTAGAGATGCTGCATTGCAAATCTGAGGCCACAGGTTTAAACCCCACATCCTGTTGTAGTACCCATGAGAACGGTACTTAACCTGAATTGGTGCAGTAAAAAGTACTCTGAAATGGGTGAATTGTTGTATTGGGGGGGGGGTGTTGCTGAATAGATAAATTCAGATGTAGAGCAGTTCCCTTTATGTTGTTAGTATTTGCTTATGGTGGTCATGAACGAGTACCTTGAACTGCCAGGTTAGTTGTTTTTCACATAAAACGAAACTGGTTTTCAAACAAAAAAAGACCGAAAAGGTCAGTTTATCAGTGTAAAACATGGTGAAATATGCTATACTTCAAGGTCTCTTGGGCTGACTTAAAGGACTTTTTAATCCTCCTCTTTTAGGCCTGTGGGGCTCTGTTCCAGTGCCAGGGATGTCACTGCAGCTGTATGCCACAGTGTGGCACTGTGCCCTGAGCCAGGGGGTGGCACCCTGCAGGGCCGGGGGTCTCCGTCCACTCAGGACAGACCAACCTCACGGTTGCATCCCTTGGCTCCAGGGTCCCGGCTGCCAGTCATGTCTCTGAGGTCTGAGTGAGACACGGCTGTTGTGCCCCCGAGCTGGGAACTTCCATCTGGTGTCTGGCACAGAACCCAGCTGGGTAAACGGGTGGCAGCATTTGTTAGCCCCCATGCCAGAAAGTTTGTGGGTTTTTTTTTTTTTAATACAAATGGAAAGCTGTGTTAGTTACCCTTGGCGAGGGCACCCACTTAGCACTGACATGGCTGTGTTTACTGGTTTCTTTTAATCTTATGCCAGAGTAGAATTGCATGCCACTCTATTTTTAAACAACTTTCTGCTTTGGCTCCTCAGTTTGTCAACAAAACTGGGACCATAAATCAGTTCATAGTTTGTGTTGTTCGTAATCCCAATGTCACTCTTAACGCCTGATTCACAATCAGTATGAGACGCTTTATTAACATTTATCTACTACTAAGTAAGATTCTATAAAAATCATGGGTACAGCTATGAAAATGTACTATAAAACCTGTTATGCTAATATTTTTATTGAAAACACATTGACATTGAACCTAATTTAAAATGGTTGAAAATAAATTTTTATTGTGTCCTCTGATTCCTATTGAGTGCTGATTGTTGGCCAGTTTATTCCAAAAGCATCAAAAATTTGTCCTGTTACTGAACACCAGACATGAGCTGTAAAAGCTGAGGAAATTGATTGTTTCGATGTATTTTACTGACACCTATCTGCTGGGTGTGTTATTACAGGTAGCATTTGCTTCAAGTGCAAAATGTTAGAAATTAAAACAAGAAAAATGTAGGAGTGTAACTAGATAGCAGGTAGTATTGCCTTCTGTTGCTTGATTTCCGGTTGTCTCCTCGATGGCCGAGGCGCGTTTTAAATGGTGTTCTACATATGTTTTTTTTCTTGTGGGGAAAACGAAGAGTGAGAAAATGAGTCAACGCTGAAGCAGCTGCTCCAGTGTCCCCCGCTGGTCCTCTTTATCACAGCGAGAAAGGACATACTTCACCTTCTGACGGCCCCATTTTGGCACATTGGGATGTCATGATTGTGGAGTCTGAAGATGATGTATTGGCTTATACCGCACAACCCCCACCTTCCACTGACAAGCGGTGAATTAATTAGGCGTCCAAGCCCAGTATGTCAGGGATTAGTATTTGCCGAAGGTCCCAGAGGTGACACAGCAGTCTCCTTTTTTTTTTTTTTTCTTTTCCTTCCCCCTCCTGCCCTGAAGTTTAATTTGGAGAGGGATTTATCTGTCCAGGGATTTCCCAGTTTCTGTGGCTTGATCTTATGGGCTGATCCAGATTGGGGGACATGGATGCACAGGCTCAGCTACAGGAATGTTCTGGAGTGCTGTGATGTAGAGGGTAAAAACAAGCATCTTGCCATCATTTGTTTGTTCACGTAGACCATTTGAAGTTTCCCACGTGTTTTTGTTTTTTCAGTACACTATTCCCCAACCTCTGAGAAGGTAGAGGTTGATTGAAAAACCTCTCATCTGCCAGTCTTCATCTCTGAAAATCAATATTGGATCTGGAATTGGAGGTTGAACTAATTGAGCTTTTCTCTCACTGTTATTGTTCTGAGATCCATTTTGTCATGCTGACAGGGGTCTCAAACAGACCTGAGGGACTGTCATAACAAACCATGCTTTGGGGGAGGTCTTAACCCTCTGACTTTTATAAGTCTATCGCACTGATGCTCTATTTGTTACATTTTGTTGTTGTTTAGTCATTTTGAGTCCAACTCTTTGTGACCTCAGGGGTTTTAGCACTCTAGGTTTTCCTGTTGCAGGCTGCTTATTTGAAGGTCATATGCATTGCTTCAGTAATGCTGTCTAAACATTTAAATTTTTTTGTTTCATTTATTAACTTTCCACTTTCCTCTAAAGCCACTTATGAATAGGAATAAAAATGTAGTTAATTTAGAAATACTTTTTGGGCAGTAGATTTTACACAGGTAGGTGCAAATAGAATTAAGAGGTGATTTTTACACATTAGAATTTCGGGGGGGTCCATAGGTTAAGTTTTCTCCCCTTTTTTTTTTTTTTTTCTTTCTTTCTTTCTTTCTTTCTTTCTTTCTTTTGCCCTATCCTCAGCTGCCACTTGACTTCAGTAAACAGTAATGCCTGCTTTTCTGTCTGGAATATTTCTATAGCTGTATTATTCTAGATACAGCAACACTACAAAAAAGAACTGAATACACTGAACAGCCAGTTCTTAGGTATGCATGCTGTTAGGAGGTAAGCAAGTCTGAAAGAGATCAGTTTTGAAACCCTTTGTTAATATTAAAATCAGCTATGAAGGACAGAGGAAGCTCATTCTCCCTGTATTTGGGCCAAAACTAAGAACATGCAGATTTTGGACCTTTTGTGAGTGGGACCCCCCAAGTAGCCAGAGGTGGAGAAGTGTAACAGTGAAGTCTGACTTGGGGGCCATATAACAGGTTGAATTTTCTTGGGTTAACATTTGCTTCATTTTCTGCAGTTGAGAGACCCGACAAGAACTTGCGCATGACTTGCGTCCAAGTTACAGCTTGGACATTCTTAGCTCATTCCCTTCACTCAATCTTGTCAGACTTCCCTGACTGCTTGCTTTCCTGTTGACTGGCACTCTTGGAAGCTCTTAATTGTGGGGAGTTTGCTCACCATTGTTAGCCATATATAGCATAATGGCATGGATGCTATTGCAAAGACTTTAATGTGTCATTTGCTCTTTAAGTATAAATGTTTAAATAGTCCAGATGTCCTATTTGATGTTTAAATTGTAGTAATTATTTTTATATTAAGATACATTTTCATAAGTTGTGAAGGCTTATTTAGCATTTTTATCTACATTGGATACTTGACCTGCATTGGGAACTGAAAGTGTGTCCATAACTCCCATTGCTTTTACTGTGTCAAAATAAATCCTTTAGGTTTTTGTAAAAGACAGCTGGGAAGGTGTAAAATAGAAAAGTGAAGAAAATGATACTATAAATAAGAGACGAAATGTTTCAGTCTTCAAATATGTAACATGATATCATTGTGTTGATCTAATTTATAAATTGTATTTCCACTGAAGCCAGTCCAGTTAAAGACATGTTCTTTCTCCTTTACAGAACAACTTTAACTGGCCTAACATATAAAAGGTGCATTGTTGCCCTGCATAAGAGGCCAGTTAAATCCCCGTTAGTGACAGACGTCATGTCACGGTTACCAGTCACTTGAATGGGAACCAAACCTCCTGGTTTGCATGAACGTGTGGGTTCGCCGCTCCTCGCCCTGCTTTGGAACGCAGTAATTACTGCAGACCTTCACAAAGACCCCCAGTGGGTGGTATAATTAATGCGATGAGCTGTATTTCGCCTGATGAGAGTGGGCACATCCGTGACCGTCACTCCGGGCGCATCCTGGAACGTGTCACTTTCCGTTTCTTTTCAAACGAATAAACAGTTAAAACGGGTTCGCCTATGAGACGGGATGCTATCGCCTTGGTTTGTCGGCCTCTGTGCGCTGATGTGAATTGCATTTTTAAATGTTTTGATTTAAACAAAAAAAAATTCATGATTAAAATTTCTGAGGCCTGCACATTAGAAAGTAGTCACTTGGAGTTGTGGGAAATTTGACAGAACAAATGTTATGCATTTGCAGTGGCCCAATTTTTGCCAATGATTACACCACTTTTTAGGCCTTAATTCAGTGGCGCTGAAATCGGCTGTAAAGACTGACACTGCTTCCGTGACTCGAGTGTACCAACCTGGCACACGCCCCCCCCCCCCCCCCCCGCAACACGTTAGTGTTCCTGTTCATCTGGCACCAGCGCAAGCAGAGCCGCCCTTCTCCTCGGCCCCGTGTTCTGCTTTCCGCACAGCAGCCACTCAGCAGCAGGTGTCTGTGTTGCGGATTAAACTCCCAGCATGCATGCACGTACATCGAGGCTTCCGTTTAACCTTGGAGCAGCCAGTCTCCTGCGTGAAGTACCACAGTCATCTTGATGGTATCGATCATCTACTCTTGGGGGAAAATGTGCAAGACTTACAGACCAAAGTGTGGCTTTTAATATTTTATTCTATTTATTCAGGTTTACAGCTTTCATTCTGTTCATTTGCTCCCCCCATTAAGCAAGCATCTCATCAGTTTTATTTGATGTGACCCAGAATGCAGTGCTGCCAGGTCACAGCCAACACAGCGGACTTGTCATTCCTTTCTTTTGAGAGGCGATTGGAACGCTTACTTGAACATCTATATATTAGTACTTCAGTTACGATGTACAATAATGTCGAACACTAGTAATCAAACACTTTAGCTCTGAAGGTGTGAAAATATAAAACATTCCGGTGACCCTCGGTACCTGCTGGTAGTGTGACACTTGTAGGTGGCTGAGGGAAAGCAGTTTCAATGTTTATCACCTCCCACAGCTCTTCCCCTTTTCCCAGTGAGATCAAAGCCTTTAACTTCATGTTAAGTGGATTCTTCCCATACTTAATTTCAAACAAACACTGGGCATATACATGCGGTGCTGCGTCGGTGTCGTGCTTCCTTAGCAATGGGCGCCATCTTAAGTGACAACTAGCGGCAGATGTATGAATCATGAACGTACGCAAACAGTTTCTGTAAATGCCAGCAAAAAGGAAACCTGTCTTACATTCTCCAGTTAATATTTTATTATGGATACTAATTTATGGATGCATTGAACTGCGGTGTGATTCACAACCGTAGTTTTGAGTACACGTCTACAAATAATTGCGCAGATCCCTGGCGTTGAGATGCTCAGAAGCAGGTGTTATACATGTCCTGCGAATGAGAACACGGTTAATACTCTGTCCTCGACACCTTGCCTCCTCACCCTCGGAGGGGTTGATAAAGCCTTTTACAGCCGCACCCCACAGCTGCCATCTGGTCTTCCCCATCCCGGAGCGCCGCTTCCCTGCTTAAAGCTCAAAAGCGATTACAGTGTCCATCAGCACTCTGAAGGAGTCGCGTCACCCTGAGATCCACGTTTGACAGAATAATTAGAAAACTGTCTGTCTGTAATCACTGGAGCTCATCTTGAAGGCCTCCGTCCATGGCTGCCCCCTCCTGGATGGAGCAGGAGGGGGACGGGGGACCAAGGCCATAAAATGAACAGGAAGCGACTCCCCACACAAGTAAGCATGTGATCCGCATTTGTGACGTGTCCGCCGGCGGCCCTTTTAATCGATGACCGTCGGCCACAGAAGAGGGCCTCCCGTCGCCGGCTGCTCCATCCAGCAGGAGTTCGTCCGTGATGGGATTGTGCCAGCCACATTTTAATCCACCCAACACCTGTGCAAATCTTTAATGACTAATTGATATGCCGGGGTGATGCGCGCATCCGAGTGGCAGCCTGTGGGCCCTGCCTCTGCCGCCGCTTCTGGAGGAGACGTTAGTCATGCAGGTGGTCCAGGTGACTCGGACGCCTACGGATTCTGGTTGATGCTTTCCCCGCAAAGCACCATTAGATGCTTTCCGCAGGCATGCGTCACGCTTGCACGCGCTTCCCCGTGCGCCCGCAGGCAGTGAAATCCTGTTTTTGCAACCACCTGTACTTGCAGGTCCTTAGTGTTGTGTCATTATCGCTCAAATCCACAAACCTACAGGAGGTGGCAAGTAGTTATCGGAGATGGGATTCCTCATCGTTTTTGCATTATTCATTTGTTAGGGCAAATTCACATTCAGAATCGTGTCTCAGCCCTCCGGTATGTTCAGTGGGTCTTTCAGATTGATGGATGATTGGCTGGCTATGGGCAGCAGGTGGCGTAGTAGTTAGAGCCTTTGCCTTATAATTGGAAAAACCAGGTTCAAATCACACCTCTTACTGTTATGCCTTCAATCAGTGTAGTTGATTACAAATTGTGGAAATGATGAGCTCACTGCTACCTGCTGAATAAAAAAAAAAAAAAAATACGTGTGTGTATACAGTATATACATACACACATTTTCAGATGGTAGTTTCATACTAAATGTCTTCTATGCATACTGGGGAATTTAGGGTTGCCTATTAATATGTTCTTCCCGGCAGCTCTTTTTCAATGCCTGCCTCTAAATTTAAAAAAAAAAAAAAAAAAAAAGTGATGGCTTCCGTCTTTGCTTTGTTGCTTCTCTTTTATCAGAAAAGCAGCGAGAGGTTTTTTTATTTATTTATTTTTTTCCTCTTTTCCCCAGTGCATTTAGGAGGTCAAATAAACTCCCATAACTCCATCTTTTATATGAATATTTTCTAAGTTATTAAACCGAAGCACAAGCACTCTCCTGATCATTTGTCTCCAAAAAAGCACCCGGCCCAAGTTGGTACCGCGGTTCTGTCGTTTCTTTAAGATGCGCCGCCCCGTCAAGCCGACGGCGACCGTTCCGGAAGCAAATGCGCTTTACAGGGAGAGAAGTTGTCTGTGCAAATGGGGCGACGGCAAAAAAAACGCACAGATGCCCTTTAAACGGCTCATTGGCCTCGAAGATCAGGTGCAGTCTGAATTAAAATCATTTGGATAATTGACCTTCCGCGTGAATACATTTGAATAAGTTAAATTTGATTGGCCGTGTAGCATTATGAACAAAGTAAAAATGTCTGCCTTTTAAACGCAGCACCAGTTTGTTGCGCCGGGTCTCTGAGGTGATTATGTATGCCGTCCGGCACCATTACAAATTCTTTGGCTGGGGAAAAGGAAAGAAAAAATTCTATTCCTGAAGAAACTGTCTGAGAGGACGGCTGCGAATGCTTATTATGGATGGATGGATGGGGAGGCAAGAGGATGAGTTAATAACTTGGTGTGAAGTTGGAGTGCTGTTTGTGGCCCCCTCCCTACATGATGCTCAGATTGAATTATTAATATTTGAAGAGACAGGGGTCCATGAGGAGTTATCAGCAGGTGGCGTAGTGGTTAGAGCTGCTGTTACTCAGAAGGGAGGAACCAGGTTTAAACCTGACTTCCTGCTGTAGTCCCCTACAGTATGGTTCTTAGCATAAGCTTATACAGTAACATTTACCCAGCACGTGGCTATATGTAGTTGAACATTCCAGTTGGCTAAATGAATAACCATAAACTTCTGCGGCTAAGGCTCTGTGGTGCTTGAACAGTCGGCATAACGCTATGAATCTTTTGAAATGCAGAGCGTCAGCTGCTTTGTACGAGCCAAGCTGGGGTCACGTTCCAAGCGCTGTTGTCCAAAGCGACAAATGCAGCTTAAGGTATTACACCTCTGCCAGATATAGGGCAAGTTGTTTGATCGCAATCTCAGGCATTTCAATATTGAAAGTCCACAAATTTTGGGGTTTTTTTTTTTCTTCCTTTCTGTATTGGAATGACTTCCCTTTGTTCCTCAGAGCTGCTGAATCCCTTTCAACATTTAAGAAGATTTGCAGAACAGATTTCTTTCAGAGCCACTTCTCTCCTGAGCTCCTATCTGCACCAGAAACAGCATCGGTAGCCACCACCTCTGTATTTCCCTCTCAGCTCTACATGCAGCTGCTGGTGTGAGGTGGCTGGTAAATTTGGTGCTGCTGGACTCCCTGGGTGCACGTCCATAGCTCTGTGTCTGTTTGGGAAGTGAACTTTCATTTACACACAGTTGTACTTCACTTTTGAAGAAAGTGTGTTAAACAGATACAAGTTTCCCAAAGCTGCACTCTGACTGGCCAGGCTGCGAAATGAAATGTTTGCCTTGAGTGTAAGATTGTGTGTGTGTGTGTGTGTGTGTGTGTGTGTGTGTGTGTGTGAGAGAGAGAGAAAAAGAGAATGAAATGAGCACAAAAAAACATTGCCATGTCTGTCTCCCCATGTGACGCTCGGTCTCTGTGGAATTGTCACCCTCCTGAAACACGGGTTAGATCCATCTGCTTTCCTCCCTCCTGCCTGTGACGGACAGCTGTTAACCCTTCGCCGCTAGATGGAGGAATATTTACGAACGGGTGCCTGTCGCTGGCGATATCTGTCTCCCGTGGGATGAGTGATGGGTTTTCCCGTGGAAACACGGGGATGGGCGACGTTTCCCTGAATGGAGGTGCCAAGAAAAGCGGATATAGATGTGTGTGCAATGAATTCTACATCCGTGACAGACAGCTGACACAATCTCCTTTGTGCATCCATCTCTATCCTCTTCCCTCATCCCCTCTCCTTTCCATCACTCTGGTTTGTCTGGCTACATTTGCGCTCTGTCAGGAAAACTTCTCTGCAGTTATTTGTTCCGTTTCTGTGTCCTCCAAGGAATGTAGGTAATTTGACCTCATTTTTACTGCATTGTGGTATGAAGATGGTGCTGTGGTCTGTTTTGGAAGCAAAGGATCTGCAGCAAGTTAGACTGAATGAGATGCCCATCCATCACAAGGCAGTCAAACACACTAAGGGCAGTTTAGAGTCACCAGTCTAAGACGCACATCTTTCCGCTGTGGGAGTACACCAGAGTGCCTGGAGGAAACCCACATGAACTCCTCAGAGATTTATTCAAACCACCACCGAGACCTACAGGCTGGGAGAAGTAAGGCAGCAGCGTTGTCAAATGCGATGACATAATATATAACGTAAGCAGAGGAGCTGCAGTTCAGTGGAGAACCAGACTGAAATTCAGTGCGGACAGGTGAACGAGATCTCCATGGTCTTTAGCTGATGTTTATCGTGTGTTTTAGGCAGCTTTCAGCTCAGGGTGATTTCCATCCAGTTAGCCTGCTGTACTACAGTGTCTCTCAATTGTAAAGACAGGGGAATTTTAACCTTCTTCAATTGTATTGTTAAATAATTTAGCAGCAGTCCAGGACACGATGGGCGTCCAGGTGAAGCTGCGCCGCGAGGCCTTTCTCTACAGCTTTATTTCATCGAGCATCGCTCTTTGTGCCTCTTTCGCTCTTCGAATCGAGCGGCTGCTCACCTGAAAAGGCACCCCCCCCCCTGCACACACACCTGCCTGCACCTCACGCTTGGCCTCAAACCCATTTCGCCTTTGATTGCTTCCTTTTCTTTTCTTCCTTCAGTCCAAGCAAGGTACGCTGGTTTGATTCTCCTAGGCGGACCATCCTGGGTTTCTTGTGCGTGAAGGAAAATGGAAAAGATTGTGAACTCTTAATTCCTAAGTGAACCCTAAGCTACTTCAGGGCGATGTTGAAGTTTCTCAGTTTGGCTTTTTTTTTTTTTTTTTCTTCTTTCTTCTTCTTTGTCTACCCTTATTAATGTCCAGGTGACTGAGGCGGTTTACTCTCCCTTTACATGCCATTTGCCCCAAGAGAGAAGCTTGTGTTTTACCTTTGAGTGTTGCAACTATTCATTTGAGCTTCGACCAGACCAGCAGGTGGCGTAGAGGTTAGAGTAATGGCCCAATGTGAATCCTGTCTCCTCCTGTATTCCTGTTGAAGGTACTTACGCTGAATTTGTGCTGTAAAAATGACCCTGCAGAATAAAGGGGCAACAGTACAAGTTGCTACACGCTAAGTTGCTGTGGAGAAAAGCATCAAACAAATGAGCAAATCTGTGTGGTTGAACCGTTATGAACGGCTGGTGTTTCGGGCAGCGGTTGCTCAGCGACGTCGGTACATGGCGCAGGTGAATCCTCAGCTTCCACATTACTGTAAGAAATTGTCTTTTTTGTGGCTGTGGTTCATCAGGCTGGGAGCCACATGCATTAATGTGTGCAAATTGTATGTAAATGGTCTTCCGTTAGTGTGAATTTGTGGGTGTGTGCGTATTTCTCAGCCGCCGATGGGGGGCCTGGCAACGCTCGGGGTTTCCAGGTTTGTTTATTTACTCGTGAGCCGCAGCTTCACGGGGGGTGTTGGATGTGTCTGTGTCAGTCGCTTCTTTTTGACATAATGCTTCATCTTTTCCGCTTTGGCCCAAGAGGAGCTGTCATGCTTCAACAGGCCGGATAATGATTTCCCTCTTATCCCCCTCACCAGGCCCGGGTCCCAGCCTTCAGTTGGAGCCGGGGCCCCCGAGTCGTCTTCTGCACATCGGCACCGGAATAGCAAATCCAGCGGAGGGTGGGGGCACCGAGAAATGGCCCCCGACTAGATAAGATGTTGCCAAGAGAGGAAGACAAGGAAATGGGGAAGGGATTGAAACCCAGCTCTGTTATCAGCCGAGGTTAAATTGCCTGTTTAGCGGTTGTATCATATCACATGTCGGTTTTGATGGCATGTTTCTGTCCCACGATTGACAGGTCCCCTTTTCAGGGATTCGGCACCACCTCTAAACCCACAGTTAAAACTGCTGCTGTTGGCTCTGTGGATTCAGGTCTGAATTCAATGCAACTCATTTAACAAGTTTTTTTTTATCTGAATATTCTTTAGTTTTGAAGGTACAGATATAGTTTGACCATTATCATCAGCTGGTGGTGGTGTAGTTACGACTGTTGCCTTCGGAAGGTTCAGATCACACTTTGCGCTGTAGCCTTTGATCAAGGTATTTACCCAAAATGTATTAGTTAAAATGATGCACTAATGACTCGGCTGTATAAATGGGAAATCTGCATATCATTCCAAGTCAGTGCGGAGAAAAGTGTCAGACAAATTAAGAAATTTAAAGACATTATTAAGTTTTACTCTTTACTTGACGCTGGTGTTTTGGAGAGAAGAGCAGCAGTCATGATGCCGTTCGATCCTGGTACTTGGCAGCATCCTGCAAATTGCTTGTTGAGGTGGGCGACTGGAGGGATGGGAACCCCCGTGGGCTTCATTGTTTGTCTTTGAAAGGCATTTGGGCTCCAGACAGCCCAGGCACCGCCAGCTCTTACAAATTTTACACCCACGTGCTCCATGAAAGGCACCTCTGCTGTAAACACGGCACTGGAAAGAAGGGTCCTGCCGGCGTTGTAGCTTCTCAGCTGTTCACAGCGGCGCTGCTCAACCTGCGGCTACAGTAGATGGCCATTGAGCGCCTTATTTTAACCTTTGACCCTGATCGAGCGTTTGTCTCCGCAAGCTGCTGGAGGAACTGAAAAACGATTGACACTGTGGACGGCATCGAACCGCCAAACAAATCATTGAAGAGCAGAAAGAAAGTGTAATGTTTAAATAAAACCTGCCAATTTGGGCAAAATGTGGACAGTTGTGTAGGCATAGTGGCGATACTTGTTAGTTTAAATGTGCTTGCATATTAAATAGGATGCACAGTTTATACAATTTTACAATAATTTAACTGATGCGTTTCTCCAAAGCAACTTGGTGCTAAACTACTTAGTGATTTAAGCATTCGTACAGCAGGGTAATTTTTGACTGTATGAGTCCAGAGCAACTACCTTGATCAAGGGCACTGCTGCAGGAAGGGGCATTACATTGCAGCTTTAACCGCTGCGCCACCTGGAGGAACTTATTGCCACTTATCTGGCTCTGGACATGCAGGGGGGATTTGTTAGCGGCTGGACATGAATGTTGTTTGCATGCAGGGTCCTTGGTGACACTGCGGGGGGCGCCGCGTAGCAATAAGTGGGGAATGAGGCCACATCACATCCTAAAATACAGACATCTGATGCATGTCGATTCAAATGAAACATGGATGAATTAAACACTCCAATGATTCCTCGTACTGATGTGTCGATAATGGATGGTGCTTTTTTTTTTTTTTTTTTTTTTTTTAAACTTTATTTTAAATATCATATGCTGTGCTCCCCATAGTTTGATGCAGAGATGGTTGGGTTTGCTCAGCCTGAAATGGGTTTGAGGCTTGTGATGCTTAAAGGTTACAGCCATAATTAAACTGCGATCCGTCAGCCGCAGAACTGCATAGGGGCTAAGACGGGCCAAACCTGGGGGGGGGCATTGAGGGTGGAATTGATTAGATCAGCAGAGATGGACTTTTAATTGGAGTATGAGCCTAAGCGACCGAGTTCACCCGGGTGAAAGCTTCTCTTCTCCCCGCCATTGATCAGCCTGCCAGCAAGCAACGCAGCTCCATCATCCCAACAGCCGACGGCACCGGTGCAACACTTGCCATAGTCGACTCAAGAAGCCGGACGACTTGGCTAGGGAACAGGGCGGAAGAAAGGCTTCCCTAGCGTTGTACCTGCCACTCACAAACTGAGCACAGAAGGTGGTGGTTTGTTGTCTCTCTGTCCGTCCTCAGTGGCAGGTTAAATACGATTCCAATGTTCCTCCACGAGAGGCGCATTGCTTTACATTATTATTATTATTATTATTATTATTATTATTATTAATAATGTGTCATGCAGGTGCTCCGTTTTCATGATGGAGTTCTGCACCTGTGTGCCTAAATCACGGCAGATGGGCTGTTTGTTTCAGCGGATGCTAATAAATGGCTAACTGGGGAAATGTGCTGATATTCCACAAAGATGTAACCAGAGAATGTGGAAGTGGTAGTGGTAGCACTGCGATTTGTCCCCGCTTGTTTCTTGCAAGTTGAGCTCTTCTGCCCTCTAGTGGTGCATCAGGCAGGTAGATGTTTGTTCCCCCTTGCGGCATCCCAAGCTGCGGCAAAAAACACAGGAATACATCATTATTTGCATCAAGGTTATCTGGAAAGGCGCACATCTTGGCTTGCCGACCGGCTCCTCTCCCTCTCTTCCCTCTGTTATCTGACAACGGCAGGAAAGGGGAGTGAAACAGTCCCTGAAAGCAATCTGCACCCTGCCTGCGTGTCCCTTGCCTTTGCATGGTGAACAACCGCATGGAATTTTATTGAAAATGCATACCTTTCCTGTTTTGGTGAATGCAAACGCCACAGTGTTAACACACACACTTAGCGTTATCATTCCAGGCTGAATCTGCTTTTTTTTTTTTTTTTTTTTTTAAATTTCTTTGAGCATTTACTAGTTTCCATTTCCTCTCAGCAATTCAGTGGGATTGATCTCGCTCTACTGGAGGTGTGACGCTGGGTTGGGGAGATCAATTGCTGCAGACAGGGGGCGCTAACATGTCCTGTTCTGGCTGTGAAGCAACCGGGATGAAATTGTGCCCACCTCCCCAATACAGAACCTCGCAGCTTCCACCCCAGCACCATCAGCCACCCACATCCCCTGATGTCATGTGCAGGAGAAAGCTCAGTTCTTGTTTAGCCCCAATCACCTTGACCACAAGACAGTGGCTCACCAAGAGGATAAAGATGCAGGAACTATATGCTGCATTGAGCTACAGGACTCAACCGTGATGCAGACAAGAGGTCAAACCAAAACAGGGAGTCACTGGTGGTGGGGTGTATTAGTATTGCTGTGTATTCCCTTGTTTGCCTCTTATCGTATTCATGTATACACAGATTTTCCTTTGTGTAAAAATAATTTTGAATGATCACATTTGCTGCTGTGATGCTGCATTGCTGCAAAGGTACAAGCAGGAGAGAGGTGAGCCAGCTGTCTGATGGGCAGCGTGGAGACAAACTTTGCTCTAATGAAATATATTAACACTTCATTTGTGTCTCATTGTCGACTCTGCAGAGATGTGAGATGGCCAGACCAGTTCCTCCGCTATGATTTGTGTGGAAGGGTTAAATCCCCCCCCCCCCCCTTTGGTTGAGGGTATTACTGCGGTACGGAGTCCCTGGGACAACATGCACTTGATGCGGCCACTCGTAAATGGTGCAGATTGGTTTTGCTGCACCTCAATACCTTCTTTCCCCTCTTGGAATGGATGACCTTGTAATGAGTGGAAGGAAAAGTGTAATTTACCCTGTTATTGTTGTGCAGACAAAGGACGTGCTGTGGCGATGTTTGCACAATGAGCAAAACCCTGAGCTATTTACGCTTTCCACAGCAGTAAATAATCTTCCCGATAATGAGGACAAATGAGAACGCGCGCGTGAGCTTTGAACCAACGGGCAGAGCTGGCTGTGTTCCGCCAACATCTCATTTATATAAATTCTTCTATGAGTAATTCATTTCACAGAGCCGCTATGCATATGGACATCCACTCCTGAATAAGCAGTTTTAATTGCTCAACGAGTATAAATGTGTGATCTTGAAGCCTCGGGGTTTCTACCGACTGCAGGGCGTCTCTACATCCGTTTCGTCGATGCGGCGATAGCCGGGTTTGTCTTGGGTGCAGGCAAGGAACCTTTGCCTTCTTTTACAGCAGCAAAGGATCCCATCAACTCCATCGCATCTGCTTCAGAAAAGGAGAAAAACACCTCCAGCCTACTTTACCGCGTCACAAGCGAGCTTGTCAGGAATCATCAGAGATGTCTCGCTCATCTCAAAGAGCAAGAGCGGGCGCAGGGTGACGGACGATGGCCGAGCGGCCCGAAAGCTAACGGGCCTTGTCAGTTACCTTGTTGCTTAACATGCCCGCTGCCACCCTCGCGCCGGCGACTGTTAACACTACGACACGAGGTGCCCCCTCTTCTCACGGGTGATATGTGCAGGGGTTTCTACACCTTGATGTAGGGGGGATTAGCACATCAGTGCCCTTTTGCTCCACTAATAAACTGGCAGTGGCAGCGACCTGCCTAGGACCGCAAATTGCCACATGCAAAAGAGGAATAGCAGCATCTCGGTGTGCAGTGGCCAGATTTATTGCCTCTTGACAGATTTTCTTGGAACTGCTGCCATTAGCCTCATCCCTGCACGTATGCTTGTGATTTTTCCATCGAGATTTCCTGCTCGATCATTGCAGCTATTGACCGTCATTCAGGCTAGGTTCTCCTGTAGACCAAAATTAATTCATCATGCCACCCCCCCCCCCACACACACAGACACACACGTATTTAGTGAAAACCCTTCAAGAAGGTCAAAAAATAAAATGGCTGTTAGCTGAAGACTGTGCAAGTTCCCATTGTATTTCCTTTTCTTGCCAGCTTTTGGCAAGTTTTGATTCGGTTCCGTTTGCAGTTTTGTCTTGCGAAAAGGACACACGGAAGTGTGGAGCTCATCAAAGTTGCCTTCCTCGTGGTCTTTCAAAAAGAAAGAAAGAAAGCATGCAGCATGTGGAAAAACATTCTGCGTTTTTTTTTTTTTTTCTTTTTTCCCCTCTCACCCCCTCTCGCCGAGGAAGTGAGCATGGCGTGTTCTTGGCACAGCAGGTAATAAAATTTCCACTAATCCTCGGAGTCTCCCTCAAAAGCCCGTGATCCCTTCTCCTAGAAGGTAAACATCATTACCACAGAATGTGGCGGAGATGCCTACCGCCGTGTGTGGGACAGATTAGAGGAGATTATAAATAAACATGCCAAATTAATCCCGTTGCCATACAAGTAACTTCACAGAAAACTGCCCCCAGTAATTGCAGTGCCGACAGGTGCATATTTTTAACCTAGGTTGGATGGTGTGAAAAATGTAATGTTGGATGTTCTGCCTCCTATGTTTCCTATTGGCTGCTTTACAGAGGAATTTAAATTGGACTGTCTTTTATGTACACGTTTATATAAATGTTAAGTGTGTTGTCGCACGTCGCGTAGGCCTTCTGCAGTGGGAACAGTTTCCCTTTCTCCAGTGTGTG
Organism: Heterotis niloticus; assembly: GCA_018136845.1. Classification (NCBI taxonomy): domain Eukaryota; kingdom Metazoa; phylum Chordata; class Actinopteri; order Osteoglossiformes; family Osteoglossidae; genus Heterotis; species Heterotis niloticus. Next base: position 35,914,409 of record CM030888.1, on the reverse strand, counting down.
TTGTAGGAACGCGCTTTGAATCTGTTTTGCTTGGCCCACTTATGTAAGCAGCAGAGTTGCACGCAGCATGCGGTAGGAGCCTTAATGTCGGCCTTATGTTTTATTCTTTTTTAGTCTTAATTGGCTCAATGACCATTTATAATATTGTTTTCACTTGCAAACAAGCAGATTCCTACTGGGAGTTGTGGCTGTTATTGCAGAATATGTCATCGAATGAGTGTTGTGAAATATTGAAATACGCTTGTTTTATGTAAAAGAGCGGTTATTGATGGTCGCGCGTTGCTCCCCGCGGGCGTGTTTGTCGGTGACTGATGCGTGCGAGGTGTGTTCATCGGCTCCGTTTTGCAGGTCGGGTGACCGTGTGTCTGTGTTTCTGGCCCGTGTAGGTGGAGGCCATCCTGGTGAACATCTTTGGGGGCATCGTGAACTGCGGCATCATCGCCAACGGCATCACCAAGGCCTGCCGGGAGCTGGAGCTGAAGGTGCCGCTGGTGGTCCGGCTGGAAGGTGGGTACCCCGGCATGGGAGCGCATCCTAACCAGTACCTGGGTTCAAATCAGGGGCAAATGTGCTCTCTGCTCATTGCGAGAAGAAGCAGACTTCCTTTGTGCACGTGATTATGGCAATTAATTAATTTATTAAAATATAATTGCCTACGTACATTTAAACTTGTTTATTTTGCTCATGGTTTGTCCTTAAAGCGAGTCACCATGTTAAGCTACAGTACTCCATCATAATATGATGGGTAACAAAAAAAAATTAAATTGCAGAAAATGAGGGATGGCTTATTGTGAGGTTAATGAAAAACCAGCTTTTAAAGTCCGTCTTCCAGTGAATGCGAGACAAGAAATCAATAAATTTTGTATGCTTATCGCTGTCAGAAGATGATGCTGAGTCTAAAGGGAGCAGGTGGATCGGGAGACGGTCACCAAACCGATTGGTTGTACTGCGCTTGTAGTGATTTACCCATGTATACAACAGGCTAATTCTTATTGCTTCAATTTAGCGTGAGTAGCTTGATCAAGGGTACAACAGCAGGGGGTGGGATTCAAACCTGGGTCCCTTGAGTCCAAAGACTGCATCTCTAACCACAGCCAGAACCTGCTGCACCTGAGGCATTTCAAACTCTTCCCTTTTTTAAACCTGGATTTACTGGAGATGCTACAGTTAAAGGACCTGGAAGGGTGCTTTCTGGGACTTGAACCAGCAACCTTAAGGTATTAGGTTGATGTCCTTCACTTCAGCCCTTTGTGATAAACCATCATCAGCATCAAAGGGTTTCACAGTCCATTTCACTTTGAAATGCTGTGCTACAGAGTGTGAGTTACAGCACCTGGCAGTTAAGTGACTGTCACCGCTGTCACGTCCTTTCCTCGCTCCCCCGCCCCCTGGCGGAAGCTAACGGCGGTCAGGATGACGAAGGGACGGCCGCGTTTATGCTCACCTGTTTATGCCAATCGGGCCACAGAGCCACGACTCCCAGGCTGTTGCCTTAGTGCATCTGGTCATTAGGATAATTGGCAGAAAACAGCTGACTCCTCTGTCCTGGGAAGGTCCAGAAACCCAAACTTCATTAAATTACAGAACTCCGTTTGTTTGTTTAATGCGACTGCCAGGCACTGGGGGGGTGCGCGTGCGCGTGAACGTGAGAGCCACAGACTTGCGTTTTGGTGTCTTTCTCGCTAACACATTAATATATTTTGTTTTGCAGTCTTTTTTATGCAAAGCAGTTTACAGTTTAATCTATTTTATATGAGGATGCGTCACTGTAGATGTTTGCCGACCTGCCCTTTTGGGAAACACTACACAACAGGAAGGACTCAAAACAATAAAGCATCATCCTTTGCGGCGCACGTTAAAATTTATTAAGTTTTTTCATACTTTCGTGATTTTTATTTATTAGTTTAATGATGTTCTGGTGTCTAAATGAGCATGAAACTTGCTGTATATGCGGACACACTCGGCCAAGGAAGTGTTTTATCTCGGTGCAAGTGAGGTCTCGCTCACAGGTACAACAGCAGGGTCCCTCACAGAACTTGCTGTTTCCATATATGTGATGCTGTATTTAATCCAGCGTACTTTTGCATACCAGGTGAATGGGGATGAAGTGGCAGGTGTTGAATTTTGCACCACTTCCTCGGCGGATGCTGCGGCCCGGCTAAATGCCGCTGGAGCATCCTTTTGGGGGATTTTAAGCTTTGCTGGATAATGTTTCAGCTGCGCGCTTTTATACCTGCGTAGCTTTGTCGGTGGCCAAACGGTTGAATTGGACTGGTTCCCAAATTAATTTAGTTTGAGGGATAACTGCACCCCCCCCTCCAAAAAAAAACTTTAACACACCATTTGCAACTACAGCTGACAGTGAGAGGGTGGAGCTACTGAGTGACGGGGGGGTCAGGTGACATCGTGTCACATCTCTGTTCCTTAACACCCTCCCCATTCCTGTCCATTATTTAGCTCTCTTGGTTTAGATGAACATTTTTTTTAAAAGCTGTCTTATGGGTAAATTTGTGCATTTACACAACAGAGTACTTTTTACAGTATTCAAGGTAAATTTTAAGTACTAAGTTGATTAAATGTTAAGGGCAGTGCAGCAGGAGGTGACATTCGAATCTTTGTCCTTCAAGTCAGTTGACAGCGCTAACCCCTACACAATCCGGTGTCCCCTGTTGTCCTTCGTGTCTTCATCTGGTCATTTTTACCACATTAGTCTTCCCCTTAGGAAACACATTGTTATTCATATAGACATGCTGATGTGTGACCCTGCGTTTACGCTGTTCCTGTTAAAAAGCAAGAGCCACGCCAGCAGGTTTCTCTGTTCGGAAAGGTCAGCACGGCAACAGGGAATCTGGTCGCCGGAGTGGTTAATCCAGGGTTTAACTGGTGAGATTACAAGGGGGGGTGCATTAGAATGAGGAAGAGCTTGGAGTCGATCAACTGTGTGGCATTAAGCAGATTTCCCAGTAGCGGCCCCTCCTCCACTGATGTAGCAGCAGCAGCAGCAACCCATTCAGCAGGAGCACCAAGCACCACATACGTCTGCCACTACTGCTAACCGGACACCTTCTTTCACTTTTCTCATTGAACCACAACTCAAATTTGTTTAAAGAAATCATGCGATCTAAGCGGATCGCTTTTGCACTCTTGGCAAAGAAATGTATTTTATTGCTGTGGTCCACCCCTGAAGTTCCCTCAATAAAGAGGATGATGGCATTGTTAACTTTTAACAGAATTAAACATTTGATGATGTTACGACATCATAATTTGGGGAATTACTGGAAGTCATTATACTGCAGCAGAGTCATACCTGAAATTATTCTATAACTTTTGCCCTTGTTTTTCTTGCAATTTCTGTGTCCTCTGTCTCTTGCTGTGGCCCACAGGAGTTATTTGGCGAGAAAGGTTGGAGAAGTGGACGAATCGATTAGTTTCGCATCAGGACACATATGCCAAACACCAACTGGTGATCAAAAATTGTGATCGTGACTGTCCCAGCAAGCAGATCGATTTTAAAGTTGCCCCATTGCTTTGGGAGGGTGGTAGAAATTAGCTCCGCCCACTGGATTCATCCTGTGCATTAACTGTATTTGATCACAGGAGAGGGGGAGGTGAGGGGCTGCGTGTCGTTCAATAACCAGGGGGACGTCCATCTCCAATGGAGGGAGAACCAGACCCCTCATCTGGGCCCGGCTCGGCGAATTGGGGCATTTTTATAAGTAATTATATTCGTATCGATTTGCAATTAATAAGTCATTTCACTGCCATCCCCTCTAAATGGAAGCAATTTTCTCCTTAAAAGGAAATTCCAAGGATATGACAATTTTCTAAACATGATTTAAAAAAAAAAAAAACTCTTTTGATCCCAAGGTCAGAACGTAATGGCTCCCGGAGTCCTGACAGTGTCATTAAAGCCGTAATTGACTTATCTGTTGTGGCGAAGCGAGATGGCTGTCGAGGGGAGAGAGAGTGGGCTGAGCGAGAGGGAGAGAGGCTGATGGGCAGCAGTGGAGATGAAACCCTGCAGGGTCACGTCATGCTGTTGTGGAGCGCACCTGTACACCGAGGTGGGTGAATGAGTAGGAATGATGGCAATGGATCACAGCTGCACTGCCCACTACCACCCCTCGTCCTGGTGAGGACATGGTTGCTTTTAACATGCAGTTGTTAGGTACCAGGCTCGAACCCTCACTTGTGCTGAAGTACCCATGAGCAAGGTACTTACCATGAATCAATAACTAGTGTTATTCATTCATTAATTTAGCTGACACTTTTCTCTAAAGCAAATGAAAATAATTGTAAGCTGCTTACATTGATTTACCCATCTGTACAGCTGGGTCATTTTTACTCTGTCAATTCAAGGTAAGTACCTGTGTTTTAGGATGGTATGGAGACATAGCAAGTAGCACTGCCACTTCACAGCACCTGGGTTTGAATCCAGTTTGGTTGCATCCCCTGCCCGTGTCTGTGTGGGTTTCCTCCAGGTTCTCTGGTTTCCTCCCACAGTCCAAGCGTTTCAAATTAATTGATCACTCCAAATTGCCCATACAGTGTTTGACTGCATGTGGCTGTCCTTCAGCAAATTGGTGTCCCATCCAGGGGGTAGATTCGTAGCCTCATGCCTAGTGATTCCAGGATAGACTCCAGGCCCCCCACCACCCTGACCAGGATACAGTGGTTATGGATGGATGGATGGATGGATGCCTGTATCTTATTGTGTGTTTGCATATGTTGTCATTGTGAGTCACCTAAATTGTGGCCAGCAATAATAAATAACAAAACCAGTTAGTACGCAGACAGACTCTTCGCTGTTGGAGCCTCGGGGAATCAGACGGACGTATAATATCTGCGAGTCTGAAGGCCGGAACAGATGGAGAGGTATTGTGTCCACTGTCATGCTGGAAAGTGTGGAGCACAGGGCCATGACGACAGACCCCTTCTGCAGGGACGAGGACATAGACGACGGGGGGGGGGGGGGGGTTGACACACAGGCTGTTTCTGAGCAGGTCTCTGGCAGCACCTAGTGGCACCAGGTGGAGATGCGGGTATTGGCCTGGGCTGAGCAGCCTGCATCCTCACAGCACCGTGTCTGCATCTTTCCTTTCTCACCAGAGAATCTCTCTCTCGCATGCACGCCTCGCTCCGGTTTTCAAGTGGAGGGGCAGGCACATTTGCTACAGAACGAAAGAAACTTTTTTTTTTTTTTTTTTTTTTTTTTTTTTACAGATGGGTATTTGTCTCTCACTGTAACCTTGCTGTGATACGAATCTGGTTTACAGCGGCCTTTCCAGCTTCCCTTAATGAGAAATGAGGTTTGCCATCGATTCCCTGGTCCAGATGTGATGGATAGTAATTTATCTGCAGCCTTTTGAAGGCCCTTAATCCCCGAAATTTACTTAGTAGCTTGTTGCCGAGAGATTAAAAAGAGAGAAGGAACCTGAAAGGAAATGCATTTTATTTCAAAAAAGTTGATATTTTACACAGAAGCAATTTAGGTGCTCTGTCTGTTTTGTTATCTTTTATTTTATTTTTTTCTACTGCTAATTAAATTAAACAATCGATTGTTACTGCTGAGTACAAGGAACGTGCTTAAAATCCTTATTTGTCGCAGACGAATGAATGCAAGGCGATGAAATATTAGTCGCTAAGTGCTGCCAGTAATGGAATTCCTCGCGAATTCTGCTATTGATTGAAGCAGGCGGCCCCCCCGAGATTGCCGATATCACGCGCCATCTTAATTACACGGCTGCGACCGCACCGCGCCCGTGTCCTTCCTACACGCCGCTCACAATGGCGCGGACAGCCGAGACGCCCCGAGGGGCCGGGCCCCTCTCCGCACCATTTGTAGATATTAATCTTTTATGCAGTCGTGGTTGTTGTCCGGTAGAGCGGTGGACGGCTCTCGATCTCACGTCCTTGGTGTGACGGTGGTCACCTCGCAGAACACCGCACAGGTGTGTAATTGTGGTGACTTGAAGGTGTTTTGTTACAGCTGGGTAATTTTTACTCTGTTCCACGTTAATACCTTAAAGGACGTACAGCTTGCAGTGGATCCATCCTCTGACCTCGCAGTTGAAAAGCAGTGGCACCAACCACTGCGCCCCCTGGTACCTGGGCTCTCCAAGTCCTTTGCTCCTGCTGTGAAAAGCTGAGCTGCTGGAGTTATTTGTGCCCAGTGCCGTGGTGCCCCCTGCTGGCTGCATTATCTCGAAACGAGGTCCCATCCGGGGACGGTCTGCTGCCACTGCGCTCTTAGAGCCAAACCTCACTCAAGGAAAGTGTTGCTTACACATTTTAGACTGCTCTTTTGCTTATGTCTGCTGCCTGGTGTGACACCTTCTGGATCTCTCCAGACCTTAGGTGATGTCACTAACCCTCTTGTGTTTACTGGAGGAGTGGGATGCTGTGAACAACCGGCATAGTACTAAATGAGTTGAATTTACGTTTTACACATGACACAGAGAAGTGCGTATAGGTGAAAGGTGATGAGGGTACAAAGCTGGCAGAAGCTGAGGAACTTCTATATCGGTGTAAAGGTGTTGTGTTTTGAGACCCTTATGCAGTGATGAAAGGGATTCAGCTGCTCTGAGAGACAGAGGGAGCTTGTCCAGCATATTGGAGCCAATACTAAGAACCTTCAGAGTTTTGGACCTCTTGTGAGTGGAACCACTAAGTGGCCAGAGGTTTAAGAGGCCAGTGTCCTTCCTGAGGTGTAGGAGGTCCTGTGGGTGTTGTGACCCGTTGACCATCTTGTAGGCTGTGACCAGAGTATTCAAATCACTATGTGCAGCTACAGGAAGCCAGTTGAGATACATGGGGATTTTGACTGCTCTTTTTTTTTTTTTTTTTTTTTTTTTTTTTTTTTAATAGAACAAACCAGTTGAGCTACAGCAGATTTGTGTCCTGCTTTGATTTATCGCAACAAAGGAACCCCTGTGTGTTGCATTGTGATCCAGGTCAGGTGAGGACAAGCAGACGTTCTGCTTCTGAGCTCTATTGGTTGTCGCAAAACATCCTTCTTGAGTCTTAATTTTAGACTTCAATAATGTCGCCAACTGGTGTCCTCGCAGACCAATTATTTATTCATTACTGCATTTTGGCTAAAGAGTTCGTCTGAGGGATCCGTGACTCCAAAGCACTCTTTCCGAGTCGTACTCAGCGGACACTTTGCACAGGTTCCCGTGTCCTCATCAATACAAAGAAGCAGGCAAACGGCTCTCGGAAGGAGCGCTGGAAACGTTTGGCGTCTAGAGGAATGGGAGGTGAGCGGTGGTCGCTTTCATCAGCGCCATCGCCGGTGGGTAAGCAACTGAGGAGGATGACAGGAAGCTTCCTGCGCATCAGGCGTTTTCCTTTAATGGAATAATGAGGAGCTGAATTTGGCAGCCGCATCCCATGTGGGGTTTGAGAACCTAATGACAGGCGACTGATTCCACCCTGTGTGGTCCTCTAGCTTGACTGAAGCTCCTCGTGGCCTGACTGCCTGGTTACCCCACACCGTGTGCTCCTGCAGTAACTCGATTGTCAGTTTTGTTTATCCCGCCTGAGTGGGAAAGAAGGAATTTTTCGTCCGTGTGATGGTCAGCGGCCGTCTTTTGTCCCTTCTGCTCAGTCTTGCCCACAGACGCCACCGGTTTGACTCTCTACACCACGGTCATCTGACTCTCAGGTGCCACAGTGGTGCTTAATCTCATTTTCATTCACACCGCTTCAGTCTTGTATGATTAGTTGGTGTGGAAGGATTAAAATTAGCAAATAAATTGGATGCATTTCATATGTTTGATGTATCAAATTTGACACATAGTTCATTTTCGAGAGCTCATTTTATCCTCAGCAACCTGAACCGCTTATTAAATTTACATCCGTTCGTTTAGCTGATGCTTTTCCCCAAAGTGACTTACAACTCGGAGTAAACAAAAGTGCATTTCGGCAGCAGATGGAAGAGCTCTATGTACAGCAGTGCCATATTTAAAGGCTACCACACACTAGCAGCTGCATGTAGAGCTGATGGGAAATACAGAGGTGGTGGTGTTGACTGATGCTGCGATGCTGTTTGTGGAGCAATTAGAAGGTCTGGAGAGAAGTGTGTGTGAAAAAGATGGGCGAGATCCCTCTTGACTGTTGAAAAGGGCTCCAGCAACTCTGAGGGACAGAGGGAGCTCACAGCATCACATCAGAGCCAAAATCGAGCCTCCAGACTTTCCGTTTTGAAGCCACCAAACAGCCAGAAGTGCAGGACTGCAGAGCCACGCTGCTCTCGCTGGGGTGTGAATGTCATGCGTGATGGTGTTCTGTGTAATTTTCACACCCATGGGTGCAGTGACACTCCATTTGTGTAGCGGCTTCAACCCCACTGAGCGATTTCCTATCTGAGAGCGAAGCCACCTTCAGCCCAGTATATGCCAGACAGCAGCCACACAGGTGGCGCCGGAGCGCGAGGTGACTGCTTACGCAGCTCGACGGCGGAAACGCGCCCTCGTAATTGGTCGCGGCTCGGTAGCTCTGCAGGGGAACCCCTCCGGGGAGCGTCATCGTCCCCGAGCCCCGCGACTCCGAGTCGACGTTGTCACATTTATCAATTAAACGATATCGAGCGCTGCTCATGTTCCCGTCAGATTGTTACCGGGGGGATTTGCGGAGCAACGCAGCGGTGATGCACGTCTGGTTCCGGAAGTCTCTGCCGAACTGTGATGAACATCATACCCTGTAATGGAGGCGCGGGGAGCGAACCTAATTAAGATGGCGATTTACGTATCAGACTATACAAAAATAGTTTATCAGTGGCTAATGGAGATGTACGTTTCTGTTTACTTTCCAATTACAACTTTTGCAACACGGTGTTAACTGACAAATTTACTTGGTTCGTTCCATTGATTAAGCCTATTAAATGCCGTTTGGGCTTCTTATTCATACAGTTTGAAGGGTTTGATGGCACGCAGCTGAGTGGTAATAAGGGTGCACGTGTACCAGTTAAGGGACAGAAGTATCACGGTTCTGTTGGTCACCGTGCCGTCTGTCCCGTGTTTGGCGGCGCAGGGACCAACGTGCAGGAGGCCAAGCGGATCCTGAGTGAGAGCGGCCTGCCCATCATGGCCGCCAACGACTTGGACGACGCCGCCAGGAAGGCCGTGGCCAGCATCACCAGGAAGTGACCTGTCCGACCGCACCGGCGACCCACCTACCTCCGGCGAACCCCTGTCTGACTGATGACAGCGCTGTTCTCTCCGTGCCACACACCTTTCCATGAGAAACACCTTCTGCCATTTCAGTCCAGCTGTTCATCTTTCCCGAAAGAAGCTTATTTATGTTATCATTTTGCTACTATAATATGCACCTTGGTGCGGGCAGCATTCCAGGTCTGGGTAGGTAGCCCCCCCCCCCCTTATAAAGTGGGTAAAATGAAGGTAAGATTAGTTTCCATGGTAAAAATAAACAATACAGTCTGTGACAGTTACATCACAGTGAAAGTGATGGTCGACCGCAGCGGTGAGCAGTCAATCTGCAGCCCACCCCCAATTCCATACCTTTAACTGTTATATAACTTTGAAAAATTATGATCACAACATTCTTAGTTATTGCAGTATTCATCAGCATGATGCATACAAATATGTAGGAATTCTGTCAAGGTATTAAATTGTATATGAGAAGCTAATGCTAATCAAAACTGTTGATTCTTACCAAGCTTATCTGTTAAAAAAAAAAAGAAAAGAAAAAAAGCTTCTTTTTTTAATGATATCAAAGTGTGTATTTGCCTTGAGTAAAAAGGCAAATATAATGTTTGTTGCCTTAACAATTTATCTAAATGAGCAATTTTCCGTCCCTTGCGAGTAGTGAGGTGCTGCTCCAGCGGCCGTTTTTAATCAAGTCCATTGTGTTGTTTTAAGTGCCATTGGTGTTGGTGTTGGTAGGTGCCCGTGTCCATGTAACACATTTTTTGCCAAAAGCAGTTACTGTTTAATTTTGCAAATGTTTGCCCAAGGTTTATTTTTGGAGATGCCTAAGCAAACAGCAGAAATGTTTTGTCTTTTAATTATGAATGTATTGTGTGTAATATCTGTTGACAGAACAGGAACATTAGAGAGGAAAATAGATGAAAGCTTCCCCTTCTGGAGCCCAGCGTTTTATTTTGGCTGCTATGTCTTATGTCTTGGGCGAGTGGACCTGAGCGTGTCTCACGGGTGTGTGAACTGGGGGATGATCTGGTCACTACAACTATACACAGTAAATGTGCTAAACGAGAGAAGGAGAAGAACATAGGGAACAATCTCCAGGCAGTGGATTCGAATGAGTGGGAGGTCATGAGAGTTTAGACCAGAGCGAACGCTTGACCACTGCAGGATTGGTCACCCCGCATATCAGTCCATCACAGAGCAATAGTGCTTCCTCTGTCTCCCTCTTTCTCACGCATACCTCCCAAGTGGAAAACAATTCAAACAATTCTTTGTGTTCTGGGAGGAAACCAGAGCACATGTACACACTACACTGATTGTTCCCCATTATGAGAGTGTGAGTGCCCTGTGATGAACTGGTATTCTGTTCATGGTTTACCCTGTTTTACAACCAAGATACGACGATTGGGCCACTGTGACCTGCCCGTCATAAATTGTTCACATTTTGTGTTCTATCTTAACCACACTGACAACCATGGAGAAAAGTTCTTAGGGTTGCTTGTGTGTTTGCCTCCATGCAATTGAACAAGGCAGTCTCTCACTCTCTCTGTGTGAGACTGAGAGGGGAATTGTGTGTGTGTGGGTGGGGGGGGGGGTTGTCCTTCACAAACATGAGGGAGGGGGGCACAGTTTTTGATGGATGATCCATCATCGAATCTGAAATCGGACCCCAGTGGATCAAGTGACCAGGGCTCTCGCTCCACCCCCCCTCGCCCCAGATCAGGTCTTTTGCTATCTGTACACCCCCCATGACAGTGAGGAGGAGAGATTTGAAAAGTCCCTGAGCTGCCATGACAAACATATTCCGCACAATAGTTTATTCACCGTGCCGACGCCCCCGGTGAGGATTGCCAGCAAATAACATGTCATGTGCATTATATACACAAAATAAGGTGTTTTTTTTCTCCCCGGTCATTGTTATCAGGAGTGAATGTAATCTTTCAGCACGTTCTGCCATGACACCGTAACCATTTAAACAGGATAGCTAGTTCAATAATTGCTTATTTTCATGGTGTCCGTGTGCGTGTCAGAATTGCGCCGGCTGACAGTCCGAGTTGCCCGTTTAGGCCTCAAACGCGTTCGTGCCCAGACGCACGGCGCCCGCAGAGGTCATTCTCCTATTTTGTGTTTTTAAATACATATAAAGCATGCATTCACACGTCGATGTACATTCTCCCTATTTACATTCACCCGATAGACGACTCATTTACGGAAAAATCGGTTTAAGCAACTTTCACCGCACCGATTCAGCTTAACTGTTTTGTTCAAGGGCACTACAGCAGGAGCTGGGATTCAAACCTGGGTTCCACGAGTGCGTCAACAGCTCGAACCACAGCACCACCTGCAGGTCCTGGCTCAGTGGTGGGTTTTGGTTTGGTTTGAGGAATTAAAATCCCGCAGTATGATGTGTGCATGTTCCCGTGTGTCTTCACTGCTGAGTTTAGTACGGCATATAGTAACCCTTACTGTATAAGAGTAATAAAAATACTGTATAATTTATATATGTACATAATCACTGGAAAGCGGCAGTTGTTGGGGGTTCAGCTGTTCATGCACAGCAGAGAGATGAGGGCTCCAGGGTCACTGCGGTCGCATTGTACATTTTAGGTGCTTGAAATGCATTTGTGTGTCTTTATGACTCAATGTGTGTTTATTCACTTTGCCATCTTTTACACCGTTTGTTGCGATGGGGGAGTTTCTTTACCTCAGAGGCCAAGCTTGTCTTTGGCCAATTCTAGGTATTACAGTCCAAATAAACTGTTGTTGGCTAAATAATGCATAGTTAAAAGGTAACAGTGTTGTGGAAATGGGGTTTTATGAAGGCATTTCTGCATTCATTCAGCCATTCACTGCTTCGCCGAGGAGTTCTGAAGTCCAGATGAAAAATTAGAAATAAGTAAGTATAGGGGTCCAAAGGAACCGGCGATGAGATAAGTAAAAATAACATTAAATATCAGCTTAATTCTGAATGTTGTGAGCAGCTTGGAAGGTTCCACAGAACCAGGCTCTGTGGTGCTGAGTGCCTTTGTGGTCATCCTGCACACAGTTTTTCAATGCGGTTTTTGGGGATGCAGGACGTCACGGAAACCATGGGTGTTACAGGCATCAACAGGTTAACTAAGCCCCTGCTTTCTTATTTCAGTTACTTTTTTAAATTGTAAAAACAATGACTTTTTTTTAAGTTTAGAAAGTTGGAAGAAACGTCTCTGCTTTTTCCCCCACAGATGAGATCCTCATCTCTCAAGGGGCCATGCGAGTGAAAAAACACAAAAATCAATTTCGCTTCCCCAGTACAACCAGTGTAAAAGATTGCTGGTAATTGAAGGACTCAAAAATCAATTCAAATTATCTTGTGCTCCACCTTAACAATAAATGGTGTGAGGAAGTTACACATTTCAAGCTCAAGTGGGACTTGTTGCCCTCAGGACTAATATTTTTACTTATCAATAGTTTGTCTCCATATTTTATGAGCGGGACCGGCTTTGTTTCCATTACGTTGGCCTTGTGCGTTGCTCTGGGCAGGAGTGCCAGTAAATCACAGTACAGTACCGGTAAAAAAAAAAAAGGACTGAAAGGGCAGAGCAGCCTTAGTAAATAATAGATCACATGGTTTCTGAAAAGCTCTTGCCTGTGTGGTGTGTGTTTGCTTTTCTTTTGTGTTCTTTGTGTCGGATTAAGTGTGGGGTTTGCATAGTAAACTGCCTACTGGGATTAGGGTAACTTTTACTGTCAGTTAGGGTAAATACAGACCTTCATCATAATCTAAACGTAATCCATTTGGGGAAATGAAAACGATGAGTTCTTAGCCCAGCCTAAGTCTCCTCAAATATCACTGAGACCCTCTTAAACAGACTCATATATATAGTAACAGTATATATATTATAATAATATTTTAATATACACTATATAATCATTTCTGCATAATACGATGCAAGCACCTCTTGATTTTGACCAGGCACCAGGACAACAGCTGAGATACGACCGCAGCGCACACTTTTTAACTTTGCTGCCCGCTTCTGACCATGGTTGAAACTTCCAGGGGAGGTTAATGCTGAAAACTCCAGGGCTGCAGTTCCTGCTCTGAGGAGATTCTTGCTTTGAGTTAGACAAGGGTGACTGATAAACTCCAGCAAGCATCCACTGAGAATCTTGTGTTCATTGTGAACTGTTTTACAAGCAGGCATTTTGTCAAACCCACACATCAATTAACATTACCAAAACGGCCTTTGGGCACCTCCAGAATTACGTTCACTTCCCATGATGCCCGCTCTCTTAAAACAATACCTTCATGCTCCTAATGTTCTACATCCTCTTACTTGGCCTCATGCGCAGCTTAAAATGTTTCCGTTAACAGAGGCATTGAAATCTTCAGATTTAATGCCCAACAGTGTGTTTTCATACTGTATTCAGGGTATAAATTCTTGCAATTTATTATAATTAGATACCAAGGGATGGGATTCAAACCCAGCACCTTCAGGTTTCACAGGAATCAAACCACCACACCACCTGCTACCTACAGCCTGTTTTTGTATATTTATTTAGTTCTTTTTATAATACACTGCCCAGCCAAAAAAAGTCACACACACTAATATTTTGTTCAACCGCCTTTAGTTTTGGCATGCATTTGCTGTGGCATCGTTCCAATAAGCTTATGCAATGTCACAACATTTATTTCTGTCCAGAGTTGCATTCATTTTTCGCCAAGATCTCGTATCGATGATGGGAGAGTCAAAGCGTCGCATAAAGTCTTCTCCGGCACATCCCAAAGATTCTCAATGGGGTTAAGGTCTGGACTCTGGGTTGGCCAATCCATGTGTGAAAATGATGTCTCTCTCATGTTCCCTGAAGCACTCTTTCACAATTTGAGCCCCATGAATCCTGGCATTGTCATCTTGGAAGAAAAAAATCCATTGATGGAAAGACCTGCTCAGTTAGTATATTCAGATAGTCAGCTAACCTCATTTTTTTGGGCACATAATGTTGCTGAACCTAGACCTGAGCAAATGAAGCAACCCCACATCATAACTCAAAGTTAAATCCAGGTGGTGACTTGTTTTTTTGGCTGGGCAGTGTATATTCTTTCTTTTTTTTTTTTTAGCAAACTTGTTGCTTGGGAACTTTCTGACAGTAATTTGTGTTTGGGTGTGTGTGTGAGAGAGGCCTCTCTGATCTAAACTAAGTACAAAGAGGTGTCGGGAGAGAGGGTTTCAGTAAATGAGGAATAAACCGATGACAGACACCAATTAAAAACTCATTTTGCGTGACCTCTGAAAGCCTCCCTAACTGAAACAAAAGCAGCAGCAATAAAATTTTGCTTAAAACTGCCTCATAATTAGATGTTGCCACTTCCTGGAGGAGTTTCGCCCGTGACGTGCAGACGCACCTGAGCCGCTCCTGGCAATCGGAGAAGGAGGGGAAAGGGGAGGAAATGGAAAGTGCTGTCATCTGCGGGAGGTGGTGGGGGGGGTCGTGTTTCCAGGGCCTTCTGTCTCGTGCGACGCGGCCGGAGCCGGTGCCGATCCGCCCTGGGGTCAAGGCCGCCCCCAACGCCAGAGCGTCACCCACAGCTCCGCCGTTGTGAAAACGGATACGAACGACTGCTTCTCGAGGGGCGGCGCTGACCTGCTCCCCCTATGCAGACCGTGTATAGCAAGCGGTCGGTGGCCGTGTTCCGCCATCGGGCTCCTCCGTGTACCGTGGTAATTATTCACCTGCCTGACGCTTTTCCCCAAACAGCTCCGTGTTCAACTCCTTAAACCCATACGAGTCACTTATACAGCAGGGTAATTTTTACCGTGTCACTTCAGGGTAAATACCTTTACTGAGGCCGCTACAGCAAGAGGTGGGGTCTGAACCTGCAACGCCACCAGCTGCCTTCGTATTATTTATCCTGTTACGCAAAAGGTTAACTCCAACAGTATTTCTGTACACATTGATGCATAAATAATTTACATCGCCACCACTTTTTTCTCTGAAGACTCAAGGTGTGAAGATTTAATTATTTACACAGCAGTTTAATTTCCGCTCTGTTGGTTCA
Organism: Heterotis niloticus; assembly: GCA_018136845.1. Classification (NCBI taxonomy): domain Eukaryota; kingdom Metazoa; phylum Chordata; class Actinopteri; order Osteoglossiformes; family Osteoglossidae; genus Heterotis; species Heterotis niloticus. The sequence goes on along the minus strand of CM030888.1, from coordinate 35,899,205 downwards.
GTACCTTTTTCAAGGTTGTTGTGCAAGGAGGAGGCATTTGAACCTGCAGCCTTCTGGTCCACCAGCCAGAGCCTTGACCGCTACACCCCCTTTTGTTGCTTGGTTGCACAGCAGCTTATTTTTTTTTACTGTATTGTTGAACACATCGACACCCATAAGTTGCTGCCTTTACATTGGAGGGTGAGTTTTGCCAGAGTAATTTAGTGGAAGTACCATGTTTTAGTATATTATAGTGGGGGGATTCCAACCAGCAGCTCTAGCCACTGTGCCACCTACTGTCCCTGTTATTTACTTGTTGATTTTTCTTTGTACACACTGGCATGTCTGAATGAAGGCATCACTTACAGAATAGTTAATAATAATTGATAAAAACTCATTAGGCATTAAATATTGCAGAAAGAATGTAATTTTCCTCTTCCCTCTGCTGTCCACACCTGGGCTGTTAAGTAGGTGTGTGTGTGCGTGCGCGCGCGCATGTCTGTCTGTCTGTCTGTCTGAGCACCTGAATGTGTGCACCAAGATGAAGGTGCCTTTGCCAGGTAATGGCTATAACCTGAAATGGCGACACCCCCAATCCCCCCAGGGCCATCGTATCCCCGACTCAGCGGCCAGCGTGTGACACCTGTGTGTCGGATGCTGTTGCCATCGATACGCCGGATAGGGGCCTTGTTGCTGCCCATTGTCCCCATGTGCTACAGAGCATCTGTGATGAAGCGGGGGCTGCAGGGGTGATGAAGCACGTTGTGGGGGTGATGGGGTTCGGCATGAGTTGTGACCTGATGTCCAACAGCAATGCTGATGGGAATCTGAGCCTTGCACAAACACAGGAGGACAGGAGATGGTCCTACAGGCAGATATGCAGCACCCCACAACTTATACTGGTTTACCCTCCTGCTTCATACAACTGAGTAATTCAGCAAGAGGTGGGATACCAACCAACAAGCTGCTGACTGCACCGTGACACTTCAAACCCAAGAACTACCAGATTTTTCTGTTGGTGGTACAGAAGAAACGAGGAATGGCTTCACCTGGCACATGGCTTTGTACCATGGTACAATGTCTCTTGGCAGCTCTGTAGAGACAGCAGGTAGGTGTGTTTTTCACGGCTTGCATCCTGAATGTTGCTAGATCCAAGTCCCAGGAGGGTTCCTCCTTCAGTGGGAATTTCAGCAGAAAGAGAAACGGGCAAAAATGACACTCTGAACACAAAGGTGACTGCAAATATCAAGATGGCAGAGAAAACGGCAGTAATTCTTCATGGATGGAGAAGTACTGAACCAGGACCGAGGAGGTTCTGGTCCTCCACCGGCTGAACCCTGATGTTGTAGCTCAGTGGTTTTGGACGCGAAGGGATTTATCATGCTGGTGCCAGTTGTGCATTAAGGCGTAAAGAGCCGCACGCAGATGTGCTGGAGCAGCTGGAGATGAGGTCACATCCCGGTTCGACCAAACGTTCCTCTGCAGGGGAAATGAATGTTATGAGGGACCCCCTGCAGAGCCGGGTGCGAAGATGAGGCCCCGTCACCCGGTCGGCAAGCGCAGGAGGAACACTTGCAGCTGCGAGGAGCTCCATTACGGGGGTCGGGGAAGGTCACGGCGAGCCCGGCGAGCCCAATGAGGGTCTCACCTCTCCAAAGCCTGGCTTTCAAACGTAATTCCTCCCCGCTGAAATATCTGCCGCTGTTTTGATTAGGTTCCATAAACTCGTCGCCTTTTCCCGAGGAACAATTTTCTGGCGGCATTAAGCGGCGAGATATTGGCCCAGCTAATGGAGCACAATGACAGTGTAGTTGGATGCAGCCTCCAGACACCCCCGCCCCCCCCGGCGTGTTTCAGACCGGCGGGGGTCAAAATCTCATCTCCAAACCGAGATTAAAAACTCATCTCTCAATGTAGTGTTTCTTTATTGAACACCCCCTCCCACCCCCACCCACAATGCAAATAGACCTGTGATGACCGACTGTGTAGAGTGCGGGGGGGGGGCAATTCGGACCCTTTCCTCTTAACAAACCGCGCGTGTGTACGCGTGTGGGTCGTCGCAGGTCACCCAGCCGGCATCATGTTTGTTGTGTTTGATGGTCCTTTGTGGTTAATACTTAACAAATTTGGCTGTGGTACGACACGGGGCCGTCAGCTGTACTGCGGTAAAGTTTACCGCAGTGCAGCGTGGTGTTTGGCAGCAAAAAAAACATCTGATTTTCCGCAGTTTTCCCTTCAAAGCACAGGGTTTGGGAGTTGGTGATGAGGGACAGCAGGTGGTATGGTGGTTAGCACCTCCATCTCTGGACTCACACGCGCCAGGTTTGGATCCCCCCGCGACGGTAGTATCTTTGATTAAGGCTCTTACCCTGAACCAGTACAGTAAAAATTACCCAGCTAATATAAATCAGTTTAAGTTAAAATTGTCAAATACAAAAATCAACTTCTTCTGCTATAGACTCATATTCACCCCCTCTTGCTCAAGGGAACAGCCGATGTGCCTGGGTTTGAATCCCACCACCTTCTGCAGTGCTGCTGGCTGAGGTACTCATCCTAAATTGTTGCAGTAAAAATTACCGTGCTGCAGAAGGGCACCGAGGGTCAGCTGAACCCACAAATGGGTAAATCGCTGTATGCAGTTTAGTGCACAAACGTCACTGTAAACCGGAGTCGGCTAAACGACAGTCAGGGCGAGCGTGCGTGCGCTGCTTTTACAGATGCATCACCCCCGCGCGCTGACTGTTCTGTAAATCCACGTCAACGTTGGTCTGCGGGCCAACAACCCCCTAGAAAACATCTGCCCGAGCACGGGCTCGGGGTTCGGTGCCTTCGCTGCCTGTCTGCCATCGAGCAGGACGCCGGTTCTCCGACAGGCGGCGGAGGCCGAGTCGGGACCCGACGAGCGCCGCCTCTGAACAAACGGAACCGAACATCCCTTTGAAAATGGAGCGATTTACCGGGGAACGGCGGAGCAACGTGATATAATAACGTGTTGAAATTTTAATGACTTCGCAAATCATTAAAAACAGTGGGGCTGATGCCTTTTTAATGAAGGCAGCCAGAGACGACGATATTTGATGTTCATCCCGAGTTGTTTTCTCATTAACCTTAAATTATGCAAGCTAATGCAGTTCAAACCCTGCTGTATGGAAAGGGCTGCTCTTCCTTTGCAGCAGAGTCCTTTCAGGTCGGCCACAGCACCTGGGGATCTCTCTGCTTTCGCTGCAGGGTATTATTATTATTATTATTATATATGAACCACATGTGTATTTTACACTTGGGATATTTAACTCACCAGATACACACCCATGCACAAGTATGGAATTCCATACGCTGGAACTTGGGGAAATTCTTCAGTCTTCTTCACAAGTGTTACCCCACGATTAGACACACGCACCGTACACGGTGAGGTCACCGGCCGCATGCCTGCTAGAGCTGAAACCGCGCCGGTCTCCGTCGCGCAAATCAAAGCTCTCCTGCCCAGCTGCTGAAGATGCAGGTTTCACGTTAGCGCGATTATGAGGACCTTGTGTCCCTCGACGGTGATGAACACCTCGCCCAGGTGTCAGGTGATCTCTAAATCCAAGCTGGTATGCGGCAAACATCCGAGCTCTGAACTGCACTGGGATGACAGCAGAGGCCCTGTGATTCAAAAGTTAATTTCGTGTTAAACTTCAAAACCGCTGGTTAATTTGACGCATGTGCGTGTGGCTCACACTTTTCTCCAAGGTTGTAGAGCTGAGAGGAAATGCGGAGGTGAAGGTGGCAACTGATGCTGTGATGTTGTTTGAGGAGCAGGCAGGAGATCGGGAGAGAACACTGAGAGAGATGGTTTGAGACTCTTGTTTAATTCTCAGAAGGAACCAGAAGCTTTGAGGGAAAGAGAAAGCTCAATGCACCACACTGAGGCCAAAACCAAGAACCTAAGGACTTCTGATTTTGGACCTCTGAGGTGCAGGACCATCAGGTCCTTCCTCCAGCCATTAAAGTTCCATAATTCCTCCTTTCCCTCAATTTCAAACCACATCCTTCTAATCCTAATCCTAACCCTAACCTTAACTCTCCATCAGCAGTTGTTCCTCGGATGTTCACCAAATTATGTCATACACCTTATGGGGACGGAAGTGTGGACTAAATCAGAGTTGCGGTCTCTGCACAGTGATGGTTAAGACTCAACTTCAGTCTTAATTAGCAGTGCTTAACTGGCCAAAGAGCCTCTGCTCCACTTGGCCTTTACATATCGATCATCAGTTGGCCTCCCTCGCTTTTTTCGTCTATCAGCCATCAGCCTCTTCAGAGCCACGACCAGTTGCCTAGAGACACTGATTTAAACACAACCTGAGCTTTTAACTGCCCTTCTCATGTGGCTGGATGAGTTCACTGATAAAGAGGCTGGAAGTGTGGAGGCCAAAAACATTTTCTGCACCACAGGGAGACTAGGACGGTCCTCTTACAAGGATGTGATATTAAAACCTTCTGGTCATCAGGCTGACATCTTGTTAATAGCTACTCCATGTCAGGTGGCAAAGGCAGGTTTTGGAAAAATTCCTCCTCTCTGTCTCCGGTGGCCCAGCAGCGGATTTTGTGTCTGTGTGCACACATTAAATTGGTTACAATCGTGCTCGTGAATATTAGCATCTCTTGTGTCGTCATCATCGTCATCATCTTCTCTGCTTGTAAGGTGATGTTTGTCATATTCCGGCGCTTAATGCGTGCCGAGCGAGAAGTTCCAGAAGCTTCGGGAGAGAGAGTTTGTGGTACGACAGGAGAAGGTTGCTGGCTAAATCTGCTGCTAATGGCAGCTGCTGTGACCTGTGGTTTCTTTGAACTACACCTGTCCCCTGTCGCCTGCATAGAAAAAGGCCAGCATGTGGCAATCCGCAGTTGAGGAGTTCTCCCGCTCCTCCTCTCCTGTCAACAGGTGACCTTGCAGAAACGGTCGCAAACTGAGTAATTGCAGGTGTGGTCTCTTGTCCACCGATTGCTGAAAATGTCCATTTCTTTTTCACCCCATTAATCCCCTGTGGGTGGGAACTTTCTTCAGACTCAGGTCTCCTACCCAAGACTTTGAAGAACAGCACAGTATTTTTGCTGCTCCTATAAACTGAGACCCATGTTGTCATTCCCGGAATCTGAAGAAGTTGCTCTTCCAGCTTAGGGGTCACGACCCATGAGAGACACCAAATGAGTCCTGAGTTCAGCCAGAGATGGACCTTGTGCGCCGCAGCCATGGTCTCCACGGTGGCAACCAGAGCAAGGGGGCATTAGGTGGTCGCTTAGCTAACGGTTAATACCAGGCTGCTTGTGTTTGTCCAAGTTGTCCTTTGAGGGCATCACTCTCCACTAGGAGCTTCCAAGCGGTCACCCTGGGAGCGTGGAGGCATTTGTGGAACCCGTCACACCCGCTGCTGCAGCCAGCTGCAGGCGCCCCCGTGAGACTCGCGGCGCAAACGTGCTCAAACTTGTGCTTATTAATTATTCCCCAATTACTCCAACAAATACGCAACATTAAGCGCCTAATTTTGCTGCTAACAAAGGAACAGATGGATGCGGTGGCTCGGGCGCCTGCTGATGTACGTCTACCTAAAGCGATAATGTCATCGGCCGTCGTGAACTTTGTTTAGCATATTTCCGGTCTGCTGAGCGCCCTGATAGGTGTGCGCCGGAGGTAAGCGGCCGTGGTAACCGCGGTATGTTTTACATCGCTCCGCTTGTTTTTTCCCCCAGGGTATTGGGGAAAATTTACTTTTGCCGAATCTTTGCAAGATGTATTTTCAACATTCTTTCTCAGAAAAATGTGTTTGAAGGTCAAGAAAAGACGTGTCCAGACAGCCAACGAACCTCCTGTTTTGTGGCCGGGAGCATCCTTGTGATTATTACTGTTTATTTATTATTATTTGACTCCTTTATCCAAGGTATCTTAGTGCCAGATTTTAGAGCGATTTACCCCTAGTCTTGTACTGGTTGAGGGTAAGCACCTCGGTCGAGGGTACGACACCAGGAGGTGGGATTCAAGTCAACAACGTTTAGGTTGTAAGATGGACGCTCCTTCAGCGTTCGTGAGTTCACGGTTCTGGACTCGTCATGGTGTGGACAGGAATCCGATGTCCTGCTGTCAACGTTTAACTGACCGAACGCTTCGCGACCGTCTCGCACCAGTTCCCCCTCCTGAATGAGGCTTTGGGGTCAAACTGAGACGAAAAGAAAATTCCGGGCTTAGAAGAAGATGCTAATGGGGGGGGGAAACTTTTGCTAATTGAGATGTATGAATAATTCAAGTCATTTCGGCACCAATTAATATTCTGTCAACAGAGTCTCGGGGAGACGTCGCTTTTTCTCTGTTTCCCAAAGTCCGAGGGCGGAATTAGAAGGGTGAAAGGATGTTCTTCCCTGGCGGCGCACTCGGGACGCCACGCCAATGTCAGCCCTCGGTCACTTTCCCACGCAGTGCTGTTACACCGTTTTGCTGCAAACGTCTTGGGCAGCCAGGTGTCTCTGTCTGCAAACTGGCAAAAGTGTAGAGCAACCCAGGTGTTTTTTAAGATGCCCGATGTCGGGCGGACGTATCCGACGCCATGTCGCGTCAGACCAGCGTATCTGTGAGGCGTACGCCTCTGCCATCTTCAAGGTGGCCATCTTGAATTCAACTCAATAATTCCAAAAGGAAAGGGGGTCATTTTAAAAGATGTGACGCCCATATTTTTGGTCGGGTACGCAGTTCCACCCATCAGAGTTGTTCTTTGTGGACTGGTTTGACAGCCTTGTTTTCAACATTTGCAGGAATAACAGCGATGCTTCTTGCAAGGGCTTTTGGGATTGATATCATTCTGCATACAGGTGGGTGAAGTTGCTGGGAAACTGCAGCAGACTTTTGACTCTCCCTGTACACTGAAATAGTCTAACGTGTAATTTATTCAACCTTCACCGATTTCCGTGCAACGATTTGCTCTTGTTCGACACCTTTTTTGTCGGAAGTTGTGATAACCGAACACCTGCAGGCCGTGCGAACAGAAGTTGCCGTGCTTTGCTTGTCACCTTGTTTTAATTAATTTAAATACCACGTTACAATGAAATGAAAGTATTGTAGTGCTGGAATAAATGGGTGTTCCGGAAGCATCCAGCAACCCGTGCGGACTCCGCAGGTCTTTTTCCCAGAGCGATGCTTTAGTGAAGAGCATTGGCTACATTCATAGTCAATAGTGAACATAAAGGTGACCCCCAAGGTAGGAGTGAAATGCTGTTAATTGTGTCATTTCCAAATGGCTTTCATTTCAACAATTTGTCTACTGATCTGGTTCTGATTTTGATGCTTTCTGCTGTTTGCTGGCGTGCTTCTTTACCACTATTGACTACGGTATTTGCGCTTGGCTGCTGGTTGTTGGCGGCGATTTTACTGCCATCGCCTATGAATGTGGGATTTGCAGTTTGCTGGGGCGATTTAGCTGTGACGGAGGGCTGCATGTGAGCCTCATTTCAGTGGCTGCATTTCCTTTCCTGTCCTCTTATAATTACCCATATGCCCAGTGCTTGTATTACAGGGGATAAAGATATAGTGAATTACCTATCGACGTTGCTTTAAATAAAAGACTATTTTAGCATCGTATATATCAAAGTGATGTAATCCCATCCTTAAGGGGGTGGGGGCACCTCCAGCCACGTGTGGCCAGGACAAGGGCAATGCTGGTCCCAGATGTGCGGAGAGGATCCGGATGCGTCCCCACAGGCAGGTGTGCTGAGAGCTCCGCGCTCCGTACTGGAGACATTAATCATACTCAGCCTGACAGCTTGGCCAGCCCGAGCATCACCACAGTACAGCGGCTCACGGAGAAAGACTGGTTGCTTCAGAGCACGCGGGTCAGGGACCTCGGGGGGTTGGACCTGACAGGTATCGCGTGACACATGCTCGTACGGCGGTCTTCTTCTTTCGCGATTTTCCTTTCTCTATCATGATTTTTTTGTGCGTTTGTGCGTGTGGCCAACTTGACAGTTTGGCATCTCTCCCAGGGTGTAGGTTCCTGGCCTGGCACCTAGTGACTCTGTGATGGGCCCCAGACCACCACAAACTCTGACCAGGTTAAATGTGGTTAATGAGATCAGAATGATGGAAGGATGATTTTTCTTTAAATTCCTTCACAATTTTCCCTTTTCATCATTTCTTTTTTATTCTTCTTAAATTATTGTGAATTTGCATTTTCAATTATTATTTCTCTTTTCCTGTTATGGACTGTGGACTGCCATCCGAGATGTATTTTCACCAAGTTTCCAGTACAGACTCCAAACCACCATGACCCTTACCAGGATAAAGTGGTTGATGATGATGGATGGATGGATGGAAGGATGGAAGGATGGATGGGTGATTTTTCTTTCTGTGCTATGAAACGGTGTCCCATCCAAGGTACAGTCTCGTAGAACAGTGCCCAGCAAATCCAATATAGGCTGCAGACCAGCCCAAACCGTTAAGAATAATGGAAAGAATAAGACATTGATAGAATTTTAATATTATTCTGTTATTCCTTTCATTCTATCATGATTGAATTTTTTATTCCCTCTCCCCAGCTGCAAGAGTGCTAAAGTTATTTCTACAGATGCAGATGCTCTGCGGCCGTCTCGTCTCAGGTTACGGAGCGCAACTACAGGAGAATGCAGCCGGACCGTTGCCTGGCCGGATGTTCAGCGCTGGCGAATTGCAGAATCACAGATTGCAGGCGATGAGGCTTCATTCCTTCCAAGGTTTTTATCCTTAAAATAAAACACAAACGCATTTCAGTAGAAGTTTGGTGGCAGATGTATCGCTCTCTGTTAGAAAGAGGAGGAGTTTATTTGTGCGGCTGCGTCTCCGGCAGCCGGTGGGGGACTCGGCGGCCCGCACCGGACTCCCACAAGTAGCGTCTCGTCCAAATCCCGTCACCGTGGGCTCTGTGTGAGGGCTCAATTTAGCCGCCGTTTCACTGTTCGGCCCACCGGCCTGCACTGCTGAGCCAGCGTGTGCCAGTCAGCCCGCTGCTCAGGGTTCTTATCTCTACATGGGTGCGGGGGGTAATTACCAGCAAACTGTGAGCGGAGGCGGCAAATCTTCCCTTAATTAAGAAATTACGGATTTCACAGCTCGAGTTCCAGTCACAGCGACGGTCTCGAACCCATCTGTCACAGGGAGCTTCCCCTGGCCGGCTGCCGTACGGATCGCCGCGGCACCGGGCAATTACCGCTCGCGAACTGGGGAATCGTGGGTAAAGCTCAGCTCACCGAGGCCTCTTGACCCTGCGGCGGGTTGTCAGCACCGGCGTTGGCCAAAGGTGAGTGCAGAAGGAGAACGAGCCGGACGGCCGAGGGACATGGCGGCTTTGGCTCCTGACCCGCCGCCACTCGCACTGAGCATTTGCCCTCAGAGCGGCGCTAGCGGGTCACTCGGGGAGCCAAACACAAAGTTTACTCTGTCTGAGGCCATCGTGGTGGTACAGTGACGACATACAAGTTTTTACATCTGTTTTTTTGCTGCTCTGTTTGGCAGTTTCACCGCAGTTTAAGGAGAACGCGAGCAGAGCAGTGCCGCTCGGCAGTGCAATGTGTGCACTAAGAACCCTCATGCCTCTTTCCATCCTTCTGTGCCCGTTTGTCTGTCTCTGCTGCTCTGACTGCCTGTTAACCTGTTTTTTGTCTTTTTCTGCCCCTTTGTCAGTTTATTTCTGTCGTTCACCTGTTACTGTCTCTTCATCTGCCTGTCTACCTGTTTGTTTATCCGTTTCTCCATCTCTCCATTTGTGTATTTATCTGTCTGTCAGCTTATCTGTCTGTTTTTGTTTGCCCGAATGTCTCTGTCTTTCTGTTTCTTTGTCTGCTTGTTTGTCTGCATGTTTTTGTTTATCTGTTTTACCCGTTTGCCTTTCTGTCAATTTATGCCTCTTTCTCTGTCCATCTTCCTGTGCGTTTATCTCTCTGTGTCCGTTTTTCTGTCCGTTTTTCTGAGGACAGCAGTCGCCGCGTTGAGGGGCAGCATCCAGCCGGGAGACCTGTCTGCCCGTCACCTGACCGTCCGGCCGAGGAAGAGCATCCTGGCGGGTGTCCAGCTCCTTCCCTGGCCGAGGCGGCGGGGGAGAGGGCACTCAGCCGTCCTTGTCTTCATTTCCAATATGTCCGACCATCAAGGCAGATGGTGGCAGGAAAAATGTTTCCGGGCCCCTGGCAATATCTGCAACCCCAGGGCCCGGGATGTGATCGGCCCTGAATTGGACAGCAATGTAATGGAATATGTGATTTCCCCGTGATGGGCGGCAGGCTGGGAACGGAGCCACAGTAATGTGTCCGTGTTTGGCTGGTGTCCTCGCCGCCAGTTTGATTTAATAACACGCTGCTCGGTCACAGCGAGGCCCCCAAACCCGGGTGCTGCGGGGCCGCCTGTCACCACATGCTAAGTGTGACACAAATGTTTGGCTCCGACTTTCAGGAATATAGACATAAATAAGTCAACGTGGCAGGCGTGCTAATAAACGGTCCAGCTGGACGCAGACGAGCAGAATTTTTGCCGTGCTCGTGTGCACGTACGTCTGCATGGGATGGAAAAGTTGCCGGGGAAGTCACGCGAGCCACGTCCACAAGTCCTGCTCTTTCCTGTCCTGCACCGTGGGCTCGAGGACCGGAGGTGCTCGGTTCAAAATTTATGGTGCTGCTGTCAGGTTCCGCCCATTTGATAGAGCCATTATTTGTGAGCATCTGCTTCCTAGACAGCAGAATGTTTGGTGCATAAACCTTCTCGCACCTCGGGCTGCCTGTGGGACCCAGACTGGCAAGCAGGAGGCGATGTTGCGGGCGCAAATGCCCAGTATGGCAGTGGCAGGTGGAGGAGGAAGGAGATGTTGGAAAGCATCTTCATCAAGGTTCCCAGTGTATTAATGTCTTCTCATTTGGGCTGGAAACTGCACCTGAGCTCTGTTCTCTTCCAAAGTGTCAAATTATGAAGAACGTGAAAGCCCACCCCACCCCCCACCACGATTGCAGTACAGTGTTGGTGTTTGCTGTGTAATACAAGTACAGTCCACCCTTCACTGTCTGGTCCTTGATTTTACAGGTTTTGGATTTTGTGGACCATTGCAAAAATATTACAGAAAAAAAAGTCAAAATTGTAAATTAAATTAAAATAAATTAAACTAATGGTGGCTCAGCAAGTAGCCCTGCTGCCTCACAGTGTCTGGGCCGGTAGGGTGTGAGGTTGAAACCAGCTCAGTCTGCGTGGAGCTTGCATATTTCCTCCATGTCCATGTGCGTTTCCTTCGGGTGCTCTGGTTTCCTCTCACAGTCCAAAGATACATGTTTCAGGTTAACTGATTGCTTTAATTTTCCTGTAGAGTGTGTGTGTGTGTGTGTGTGTGTGTGTGTCTGTGTGTGTGTTTGAACTCCTGAATCCTGCATTTGATCCCATTTGCTCTTTATTACGGTCCATTAATTTTATTATATAATATTTCTTATCTTTGTTATAGTCTCGCTTATTCATTTCCTACAGCAGCCACATCTGACTGGACACAGCAAATGTAGAAAATGTGAGTTAAATGCACAAAATTCCCGATATTGAACCTGCTGATTATTAGTTTTATGCGTTCAGATGCCCACTGTGGAGGCTCCAGTGAAGCCTTATGGCAGTCAGATGTTAGGAACCGGACTGGTGGGGAAAACGTGTAAAATTTGACAGGAACATAACCAGCAGGTTAAACTCCTACACAGGATATTAGAATAAACAATCGGTCCTAATAAGCTGCCCCTGTCCGCAGAGGGAACTTTTCATGTCATTTGGAACCGCAGTCCTCACGTCTGGGCACCTCAGCTGCTGTCTTAGGTTTGTGCTCTGTCGTCTTCGCTTGGCCAACGGAGCAAGAAAACGGCTCTTTTTTTTTTTTTTACCTCCGTTTCAAATGATAAACTCGCAGCTGCCTTTCGTTCAAAAAAGGCTTTCAGTCAGGATACGGAAGCATTAAAACAAAACTCAGATTGTTGCGGTAAAAAAGCCGCGAGGTGTGTCTGTATGTTGCTTTAGCGTCTCCATCGAATGGCCTTGGAGACAGGGGGGCGTGAGGAGGCTTCCTGGCGGACGCAGGAGCGATAATGTCAGCTTTCAGGGGCTGCGCCCAGCTGTCCGCTCCGCTTCTGTCAAACAGGCCGTAAGTGAAAAGTTCTTCAAGGGTGGTGTGATGTCGCCCTCGTGAATTATTCATCCTGTGCAAACTTACAAGCCCCCGAGTCACTGGAGCAGAAGGCTTTTTACCCTGCGGGCGGCCTGCCGTAGAGCTTGGCCACCGACCCTGACACGGAGGGTCGCTGCCACCAGCCGCCTCCCGCGCGACCCTACCTCTCGCTCCCCCTCCCTGCAGGGGGTCCCTCTCACAGCACTCTGTTAGTGCCCGCGAGGGCTGCCTGGGCCGTGATCCTGTCCATTAGTGACCCCCCCGGCCCTTCACCCCTTCCATCCTCAAGATCACTCCAAAGGCACCCCTGTTGCCCTTTGCCCCACCCCTGCACCACTGTCCCAGGTGAGATCCAAATGCACAGCTAGGTGTGAGAACACTCTCTTTGTCCAAATGCTCAGGAGCATAGGGACATGATGCTTTCGCTCTGGCCACAGTTCTGTTTCCAGTCACGGTTTTGTTATTGCGATGTCAGTCACATTGATCACAGCCTGCAAAAAATTAGCTCTGAGAACACAGACAGGAAACATGCAACTAAGTCACTGAGTATACAAATTAAATACACCCGTACCCCAGTATTCAAGCCTCCGGTTCCCGAGTTCCCCATATAACCAGTAGTGTACATTAATACTGGATCAGGACCTGAGTGGAGGTTCCCGCCATAAGGAGTTCTGTCTGACTGAAGTGGAACCACAGCAGAGAAACATTGCAAACTGGCATGAGTGCGAGTGTGACACTAGGTGGCGTCCCTGCGCCCGGCATCTGTGTCCTCAGCCTTTGCCTCTTGTGGCCCGGGTTCATTCACACTTGCGCTTCGTCACTCCAGTCACGTCTGTTCAGTGGGTCAGCCCCCCAGTACTGTACATACATTTTCCTGTTTTCCTTATGTTGTTTTATTTGTTTGTTACATGAATGTGGCTATTAAATGTGCATTGCTGTTTCTACTTATAGTATAGAAATAAATGTAATGCAAATAAAAAAGTGCATATAAATATACATGTATATTAATTAGCAAATGAACTGTTTTTAAGTGATGTTCAAAGTGTTCTTCACAAGGTGAACTCTAATAAATCAAAGGGCTGTATGTTGAATGAATGTTCGTAAAAATGTACCTCTGTTTTCAACGATTACAATTTTTTTCTGCATTTCATCCAGCTGAGGATGTGGTGGCACCCCAGCTGAAGCTGGTGCCTCCCAGCTCCTGGGGTGTTTGGAGGGTGTGGGGTTTGCGCCCCTTAAACATGTACAGAAGGTGAGGGCGAAAAAAAAATCTCCTTTCCCTCCCTTGCCAGCAGTTGAATTCGATGGCACTTCTCCCACAAAGCCAGCCAGATCAACCGCCTGTTCGCTGTTCAAATGGCGGTGAGATTCAACCATGAGGGATCAGCCATTCCGAATCACACAGGAAGGCTTTGGGGTCAGGGGTCCATCAGGCAGCAAACCAGCGAGACAAAATGAAGGTATTACCTGCGGTCATGGTATTCATCTGTGGGAAAAATGTCCGTGTCAATGGAGTCAACGCATCCCACGATGCACCGCTCTTCCCCAGACTCCCACTGCGTGCCGGCTTCGCCAGCAAGGGGAGCGTCGACTTATCCTCATTCTCCCTCTGAGTGAAAAGAAATAAAATAATAATTATTAATTATACAAATACAAGAAACATAAAGGTTTCTGGTGACCAACTTCACTGTCCGGCGCCACGCATGGCAGGCGGCCGGAACTGTCCTAGTTTGGGTCGCCTGTCCCAGCCGCAGCGGACGGCCCCTAACAAGTCACCGCCCGGGACCGCATTACCATGCCAGGTGCCTCCTTGTGCCGTCAGCCTGACCTCGGACGAGCCTGGACTTATTAGCGGCGTGTAAAACAGCACGCAGCCCACCATTAGTATGCACGCCGTCCTCTCAACAGGCAGCTCGCAGATGCCCAAAGTTCAGTCTGCTTTGCATAAACCCAAAATCAGATAAGACACTTGAGATAATTAGGCTACAAAAAGGAGGCTTAGGAGAAATGGCGAGATGAGACGGCGGCGGTGCGGATGGCGGACATGAAAAAGTTATGGATTAAAACATGACGTAACAAAGGAAAATTGTCCCTCTGTAGATGTCGGCTTGCAGAACTGCGAATGCATTTGTGTGGACGCGTGTGCTTTTGTCCCCCCGCCACAATATGAATAATCTTATTTATATTCTTGCGTATTCGAAAGACACAGCGCTGATGCATCTTTAAGCGGGAGGCTCAGCCTCTCTCCTCAGCCGACCTTGGAGAGGGGGTGTGGGTTACTGCCGCGGGGGGGGGGCGAGAGAAAGCGCGCGCGAGAGAGAGAGTCCAGTCCCCCTGGTGTTATGGAGAGGAGGACAGGGCCCCGGTGCAGCTCACCCACACGCGACAAAGGATTACAGTCAGCTTTCGCGCCATCCGTTCGAACAAAACACAGTCCTTAGAGCAACTTTGAAACACATTTATTAATATCATTTACATAAAGTTAGACCCCCCTCCCCAGCCAAAGAGGGCAGTCTAAAATAAGCCTTCTTGACAGTGCCATGTGTTATATATGTCATGCCTACGGCAGGAAGGGTCTCCGGGGATCTGTGGCCTCAAAATGACAGAGAGTGAAGAAAGAGCAGAGAAACGGCGAAATCGTTCATTTTGTCTTCTCAAAACAAAAAAAAAAAACACAGAAACCACCTAAAACAGTAAATTTGGCCATTGGTCAGAATAGCCAACCTAATCTTGAAATTAATCTTAATTTGAATGTAATGAATTGATATTTTTTCTATAATAAAGGTTATATTATAACCAGTAAAAATAACCAGTATTTTCACCACATTCACTGATTTACTGCATATCAATTGTGACAACACCATTTGCAACAATCTCATATTTGCCTGTTAGAAATTTTAATTCATTTAAAAAAAAATACAATTCCATGTTATAAACAAATTCCCCAGCTCTGCAAGGCCATTGCCTTATAGAAATAGCTAAATGAACAAAAAACAAACATTTAAATAAATTTTTTTAAAGAAATAACACCAGTAAATTGTGTTTCCTGCTACAGTGGAGAAATACAGCCCATAGCCAGATGCTTTTTAGGGTAAAAAATGTTTACTTCCCTGGGACTCGGAGTCTGCGGTCCGAGTGTATGACGCGATGGAGCCGAAGCGCTGTCGCATGTGGGTCGGGTGTGGATCCCAACCGCCGCCGGTCATGCTATGCGCCAGTTTGCTAATTAACCCTAAACCACACACACCGTTTCCATTCATTACAACGGTAGCAAAAAACAGCAGCTGTGTGAATTATCATTAAGCAAGGGTCCTGGAGGTCCACAGCCTACCCCAAATACATGGGGGTCCTCAGACAGAAAGGATGCTGTCTGAAGGGGGCACGGGCATTGCCCATTTGCTTTGCTCTTAAGGTTGAAAGATACGGAAGGGGGTAACGATTACCTTCTTCCTTTTACGTGTTTGGGTTATGAACATGGGGACAGCACGCAATCGCTTCACGCCGAGCCGAATTTGGAACCGCACCCATATGCACGGCTCAGCATGACGCCATGCTGCTCGACAGTAACAGTGGGCAAAAAAATAGGTATCATTTTAGTTTCACCTTTACCAAAAGCCTACTTTAAAAATGTACCTTAAATGAGGCTTGAAAAATAAACGGATACCACTTTTCTCTTATAATGAACATATTCCAAAGCTTTAGGGCCTCACAGGAAATGATCTGTCTCCTTTAGTCTTTCTCCAGCTGACTTACCTCTCACAGAAAGGCAAATAGTAATAACACTTTATATATATTATTATAATTATCTCCGAACTGTTTTGGCCTTTAAGTGGTTGTTTTTAGTACATAAGCGTCGTTGGCACTGTTGAACAGGCAGACATAGATGCATCTGTTGTTAACAACTAGGAACAACGCAACAAAATATATGTCGCCAAACTTTTAACTTGCTCTTTGATAGTTTCACTACTGAAAACTGCAGGGGTTCAATAATGTGAGTCAGAGAACACAGTAAATTCCAGGTAAAAACCGCTTGAAAATAAATGTGTGGCTGATTATCAGGATGGTAAAAATACTGAAAGCTGTTTCAACGAAAGACAAGAACGTTTTACTTTGATTCCACGCCACGAACAGAAGCTAAATTTAAAAGCACAAACACGGTTCAAATTGAATGTTTGTAGCCATAAACAAAAAACGGGCCTGCCGCCGAGCGCAAAGATCGCGGCCGCCAAGTGTAACTGGCTCGCTTCCGCGCTTTCGAACCACAGTAAACGGGACAAAGCGAACAAAACATGGGCCGTTCGCCCCGGTTGGCGCCGAATTCAAAGCCGTAACCGGAGCCCGGTATTAATTCACCTGAACGGGACCCGCGCTCCATTCGATATTCGCGGCGCGCACCTCCCGTAACAAGGCTGCGTTTCACCCTCAGCCATCGTGTCAGCAGTAATGAAATCTTAATGTTGACAACTACATGCACGCGAATCAATAGAGGAAAAAAATCATTAAGGCCTGAATTCTAATCCACTCATTGATATGTGTGTGGTGTCCGGCGTGTCTGTTCCAAGCAGTAAGCAGGGCCATCAAACATTCTTCAAACATTCTCTTCCCATTCATATTTCAGTCGCAAACCAACGTCATTATTCAATTACCGCCATGCGGCTGTTTCCCACTAATCTCACCGCACGCCACTAAAACGACTCATTGCCTTTTTCCTCCTAACTCTGTCTTCCAAGCCGTCCTAAACCTCAAAACGCTACCCGGCCCGGTGCTGGAGCGCTACGTCACGACGTGGCATTTGGACTCGGACGGAATCCGTCTTGGAAAAATCTGGGTTGCGAAGACTGAAGTTCTGCCTCGACCCCATCTTGTTGCGTGCTTACAGTTCAGTCGGTAATCGCTGTTCCCTACATCGCGCAACGGAAATCATCCTTACCGAACACGGCCATTTTCATTCACATTTCCTTTCAGCTGCTGATGCTTTTCTCCATGGAGTCTTACAGTGTTAACGTACTTGCAAAGGCTTACCCAGAGGGGTCCTTTTTACTGTGACAGTTCACTGTAAACACACTAAGAAAGGGTAGTAAATGCCCCATCCTTACCTTGTTACAGAGGCCCAAAACTCTGGAACAGCCTGCCAGACCAGATACATACTACCACTTCCCTACCTCTTTATAAACCTAGATTAAAAACGTACTTTTATGCATTGGCGTATCATATATAATTATTGATGCCTATTGTCAAGCCCTTTGAGTTGTGTACGTTGCCTAATGCCCCTTCTGTTCTCTGAGCCGACTGTGTTGTAGCGCCTCAGTGTGGCTGCTACTTCGGAAGATTGGCTTGGATCGAAAGCCTGGGGTTGACGTGAAACAGGAATGGACAAGTACGCAGGAGACAGGCAGAAAGTTTGAATGACCGGACCTCATCGAATTACAAAGATCCACGAAAGACTGGAAACTGTGGACGCGGATGGTTTTGCCTGGACTGTGACCTGGAACTTATCATACCTGTTTATGCAACAAAGACAAAACTACAATGTCCAACTGTTAGCATTGCTTAGAACGCCCAGGAGGGGTGGCTTTCCACTTGCACATGGACCCCCAGAGGTTTATTTTTCTCCTGTTCCCAAGCAGAAAGGAGTTTTTTATTTTCCTTTCCTGTGTGGCCAGTTGGCTAACTGTGCAAAATTATCTGTTGAACCGCATGTGAATCAAAACCCTTCACATGTCTGTCCTGCGCTCTGTGTCACTGCAGTGAGAAGAGCGCTATATACAAATAAAATTGAATTGAATCCTAACCAGTTTCTACAGATATGCCATAGAAAGCATTTTGATCTCCTACCTCACAGTCTGGTGTGGGAACTGAGCTGCTTCTGACTGGAGGCTCTGCAGAGGGTAGTGAAGACTGCCCAGTCCATCGGTAGGATTTCACCACCATCCAGACCACCTACAGCAAGCAGTGAGACTTGAAAGCTCAACAGTAGCCGAGGGCTCCTCTCACCCAGTCCACCGCTCTGCAGCCCGGCACGGCTGTCTGGAAGATACTGTCACAGCTTGTAGACCAAAACCACGAGATTCAGCAACAGCTTTTTTCCCACAGGCTTTTTGGCTGCTGAATTTCTGGACATCTGAAGGACCGATAACCACCACCACTGATCACTTTCCAGTTTCATCTCCACCCTTTCAACCAGGTTAATCTTATCTATTTATCATTTCCCCCATCTTCTTCACTTATTTAGTGCTCTGTGCACCATGGTCCAGGAGAATCAACATTTTGTTCTCAGTGTACGTGTACAAGTGCAGCGTGCCTATATGGACGAGAGTCTTCCGAATGCAAAGCACAACTCTAACCACTAAGCACCACCTGCTCTGCCCATTTTGCCGTAGCCAAACTTTTCCCAGGCACTCCTAATGGCAGAAGAGTCATTTCCTTCGGGGCAGTAAAGTGAGGAAATGAGAAGAAGGTAGGATGAGAACTGACAGAAGGTCAGGAGCTTCAGAGGGCCAGAGGAATCGCTGAAACCTTCAAACATAGAGCAAGAGTGACCTCCAGTGGCCAACAAACTTGGAATGATGGCGTCCACTTGGCAGGAATTCACTGTAGACGATGGTCTCCAGATGCCTACTGATCTTTTTACCGAATTTGACAGCAAACACTGACTCTCTGTTATTCGGGAATAAAACCCCTTTCCTGATGAGAGCAAATTTATCGATTTCTCCAGCGTGATGTCTCTCCCACCTCCTTCCTGGTCTTTGCTTTAAAAGATCTCTTTTAAATATAATCTCTACTATTACTGTATGTAAAATTTTGTAAACTGGTCTTTGAAAATCTTTGTTGCGTAATAACTTGAAAGCCAAAGATTGTGCTGGGAAAAAAAATCTTCTCTGGCAGTCGATTTCTCTGAGGATTTTGTCAGTTTCCAGACAAACATCTCTGACGTGGTGCTCACCCATTAGCCTCAAAACTACATAGGGTAACCCCCACTGGGAGGGGGGGATGTTGTGATAGCTCCGCCAGGCTCAACCATGCAACCCTTGAGCCACACAGGGCAAGAATGGGGCTCAACCACAGGCAGCTCAGAGTCTACATGGGTGGATGTGGCCTGAAACATCAACAGCTCATCCATGATGGCCCCCAAATGTCGGTCTGTTTTGCTGTCATTCATAAGTGTCCTTCGCACCACAGCCAGAGAGAGCAACTGTCATTAATGTGTATCTATGTGATAACACTGTAGGATGTAAAGAGCTACACACGTATGCCTTCCCTCTCTCTCACTTTCTCACCGGGCCTGAGCTGTGGGTGATGCGTTTGTATGACATATTGGGGTAATAAAAAGCCACTCTGCAGGGACCGCATTGCTGGACTAATTAAACACTTCCACCGCAACCTTATTGCAGGATGTAGTTGCCATGGAGTCGTAATGAATCTTCGGGGTCCCGCATCCAACTGGATTTCCTTTCTCCGGTTTAAAAAGGAAAACGGAAGGAAGAGAAAAGTTGCAAGGTCATTTCCACAGAAGGCCCAATTACAGGAAATGATCTCTGCAGCAAAAAGGGCCTTTGTCAATGCTTATAGCGCCGCAACACTCGATATGCGTGTGTGTGGGGGGGGCTGGTGGGTGAGTTCAGGTTCAAAGCCCTTATTACAGAGTCCGTGGTGTCGAGTCCCTCTGCTGTGTTGCTAAGTATGCGTTTAAAGACCAAAATCACTGGAAGTATGAGAATTAAAATGAGGTCTGGCCTCAATTTCCAGTTGAAATGGGGAGCTGCATATGAAGAGATGCTGAGGCTCGAGGAGGTTTCTTTATTCTGAGCCATGTTTTGTTGGTGTGCTGCCCTTAGGGCTCTCTTTTGTTTCCAGCATGGTGCAATGAGCTCCCTCTGTCCCTCAGAGTTGCTGAAACCCTCTTGGCATTAAAGAAGGGTCTCAAAATTATTCTATTTCAGAGCCACTTCTCTCCTGACCTCCCAACTGCTCCACAAACAGCATCACAGTGTTGGTCACCACCACCACCTCTGTATTTCCTCTCAGCTGTACATACAGCTGCTGGTGTGAGGTGGCTCGTAAATTTGGTGCTGCTGGACTCCCTGGTTGCACTTTGAGAATTGTGTATGTGTAATTCTTCATCTCTTGGTGATGCATTTTTCAGTTCCAAGCCACATTGCAGAGTGCAAATGTGCAAATGTGCAAATGTGGTTTGTGATGTCCAAGCTTGTCATACAGCTGAGACAAGACGCATTTTTATGGACGTGAGACCCGGGTGTTTGCGGGTGATGGCTGCCTTTCGTTGCCATGCTTCTGGCAGGTCAATCTTGTGCTATTAACAGAAAGGAAACATCAGCCACGCAGCCAGATGCCTTCAGTGGGTGCTGTGAAAGACACGTATATGGGGGGAGGAGAAGGAGGAGAAAGCCGGGCACAGGGAACCGAAGCTGCGCCCAGTCTGCTGTCTGCTTGCCGCGGGGTCACCGTGACGGAGCATGCCGGGCGCGAGGCTGTTGGCTGGAGCGTCGCCCTCATCCATCAGCCATGCCGTATGCTGCCCATTAAAGACAGACGTTTGCCTTTTCCCCTCCCTTCCCCTCGCCGCGCTGTCAATCCGGCACTTCGCAGTGCCAGCGGAGGAGGAAGGAGAGGCGCCGGTGCCAGCTGAAGGGATGCAGCGAGAGGAGGAGCTTCTCTGAGAGGAAAGGCGAGCGGAGAAGGGCCGCATTACAGATCACCCTCTCTTCACAGCAGCCAGGGGATGACAGCAGAGTAGGACCTGGGGCGGCCAACGTTCTAGCCCTGCCCACCCCCGCCAGGCCGCAGAGTGATGAGTGCCGAGCCGCTCTGTGTCGGCAGCCCCCCGACCCGGCCTTGTCGCCGCCTTCAACCGCACATAATAAATACGCTCCATCAACGGGCGGCCCAGCAGCTCTGCGAAGGAGAGCGAGTTAATTATAGATGTATGTTAAATTACTTTCATTACCTCCCTCGGTTCCGGGATGGGACGCGGAGAAGGGGATGACGGATGGATCCGCGTGCCGACGCACCCCCCAGCAGTGCCCCCCGTCCCCCTACCCCACCTTCACTCTCGCAGTCCGTTTGACTGCTGAATAGTGCAAAACTGGCACTTTTATTTTTCACACGGCCGCTGTTCCACACGGGGGGGGCAATGTCAAACTTCAGCGGGGGAGGAACACGTGGTGGGCGCTAGCCGCGGGAAGAGATGGATAGCATTCCTGGAGGGCTGAAGCGCACGCCGGCCGCAGCGACCTACTATCCGACATGGTAGGAGACCTAACAAGGCCAGGTGTGGAATAAGTGTGGCCCCAAGTAGGGTACCGGAGGAAGACAGTGGCACTGCGGTGGGCAGCAGGGCAAAGGGGTAGCCGGTTCAGTACAGCGCCACCTACAGCCCTGTCTGGTCATCAGACACAAGCAATTTAGCACCGAAGCAAACAAAAACGCTTCGTTCAGACATCATCAAGCAATTCTCAGATGCCAGTCCAGCAGAAGGGAGGATTTCTGCTTTAGCAAAATTTGCACATGGCAGAGCCACGGTGAAGGCTTGATTAATGTCGCCTTGGTACCGGTTCACTTTGCGACTGCTCACCAAGCTCAGCGCCATGTTGAAAAATGTAATTTCACAATGGAGAACAGCCTTAAAATAATGAGGCACCCCTGACTCCAGCAAGCAGCAGAACTGTCAAACCTCAGGAGCACGTTGCTGTTTAAGATGTAAATCCTCTACCCATTTATACAGAAGGTACACTTAAGAAAAATTAAAGCCAAATTAAAATGAGCTCAGATTCTTCCGATTGCCACAAAGCAAGGAGAGGAACGTAGGATTTTTGGACCACGGGAGTGTGGGGAGAAGAGTTTTTCACAAGGATAAAGTTAAAGGAAGTGTGTGAGTCAAAATTGCCCAGATTCCTTTCACAACACTGAACAGATCTTAGAGTGGAAAAATCTGAACAAAAATATATGAATACACAAAACATACAGTACACAGGAACTTCATGTAAATCAAGATTCTAATTTCTAGATATAACTGACCTCCTAGTAGAACAGTGGCAAGCAGGTTAGAGTTGTCACCTTAGGATCAATAAATATGGGTTTGAATCTCCACTTCTTTTGCTTCATGATCTCTCATGAAGAAAGTGTGTGGAAGTAATTTCACTAAAAATGACTGCAGTGCAGGTGTGTCCTTTTCCTTAGCCTCGCAAGCATGACCCAAGCAATGCTTGGCCAAACGCTGGGTCTGCAACTAATCTAGCATTCCAAGTTTCTTCCACCTCGGCATGTCGATGGAAGCAACAAGAAGGCCTTACGTCACCCTGTTTCTGCATTCCGTTGTGGTACCTGTTTACCAGCTGGCCCTTGCCCTCCCAAACCCTGAAGGGTTTCTAATACACTGGGTGCCAAAGGTCTCCCATATCCCCCTGGTCAGTGATGTCTCAGCTTAGCTGCTGGAGATTTCGAAAGCCACGGGTCATTGCTTTTCCATTAGTAAACGTACAAATATGAAGAGATAGCATCGTCACGTGGTCACCAGGCTCCAGGTGAAATATGCAGTTTACCTTTGGTCCCCAGGCCCCAGAGGAGCCTTGTTTAATGGGGTCACCTTTCCATTGTGTTACACGACGTTGTGCATTATGATCCGGGCAGTCACTCCTCACCAGAAGCCAGGGGGCCAGCTCAACCGCACACCGCCGTCCCACCTTCACCTTTTCTGCCGGAGCGGTGGTTTCAATCACCGTAGCGATCACGCCTGGGGAGGCCGGACAGACGGTGAAGGACATTAGTTGTGAGAGGACTGCTCGGTTTTAGGGCCTGGTTATATGGCAGTGCTGGGGGGGTATACGCTACCTCAGCAGGTACCCCTAATCTCCAGGGTCCCCCTCCTGCGGTCGCAGGGCTTGTCCTGGGACCTCCGACGTGGAGTGTAATTTATTGGTTTGCCAATTTGCTGAGTATCAGAGACGCCACGCAGCTACAGGCATTGGCCCAGAACTTCCCGGAGAGCGCTGTGGGCATGCTTTATTAGGCAGTAGCACCCTTAGCGATGACATTTCAGGATCGCTACGGCGCTCCATAATTGCTGCACAAAATTGGACGAAACCGTAACAGTCGAGGCCTCGTGGCTAAATCTCAATTTTGCAGCAGACGCCAAAGCGAACGAATTTTGTCGTGAAATACGAGTGCGCCAAACACGGCTACGCATGCATCGCGTGCTTCGTGCGAGGGCTTCTGCGGGCAAACACAGCGGTGTGACCACGACGCAAACAAACGGAGCGGGAGCCGTTATTTGTTGCCCGTCCTGTTAACATTTGAGTCTGTTTTAACAAGACACGCTTCCAGAGCCACCGCGGCGGGAAATGCCATCCGCCTAATGCGGACACTGTCAGCTCCGTGGAGCCTGACATATACATGCCAGACAAAATTTATCACAAAATATCAGGACGAGTAACATTTTCACAGGAGGGCTTTCGAGGGGTCCAAATTTAGCCGCACGTCCTCAGCCACCCAGAGCTCAACAATGACATTTGCACAGATAAAATGTGTTATTTATTTGGTTTTTCGCAGGAGTACAAATGAAACCAATCATATGCACAGGCTGGGAATTATTTATGCTTTGAGGTAGTTACATTTCATTGTTTAGAAAATGCCGCAAAACGACGACAAATAAGATTGGTATAAAATCTTGAGCAACAGTCCGGCTGAAAAGACAAAAGAAAAGACAGAAAGGCGGCACCATGTCAGATGATCTGGGTGGCCACGTGTCCAGACTGGTGGACTGCGAAGCACCGTCCTCAAACGCACAGTGGTGATCTGAATATTGCCTTTGAATCGCCCCCAAGATGCAAGCTGAATGATTTATTATTGCCCAGAGATGAAGATTGTTCCATTACGGTTAATAATCCGTACAGATTTACTTTGGATCCATATGGGAAATGTCATTCTGGCCATAATTTACTGCAAGGCAATTTCTTCACCAAAAGAGGGAATAAAAATACAACTTAAAAATACATTTAAAAATTAGGTATTACAAAACACATATGTTCATACCTGTGTCTGACTTTTCCCTGTGGAATCCCCAGATTCCTCGAATCAGTAACGCAGTCCATACGTGGCAAACTGTTAGAGTATCGTTTCATGCTAGCAAAGAAGCAGAGGAAAGAAGCTCTTCTGACAACAGGGTACCTTCAGTCTTGTAAAAACACCTTCACACTGAGTCTAATGGGGCAACAAATGGGCTCAGAACACATACGGTTCATTGTTTTTCTACATGACCAGCATCTCAAACGTGGCCCCGACTGCCTGAATCTCTAGTTTTTGTTCCACTCCAGAATCACTGAAATTGCGTGGACTGAGCTACTAACTGAATAAATCATATTTGTGTGGCTCGAGATTTCAGCAAGGAACTGCTGCTGAGGATTGAGGAGTGGGAAGATAACCTGTTGCTGGTGTGCGTGTGCTAATAAAATTGTCCGTATTTTACTTTAAAACAGTAACAGTGTAATAGCTTTAGTATTGAAAGTAAATAAACAGATCGATATAAATTGGGGAAATCGTTAAAAAAATATGAAATTTACAAGCAATGATTCATAAATGAGGAACGCAACATTTTTGTAATTTATAACACAAAAATTAAATAAAAAGCCTTTAGTGTCTTAACATACTTGTAATTCTGTAAATGTGTATAATAGCAAAAACTGATTTTCGTTTCACATCATTTGTGTGACTTATTCAATGTACGACCAAGAGTTAAAAAAACACTGACTATGGGTGTGCAGTTCAGCAGGATGCAGGTTCTTGACCCTCATCCTAGAGTCTACACTGAATTTGCGGTGTCTGCTTGAGGCTGAGTTCTTGGTTATAACCAAATAAACCAAGCACATGTGCAACACTGCAAATCTCAGTGTTGTAACATTTAAAAAGTTGCAGAAAAAAATGCTATTTAAAACTACGCTTCCACAAATAATCGCTGTAATACTCATTTTGTGGAAAAAAAGATGGAAGAAGAAGCTTTTTTTTCATTATTGCAGAAATTATCAGAACAAATTCTATACGTAGGGTTAAAAAAATCCAGTTTAACCCTAGCTGTTGTGTTTAACAGTAGCTGAGCTATGAAATGCATTTAACCCCAGGTAGTTCGGAGCTCAAGGGGGGAGCCTGGTGCAGGGTTCGGGGCGCTGGATGGTGTTTAAGGCATTGCTGCATTTGAGTCAGGTGTCCTCGCGTCGCTCTCTGCCTCTTCCTCCTGTTCCTCCCCTCTGACACTCCCTAGCTCCACAGCAGGCAGTGGCTTCATCTCCCCCTGGTAGGCGGCACCCTCCTGTCTCTGCCCCTTGCGTTCTGCCACCCTGTAGTTCCAGAAGTTCATGACGAAGAGGAAGAGACCACTGGCAAACATGACACCACCGCACATCAGGTGCATGTACATGTAGCTGCTGAAGATGTCCACCAGGGCACCTGCAGAAGACAGAGGACCGCATACGTGTCACAACGCGGCCTGCAGGGGGTCTGGAGAGGATCGTCTCAGCTGCGGTGAAACAGCACTCACTCACTAACACCTTTACTAGCAACTTAATTTTTGTGCAGCGATGAGTTTCTCTTTCATATTAATATAGCATTCTCTCTATGATGGACCAGCATGCTATCCAGGGTGTGGTTTCCTATCCTGGTGCCCAGTGATTCCAGGATATTCTCTGGACAGCCACCACCCGGACCAGGATATATCCAACCACTGAGGACAGTGGTTGGATATACAGTAAACCCTCAGTGTCTGGATGTAACGCGTACTTGAAAACGCATCCGATACTAAAACTTCAGGTACCGAGTGAATATTTCCTATTCATTTAAATGGGCTAAAAACTAATAAATAATACACTATTAACCCAGAATTTCAGTCTGACAAAACACTCAGAGCCCCATTTACCTAATTAGAAAATACTTAATGTTGCCATTACTTGCATGTTTATAACACACAGTACAGTAAGTACATTCCAGGACATTTTGCCTATTAGTGCCACCACCGGTGTCACGGTGTCACAGGAGATGAGAGGTGCATGGGGGGTGGGTTGGTGTTTTGAGACATTGAATAAAGGGAAGCTGTGTGTCAAAGTAACCTGCAGTGTCTTTGACACAACAACCGGCATTTAAATTAATAGGTTTATTTCAAAAATGAAAAGTGCGGTAAAAGTGGTGAGGATGCGCAACCGCATTCAGGCATAGTAAAACCAGTAGAAAGAGCTGATAAGACGCCAACACAAGCCCATCAGTCTACATATAAATAAATAATAGTTTACAATACAGTTCATTACAATACATATAGTGTTTTTATATTACAGTACACTGTGCAGTGTTCATTTGTTGTTTTTTTTTATATTTATTTAAATTTTTACTCATGTGCATTTTTTTTATATGCATAAGCTTCAGATAAAAATTCTTTATACCAAAAGTTTCTGTTGAAAACATAAGAAAAATCTGGATACAGAGCGCTCAGATACCTGGTGGATTGCTGTATATACAGTATTGTGTTTCTGAAACATATGTTTCTGCTTGATGATTCAGAGAAGGGTAACGTCTGGGAAGAAGGATTGTGCAATAAACCTCCTGACATGTACATCTCCATGCTCATCATTGTGTTCCCAAAGAAGCATGATTCACCATTGCCAGCAGTTGACTCACCCCTCCTCAGCAGGCTACTGCCTTGCAGTCAAAGACTTTTCAGCCCTCACTGTCGTTATAGTTCCCTCGATCAGGATACTTATACTGAATCGGTACAACAAACGTGAACACCTTATACGATTTAGTCCTACAGTCTATACACAGTTTATTTATATAATAATAAACTGTGCTAAATTTACATAAACTTCAAGCTTTCACAGCTTTTCAGATTTTGGAATTGCAGATAAGGGATTGTGGACCCATATTACCCACACTGTATGAGGGTAATGAGGATGATGAGCAATAGTGCTTGCTTAGTATTCATTTCCACCCGGTTTTGTATCATTATGCCTCAATCTTTATTTTTTAACAGCTCAGGGGAGGTTAGAGACAGTTTTGCCATATTTATCCAGAACCAATATGATAAAAATCACCCACCTCTTTAAAGAGGTAAATCAATGTAAACAGCATGGTGGACAAACCTCACGATGCAACTACCTACCTTGGAGACAGCTGTCAGACAAAAGAAGGAATAACAATAATGGTTAAAACCAATATGCAGAAGTGCAGTTTTCCTTCATATGTGGGAATTCAGGCCGAAAGCTAACATCCACCTGGTCCGAGAGTCCGTGGACGAAAAACAAAAATGCATAAACAGGACCCGATCTGTCTGAACGGATGAGTGGACACACTTCCGATTAAGTAGAGTACAGGCGTCCACATCATTCCCCGTTACAAAACTTCTACCCTGTAATTGAGACATTAAAAATGTATATTGAGAGGATGACCCCCAATCCTCACGCAAGGGCACAGCGGCGAGGGGTGTAATGGAACAGATTCACCAATAACACACGACGCCGGAGCCCAATCTCACCAGGCCGCTGTTTCATTTTCGTCCCAGCATCCCCCCTTTAGGTGTGCAGAGATGGTAATAAATCGAACCTGCGGACAGGCTGTTTTCACCACCGCTCGGATGTATCGACACACTCAAGAGGCTTTGCTGGGATCCACGAGTGGGAAAGGGGTTATGCCGGCATCTCCAGATTGAGCGAGAAGGGAAGCAAACATTCGGAGCCCTGCGGGGGCAAGCGGCAAGCAAAACCCCTACTCGGGCCCCCACTGCTGTCCTGGGAATAGATCAAACAAGAGGCTGTCTGTCCTTCTGCCGGTCGACATTCGCTGCTCTTAAAGCCAAGTTGGCGGAGAAACTAATAATTAGTCACCGAGGCAAGTTATTTAAATAAGATACAAGTGACCCTTTTGTTCACTTGGCGTCTAGCGGCTCCGTGCGCAAACACTCCGAGGTCACGCAGCCCGTTTATCCGCTACTCTGGAACGCGGCTTTATTGACGCCCTCCCTCAGTCCTCTGACTGATCATTCTCCGGCAAGCTGTTATCTAAGAAACGTCTTCCAGAAGCAGCAAACAGGGGTCTGGCTCCGCTAGCACAGCCCTGATTGAGCAATCCGTATAATGAGCCTCAACGCGGTTCAAATGCGGCACGCAAACCGTAGAGGAGCGTGTTGCGGGTTAAATAAACTAGATAAAAAAAAGGGAAAAAACTTCTTAATGAGTCACCTTGTGCACCGAGGCCACCGGTGGGGAGTTCGTGCCGCCCTTGGCCCGCTCCATCCCAGCTTGAAGGCCCGGCACCGATTGATCATATTCCTCCTCTCCCATAAGCCCATGACCACGAGCGTCATTAAAGCGGCCCTTGATTGGCCCCGTAATTACGCCCATCATGCCCATCTGCTGGAGTCACCTCCTTTTTAATGCATTCGCGGCTCAATTATCACACAGGTACGGCCTTTAATGGATTTTATTCCGACTTCACTCATTAAACGCAAATGCGAAAGGCTAACCGCAGCGATTCCCGCCATTTTTTTTCTAATGACGCTGACCCCCAGAGGTTCGCCGCCGCGACCGGGCGTCCCGTAACGAGGGGACTTGTAAGGGTAAATGTAGAGCCCCTGCCCTCCTGTGAATCCCGGGCAGTCGCATGGCGTGTGAGGAATGCCTTTATTTACCCCATTAAACGACTGCTCCGGCGTGGGTCACCCGAACTGCCAGACGGCCGATAAATTTCCACCTTGTTAAAAGCCGGAGGCCGCCGCGAAACGGCAAGATGAGTCTAATATCTGGCGTGCGTCGCAAAAACCGCTTTTCCCGCCGGAGAAGGACACTCGGAAGGGGACGCCACGTTTCAAACCAATCGGTCACGGTCCTTCTGCACAGTCTGAAACCAAAACTTATTGCACACGTTTCATTTCCAAGGGCTGACACAATAGTGCTTCTTCTACTCAGCGGTAAGATTGTGAGCAACAGAGATTTGTACATCTTGACGTGTTGTTCTGGATTCCTTATAA
Source organism: Heterotis niloticus (assembly GCA_018136845.1). Lineage (NCBI taxonomy): Eukaryota > Metazoa > Chordata > Actinopteri > Osteoglossiformes > Osteoglossidae > Heterotis > Heterotis niloticus. The sequence goes on along the minus strand of CM030888.1, from coordinate 35,870,039 downwards.
ACACCTGAAGCCGACACGGTATTCCCATTTATACCACCAGGTAATTTTTACCGCATCACTTCAGCGCAAGTGCCTTGATCGAGGGTGCAGGCCGAGATGGGAATCAAACCCAAGTCTAACCGCTACAGCCCCTGCTGCCTCGCCGCAAACATATGTTGTGTATTACTACAGCGTGTAAATCTGGAAGCAGTTGGGTGGTTTGGTAGTTGGGCACATGAGCAGGAGCAAACCACAGATGAGCGGGCTTGAAGAAACAACGCTTGACCTTTTTTGAGGCGACGCTGCAAAAACACTGAAGCATCTTTACACAGTTACCTTCCAAGACCCCCCATTAAGCGTGTGAATGAATGCCAAAGGCCTGACGGTGAAGTGAGAGCCAAGGGAACACAACGACTCATCGGGCCCGTCCGGTTCTATGGGGTTTACGTTGGGTGACGGCCGTTTTACTGAGGACAACAACAAAGAGAGTGCTGCCCCCGGTGGAGGACTGTAGAAATAGCAAAAAGACACGTGGTTTCCCATGTGAACGTAACGGGGAAACCTGTGGCGCCGGGCGACTATTGTCACATTTACGAGCTCTTAGCTGCCGAAAATGTTCCGGAGTGCCTGCAGGGGCGAGGAATCCTCCAGCGGACGCGCCCTGAAAGCCGGGGAGTCCCGGCCTTCTCCACCATAAATAAGCGTGACCAATTACGGCTTTTCTCTGGGCGCCGAGCCGGCCTACTCACCTAGCGATGATAATCCAATTGTGGTGGAACGTCTCACAATAATGGTGCCAACAAAAGCCTCTGAACTGCCCTTCTGCACATTTTTGTGCAGCAAAACAACACAATGAGCCGCAACGTAATTTTCCTCTGTTCTCTATGGCACCAGGTAGTGCAGTGGTCGAAGCTGTTACTTTGCAATTTAGGGACAAACTGTTTTACCACTGTTTTAGTAACTTCTTTGGTAAAAATTACACAGCTGCGTAAATGAGTAAATCACTGTAAGAAGCACCCTAAGTCGCCTTGAAAGGCACAGTGCTGTTGTCAACTTCTTGATCGCTACAGAATTTCCAGCAAACTCTGAACATTCACCTCCTTGTGGTTGTAGAACATATTTATGTGAACATGTCTTCTAAATTAGTGATGATAAACTTAATGAATTAAGAGAAAGGGGCACAGAGGAGAGCAAGTTCCTACCTCCCACTGGTGGTCCCAGAAGCACAGGGCAGCACTCGATGATGGTAACAAGTCCAACGGCGCTTGAGAACCGCTCAGCACCGACCAAGTCCATCAGACACTCGAAGAGCAAGGCACAAACCATGCCGAACGCCACACCTAAGAAAAGGGAGTATGCTACAAGCCCCCCGTAGCTTGTAGCCAGGGGGCAGAGGAGGTTGCAGACGCCACCGTATGTCACTGCAAAGCTGAACAGGTACTGGATCCGGGGCCGGATCAACTTGGTGTTGGCCAGCAGGCCGGTGCCAGGCCGGGCAATCATGTCCACCATCGCCAGGATGGATAGCAGGAAGGCGGCGGAGTATTCATCCACACCCTGATGTTTGGCATATGGGGCGAGGAACACAATGGGGGCAAAGAAGCCAAAGAACATGAGCACGTTCCCCACCAGGTAAATAAGAAAACCTCGGTGTTTGAAGAGGGAGAAGTCGATGAACTTGTTGACGTTGTTCATACGTCTGGTCAAAGTGACAGGCTTCTGCCTGCACACCGGGTCGGCAACCTGGGGGGCGTAGCCATTGCTGCAAGCCTGCAAATTGTTGGTTCCGCTGGCCTTCACTTTTGGCTGTGGCTTTTCTCCAATGGGCCTCATGAGAGCCCCGGCAACACAGCAGTTCAACAGCAGAGCCCCCAAGATGAAAAAGCTGCCCCTCCAACCAAAGTTGTCAAACAGGAACTGGTTGAGGGGAGCCAGAGTGGAGAGGATGACGGGACTCCCAGCCATGGCCAGACCATTGGCTAAAGGACGCTTGGCTAGGAAGTACTTGCCAATAATGGTCAGAGACGGCTGGAGGTTGAAGGACAGTCCGAATCCTGCCATGTAAAGAGAGCACAATTTAAATTTGCATAGCCTTCTTCCTAAATGCCCGCAACCGCAAGATTAAATTATAACCAGAACTACTTTGTGTATATTAAGGTTCCATCTCACTTCAGATTGCCAACTAAAATCTCATTATTGGAGGCAGTAATTTCAGAAATAATGTGTCCATTTAAATGGTAATAAATTAGGGCTCAAAGTCATTCTTTCGCCGCTGCTCCCCACCCAAAAAAATCCAATTTAATTGTCTCGTTCTCGAAATGAGGGTTTGACTCTTTAAATGAGTCTTCACTTTAAAATAGAAAACTCCTGGACTGATTCATTAGATAATTTTAAGGGCTGTGAAATATCTACCTAAATACTAAGCATTTGCAATCACCTACAAAGAAGAGCCCACAGAATGTCATCAAATTTTACCCTTATGTTTCCTGTTTTTGTCTATGGTGACCGCAAGTCAAGCAACAGACTCGCCCTAAATAGGCTGAGAAATTGTTGTGTTTTTTTTTTAAACGATACCATCAACTGAAAAGTTAATACATTTCTGCTATTTTCTATATTCAGAAGAACAGGACAGAAATTTCATATGCATACTTGGGGATTAAATGCAGCGTAACAAAAAAAAAATCTTGCGTGCGGTAGAAATAGTAGATATTATTGTATATAACAAAAAGATGTAGTACAGTCTATCCATCCAGTCCTACATTTCTCAGACTATATGAGAGGAGGTGTCCAGCTGTGGTGAAAGTCTGGAAAATCAAGTGTTTATTTAAATATAATATTTTTACTACGGTGCAGTTCAATACTGTACTGTGTACTGAAGTAACACTTTTATCCCCCAATGTAATGTAGGTTATAAAATAAAATACAGTCAGTGCTGTCACTGTACACACACACACACAAAGTACAGTGAATTATACACAGACAACAATGACTAAGATGCCGACTAGATCAGAGCGGAGCTACATAGGGACTCAGGGGCAACCACCTGTAAAATCGAGGCGAGACTATATGCGGTATAAATAGCAGAAATTAAACAGTGGAAAAAGATGTAGCGAGCAGACGCTATATTGTGCTGTGTATACAGCCTGTTCAGCCTTGGAAGTGCACAGTGGACAGGAAGTGGCCCACAGACCACGGCTCCTCAGGCCTTCCCCTTCTGAACATCTTTCCATCAGTGAGTGCTTGTTAATTCCCATCAAGAGCCTTTGGCGAATGGCGTCCCTCCCAGAGAGGAGCCAGGCTGGGATGGGCAGGCGGGAGGGAGGGGGGACATCTGTTGCCGCGGCAGCCAGGTAAACTTCTGAGGCATTTCAGAGCGCCGGCCCTGAGTGGGAGGCAGGGGATCCGTGTGCCGCTTGCCCGCCTCCTTCTCCTCCAATTAATTATTCACACCCGGCTGTTCGCTGCATAATGAGTCTCATGGGCTGCTAGTGGGTGGCTGGCAAGGGGGGGGGGGGCACCCTGCAGTCTAAGACAGCCAGACCCGCACCACCCGGTGGCCAATCCCCCACCTGTACTGTTGAACAACCCTCAGTAAACGTGTAGGGGACTGTGGCTCTGATGACATTGTGATAGCAGAGATTTTATCATTGAATTTGGATTAATAAAGTTTCTAAAAAAAAAAAATTTAAAAACATGCCAACTGCAACCACAGAGCACCATGAATGCATATTTTCTGTCCTTCCTTATAAGCACACTATTGTTCTGCTGTACCAGTGACCCTTTTTGCTGCTACAAGGAATGGAAAGAAATTAAATAAACTTAACACTATAGCACTTATTCAGCTCACTCAGCAGAACCCCATTATCGTTCATTAATGTAGACGCTAAGAATTATGGTTTCCACCACCAATGTGTGTGTTTGGACATGGCCAAGAAAAGAATTACCTCCGATGACTCCGATGCACACGTACAAATGTGTAATGGTGTTGCCAAATGAGGCAGTTACCATAGCAACCCCGCACATAATCCCACCAGCCATGACTACGGGTCGACTTCCATAGCAATTGACCAGTATGCTGCTCACGGGACCTGCAAAGACAGAGGACAGAAATAAAATAAAATCTGGGACAAAAATATAAGGCATAAAATGTATTTAAAGGGTGTGTACCGTACATACAGCATCGGTGCTCACTTTCAAGAAAATAACCATCCTCCTCTGCAGGTAACAACACATCAGGTTGGCCAGCCAGTTTCGAATTCGGGAAAAAAATACTCTGTTTTATATTTCAGAAGGCGTGGGATATTAATGTAATGTATGGAGTGGACTTCAATGTATAATTAAGGTTAATCAGTCTGTTCACTTAGTACAATTTGCATGCCATTACGGACCCCGCTGGACATGAGATCCACATCCTTTTCCAGGTATGGCATGGGCTCTGGCCTTCAGGAATGAGGCACCTGGAGCATCGCGCCAGGGCTTTTCGCTCGCCTGCCCATCCCACAGGTGACACTCGGTGCCCTTCGTCGCAGGGCCGCACAGCACGTCGAAGCCCCTCACCGCAGGTCAGCGGCGCGACAGTGATTAATCGCAACGCGGCGTCATGTGACCGAAGCATCGCGGCTCCCTGCTCCCATGTGCCCGCAGGTGTAATGACTCGAGCAGCACTTCTGCGCTTTTGGCAGCAGCATTGCTCAAATGACGCCTGCTCCGTCAGACACACTACGCTATAATTAATCTCGCTTAAGGTGGCGCTCCGCTTTATGCAGTCTCAGGAAAATAACGCCAGTTTTGCCCGAGCTTCGCACCGCAAAACCCGCCTGTGTTGTTCAGAACTTTGCTCCGTAAGGTAATATTCTAGTTATGTAACGTCTACTGTTTTGTATATCACTGCAGAATACATATTATATCCCTCAGTTTGACCACTGTCCTTAACCGCTTTATCCTGGCCAGAGCAGTGGTGGCTGGGGATCTATCCTGGGGTCACTGGACACCAGGTTATGAAACCGCACCCTGGAGGAGATGCCAATACATCGCAGGCTAGCCACACACACACACACAGCCAGACTCACAGTGACACAAAATGGCCAGTTTAGAGTGACCAACAGACCAGCAATCCATCTACTAACTTTGAGAGGAAACCCTCACAAACATGGAAAGAACATGAAAACTACACAGACAGCAGGATTCAAACTCACACCTCAACAACCCAGGCACTGTGAGGCCTAAGTTGAATATATATTAAATATTTTTTAACTGCACATTTATTGTGTTGAACTTTAATTTGGACTTTATAACATATGCAATAACCCAAGCAAGGGAAAACAGGTAGTGTTGTGGCTTTTGCCCTTTGGATCCGAAGGACCCAGGTTTGAATCCCACCACCTGCTGCAGTGATGTTGATGAAGGTACGTACAGTAAAAGTTACCATGTTGCAAAAAGGGGTTCATATGGAAAGGCCTGGCTATTGTTTTTTTTTTTTTTGTTCAAAATTCATTAGTTATAAACTGTTTTCTTTGAAAGCAGACTTGCAAATATTTCACACCTTGAAAAGACACATCAGTAAAGTTTGATATTTTATACACTAAAGTCCATCAGTTTCTGCAGCTGAACTACAGTAGGAACCTAAATGTAATGTTTTAATTTACATTATTTAAAGCATTTACTGTATTTAAAGGGTAAAATATCTGTTCATCTTAATAGAAAGTAAAACTAATGTTAACCTTGCTGTTGAACGTTTTCTCTCGTTCTTAAAACATGTTGAGCCATTCATAACTTGCAGATGCAGTTAAGCCAGGTGACGTGCAAATTTGCATAAAAAGAATTTGGAAATTATTAAATGGGTAACTGAGCTTACTGTAGTTGTTATTCATCTTAAATTTAATTTGGTCTGATGTAATGTCTGGCTAGGATTTGCCTAAATTTGCTGTCTGTTTGACTCCCTTGTCCTGCTAAAATAACCACAGATGAGAAACCTTCCCTAAACTGCTGTAGTACAAATTACCCTGATGTATAGATATGTACTGTATTCATATGTATAAAAAGCTTAACAACACAGAAAGTGTTCAATAAATCTAATTCCCTTTGTTCTCAGGGTGAAACTTTCGATTTGAAGGAAAGGTGTAAAGTTCTCTGAATCCCTGCTGGGGGCATTTCAAACAGGTGTGATACTGCCATGCCAAGAATGACATTTCTATTAGAGTAAAAGGTGAAATTATGGTTCAGAACACCTTCAAGTTCCCCCAACAGAAGTCTCCACAGGGGCTCAGCTGTTGCACACTAGAGCAAGGTACTCAGCTGGATTTTGGTGACTTTCCTGCTTTTGAAGGATGCAGGGGAACAAGGAACAATGGAGAAATAGGGTTGTACTGTAGCCATACCTGCGTAGGATAAAGTTTTTAATTTTGCTGAATGAAACCCCGATCTGTCCTTCTTCTCCTTTCCTCCGCAGAGATGACATTGCGAAACGAAGCCAAGGACAAAATGATGGAGCTCCATGCCTCCATGGTTGTACATGGGAATATTTCACCTGTGATCTCCCTGCTGCTGCTACAGGTAAGTGAGAAATCATTGGCCGGTAACCTTGCAAGGCTCTATAATAAGCAATCCGCTCCCAATAAATAGCCTCACTAAGACAATGTTATCTAACAAACCCGCAAGGAGAAAAGTAACATTTGTTGAAAGCTGTGCTGGTTTTTATAAACCATGTGGTTTTCGGTAATTATGACACAAAAAAAAAAAAAAAACAGTTTGGCCACATTTGTCCCTCAGACTTATTACAACCACAAGTACGCAAAAGCCAATCAGCTGCTGACACAAAAAAAAGAATTTAAGTTCTGTCAGTCTTGGGCAACACCAAGAGGGGAACAAATAATGCTGATCTGAAGTCAAATTTGGGTCAGTGTGTGGATTTTACATTTATAATCCCCAGGCCCACCAAGATGGACTATGTCCCACGATGCTGTTCTCACCGCAATGACCACATCACTTAAAGTAACTTATGGCTCCATTTTAATCCCCACAAAAAATACTTATCACCCTTGCATTTAATTAGGGTTTTTTATCAACAAAAACATTTGAATTTTTAAAATTTGATTTAATTACAAACACAAAATAACAGCGTTTAAATGTTTGCTATGACACACCTGTCTAGCAACTAAGCCTGGCGGTGGGAGCATCATGCTGTGGGGTTAATTTGTAGGACTGAAACCTAAAATTCACTCAGGGTCTCCATCCAGCTTTCAGAACCTGAGCAGTTTTATGACAGTCAAATTGGGCAAATGGAATCAACAAAAATGTGGCATCAAGCTGTGCAAAACTGATACAGACCTATCCAAAAAGACTTAAGGCTGTAACTGCGGCCAAATATTTATGCATTTATTTTGTATTTAAAATCTGTACTTAATTCAAAACTTATTTGTAGAAATGTGTTTTTATTTTGGCGTTAAAGAGTTTTTTTTCTGATGATTCAAGTCAGAAATCTATTTCATCTGTGTAATTCATCTGATCTACTGTCGGAAGTCTAATTAAATTCACTGCGACTCAAAGTTGTAAAACAATAAAATACAAAAAAAAATCCAAGTGGGTGAAAAGAGTTTAAAGGTACTGTATTACCAGGCCAATTTTTACAAATATTTCTAATTTCTGTCAAAGAATTCATCTACAGATTAGCTTGTTTTATTGGCTAATTGCTTCATATGTTGTTTTTACAACTGGTTTTCCATTTTCAGTTTGTTTCATTGCTGAATTACGGGACTTCGTTTTGCATGGTACTCCTCATCCTCCACAATGCTGTGTAAAATTTTGAAATAAATATGTCACGTTAAAAATAAAAAAATTTTGAAAAAGGGACCAACATCAATTTGCCTGCCTACAGGAGCGTGGCAACGACAAAGCAAAATTCAACATGGTGAGCAGACAGTAGGAGCCCAAGAATGCTGCGTAAGGAAAGACCTCGAAACACACAAAGATCCCGTTACGCCGAAAAAGTGCTGCTGCTGAAATTAGAACTCCCTCATATCAAAACCACTTTGGTCACCACAGCATCTGAGAATCTCTATTGTATGTAGTAGGTGTAGCTGTACTTATTCCAGCATAAATCTGAATTAATGCCACATTTCTGACATGATTAAATGTTCAGTAAACAGCAGATAGGAACAACGGAGGAGGATCAAACATCACAGTTTCGGTGCCATTGATGAAAGTGGCTTTCATGTGTTTGTCTTCTCATTCCACCACTCGTGTTTAGTGACTTTTTACCAAAACTCACCCCCGGCGTACATAGCAGCCAGCATGATGGAGGACACCCAGGCGATGTCACTGTAGGACACTGAGAAGTACTCCTGTATCTCTTTGAAGTAGATGGTGAGAGCTTTGGGGAAGGCGTACGAGAAGCCTATGGAGATGAAGGCTCCGAGCACCACAACCCACCCCCATCCCCCATCCGGAGGCCTGTGAGCCAGATTTGTGGTTGGCATTGGGGGCATGCTGAGTCTGTTGGTGAAGAAGAAGGAGAAAAGGAAACAGCGTGGGAATAAGTTTTGCTTACACAATAAAATGTTTGGCCAGCCTTTAGCTTTTAAAAATACAAATATTATAGTCTAAATAAACTGTACTTTAAACACTCATTATGTCAGAGTGACACTGCATATTCAGCAGTGGTGCACTGAAATATTTTAAATTAAATTCACTGTAAACCTGTTCAGAGTCTGTGAAAAGCTGGGAGAAGAGATCAATAAACCAATACCTTATCAATAAATGATTACTTGCGATAGGTCGTGTTAGTGAACATTTAATCCTATGTCAAGCAGAATTATAAGATAAGGGAACAAGAACAAATACTGTTTTTTTCAGAAGCAAAGTAAAATAGTTACAGCATCAGTTTTGAAACTCGGCAAGTTTAATGAGTATCTACATTGGGGGGGACATTATGCTCACTTAGAAATAATACACTTACAAAGGCCAACAAAGAATAAATTAATTTAAAAACATTTAAAAATAATTTTGTTAAATACTTTTGACATCATCAGTTGTTCAGGGTCTGGGTGCAAAATAGTAGTTTAAAAATAATATGGTTACAAGTCGGAGTCCATAAGAGCAGCTGGATCTTGCTGGAAATAAAAGCATATTTGCATAGTGTCTCATTTTTAAAAACAGAAGGAGTTGCTGCAAAGTTAAAAACGTCCCGGTGTTGCAGCTAAGCCTGCTGCAGCGATCGCACAGCCCCAGTGCGTGGGGCCACCTGCGATGTCCAACTTCCCCAGTCAAAATCAATCTGTCCCTCCGTTGTCTCCGTAATGACAAAGGCGAAGGTCCTTTATCAAAACGTAACTTCACCTTTCGTCAGAGTGAATGAGGTTTGAACACCTATGGTGATTTACCTGTTTCTGCAGTTGGGTAATTCTTACTGCATCAGAGCAGTGTAACCAGTCTTTTTACTTTTTTTTTTTTTTTAAACAACTCAGGAGGATAGATTCATTCGTTCATTCATTCACTTTCCTTTATGCCAGGCAAGTTAACAGTTTCCCACTGGGCGAAACGAGCAGATCTAGGGGGGGGGTTTAACCTCATTTAAAACCCCCATTTCTCGTTCTTTGCCTAATTTCATTTACAGCCCACCCTCGATTTTCCGGACTATATCGGGGAGGAGATATCGAGAAAATCAAAAGTATAATTTTACTGCAATGCACTGCACAGCACTGTGCACCATAGTAACAATTTTACACCCCAGTGTAATGTGGGTAATAAAGTGAAACACGGTCAGTGCTGCAACTGTACACACAGCCCGGTTAACAAAACTGACAGCGGGTCGTCTTTACTGTAATATTTAGCCGACTTGATGTGGCCTCACATTCCTACAATATAGCGTATGTTATACAGTAAAATAAATATATATAGGGTTACATATTTATACACACAGTACGACGCGATGAGTGCTAAGGAAGCTCCTACAGAAATGACCATATTTCTGAATTCTGCCACAGATCACAGGACTACAGCAATGTTTAATATTTAGTTACTGCCACAGCATGCGAGCGCTCCCCGTGCACTTGACTCACCCTTACGATCCGCTGCAAAACTAAAACTTTGCGGGGTTTTTTTTTTTTTTTTTTTTTTTTTTTAACTCCGAAACAAGTTGGCGAAACCACGACTTTTTTTTTTTTTTTTTTTTTAAACTTAAAACGCAAGGCGCGCGGCGAAAGAGCGCGCATGCGTACGCCGCAGAGCGCGGATATAGCGCCTTACCATGCTTTTTACCGGCGCGGTGCCTTACCGTATTTTTACCGCAGAGGCGCGTACCGTGTGCGGTGCAGCTACGCCGTTGCTGTGAGTGGGGGGGAGGGGGGGGGGGTTCCCGCCGCCGAGCCCACGCGTGGAGCCGCGCTCACGAGGACCCACGTGCCCGATCAATGGGCCCCAGTGTGGTAATCGGCGTACTCGCGCGCGCGACCCAGGGGCCGCTGGGAAGCCGAAGGGCTTAGCGACGGCCTGACGGGGGGCGGGAACCAGAATTACATGGGTTCGGGGGAGAAATAGAGGGAAAGGCAGACCGAATCAATCTACGGAACCGCTTCGATGGACTCTGCGGTTCGTTCAAACGTAGTAAAACACGGTAACTACGCGTGAAGTCTCGCTTCCCTACGCTATGTCAAAACTGCAATAGAAACCGACAAGCTAATATGCATTTTTTTTTTTTTTTTTTTAAAACAAAGTTTAGGGGGGGAAAAAAAAAAAAAAAAAAAAACCACACACAAAGCACACTTTAACATTTTTTATTCCCAAAATGTGGTCAATTCCACAGTACAACTTTAAAAAAAAAAAAAAAAAAAAAATAACAGGCAAAACTAAAACCCAATTCTAGCCCCTGTTCACTGGCTTGTGAACATAGATCACTTCTTTCAGAAGCTTCTCCAACTGATTGTGTCCAAAAATGAGCACTTTACAGAAGTAAAAAAAAAAGTTCTGATACTGTCATTACGTGGTATTTTTTTTTTTTTTTTTTTTAAATACATGTAATTTTTACTATTCAAACCTAAGGAAAAAAATTTTTTTTTTTTTTTAAAAATCACACAGCTAATTAAAATATAAAAAACCTAAAATCTATTCAAGCTATAAATGTAAAAAATTGTGCAAGTACAGCAAACATTGTATAGTATTTCATCTTAGAAAATAGTCAAATACAGTACTGTCCATTGATGTAATCCTGAGATTTGTCCTCACACAACTGCATGCACGCAGCACCAAAGCCAAAGTTCAGGGAGAACAGACTTGCTGGGTTTCGGCTCACACCCCACAGCAAACCCTTTCATTTCACAACCTCCCATGCTTAAGAACATTTCAGTTAATTCTGAATAAGACATCAGTAGAACGTAGTGCAATAATGGAAAGTTATTGAAAACTGAGGTTAATTTAAATGTAAACCCACCATTCATTCCTCCACATTGAGATTGTCAAAACAGCACCAGTCTTCACATCAGCATGTACACAAGTTTCTCTCACACAAACACACACATTCTTCTATCGATCGAACCCAAGTTCACCGACAGGCAGGGTGCCTAAGTTGAGTCACATTTTTAAAGGAAGACTGAAAAGCAGGCTTTGGCAGAATGCTGTCCACAGCTCAGACCAAACAGCAACTGAAATATCGGAGTTATATTGGTCATAGCACATAACTCTGAGGAGACATCTCACACACCATGCTGGCCTCGAACTTTATGCCACTAATGCAGAACCAGCTAGTGTCCAGCACAGCACACGACCACAACGTTTAACACAGCAGTTAACGTAGTCACTCTTTACATCACTTTGTTCTCTATCGCTACTGCAAACCACCAACAAGAACTTCACACAACTCAGCACTAAGAGGTATTTCAAATGCATTTCAAATGCAAACATTTAAATATGAACAAAAAGGTTTTTTTTGTTTAAAAAAAAAAAAAAAAAAAACACACCTAGAAACGTGCTACTGAATGTACTGTCATTGTTTCTGCTTTCTTGTGTGGATCTTGCTGCCCAAAGTGGGACTCATTTTTCCTTCAGCATTAGCACGTTATTTTTCAAGGCAATGGTTCCTGAGCAGTTCACAACCTTCATGAAAACTTATGTTCGGTGAGCAATCTAAAGTTCAGCAAATTAACAGCCGTAAAAAGTGATAAAACAGGACTATTCTGAAATGTGGCCAAGTTTCCTGCTCAAGTTCACCAAGACTGGCACAACAAGAACGCTTGAAGGAGTCAATAAAAGAAACCCCATTTATAGTAAAATTCCTGCAAAATTTGGGATCAACAAACACAGCAATTTAAAAGAAACTGAAGATTGAGGTATAATCATATAAAATTCAGAGAATTAAAACTAAGATTAAAACAGTAAGCAGCAATGCCTATCATACCCGTATGTACAAGTAATATTTTCATTTTTACCTAACTATTTGGCAACTAAATGAACACAACTTTTCTCTATATTGGGGGGGGGGGGGGGCAAAAACTTGTAGCAGACAGCAATAATTGCACTTATGATTCCCGTACCATTATAAGTTACACAGAAGGGCAACTGGAAAACTAAATACTGCAAGCTTTACAAGCACCCATCGTTGCAACGTGAAATTTTAACGCCGTAAAACTCTTTGCTCCTTTTATTGCAAGTGTGGACAGCAGCAGGAGGGGAGGACAACTAGGCACACTCCAGTGGTTTTAAATATTTGACAACACCAACCCTTTCGCAGTCACATAACTTTCTGGAGACACTGCGGATAAACCTTAGCAACGACACATTCAAAATGGCGACCCAGGTCCCAGAGACGATCAGGTGTCTCGTAGATCTTCTTCCACTGGTCCCTCTCCACATTGTACTGGTAGAGGGAGTTCTTGCGGCTGGTGCGGAAGACGAGCTCCTCCACCGTGACCTGTGTGGCGCGAACAAATAGGTGCAGTTGGCCGTGGAGATTCAGCACCTTGATGTAGGGGCTGCTGGCATGATCGAATGGCAGATCCCTTTTTCGGGTCCACGTGTTCTGTTCAATGTCAAAGGCTTCCATGGTGAACGTGCGCTGGTGGTTCTTGCTTGTGCCAGCAATATAGTAAATGAAGTTTTTGTGTAGGGCAGCTAGCCCTTGATTCCGAGGTACACTCATGGGAACCATGGCACCCCAGTAGTCCTTGTGTGGATCATAGCAGAAGAAGTACTCGCCTGTACAGAATGAGAAATCTGTTACTCTAACAAATGGTACTATGCAGTGAAAGACAACACCATCGTCACCAGGAAAAATATTCACATTTTCCAACATATACATCACTTGGCAGAAGTCAGATTCAGCCCAAGAATTAAAATTTGGATCAATATACAAGTTAGAGAATAAATACTGTACAAGGCTTTCAGATGTTTCCAATTGTGCATGTTGTGTGAAAACAAACCAGTGCCACTATCAGCATCCGCTGCAGGCATAGCTTTGTTTCTTAAAGAAAGCACTCAATGATGCCAACACTTCACCATGGTTAAAGAACCTGCCTCTGGATCCAAGTCTCCCCCTTTACAAAACCCTTCAACATGCAGTTCACAATCATTTATCTGCATTCCTTCCTATCAAAGATCTCGAATTCCACAGACTGACCACCTCATAGCCTCTGAAACAACTGCATCAAGGTCCTCAGACATTGTGAAATACGTTAAAGTAGTTGACAACCATCTACTACAACCTCCTGTATCAGCTTGCAACCAGAGGAAGCCACTGAAAAGGTCTAAAGCATCAAGCACCACATGGTTTGGCAAAGCACCACCCCCCCCACTCCCACTCTCTCAGCACAGGGCACAACACTTTGCCCCATACCAGTTTCAATTTATAGTGCTTCCCTCAGCCCTGTCACAGTCATCCATCGCTTCCCTTACTATACTGGTTCATGCTCCATCTCTCCTAGAATTCCTTCCAAGTATCCAAGGTCGAAAGCCATTGATTTCAGACCCATCTCTCCCAACATCCTGACAGTTGTATACATGTTTTTCCTGGCACAATTTACAATGATTGTGCGTACATACTAACATGATGGGTAACGGGCATGTGTCTACGCCACACTGCTGAAAGTACTTTCCGTACGCAGCTTTCAATAAGAACAATACCAAATGAGTAAACAAATGCATTACCTTCCTTTTAGAGAGCTTCAAGGGTTGCAACACAGCCATAGTACTATTCAACTGCTACAAATGCACCCACCTTGTAGGACATAGATGCGGTCCTTGTACTCAATGGCACCGTGGAACTCCATGGCAATAGGCATGGGACTGACAGCCATCCAGTGGTTGTCTCTAGCATCGTAACATTCCACAGACTTGAGCGCATTGCGACCATCACCCTCGTAGACGCGCCCCCCCAGGGCATAGATCTTCCCGCAGCAGTGCACCAGCCGACAACTGATGCGGGCGCGGAGGAGGGGTGCCCGCGGAAACCAGCGGTTCCCTGCATGCTCATACAGCCAGAAGTCGTTCTCTGCCCTGTGGTCAATGCACAAGTCGCTGCTGCTTGGCCGGTAGCCTCCGGCAACGTAGATGTCGTTTTCTGAGGTCACCAAGATCCCCACCTCCCGCAGATCATTGGGTGGCTTGCAGAGCTTGAACACTTTTCCAGTGGCGATATCCAAGCAAGGCACAGTTTGCTTCTTGCTGGAGTGCTTGTGGGCAGCATCAAAGCAGATCACCATCTCGGACGCCGTCATTCCCAACCGCTGAGGGCAGCTGCCACCATTGTACTTGCTCTTCTCCAGCCAGTCCTTGGCCATTGCCTGAGCATATCTTGATGGGATCTTCTTCAGAAAGGCCTCGTCCAGGAGTGGTAACCGCACACAAGTAGTCAGCACCTGAATAAGGTCTGGCTCCCTCCTCATGCGGTCATACTCCAACCAGCGTAGGATGCTATCATATACATACGCTTCCTTCTCCACGTTCAAATCATCACTGTTAAGGACACTGATCAGCTGCTCTTTGGTCATGTGATGAAACTCTTGTTCTTTTGAAACGCAGAGAAACTTCTTACGGATATAGTCCTGAGACTTCTCCCTCATCTCCTTGTGTCCGTAAGCATCAGCAAACATGAATACCCCAATGCAGTTCTGAGGGTCCAGACGACTCACCATGAAGTGAGCACACTGGTCCTGAAGGGTAGGAATCTGAAAGATGCTGGCTGCTGTGAAGAGGGCCTGGACATTGCATTCGGACAGCGTGACCTTAGAGGTATATGCATAATCGAGTACAAGGTGCATGGACTCTGAATCAATCCCCACAATCCGGACTTCCCTCTGAGTGCTTTCTGTAAGGCCGCTAGTGAACATAGACCTGTGGGGGAAGGGGGTGACTGAATTAATAAACATGTTTATATCTTATGATGTGACACTGCAAGTAATAACAGTTGATGCATTTTAATGATCCCATAACATGAAGTACATTGTAATCTAGAGCAGTGAATGAGGGGAAGTTGCACAAAAGTCATTGTGTAGCCTGTAGGTTAAAAGTTAAACAATAACACCATTACTGTAGTAACAGATGAATGCAATTTAAAGTGGGGGGGAGGGGAAATCAACAGCAATACAATTGAAATATAGACAGCTATGTAAGACTTAAAATGCATATTTTAACAATAACAGTCATGAGAAGTTTAGAAAAAAAAAAGTCACAACTGATTTATAATTTTATGGCTGTTGAAAGCATAGCAACTTGTGTAATACTAGCAACAGGGTCGCACATGAAGCCAGGGAGATATCAATCAACTCAATAACCATACTTGATTTTGCATTCAAATACAGTTGACACTCCCACATTCTTGCTTGAATTTTTTGCAGGTTGGCAACAATTAAATAGGGATTTTTTGGGAGCTTTGTGGCCTTGTGTGGAAAACCGCATAGCACTACAAACACGTAGCAGACAAAAAGAAAATATAAAACATGTTTAGCAAGTCATAACTGCATAAAATATATGTATACACATATGCGCCACATAACGACGTGTCAGTCAATAACGGACCGCATATACGGCAGTGGTCCCATAAAATTATATACAGTACATAATACTAGAAAATGAAAATACACAAATGTGTTACTGGTTTATGCATTTTCTATATTGCACTTATTTTAGAGTGTTTACTGTAAAACTGTATGCCATGTCACGCAAGCAGCAGCCTCATACATTTTGTGTTTACCGCATCTGCTGTAACAAGCTATACAGGTTAGTAACGTAGGAGCAACAGGCCATACTATATATAAGTCAAAACTGATGTGATGCAGCCCATGTACATGCTATGATGTTCATGAAATAATGAAATCATGTAACAAGGCATTCTCAGAACATATCCCAGTCATTTAAGTAATATAACTGTAATATTACTGTATTTTACAGTTTAATACCATATACACTTTTTTTTTTAAGTTAAATTTTGTAAAAAGACTAAGTGGGGGGTGGGGGAAGGATACCTGCACTTCAGAATGCCAAAACAGCAGACAACAAAAGCCTCCCTATACATTTTCTACACCCCTCATATTTTTACTTAACACTGACCTTAATACATGACCAAGTACCCACCCCAGATACCCTTACAAAAAATTTAAAAAAATAATTCTAAAACTAGTCAAATCTCAAAAATTGAGTCCCTAACCCCCACAATGTGGGAGGGTCAACTGTATACATGCAGTGAAAGGTGCTGCCAAAAATATGACATTTTGATGGTTGTCTGTATAAACCAAGAGTTGGTCAGGGCCTAGTCCTGTTCATGATGATATATTCAGGTTGTCCAAGTTTGCGCTAGGTACTTGTTTTGCAGACACAAATAACAATGGCATCAATGTTGTCGCCTCACTATTGGCCCAAACCACTAGCAACCAGGCCATTTAGCTGCTAGTTAAGTACACTCAATAGCAAAGAAGGCTTGCATGGCTTCTTTCCCACCTGAAGTAAGGACTGATGGCAGCGAGGACATTCCTGTGGCACGAGAAAGTGTGCCCATTGTCTACTTTGATAACAATATCAGTCAACTGGGCATTGTCGTACAGGGCCTTGAGTTGCTGGAGAAGATTACAGGCATGCACGGCGTCCACACCGTTGTAGCTGGTGACTGCTGGTGCCCCATTCTGTATTTGTAACAGTCTGCTTATTTCTGAAAAGAGAAATAAATTATTGGTAGAGTAATATTAAGTACATTGGTCCTTCATGTGATAAGCATTCCAGTTCACCATGGCCAAAAACACAAATATTCTGTCTTTATTTTACTGTTGTCCATTTTCAAAATTTGTTGCAGAGTCAACATCACCCATGTTTGTGTTTAACCTTTATTTGACAGTAAAACTCCCAGAACAGAAGAGTAATGAGGGGTCAGCTTAAACTCTCTTCAACATTTACAGTTAAGTGTCTGGAATATGAGTGGTGCTCCATAAGGTAAAGATTGCACAAGTTTTTGGGATAAATCAGTTAAAAAAAATAAATAAATAAAAAAAAACCCACAAACATTAAACAGGAATACATGGTGACAGCACACTTTTGGTTTTACATGAAAAAAATCAAAAGTGGCCAGGTGCTGACAAATGCTGCATGTTTAATAAAAGTCCCACAACTAACCAGGATCCACACTGTATCCTGCTACATAACATAAAGTCTTAAAATAAAGCACTAGTACATAATTTATACCAGAAGTTTTTACAGAGCTCAGTCCATGGATAAACTACATGAGACATGCATTACCCTTATCAACTAAGTAGTGGTTGGATTTATGAACAAATCAAGTTGCAAACTGGTCCAAGTTGTGTTTATTAGTTGGGATCCCAGTGTAGATGGAGAAATGAGTGAAGTCAAGTAGTCTTAATAGATGCCTGAAGACTACAGTGACAGAACAGGACATGAAACACAAAACAGCACCAGACAAGATTTGAATAGGAATCATTTGTTTCGGCTTCTGTCTGGTGAAGACAAATAGATGAGAAACCACCCTAGGACTAAAAACAGTCGAGATCGCACAGGCAAGTAACAAAACCTCAAAGTCACAGCTGTCAGAGACAAAACAGAAAGCAAGGTGACAAGTTTCAGTGTGATTCATAGTAAGCAAAAGACGGGCGAAAACTTTACGCCTGTTCTTTGTTTATTCTTCAATCTTTGTTCAGCACCTTGTGCACACAACATAGCGAGGCCCTATACTTGTTCACCCTGCACAACCCAACCAGACTGAACAAAAATAAAATTAAATCCAGAGGATGTGCTAGTGTGTGAGTGTGAAAGGTGTGCGCGCGCGGGGGGGTCTACAGCCCACCTCTGACTACCCGGGCCACTGTGCTGTCACCTTGCAAATAAAGGACCTGGGTTTAAATCCCCATTTCTGCTGCAGCACCCTTGACCAAGGTACTTACCCTCTATTGATCTGGTAAAAGTGAGCCTGCTGTATAAATGGGGAAATGAGTGGAAATAGTTTAGTGTACAAACCCAAAGAAATCAAGTTGCTTAGGAAAACGGGGAAGCGGCAACTATTTTAACGTAAACTTCACAGATGGAGTAATGGGATTTTTTAAGTCAACAAAACACTCTAAAATTTCACTGTGGCTGACATAGAGACTTCAACAGCATTTAAAAGTTAAACTGCTGTTCCCGGTGTGGCAGCCGAAAAGTTACAGAAGGGCGGTACAAATTCGCGTTAAAACACCTGTTACTAAACTAACCCAACAGAAAATAAGGAACATTCCCGTCAGAAGTTTTTAGCCATCGTTTAGGACAAACTGACTTTAAAAAAAAAACAAAAAAAAAAAAAAACTACTGCAATTCCCAACAATAGACGCAGACGAGCGAAGTCGTCGACCCGGGTTGCTAACTAGCGTTAGCATCGCACTTTTCTTCGTCTCACCCCTCAACATTCACCGGGCTGACAGCGAATACTAACGGAGCGGAAACCATTCTGCTTCTCCAAAACGCTCGCTGCAATTAAATGCGAGCCGAACTTAACCACCCGCACAAAATGTCAAAAATTTTTAACGCCACCAAAGGCGCTAAAAGATCCAAGTGCTGAGCTCTCACCTCTACTGGCGGCCATTCTCCGGCAAACTGTCCTACAACTCGCACGGAAACGTCACCCTGAGTTTTTGAGGCCCCAGGTCAGATACCAGCCAATAGGTAAGCAGTTTGTGGCACCCGGAGAAAAACTCCAGCCAATAAAATTGCTCTTCTCATCCCCCAGAGACAGATACTAACCAACAGAAACATTTTTCTTCACTCCCGGAAACCGATTTCAACCAATCGAAAGCAGTGAAACTTTACAACCAACCTATCGCGTATGCCTGCTTCGAAAAAGACTTTAACTTGATAATGCGCAGCTGTGCGTGTAGTTGGCTTATTTCTGAAATAATTTTAAACAAATGTAAGACGAACAGAAAAACTTAATCCTACTTTAAAAGCTTTTCCTCAAAATCACGCAATTTCTTTATTTCATTAACGACTTAACACCTTGATTGTCATATAAATTTATGTGACGTATGAGACAAAATCTGCTGTGGCTCAACTTGCTCTCTGTACAAAATTATTTATGCAACTATGCAAAGAGGCTTTTTTTTATGTTACTGAGAAAAAAAATCCAGTAACCAAGAATTGTAGCTTTCCATTCATATAATGTAATTTAAACAGCGGTTAGACTCGGTTAAAAAAACTGAAAATTGTTACTATTACGCACAGTGTTTGGTATATGCCGGCATGTTAACTGATGCCGTTGCATTTATTTATTTGTGTAATTATGAAATAAACTGCCCCATCCATTTGTCAAAACTGGCGTTCTATTTCCCTTTGTGTGTTAGACACAACTTCCACACAAATCCCCCCCACAGTGATAAAAGTATCGAGTTTATTTCCAATAGGACTTACGAGGAATAATAATAATAAAAATAAAAAAAAACATCTGAACAGAATTTATTACATGGAAATGAGATAAGCAAAGATAAAGAAACAGTTTTCTGCTGCTGTAATGCAGATAGATATAAGGGCATTCAGAACTGCAGGAGCAGCATTGCGGGTTGGCGGCTCTGGGGTCCTGAGTCGGAACGTGGCCCTGTCTATGTGGAGGTTCTCCTCTTCTTCTTTAGGTTGATTTGTCATCATTTTACTGTCCGTTGGGCTGTGCCCTGCAAGGAATCAAGGGTGTGACCCCACTCCATACCATATGTGTGCCCAGATAGGCGTCTGCTGCTTGTCACTTGAGGATGAAGCGGTTAGAAAGTGGAGCCAAGAATGTAAATGAAAACGAGATGCAGCCGTACGCAAATGTCAAACTCCCATTAATGACTTTTTTCTATAAGATGGGCCCACATACTGAAAGGGCTGGACACCACTTGCACACATCTGTACTTCTTGTCCCACTTGGACTTGAAATTCTTTCTGAAATTCAATGTGCTCACTCTATTTTTAGGATCTTGCATGAATTGAAGCAGAGACACACAACCACATCTCTACGAGCGGGTCGTTCGCTGTTTGTTTTCAGATTTATTCAAAAGCCTGTCGTTCGTTCTCTTTCGGTTCGGTTTCTGCGCGGCTTTGTGCGAGCATGGCTGAAAGCCTGCAATTTTGCCAAAGGAAATTGGCCCGATCTGTCGCCGCCGGTTACTTTAGTCAGAATTGTTCTTTCGGTGGATACCGGTCGAAGACGTTGCATATTTGGCCTTTCGCTGACATTAGCTTGCTGCAGAATACACACCAATTGTCGTGCGCATCCTCCGCCACCGCGATGGGGGACTATGTGTTTGCAGCGGGCTTTACGTTATTACAACATTCACTCCACGCGCTGCAAGCCACAGTCCGCCTCTGTTAACAATAGCACAGTAATTTCTCTTGCGGAGCATGCAATTGCTTTACAATTTTCATAACTTAAACCCTCCGCAATATTTCATCTCCGCTGAGTTTAATTACAGCATATATACTGACAGCATAAAGTAGATTCATTATCTCACCATGCAGAAGTAAATAATCTTTAAATAACACAATTTGTGTCCATTCATTTTAGCAAGTCGCTGACTCCGGCTGTTAATCGGCATCGGAAAATAAAACGCCTTTCACTCAGTACGTATCTAATAAGGCTGCCGCGGAAAAAATATGGAGGGCAGTGAAAGGGTGCAATAATTCTACTCTTGTTGTTTCAGCCTTGAGCAGGGTACTTAACTTAAAGTGCTTCTGTAAAAAATGAGCCGTGCCAACGCATAATGCAGAATACTGTAATAGAGTTGAGCACCGGAGAGAACAAATAACAATAAGAAGAAGAATTTTGAAAATGGTTTGCTCGGAGGACGACGCACCCTGGCGCCTCGTCCTGACAGATTTGCTTCCACCTTGCTTTCATGGGGTTAAGTGCTTAGGGTGCCAGTGTGGTAAAACCGTGTTTGGGGTTTATGTTGTGTCCATAGCATCAGCAAGGTTATCGGTCATTTACGTTTGCATTCACATCTATATCTACGCTTACATTCATTCTTTTCTCATCTCAGAAAGGGCGTACAATAATTAGCTGTCATTTAACTGGCACCTTTACCCAAAGAGACGTACGATACCAGGTTCACCATGGTAAACTTACTACAGGGCTTCATCCAGCGCTCCACACCATTTGTTGTTACACAGATCACTGCATGGTTGACAGAGAATTCAGAAAAACTTTATTACCTTTAAACTTGTTGAATTTAGTACATTTGTATATGCGTGTAGCAAGAAGCTCTGTCAGCAGCTTTAAATATGCACTGTGTGACATTGCTACTCCCATTTCTCCAAGCTGTGTCAGAAGCAAATTTTTAATTTTCAAAATAGTAAGCAGGCTTTTTGGAGTTTAGTAAACTTGACAGAAACCTCACTTGGGGTTACAAGGATCCCTGAGCCACATTTCAAGTCTGCGGCTTGAAAAATAAAAGTGTTCATAAAGAACAAAGTCATTGAGCTTAATAGATATGGAGTCTGAATTGAATTTAATTGAAAAGCAATACCAGCGCAGATTGTGTCAGGGTATATATTCACCGACCATAAAAATAAATAAAATAAAATTCCTTGAAAGAAAGTAACTGCGCACTCCAGTGGGTGTTTGCACCCAGAAGCTACGCAGCAGGCAGCATCTGAGGTCACTACAGTATCTACCTGGCAGAATTACCTTTCTGGTCAATAGACAGTGATGGATTCTACTTGGTGGGGGGTGATTTTTACAGTATTGCAGAGGAGAAACTCACAGCATTGGTGAGAAGGAACCAGAGCGTTATAACATGATACGAATTGGTCCGTGGTCTAGGGCACGCCGCTTTCAGGGATTTGCAGGAAGTTCTGTGCCATTCAGCTCCAGCTTGCAGTCTGGAGGAGCAGAGTGGCGGGTGTTGATCCAACAGGCCGGGATCAACCATAATTCTGCACAACTCTGTAAACGACCGAAAGGGAGCGAAGTAAAATAGAACCTCAACCCACACAGTCGATTTCACATTTTTCCAATTTCTCTCCTCAGGCTGTGAAATTGGGCCCAGTACTTGCAAAATGGAGGTGGAATCCTGCCGGGGACCCCGCTATTTCATGACGCTTTTGCTTATATTTGTGCCGACACCGGGCTGCCTTTACGAACGAACGCGGAGCCTGACTTCCTGATAGGGACTCTTTATCACCATATTACTTCAGCAACCACATTTTATGGTCAGTGCCACATAGGAAAGAGGATTTATGAACATGGAGCCCTGTCAAAAGCAGCATATCTGCTCGGGCTGAAAGACAGCGGCATGGATCTTATCACTTACAGTGAGGTGGTATGATTTTCCTTGCAGGAAATGGGAGGAAATAAACATTATATTATCAGCTATAATGTGTAAAAATGTGATCGTGAGGTCAGGATTTTTTGAGGTTCTCATACTCTGGATAAACAGGCCGACTGAAAAAGAACCGAACAGTTTCGTGAACGTGTCACTCAGAAATGAAGCATCGTATGAACAAAACTTTGAAACACCGAACTTTGGAAAAAACTAAGGGCAACTTTGGTAAAAAAATAAATAAATAAAAATACATGTTCATATAATACTTACAGAGTACAAAATTTATGAAATTATTCAATTCTTTTTGAATCATTGTAAAATATGCAGTGGTGTTTTATGAGAGACTTTGGCGACTGCTTATCGCATCAAACTGCTTCTAGAATTTATTATTTTTAGTGTCGGCTAAATAAATGACTGCAAATGTGTATCACAGGCCTTGTGAAAAAGAATAACAGCAGTAATGCAGGTGCTGGCACATTCAAAGAGATTTCAAAGAGATTCAAAGAGATTTATTTGTCACATACATGGTAACCAGGTATGCCATACAGTGAAATGCGCACTGAATCGACAGGAGACTGTGCGTGGTGACACTCAAAGGAAAGTCACACAGCAAATAGATAAGCAAACAAATGAAACAGTAAATAAAAAATAAATAAAGTTGAATAAAATTAAATATTAAATAAACCTTAACAGTGACAGTGTGGGGGGGGGGCAGTAAGAGGATGTTGCAGACCGTGGCTGTGAGGATTGTGATAGGTTCAAAAGCCTTATGGCCTGTGGATAGAAGCTCCTCTTAAGTCTCTCCGCTCTGGCCACAATGCTCCTGAATCGTCTGGCCGAACAGATGATTGCTGGGGTGAGACTGGTCACCGATGACCCACATGGAATGTGAAGCTGCAGGCCAGGCACTGATGCCTTCGACTGAAAATCTTCACACAGATTATAATCTGTGTGAATAATACTTAAGATAAAATTTAATTGATCCATACAGAAATTCTTATGCCAACAACATGCTCAGTGCCACAAAAAAGAAGATAGCCAAAAAAATAAATAAATAAATAAATTGTTAACAATTGCCAGCATGATACCGTATATACAGGAAATGTAGCTGTGTATACACAGCTGTATATTTTATTTTCATATATATTTTACTTTGAGTGACTTACAGCACTTGGTGTGCATACTAAGCTCCTTGCACAGATTTACACCCTTATGCAGCAGGGTAATTTTTACTTTATCAAACCAGGGTAAGTGCCTTGGTCAAGGGTACTGCAGTGAGCAGGACTCAAACCCGGGTCACTTTAAACCTGAGGAATAAAGTCAATTATGCCTCTTTGAGCTGTAAAATTTAAAGTTATTACTGTTATTGTATTATTATTCCTCCTTTGGTATCTTTGTTTCTGATTTCACTCCATCATAAGAGGTTTATCCTCGGATTTTCTTTCACATTACGGACGAGTATGAATTACACAATAAATCCAGAGAATGCAATCTTTGCGCAGGCGCCATTTTCACTGAGCCACTGGGCTTTTTCGGGAACCGCCGAGTAATTTCCTGTGAAGATTTACAAATGTCAGTGAACACGCTTCACTTTTTCCCCCCTCCAAAATCCTCACAGTGCCGGTAACCGATTATTCCAGGCCGCGCTCTGTGGACACTGTGGAGAACGGGGGGGGTTACAGAAGGTCTGCGTTGCGGGTTGCCAGTTTAGTTCAGGTTTTTCCATCTTCAGACTGGAAAAAAATGGGAAACCCTCCTTTGGGGCAACTTCTCAATCTCGCACCCCCTTCCGCGTGGATGAGAGCGTGCGGGGAAAAGGCTTCTGCTGCGACTCGGCCCGACTGAATTGCAGAAAAGGGGAGCGCGCGGAGAGTGAGAGGCGGGGGGTGTAATTGTAGTTTAAATGTATATTTTGTAAGAGATGGAGGTAATAGGTTTTGATATGGCCCCGGGGACCTCTGAACGAATGCCTACAGATGTTCTAAAGAGCTCATCTCCGTGGCGGCCTGTTCCCCGCCTGCCAGCATCAGGCAAATAGCGGCACCATGGGAGGCGTCTGCAAATGCCAGCTTGCAGCGGCCTCATTCGTGTTTGTTACCCGGCTAATGAATGGCCTCGCATCTGCTCTGCGCGGTCCCCCCATCGCTGTACATCTCTATCGCCGACATTTGACTTTGTGCAGTTGTGATTTTTTTTTTCCCCCACCTAATGATGTAACGTTATTGCCACGGAGACAGAGTGGCGCCGCCCCGCGTCTCCGTGCTGGCCGGAGATGAGGGCCCTTTGTCACGCTAACCACGTCCGAGCTAATTTCGTTCTAAATATAAGTCAATTAAAAGCAAAATTACCTTGTAGTCTCCCGTCTAAATTGTGTGCCGGCCTCATCCGTTAAATGGCTGAAAGGGCTTCGCATTTGCATGAATTTGTGAGCCGCTCGCATTCTCTTAGCAGTGCCGTGCGTCACCTGGTCGTCCTCTGCTGCTGCGGTGTTTTGCGTGCGAGCGTGTGCACGCGCATAGTCAGAAGTGTTCAAGTAAATTTATATTCAAATTTATTCATTTAGCCGAAGCTTTTCTCTGAAAAAGTGTTAAACGTGACACTGTTAAGCTGCATACAGATATTTAGCCATTTATGCACCTGGCGTATTTTTTATTTTGTTACAGTTTTGGATAAGTACCTTGCGCAAAGATAATAGTAAAATAAATGAAATCACATTTATTCGTTTGTCTGACACTTTTATTCAACACCGATTTACCCGTTTTTAAACCTGCATAATCTTTACTGTATCAGTTCAGCATAAGTACTGCGGAGAAGGGATTGGAACCACATTCCTTCTGTCGCGAGGCAGCATTTCAAACCACTGCATCCGCTGCTGTCCCCCATGTGTAAAAGGCAAAACGCACCAATGTGTGGGACAGATATCCCAATCACTGGTCCCTGGGACTAAGACCCAGGGTGGCACAAGGGATGTGTCACCTACCTTGTTTTCTGCGACTTTCCCCAGAACTTTACCCGCACAGGCGACCCGCTATTGTTTGCCCTTCATGCCTCCGGTTGCAAAAGCAAACAGATAAGGTTGCGGAAGTGGCCGCGAGGTCGGGCTATTTGTTCCACGTGTCCGACTGATGGATTCCGTTCTACAGAGCAGGGCTTTATTTAGCCCTTCTAATTACCGAAAACACACAACTTTCGGCTGCTACGACTGGCCTCCAATTTTGATTTTTTTTGGTCTTCCTTGTGGCCTTGTGTTCTGTGCACGGTTCACTCGCCCAAAGAAGGAAGAGGAGACACCCAACTGGGAGGCCTCCGCTCTGACAGCAGAATCGGATTAGGACCGCCACCTCCCGCAACGAGTAGTAGGCACCCGTGTGTGAAAGCTGTGCCTGTCATCAATACCGGGCTGGCAGCGCTGGGGGGGATCCGTGGGCCAATCCGACATCGCGCTGGGAATGCAAAACTACGATGGCTCCCCCCTTTCTTTTTCCCCTCCGTTTTTTTTTACATTATTCCGGTTCCTGGGAGAGTATTGCCCATCATGTCACTGTAATGTACCACACAGAAGCAATCACACAGCCGCCGGGCCCCGGGTTCACGGCTGCAGGCCTGGATGCCACTTTAGCACTTAATCATTTCCACTACGCAGCGAGGAGACACCTTGGCTGCGCAGAAGGAACAGCAGCAGGTCCTTTGCAGCGCCGAACCCACCACCTAGCGTTTGACATCATGTGAGCAAATCACTCCTCAGCGCTCCCCTCTTCCTGCTGCATTTACGCTTCCTTCTCTTGTTACACGTCCCGGACCTGAATTTTTTTCTTCTGCGCTGTAATATTTCAAATTTGCATTTAAATAACTCTCTCGTATCATAAAGACGCATCACGAATACGTTTAGAGCTACATTTATGAACACTGCAGAAGTATAACTTGGGCCCAAGTGAGAGAACGTTAACATGCACCCTGTTTTTAAAGGTCCACTAGGGTGTGGTTGCGAAGGGTGGGGCTGCATCTGCGATTTGGACATTACTGAACCATAAGGATTTTGGATCCAGCTCCCCTGGAAGTTCAAATGCTCCCTTCGGGCAGCAGATGGCATAGCAGTTAGAAGTGTCTGCCTTCTCCTTAAAGGGCCCACATTCAAATCCCTGCTCCTGCCAGAACAGGGTATTTACCCTCAGTTAGCGCAGTAAAACTTACCCCGAATCCCCCCATCCCGATGCATCTCTGGAGAACCTTCCATCGGCCGCAAGAGTTTGACAAAGGCAGAGATTTACTTTGCCATCAATTTCAACAGACGTCTCCCGAAATAAAGAGGAGCGCCGCTGGAAATGGTCATGTTTTATTTATTTGCCACCCACAACAGAGCAGAAAAAGATGGGTCTTTTAAAAAGAAAATAAATCACTGCCTTTCTCGGGCTCTTCTGGAGCTTGCTGTGAAACCAAAAATGTCCAAATCTCCAGTGTGGGTCAGTTTATTCACAGCAGATTGCTCTCCTCTCGCTTCAGCACCACGAGTCAACAGAGAGGTCGCTCCTACCCAGGGTTGTCACTGCCATTGCGGTCCTGATGCAACAACCTTCTGGATACTTTTAAAAATTTTAAATGTTGTGATTTACTTGTGTGCCTCACTTATTTATGAAGCATATTCAGTCAGTTTAAAGGTCTTCCTTACACATTCAGGATTATTGTTTTTGTTTTGGACATTCAGTAGAAAAAATTCTGAACCAAAACTCAGGCCGGCAGCAAGTGACGTCAGGATTTCTCTCTACCTTAAAGTTGAAGGGCACAGGATTGAATCCCCTGTCTGGCCAAATAATAAGTTTATTGCAATGATAAAAATTACTCTTACTGCAGCTTTCAGAAAGCAAACAACAAGTGGTGTAGTGGTTGTAGCTTCTGTCTTTCACTTGAAGGACAGAGGGTCCAATCCCTTCCTCAGCAATGGTACCTTTGAGGAAGGTACTTAACCTCAGTTCCTCCAACTGTACAAGCAGTTGTAGACAGTTTTATGTGCAAGAGCAGAAGATCTCTAATGTTCTGTGAAAGTCACTGGTCAGATAAATGAGCAAGTAATTGCACATATGACCATACGGTAGATATCATAAGTCTGCACACCCTTATTAAAATGTCAGACTTCATGGACATGAAGACTGAAATCAAGGCAAAACAAGCCAGACCTTTTTTTTTCGCACCTTTACTAACATACTGAAGTAAAAAACATGAAAGTGAAAAGTAAAAGGATGGCTTTTAGGTACAAATAATTAAAAATTTGAAACCTTCAATATAGTATAAGTGTGCACACCTGTTATCATTAGTCTTGCAAGTCTATTCCTATTGAAGCGCTCAGATTGAGCATTGCTTACAAAGGTAATTTGAACTTGCCTGACATCCGCTGGAACCAAATGAAAGCGGTCAGGCATTGTCTGTTCCCGTTTCACTTTTGCATCAACAAAATCTGACGTTTCAGTTAAAGGTGTGTAGACTTTTGATATGTACTCTTTCTCGCAGTAGACAGGGCAGCTTCTGCTGTTTCAGAACCTGCTACCAGTTCAAGGCTGGCATCTTGCTCAAGGCTTCAACAGCGGCCACCTTGAAGGGACGAGTCTTTAAAACACACAAACTTACCCTTGGGAGAAGTCTGGTGGGATGAAGAAGCTGATAAGAACTGTGAAACGAAGTAATAAGTAGAGTAATTGCTGGGGTGAACCCTGACCAAAAGGTGCAGTTACTATGGTGATCCTGGTGACTGACAGGTCAGGCAAGGTGCCTTGTTGCTGGGGGGGGTGGGGACTACAGGGTGAGTTCCAAAAATGGAACTACAAAGACGTACAGGAAGACTGTGGCAGCAGCCGCTGAGACTCCCACCCGTCTCCTGTTACCTACGAATGGAAGAGGTAGGTCCATTTCCGCCGCCTTCAATCGGCTGGCTACGGCTACTTTAGCTATTGCCGAGATATCTAAAGCACAGATCACAATGACAATTAATAGTAGTAATTAAATAACATAATAATAATTAATAATTCTGCACCACATTTCAGTACATTTACAGCCTTTACCAAGGTTGGATGGTAAATTAGCCTAATGTAAATTAGGGTGAAGCTGCTACACAAGAAACCCTTTACAGAATAGTAAACATCACAAATTACATAAGACCTGAAAATCTACACTATTATTATTATTATTATTATTATTATTATTAACAACAACAACAACTGTGCCCTTGGGTATTTCAAAGAGGCTGTTGGAGGTGCAGTGTTAAGCAACCGTGTCACAGGGATAGAAGGACTGGGGTTTGAATCCCACCTCCAGCTGCAGTACCCTTGGTTAAGGCACTTACCCTCAACTGATGCGGTAAAAGTTACCCTGCTGCATATAGGGGTAAATCTTAGAAGAAAAGTGTTGGTTAAATAATTAAAAGCGGATGTTATGGGTTGTTTGTGTGCAGCATAGGGAAGAAAAAAAAACCTTAATTACCACCGAGGTGTTGGGATCAGAATTCATCTCAACGTTGGATTTCCGTGCCGCGGCAGAGAACATCGCTCATATTTCCATTTCAGCAGGTTTACGCCCCCTGCAGTGGGTGTCAGAGCAGCTGAA
Source organism: Heterotis niloticus (assembly GCA_018136845.1). Lineage (NCBI taxonomy): Eukaryota > Metazoa > Chordata > Actinopteri > Osteoglossiformes > Osteoglossidae > Heterotis > Heterotis niloticus. Next base: position 35,840,718 of record CM030888.1, on the reverse strand, counting down.
CACTTTACTTTTCTCTTCAGGACATCACTTTGCAAAGTTAAAACTGGAAATGTTTTGAGGTTCAGCTCTCCCTCCTGCTGGTGGTGTGTGTGTGTGGTGGGGGGGACAGAATGTTGCTGTCATTAGGTTAATGTGGATGAATATCACCTGTGGCAGATGACAGCCATTAATTACGCTGCCTTCTTTCTCGGTTAATTTAAATAAACGGGACGTTTGACCAAGACTCCCCTGAACCGAGGATGGGAGCAGATGAGTAGTTTTCCACCCCCAGCCCCGGACTCAGCCACCTTTTGCACCACAGCCCTTCTACTAACTTTGTCTCCAACAGACAACCGCATACTGAAGATCATCCGCCAAAAATCAAGAGGTAGACAGAGCAGTCAAAAGCAGTTTCTCTCGTGCAAAAAACATCTGAATGTTTTTTTTTAATAAATTAAATTTATGGTAAAAATAAAATTAGACATTTTCAATTAGACTAATCAGATAGATGGTAAACTAATAAAATACCAGTGTTGGGTATGGAAAAATCATTTTTGACAGCTGCTTGTCTGGTGCAGGCAAACACACACACACACACACACACACACACACACACACACACACACACACACACACACACACAGTGGACAAATTAAAGTCACCAGTTTACCTGAAACATGGCATTGGACTGTGGGAGGAAACCAGAGCACAGGGAGAACATGCCTGCAATACCAATATAGGCTAAAGGTCACATTGACAGGCAACTAGGAACCCACTTCAAGATGGCAAGGTTCTACAAACTGTCACTACCTGCTTGTCCACCAGCCACTCCTCAACCTCCTCCTTAACCTCTCCTATGAACGTCAGTGCCGAAGACAATTCATGCGGACGTTGAGGTTCATCCTGCAACACCTCAGACCCCACTGGAGAGGGCCCACCAGGTTGTGCATGGGCCTAATTTCCATCCAGGAAATAGTGGGCCAGAATGAAGAGAATCTCTTTGTCAATCACTGATTAATTTCATTCATTGCTGATAATGGAATTTATTAGCGAAACTGCACTTTTGTCACAAACTAAATCAGTTCTATACTTTTTATGGCAAATATGCATGTGAATCATTGTCAGTGTCACACTTTTCTGTGATGAAATGATTTTAAAAAAGTAAAATCAGGGAAGGGCTGAATAAAAAATGAACCATTTTTACCTCAGATGTTGAGTTTTCTGTTGCACTTTGGCCTACAAATTGTGTGGTACATTAGTTGTCTAATAAAATATTCCAGCAATATTTTTTACAGGAAAATGCAGGTCGGTAACAGATCCAATTAAATGTTTTTTTTAAATCGCTCTCTCAGCGAGATGGTGAGATTGTCACCAGTCGCTCTCCTGGGTGAGGAGCTGTGAAGAAAGAGAGAAGTGATGTGAAGTGATGTGTACAGGGAGCATGAGGCTCAGTGTGCAAAGTACGGTACTGTACCCTGCTGGTACTCCTCCCTGTCAGGCCTCTTTGGAAGAGCAACACTGACATCTATTGGCTTTGGGTTTTTTGAGGCCTCAGATCAAGAAAAATGTGACTAAAAAATAATTTTTATTTACAAATATCCATGTATACAGATGTTAATCAGCTGGTGCTTTGTAGCAAAAAATGTTGACCAAAAAATATGTGAGGGGGTGCAAAACACACAGGCCTGAACACACATACGCGCGCGCACACACACAGCATCTATTGTAGAGAAATGAGAACAAAAAGGTGCCGTGTGACTGATGACCTTTGATCAAATGAGCGTCTGATGTTCCAACGTGGGATTTGCATGGAAAGGCCCTTGCAGCTCACCTGCGGACTTCAGCGCCGCTTTCCCATCAAGGGGCCCAGGGCTGTGATTTAAACCACACTGACAGCTCCAGGACAGCCTGCTCCTCTTCCCTGGATGGTCCTGTCCATCACACGTGCTCTCTGACATTGGCTTCGTTCAGGGCCCTCCTTCTGCTCGAGGTCTCAGGTACAATTGCAAGGGCCTCAGGACTTCAGCGCCTCTAAATAAAAACTCAGCCATGCAGTATCACATTTAAGTCATTTTTATAAATGAGAAACACGAACCTTTCACATAAGTGCGACAGCTAAAAATGTTAAGGGGAATAAAACCAGAGCACTTAAACATTTCAAACAGATATTTTGTTGTTTCTTTTTTGTCTGAAAGTATGAAATTCGTATTCGTGAACCTGTTTCATTATCCTGTACTTTAAAAATTGTTCAATATCCGGACCGGATTATTTTCCTTTATCTCATCCTTGTTGGAGCCACACTCTATGGCCAAAAATATAAGGACCCTCCCTGCCCCATGACCAAACTGAGCCATTTTAGCTGCACCCATACAGCATACAAACACAATGTAGACAATTGTGTGCTTCCAGCTTTGTGGCCACGGTTTGGGGAACTCCTTTCCTGCTACAGCATAACTGAGCTCCCCCCTGTGCAAAACGTAAGGGTTAAGGTTAGTGCTAGGCTCCATTAACACATAGTTTGCCCAGGTTAGTGTGGAAGAACTTGAGTGGCTGCACAGAGCCCTGACCTCAACTCCACCAAACACCTTTGGGATGAACTGGAAGTCTGACTGTGAGTCAGGCCTTCTCGCCTGACCTCACTGATGCTATTGTGGCTGAATGGGCCCAAATGCCCAAAATCTGGTAGAAAGCCTTCCCAGCAGAGTGAGGGCTGTCATAGCAACAAAAAAAAAGGGGGGGGGGCAACTCCATGCTAATGCCCATGGGTTTTGAATGGGATGTTCAACAAGCACAGATGGGGGTGATGATTAGGTGTCCACATACTTTTGGCTCTACAGCATCCATATTTTAATTAATGTACTGGAGACAGTTGAAATTGTGAATAAGAAAATGTTTAAAGACAACGAAGCTAATTGGTTATAAGGGCACGTATTCAAAGCACTTGGCAGTGATTTAAAGTATTTTCATAAGCAACAGCATCTAGCGCATTTGTAGGACCTGACAGCTTCTCATAAGCATGAGTGTGTGTGTGTGTGTGTGTGTGTGTGTGTGTGTGTGTGTGTGTGTGTGTATGGGAGGTTGAGCGCACGCAAAACTCCCATTCTAATATGCACCCGCAAAGGAGGGAAATGGGATTTTAATAAATGAAAAATGAAAATTCCCAAGGAATTTTCTCAAAGCAAATTGACTTTCGCTTAATAAGCACACAATCTTAGGGTCTCGCATGGCTGCCTCCGTGAAGCCCGCGTACCTGTTCTGTTTAGGAAATACGAAAACATATTCAAATTAAAACACTCATAAAAGGATCTTTTCTCATTCCCCCCACCCCACCACCCTGCTGGGTGCACGAGGTAGCGGCAGCAGAGGTGCGTCCCAGGGCCCTCGGCCCTAACAGGCCCCGACAGCCGGAGATGAAATAGAAATTCCTCTATCAAACACCTACACAAAAGAAAGGATGACCTTTGATCAAATGAACGTCTGATGTTCTGACATGCCATTTGCATGGAAAGGGCCCGGCAGTCGTGCGCCGCTAATAAGAGGCCTGTAAAGACTCAGCAGAGGTCAAAATGCTTTTACCAAATATAACGGGTGCTTTAATCCCAGCGCTGGGATCGACCTCTCAGTTCAGGTTAAAGAGAGAGAAAAGGAGAGAGAGGAAGAGAAATCTCATGCGTTCTTCATCCACACTGAATAAGAAAGTGCAGAAACAGCGCTGGGGGGAAGGGGTGTAATAAATGATAGTGAAAGCTGGGCTGTCCTGCGGGGGTCGGGAGGATCTTATACACCCCGGAATTCTGTATCCTTGAGCAGGGTTTTAGGACCCTCTTTCTAAAACCGCAACTTTGCACATGGGGTCTTCTGAGAAGGACCAACCTGTTGGCCACAGAAAAGGTCATCTTGCTGGGGTTGCTTGGACCCAGATCAGGAGGTGTGTGAGAAATGCAGTCACTGTTTCTGCAAAAACAAAAAAACACACACACACCAGGAGGATCTGTAAAAAGACACACACACACACACACACCAAGGACATTTTTCCTGGAAACCCCTTTGTACAGTGAATTGTCATAACTGAAAGGATGTAATTATCATTGGTTTCATCAAACTATTCTATGCACTCCAGAGCCCATATCATCAATATCATTTAATATCATCAAATGGTATTAAAATGGACCCAGATACTTCTGTGCTAAAAAATAGGTTTCTTCTCACAGTCCAGAGACATATGTTTCAGCTGGATTGGTCACTCTAAACTTCCTGTATGTTGTGTGTGTTACATTGCATTGCTATCAACTAAAGGTGAAAAACTTTGCCATCAGGCCAATGTTATGGGATTTTCTACATTAAATGCGCACTTATACACACAAATTTAGGCATATTTATAAAACATATAAATACATTTATAAAAATAAAAAGAAGCTGCTTAGTCTGTGCAGTGGAACGAATAAAAGTAACCAGACAAACGCAATACTACATCAATTGCGATGAGCACTGAGTTGAATGAAGGTACAACTTAGTCATCTGCCAGTGGTGTGAAAAAGCAAAAAAAAGGCTTAATTCAGAGGTCTGCAAATGTTTTAATGTCTGAGTGCAATGCGGTAAGGCAAGCAACAGGGGAGCTGCTGCCATGCAAAAATGATCCAGCTGTACAAATGGGTAAATTAGGGTAAATGGCTACACATTGTAGTTTGCTGTGAAGAAAAGTGTCACATAAATAAATGAATGTAAATGTAAAATCATAATTGAGAAATCCAGTTCTCCTCATCCCCTTTGTGCAATTCTAGGCCTTCCACTGGACCCGCCCCCTCCCTTGTGAGCATGTCAGTGGCGAGATGTTCACCTTCTTTCCAAAGTACAGCTCTTTGTCATGCTGCCAGGTGGGAGAAGCGCTGGAAAAGGCCGCAAAACCAGCTCCTTTGTGTTATGGCTGCCAGATGTGCTGACGGAATTTTAATAAACACCTGGAGGTGGGTTCTCATCACCAGGCCTCTATTCCTCAAGACCCTCATCCTCCTGTTGGACAGACAGGCCAGAAAGGTGTGTTTTTCACCATCTTCTTCATTTCCAATCCGTTTCCTGGGCCTTAACAGAACCCACTTATTTATGTAGAAAACACTTCTCAAGCAAGACTGACTCATAGTAGAAAACCAAGTACCTCACACAGCAGTGCAGGAGAAATGTGGCAGGACTGAGAAAACTGGCTTTTACACCTTTATTTGCCGCTTTAAAACGCCAACAGGTAACCCACCTGTGAACTAAACGCACAACTAAATCAGTTTCCCCCATTCATCCTCCCAGTTTTCTCCACAAGACCTGCTGAGGCCCCAAGACCTTCTGACACGAATACCCATTTCGCAAAGTGTTTCCGAATAAGCCGTGATCTTACTAACACACGCACGCATGCTTAAGTATTAACATTTTAACCAGGTATCAATTGTTCTTACCTGTCTAATTTATAAAGACATATCTATGCATGGAAATCAGCTTGTTAGGTTTACCACTTTTGATAGAAATACAAGATTTTATTTTATTTTTAATCTTCATACTAGTTTACATGCAAATATGATTTTCAGCTGCCTGCTTAGATGAGGCGATTTTCACAAATCCGTGCAAGATGCAAACTGAAATGGAGTTTTATTTCAAGATGGCGATTCTGAGAGAGGCCCCGCCTGACGAGGACCCCCGACCGCCACTGAAGAAAATGCATGGGTTTGCGGAGTTTAATCCGGATTAGATTAGTGAAAACCTGAATGCTTTAAAGAGTTTTAATGGCAGTAAACAGTACGTGCAGCTGGGCCGAAACATGGCATGGGGTTCGGAAGAACGTTATTGTGTTTGCGCAGGTGAGGAACACGCACCTTTACTGCCCTCCCCCATCAAGTGAAGGCCTGACACGTTTAGGGTCCACAATAAAAGCTTCGTCTGGTAAGAAGATGGCGGGATCATCGCGGTTCCGGAAACATTTCGCATTTGTTTTGTGTGTGCGTGCGTGCGCGCGCCCGGCCCTTCCGCGGCCCCGGAAACGGCGTCTCGCGCCGCTCTTCGGCGCCGATCAATATTTTCCCTCGCAAAATTTACCTTTCAATCCTTGTTATTAATTATGCTTTCAAGGCTCATTTCTAGCACGGGCCCGGTTAACAGGGAGGCTGTCCGCTAAGGAAAGCGCACGGCGGGGCAGTAATCCGTTCCTCCAGAGACCAACGGCACAGTTTCCGTGGAAAAAGCCAGGTAAAAATAACTGACCAAAATATAGGTTTGAAATTTGCTCTCGTTAAATCATCTGCTCGCACAGTCGAATTACAAAAGGAAGTTCCACATTAAGTAGACTTATGTCCCTTCGTGCATCAGGTAACTACTGTACATAAAATAATCTCAGTGCAGTTTGTATTAATATACGAGCATGTATTGAGTGTGCGTCAAACTTGTATTCAAATCACGTTTACGTAGATAACGTCACACGTGCCCGTGACGTCAATGCGACCAGAGATTACTGGGGATTATTTTACAAAATGCTTACAGTACAAGCTCATGTGATGCTGAGGAATATACACTGGCCTGCCAATAAAAAGTCACCACCTGGATTGAAATTAGTGTTATGATGTGGGGTTGCTTCAGTCGGTCAGGTCTAGGTTCAGCAACATTATGTGCCCAAAAAATGAGCTCAGCTGACTACCTGAATATACTGAATGAGCAGGTTTTTCCATCAATGGATTTTTTCTTCCAAGATGACAATGCCAAGATTCATGGGGCTCAAACTATGAAAGAGTGCTTCATGGAGCATGAGAGAGAGAGATCATTTTCACACACGGATTGGCCACCACAGAGTCCAGACCTTAACCCTATTGAGAATCCTTGGGATGCACCGGAGAAGACTTTATGTGGCACTCCGACTTTCCCATCATTGATACAAGATCTTGGCGAAAAATTAATGCAACTCTGGACAGAAATAAATATTGTGACATTGCATAAGCTTATCGGAACGATGCCACAGAGAATGCGTGCCATAGTCAAAGGTAAAGGCGGTCCAATAAAATATGTGTGTGACTTTTTTTATGGCCAGGCAGTATATTTATGAAATTTCAATTCTCCTTCAATCACTTTGTACAAAAATATTTAAAACATACTGTATATGTATAATTATTTATGTTGTATAATAATATATATCTTTTTATGCATTATTAGTTATATTAAATTTATATTTATCCTCTATATATGTAATGAGTGTATTTGGAGTCAATTTAATTATAAACATTTTAATAAACCATGCTGTATGTGTCTCCATTATCATTTATATATGTTTATATGCATTTTACTTTTATGAACATACAGTATCCATTGTAACATGAAGACAATGGGAGTATTATGTTTTATCAGTTAAAACTGAATATTTATTTAAATCATTCTCTGGCTGTTTTTGAATGTGTTTTAGGCAGCCACGCTGTCACGTCTTTCCACAGTGAGTTCATGCTGCCTTGAGGCCTGGAAATGAGTCCATATGGAGGAACGTCCCCTGCTTCTCCTCAGCAGCACCACACATGCATGCACACAGCTGTGGCCCCCACCGATCTGTTCCCACGACGCCCCCATCTGGCCTCTGCTCAAGCCTGACTTCATCCACACACCGGCCCGCTGACATCACAGCACGTGTGTGGTGAGTGGGGTGCCACGCATGTTTAACAAAAGTGGGGGGGTCATGTGTGGTGTTGTCTGTGATGCATCAGAACTGAGAGGGGTCAGGCCTCGGCTTCAGGGTCGTGGGGCAACACCCCTGCCAGGACTGAAACTCGAGTGGGGAGAGGACATCATGGGTTCATCTCCAGTCTATGGATTTGCTGCTCCTAACAAAAGACAAAAGTTGCTTCCTTAAGTGGGTGTCACTGGGCTCAAACCTAAATAAAGAACCCGACACACACACAGCTCTTTGACAGTCTGCTGTTTATGTCCACGTAGAAGAATTTTTGCCAAAGTTTCTGTCATTTATAAAAGTGTTCAATTCTTTTTGAAATCACCCCTAATGTGAGCATAAAGGCAGGAATAAAAATGTAAACTAAAGAATCCATTAAATGAAAACCGTGGGCCATCTCAGCAGTACAGTAACCTAAACAGCACAAAACTGCTCTTGTTTCATGGAAGCCTGAAAAAAAGGGGAGTAAATTAAATAAATAAGCTGCAAACTCAAACGGGCTTTTTCATGTTATTAAATATAAAAAGACAGCTTTGAAAAGCGAAATGCATATCCATCCAGCGTAGGAGTACAGCTGTAAAACAGGTGAAGGAGCAGCAAATGGACGGCAGGAACCCGGTAACAAGGGACTGTAATGTGGGACGGAAATGTACGCTTAATTTTGGAACCTGTTAACATAACAGTCGCAATGACTAACAATCTAAATGTTGGAGCAAATCGACATGTGAGGCCTTCACTGGAACAGGATTTACATGAATTGGTAGCCCGCTAGTTGGTGGCCTGCGGAGGAAATCGAAAGCAGATTCCGACCCACTGCGAATAACAGGGCGAAAGAAAGGTGCCTTTAGTTCATCTGTCGCTAAAGCAAGCCAAGGGTTTATGCAAAAGCAACATGTACACCATGCACAGGGCCAGCAGGGGGCGTAGCTGTTAGAGCTGTGGGGAAAATAACTTCACTAGTAAACTAACTGAACTTAATAGGGTGATTCAAAAAGAACTGAACACATTTATCAATTTATTATTCAGTATCATGTCAATACATAACATACTGAGTTTTTGGAAGATTAAACAAAAGAAAACTGTATTTACAAACTGGTTTGACTGTATATTTATATGGCGGTTGCCCAAGTAATACATTTATAAATGTTCTAATGTTGACTTAACTCCTAATAAGTTTCTCATTAATGTTTTATTTATTCCCTTGCAAAAGTAATGTTTGCGTTTGGTTTTTTTTGTAGCCAGCAGTGTGTTAAAAGGGATGTCCCTGCATGTGTGTGTCCATAAGACAAACCCTCATCTTGTTTCTGTTCCTTTTTACTGTGTAAATGCAGGGTTGACACCTTGATCTTAGGGAGCACAGCAGGAGGTAGAATGTGAACCTGGATCCTTAGAGAGCAAGAAGAGCTTTAACCACTGCGCCTCCTGTTACCTGCAAAACTCGAGAGCAGCAACAGTAGAGGCCCAATCTTGTGTGGCCATAACAGCATCAGAACACTGAATAATAATACAAAATGTTTCCCGTTGGATCTGAACTGTTTTCAGTTTCCATTTCGTGCGCGCGCGCGTGCGTGCGTGTGCATGTGTGTGTGTGTGGTGTCTACACAGCAACTGTCTCAGGTGCCAAGATCCGCCGCAGGTTCTACTGCTTTTTCATTCCATCTCATGACTGACGATGCCGTAAACCTGCTGCTTGTTGACAGGAGGTTTAAATCTTGCAAGAGCCGCGTGTTTCTACCGCTGAAACCGCCCAGCCTGAGGTTCATATCCTCATCCGAGGTGAGTGATTCCTCCTGAGTGGGTGCAGTAAATCCTAGCTAACATTTACAAAGCTGTAACGCCTAATTAAAGAGCAATAAAGCGATGTTGTGAAGGAATAAACTATTCCCTCTTTCAGCCGCACAGCTGCACAGGGGCCACATGTTCTGCATGTAGATGCCAGTGGTTTGGCTGCAGCTTCAATTGCGGGCCAAGCTGTGTTATCAACATGTGCAGCCTGATCTCCACCCTGGTCAAATGGTGTACAGGGGGACGAGGTGGGGCAAAGGTCAGTTGAGAAAGTTTCTGATGAAAAGGAGAGACACAGGACAGCAGGTGGCGTGGTGGCCGGAGTCACCAGCTTCTGCTGTGAGGAGCCGAATTTGACTCCCACCTCCTGCTGTAGTTTCCTCATCAAGGTTCTTGTCCTGAATTACACGGTAAAAATGGCCCGGCTGTGTAAATGGGCAAATCGGTGTAAGTCACGTAACCGAGTGAGTCTGTTTGCAAGAAGACCTCAGGCGTCTGAATGGAGGTGAAAGGGAGCGATGGCGGCTGCAAACGGTTCTCCTGTCCGGCTTCTTCCTTGGTAGGAAAGTGTGGCAGCTCGCAGCGATGAACACCAAAAACACATTTTCAGACTTGCTTCAAACAGCACTGGAAAGTTTATTCACTTACTAACTACTGTTGCGTCCGTATCCACTTTCTTCAGCATAATTTTTAATTTACATTTTTACAGACCTATTTCATGACCAAAAATTGGCTCTCCTATGGTGTTTTAGGACAAAACCATGCATGCTGCTACAGTATGAATGTACAGACATTCAGGGAAATGTGAAGTGACTTAAAATGGGCTGTAAGAAAATTGAAGAGGTTTCACTTTCATTACTTTATTCTTTAATTAAGATATTCGTCATTTATTTCCTTTTGCATTCACTGGAATTATTGGTTTTTATTTTGCTGAATTTCAGTTTGAGGGCAAAGGGCTCCGCTTTGGATTCCCCAACACTGCCGCGAGGGGGCGCACTCTCTCCATTTGCCTACAGCGCTCCTTGAAACGTAATTCCTCGTAAAACCGATTTGCGAGCAATTGAAAACAGCAAAAGTACGGTAAATTATAACTAAAATACCATGTTAAACAAACCAGATTGTGGGCAGCTGGGGGAAAAAACAGCAGAAGTAAATATTAAAGCACAGGAGGCTTAAAGACTACAAGATGTGACCCTTTCCTGTCATTTTTCACTCCACTTCTTCCCGGTTTCACTCCTTAGTCCCTCAGTTGCTGGGGATTTTGAGAAGCATAAACTGTAGAACAGATTCCCCCATCAGATATGTCATATTTTGCTTTTGAGGAGAGCAGGAAACAGGTGTCACCTGCAACCTTCGCTTCAAGTCCACAAATATTTCTTCATCTACAGCTTTTAAAAGGTCAGAGGCTCTGATCACTAGCAAGACCACTGCCTATGACCACTGACTCTCACAACTACTATATATACATTTATACGTTTGTATTTTTCTGTATGTATATTTATTTTTTAAATCTTTATTTATCCTGTGATGGAGTGGAGTTCCATCACAACCCGCTCAGGAAAGGGCCTCACAAAAATGGATGCATGGATATTTATTTATCTTTAATTCATCTTTAGCCAAATTGCCTTGCTATTTATTTATTCTCTGAACTTTCTGTCCCACTGTTCTGTGCACTGTGGACCACAGGAACTTCATTCTGCGCTCCTTTGCATACCTGCTGTGGAGGGGTGTTGGACAATATTTGCTAAATAGTAAAAAATTGCCTTTTTCAACAGGCCCAGATCAATATGCTGCAGAAAGTGAAAGTGGGTCTGCGTTAACAAAGAACAACATGTCGGTCACCCCAGACCTGGTGGCCAACCTCACGGTGAGGGGCAGGAGCGGCCGCTGCTCAGCCTGTAACCCCGTAATCCGGCTGCCCGGATTATGTGAACTCGGAGAAGGCGAGGAAGCGGGCGGCGGGACGCGATACCCAGACCGGTTGTGCCCTTCGCCCGTCTGTCAGCACCCCTTCCTTTCACCCGGCCCTGTTTTCCTAATAAGAAAGAGATTAACGCCGCAGATTATCCTGTTTCAATAAAGTACCTACTGTTTAGAGGTAATTGGGGAAAGTGGAAGCATTGTCCTGCCGTGGACTCCAGCCAGCGGGACCGAGCGGCTCATCCACCAATGCACAGCTGCACACACTATCCTGCTCTTGTTCAACATGGGATGGATTTGTACTCGCAGAACGCGCCATTTCTCACATTTCGGCCATATTTTACACAGCTCTTCAGTCGCTTTCTTATGTTATTATAGATACATCTGGCTGCTTCACCTGATCTGTTGCAAGGCTTTCAATATCGTACCAGTCAGTCGATTCATTTTATGATCTTCCATCATGTGTCTCCTGGTGGGGTGAGGTGGTCCGTGGTAAGGGCAATAAAGTGCAGTGATTTATATTTTATTTTTCCCTACCCACTTGACTATGACCGCATGTCACTCTCTGCATCGTTCACCTGTCCAACAACGCTAACACTTATGCACTAAATACATCCACTTCAATGATAAAACAGTGTGGTGTTGTATAATGTGTTTTTGCAGTTTACCTTTACCCTGCTATGCCTTTCCAACCCGGGCAGTAGCCAGTTATAAACAGTACAGAACAAAATCTGCATATGTGTATCGGTTGACCCCCTTCCTGCTGTCACCGTGGGCCATGATGAAGTGCATTTGACGCACCTTCATACCTGGCAGGTGTGGAGCGTCCCGCCATCGGTTGTTACGCATTTGCACACGAACAGCTGGAGTGAAAGCAACCGAAACACAGCCGAACATCACATTTTTCTTACTGTGTCAACGGGAGGATGAATAATTACCCACATAATGTAAAATAATGTTATTATTGTGACTGTAATCCTGCAGCAGCAGCAGTAAGTGCGCTCACAGTTTCTGTTTGACACGGTTAAATAAGGCATAGCGACCGTAGATGTGTGCTGATGGCTGAGCTTTAAGAGGATTAAGGTCTTTCAGTGTTTGTCTTTATACTTGTTTTCGTGATCCTGCACTCCTTTTTGAATAAAACCTTTGCGTTAAATCCCACATCTCGGGCTTCAAACATTTCGAATCACACGTTGTGCTTCCCCAGCTCGGTTTGGCCTATGCTGACAGGCCCATTATCGCTAGTACACCCGCTGGCCTCAGTGGTGTACTGCGTTTTTGACTCCACCTTGGCTCATCTAAATGTTCTCTTACCTTTAGTGTGCTGGGGGAAGCTGTCACCCAGCACTTGACTGCAGCACATATATTTCAGAGTTTAAACAAAAGTCATGTCTGGGAATGTGACCTGGCCATGATCTTTCCGGCACTCTGGCTCATCTCTGCTGCGGGTTTGGTTTTTAGTAGCTGTGAAAGCGTACATTTCGAAGAACGGCAGCTATTGTGACACGGACAAACTTACAATTGTTACTGTTGTTGTTCTCATTATGGGCGGAACCGTGGTCTGGCAGGTCACTGTTTCACTCTTCAGCTGCTTGGGTTCGAAACCATCTCACTGCGTGTGGCGTTTGCATGTTCTCCTCATGTCTGTGTGGGTTTTCTCCCACAGTCCATTCACATGTGCTTCAGGTTAATGGGTCTGTGGTCGACTAGTGTCCTGTCCAGCTGTGTCCGCAACAAAGATAAGCAGTTCAGGAATGTGATTGTGTATTATTATTATTATTATTATTATTATTATTATTATTAGTATTATTCACTTTATCGCTATCATTAACCTTGTGACCAAGTCAAGGTAGTGATGGTCCGATGTCTGCCCTGTAAGCATAGATTAAGCAGCATCGGACCAAATTGGATGCCATTACATTACCATTACGTTGCCTTTATTATAATCGTCATTTTAATATTATTGTTGTTGTTTATCAATTGCTATCATAAACTGCTTGTCCAAGGGTGGGTTGCAATGGTCTAGTGTCTGTCCTGTAAGCACGGGCTAAGTACTGGCCTGGATGCCTTCGCATGGCTCATCATCATTGTTATTGTTACTGTTATTATTGTTATTATTATTTTAACCATTGTGATCTTTGCACCTTCGCAGAGACTCCTCTTTTATAAGTGGTGATAGAAAAGTCAGACGCGCTGCGGAGGAGCGCCAGAGGACGGGGGGCAGACAGCGCTGCTCCAGCCGAAGCCGCAGAAACACATGGGACGCAAATGCAGTTTTACGGCCTGTGCCGCTCGCGGCTCCGTTGCTGCGCACATGTTTCACATCAGCACTTTTCCTGCAGCTCAGCTCAACTGTTTTCCTGCCTCACGCAGGAAAAATATCATGAGCTCCTCTTGTAAAAATAATAAAAAATACAAAATTATGACTTGCTCTTTTTCTGCGGCGCCACCTCTGACAAATTCGGAGGGAGAGAAATTCAGTCAGTTGCTGAGGCATTTCATTTTGGAGACATGCAGTGTTGCTGGACTGTGTGTGTGTGTGTGTGTGCGCGCGTGCACTTGAGCGTGTGTGTTTGGTTAAGCGGTGTCACATTGCGGGGGCTGTGTGCTGACACAGCGCAGGAGGCCGCAGGTCCCGCTTGGTGTGTGAGAATGCTTTACCAGCTGCCGACGCCTCAGTGTCAGCACTGACACACACACATACACATACACGCGCACACCTGCACAACCACACAGCACATCATGAATAAACGGCGCACCCTGTGAAACTCAAGAAAGTTTTCCCTTGATAAATCTGACAGGTTGCTCAGCTGATTCATATGTTTTCCAGTAAATTTTTTTGAATGTGTTTAGCTTTTCTTCTCAACACAACTTACAGTTGTTTAACCCTTTATACAGTTATACAGCTGGGTATTGTACTGTATCTTTGTAGGATAAAACCTGGCAGCAGGAGGTAAAACCCAAACCTTACTGCACTGAGGCTTAGATGGCATACATTTGTATAAATATACTCTCTCTCTCTCTCTACCCCTCTATACACACACACACACACACTGCCTAGCCAAAAAAAGTCAGCACCTGGATTGAACTTTGTGTTATGTTGTGGGGTTGCTTCAGTCGGTCAGGTCTAGGTTCAGCAACGTTATGTGCCCAAAAAATGAGGTTCGCTGACTACCTGAATATACCGAATGACCAGGTTTTCCCATCAATGGGTTTTAGTTCATATTCCAAGATGACGATGGCAGGATGCATCAGGCTTAAATTGTGAAAGAGTGCTTCAAGGGAGCATGAGAGAGACATCATTTTCACACATGGATTGGCCACCACAGAGTCCAGACCTTAACCCCATTGAGAATCTTTGGGATTTGCTGGAGAAGACTTTACGCAGTGGTCCAACTCTCCCATCATTAATACAAGATCTTGGGGAAAACTTAATTTTGACTCTGGATGGAAATAAATGTTGTGATACATGTATACGGTATGAGCCTCTAAGTATATAATACTATAAGTATTTTTAATCTCAGATAGGCAAGTGTATATTCATTTTTACATTTTCATTTTCCCACATCTAACACAGGTTCCTGAGGTTGAATGTGCAGCACTGACAGCTACGCATGTGCCAGACATAGTGACTTGTACACTGTAATAAGAAATTATACTATGTATGGCCAAGCTCTAAGCTTTATTAGCATTTAACCTCCGTGTGTGGAATGAGAAAATCCATCAACATCACGTACTCTCCATGTGACATTACCACTCTTTCTGAGCATTGTCGGAGAGCAAATTTAAAATTTTCAAAATACTAAGTAACCTTTCTGGAGTTTAATAACCTTGACTACACCAAAACCTGATGTAGGGTGAGATAAATGCAGCTTGCTTTAGATTCTAAATATTTATATGAGTTCACAAATATTCACGAGTTTATTTGCACATGAAAAACGTGTAAGACTGACTTCACACACAGCGCTTTAAAGAAGACATGGTGAGCAGTAATTGAGGACAAATAATGAATACACTGTTATTTCCTCACATAAAAACACAACTGCTGTGTAGGTGGTGGCTGGTGTGAGGGTCCTTAAGTTCAAAGAAACAACTGAACTTTTAATTGCATGGAACAGTTCAATGGAGGAGCCTCTTCTTCTCGAATGAATATCTCATACGTCAGGTCCTAATTGTTGGGGAATTTATTTGTTTTCCAGAAGGTCTCTATTCTTTAACGTGGTTCACATTCTCCAGTCTTTAGTCCATCCACGTTCTTGTCCTGGGGTTAAAAAGAGGAATGGGCAAGGAGGCCATCTTAGTTGTGTCAAAGATGGACAAATCTTCATTATGTCCTCTTCAAGGCTGTACCCCCCCCCACCCCCACCCCCACCCCCAGTGTGTAGGCCTATAATTGGACCTTTGTATTGCATGTGAGTCCTTTGCTGTGAGCAGTTTCCCAGACCGGGGCCTGGCAGTAAACAGATGGGCCCGGATTGATGGGTACAAAGCCGAATCCCTGGGACGCGTCACTTCCCCGTGTCGACCCACTCGACTCCCATTCACGTCTCCTCACAATGGCCAGAAAGCCCAGGAGCAGAGATGTGTGTGTCGCCCTCCTGAGCACTGGCATTTGAATCAGAATGGAGCTACTTTGGGGCAAAATATACAATAATGTTTTTGTAGCTGCTCTGTTTGAAGTTGGCTGAAGAGAATCCATCATTTTTGCATGTTTTATTTTAATATTGTTTTTTTTTCCCCTCCACTTTTTCAGAGATTGCATTGGCCTTTTGTCGTGCGCGGAGCCTTTTGTTCAAATTACTTGAGTTTATTTCCAATAGCATAGCTCTGCAGGCAACAGTATCGCCACGGCAACCGGGATCCCAAAAAGCCCATTTGGGGTATTCGCTTGTGCAGCTGTGTTGTGCTCCTTCAAAGAGTCGCCTTGTGTTGGTCAAACAATAATGACCAAAGAGGTGAAATCATCTTTTTTTCTCCGTCCTCCTTTAAAACACCCAGAACCCTGCAGTTTCCTTGCACTCTTCGAGTCTTAGCGCTGAAGGATTTTTTGTGCTGAAAAGAACGTCTAAA
Organism: Heterotis niloticus; assembly: GCA_018136845.1. Taxonomy (NCBI): domain Eukaryota; kingdom Metazoa; phylum Chordata; class Actinopteri; order Osteoglossiformes; family Osteoglossidae; genus Heterotis; species Heterotis niloticus. The sequence goes on along the minus strand of CM030888.1, from coordinate 35,824,283 downwards.
GAAAAGACAATTCATTTATAATAAAGCAGCAACACACTTCACATTCTCTTACTTTTGCTGGAAGCCAGAACTTTTTACGTATTTGTGTCTGTAGGGATCTTAAAATGTTAAAAACAACCAGCAACAAGGTGGGAACCAAGTTATTTGTTCAGCTGTGCTTTTTTCCCAAAAGTCACTACAAGTGTTGAGCTACACGGTATTATTTGTCCCTTTATATAGCTGGGCAACTTGTATTGCATCAGTTCAGTGTAAATACCTTGTTCTAAGGTCCCTAACCGCTACGCCATCTGCTGCTCATTTTTTATGTCGAATCCATTCACTCAAGTGGACTCGGTGCTTGGGTCCAGTGAGCAGCTTTGCTGCAGACCCTGTAGCTCCCTCTGGTCAGCCCAGCAAAATTATTCCTTGGTGTTCTATCGTTCCATTTGCCTGGAATGAACAGCAACTGCCCGCCAAGGTCCGCAGTGGCCTGGGGTCCTGGAGTTAAAAAGCGACAACAACAAATCAAGTTCTCACGAGAGGGAAAACCATCACTTCTTAGCCGGTGTGGGTGACTAAAGCACATTAGTTTTGCAAACACATGAACACACACGCCTGGCTGTGACCTGTTAGTAAGAATCTGTCAGCACCCGATATCCCGGATGCAGGACTGTTATGCCGCTTCACCTCTTCCTGGCAAAAGTTACAGCAACGGCGATGAGGGGCTCCAATAGTTTTCTTCTTTCAATTGTATCCAACACCTAACAAAGACAATGAAATGCTTGCAAAAAGGCATTGCTTTTCTCAGAAAGTGTCAATTTATCAAATCCAACACTGTTATTGTTGAGCAAACCCTTACAAAGGTGTGTGGCTACATGTCTGTTCCTGCTGCTGTTCGCAGCGGGATGATGGGAAAATGTGTGTGGACACCCTTCACTGGGCTGCCGATGGACAATGGGTGTTGGAACGACATTGGGGGCTTTGCTGGGGTGTAAAGGCTCAGTCCACTTGAATGAACCTGACAAATGCAAAGCACCTGGCTGGACTCAGCTGGTTCCCCGTGCTGGGCAGAACTGACACTAAGGACATCGATCACACCTCCCCCAGGTTCCACATGTGCCCTGGAGCCTGTCAGGTGGAGTCGGATGACAAAACTCCGCTCCATGTGCCAAGATCTCCAGGTTACACTCAAGTACAGATGTAAAGCAAACTCAACGGCGAGTTGCCTTTAACCCATTTCTGCATTGTTAGACGTCGACCGAACAGAGCCGCGTAGCTGAGACAACAAAGGGTTCAATTTCCTTTACAATTCACCGGCGGAGCAAAGACTGAATTTGTATAAAGAGGGGGAAAATAACAAAAGTGACACTCCGTCAAGAAATGTTTGTTTTTCCCCCATTTGGCTCTGTTGACATAGCTGTTCCTCCATTCTGCTCCATCCTGTCCTTTCACAAACACGCCCAGCGGCACGCCGGGAACACACCTCCAACCCGCCGTGTTGCTGCAAGCCCTCGTCGAGTCAAGTGGCCTGCAGGATCAATGACTTTCAACGTGATAGCCCAGGAGCTTGGAGTGCGAACCCGAGGTGTGTCCGCCGTGAGGAATTCGCTCCTGTGAAGGGAGCGGGTAGGCGAGCGAACAAGCGCGCGAGCGGGGCTTTTCCGAAACTGAACGGCACAGTCGAGAAATGGCAAAGGCTGAATTTTCCCAGCTGTGCTGGATTTTCACAGTCCCGTGAAGCCGCTCGCTTGCCAACTTGAAAAAAAAAGGCTGAAATGCCAAGCGAGTCCTGTTTGTCAATTAGAATTTTTTTGAGGCCAGATATTCAGTGCGAAATTTCACTTAAAGCCGAGAACTGTGAAACACAGCTGTTGCTTGCTATTCTAGAGTCCCAGCTGGGGTATTTGCAGACTTTCCTTAGTCTCCCTCTGTCTCTCTCATATATATATATATATATATATATATATATATATATATAAAAACCAATTTGTTTGCCATAACATCTCCTTGACAGCACTTGTTAATACAGCTGATGGGCTTTTGTCGGAAATATCCTGCTATATTTTTACCATTAATTTTTTTCTTTTTTTTGCACCCCTGTCGCGTCCGAGGTAACAGTTGTTATTTATGCAGATATATGTGCGTGAGTAAAACCAAACCGTTATCTGACTCCCTGTAGATTTTTTTGTCTGACTAAAACCACAATGACCATTGAAGTTTGCATGGTTTTACAGTCTTATGTTTTTTCTTAAGGACATGCAAATTAGGGGAAAGGACATGTAAATTATCTGCAAAGATAAAAGGCTGCCAGAGCGAAATGCCTAAGTTCTGATCCCAGAATCACTCCCAAGCACGTTTTTCAATTAACTGACTCAGCTTAAGGTAATTTTTAGGATAAGGTTTGTACACTAAGCTTCTTACACCAATGCACCCATTTGTACCGGACAGTGATTTTTTTGACTTTCGTCTCTGACCGGCACAGTGTGAACCTCCTTCATCTGGTTGTGCTTTTCGTCCTCTTTGCCGCTGAGCCAAACTGCGCCTCCTTGGCTCCTCTGAGCCCTCGGGTCCCTCCTGGGTAACCTGCACCTCCTCGTCTTCAGGGGCTGAAAGAGAAGCCCGGGTCTCTGCCGGACCACCTTATCAGATGTGGCATCCACTTCAATTTGCAATTTTAATGAAAATTAGACACCTGCACTGCAAGTGATCACCACTCTGTGGATTTGGGTAACGGGGGGGACAAAGGGAGAGCAGGAGAAGAGTGAGAAGAGAAACACTCACACACACACAGACACACACACGCACAGATACACAAGCCCTTATCGGTGGAACTGGAGTCAGAGACGCGTCCCGTTACCACAACCCGCTGGATTGTGTTTACAGATGGCAGTGCTGAGGACTGAAAGAGACCCTTTCATTCCCTTCTCACATGGTGGAAGGATCAGGGAGTGATGTCTGCTGTCTGGCCGGACTGGATCACTCCCAGGGGATGCCTGACACCAAGCTGACCTGGGGATGCACCTCCCTCAGCACATAGGTGGGAGCCCCATGTGTGTGAGGTGGGGGGACAGGGGTCAGCCATACAAAGAGGGACCTAAGAACAGGGCTGTTTCAGATCTGCTCTACCAGCAGAAACTGCTGCAGAAGGCTGCTCAGGGTGTGTGTGTGTGTGTGTGTGTGTGTGTGTGTGTGTGTGTGTGTGTGTGTGTGTGTGTGTGTGTGTGTGAAAGAAGACATGGCTCCTTGTTCTTTGTATATCAGAGGGGAGCATCAGAGTGCCCCCCCTTTCCCCCATCTACTTGTCAGAACATAGTGAGATGGGGGCTGGAAGGAAGCTGATAACATGGCAGCACAGGGTCCATGATGGCCTCTCACCTCCACACACACACACACACACACACACACATCTGACAAGAGAGGGCTTTGCTGAGATCCTATTGATGGATGCTCACTGTAGGTGCTGAGCAAGATGAGGCCATGATGGCATGGACCCCCGAGGCGCAGGTGTCAGCCGAGGCATCAGGTTTGATCAGTCCACAAGGTCGCTCTCGGGCTGGAACTCGGCTCACCGTGAGTCTTCTTGTCGTTTTCACCTGCACAGCGATTGGGTTACCACAACGCTCTTCACTGCCAAACATCAGATCAGACCCAGAACAGAACCCCACTCTCCCTTAGCTTTACACTCTCACTGTTGCTTGGGCTGTTATTGACATTTATATTTATTTCCTCAGCAGATGCTTCACTCCAAAGTGGCTTATAATGATTATCAATTGAAATTTAGCCAACATCCAGTCTGCGGTGATTTACATGGGTATGCACACTCCACTCGACTCCCTACTGTTACTCACCCACCCACATAGCAGAGCAACAACACACACACACACACACACACACACACACAAAGGGAATTCAGAGTAACCACTACACCTGACACACATCTTTAGGCTGTGGAGGAACCCAGAATGCGTGGAGGAACCTCCATACAGCCTCCACGACATTCAGTTACATATAACACACACTCAAGGCCCACTTTATTAGGCACACATGGTTGTTTATACACATAGTGGTGCTGGACATGGCTGTGACTCAGGATACAAGTAGTTACTGTCTAAATGACCACATGTTGGGTCTAAGTGGCTTTAAACACAGCTTGATCATTGGGGCAGTTGCTGTGGTTCCAGAATTTCAAACACAGCCAACACTGAGGGAATTTTACATACTCTAGTCCCACAAATATGAGAATACCGAATGTGGCATCAAAATATCCGCAGAAGCAAGGAAGCTGCAGCAAACAACAAACACCAGAGCAAACCACCGTGGAGAAAGAACCCTGTGGAAACAAATCTAGCACCTTCTTGCTGAATCCATGTTGCTCAATGGAGAAAGAGGACCCTACTAAAGAGCTGTACCTAATAAAGTAACCATTTAATGACTCTATCCATTTGTGCAGCTGGGTAATTTTTTCTTTGCTCAAGGGTCCTACAGCAGGAGATGGGAACTTGTAGCTTCTAACACCACCACCGTGCTACCTGCTCCACAAGACACCGTCTGTCATAAAGCCGTCCTCCCTCGTACACCAAATATCTGCTGCCGATAAATTAAAAATGAACTTTGAAGTTCATATACTTCTGCATCATTCTAACGTAGCGGAAGGTGTGGTTTTAAGTTCTTGGTTTTTGTTTGAGCGTGATGATGCTCCCCCCGCAGCTGCCCATCCCGGCCTCCCAGCTGACTGCTCATCCACCGCTCATCTCGCAGCCCCAGGGACAGAGAGGAATGAGCCCCCTGCGGGGCGCTATTAAAACCGCACACCTGTTACCACCTCCCCCCATGGGCCCCCACGCTTTGTGTCAGGAGGAGCAAGTCTCACACGAACAACGGCATCCAAGTGCACCAGCGAAGTGACACGTGGCAGTCCTGCATCGGGTTAGTAGTCCACTGATCCGCCATGAGGCCAAACCAGTCTTCTGAATACTGAAGAGGTGGGTGTGGCCTAATTCATGCGTTTGCATTTATTTGTCTGGCGGACACTTTCCTGTGGTTGTAGAAGTGCACCCAATGAGTCCATCAGCACCATATTTACAGGCAGCAGCATGTGGAGCTGATAGGAAATACAAAGGTGATGGTGGTGACTGATGCTGTGATGCTGTTTCTGGAGCAGATAGGAGGTCAGGAGAGAAATGGGATTCAGCAGCCCTGAGGGACAGAGGGAGCTGCTCATATAATAAAGGTATAGCTGTTAAGTTATTGCACCATTAAATGCAGGCATTTTCCACATCCATTTGTGGTCGCTTCTCCTGCTTTCAGTACAGCCACAGCTGTTTAACAGCTTTAATGAAGCAATAACACCGTGAGGGGGGGCAAACCCGCAACTCAGATTCTGGACATGGTGCTCAACAGCGGAGCCGAAACGGGAGAGCACAGCACGGCGTTGGAGTGTTTTTCCCCCAGGTTGGCGAGCCTTCCGGTGACGCTCACAGTCAGGGGGGCCGGAGAGCCGCAGGGTGGACATCTGTGCCGCGGCTGTGCCGTGCGCTTTACCCTTAAGTAACGGAAACTGGATATGCCCAGTTCGCTGACCCCCCCCCCAACCCCACCTCCACCCCCACCCCCACCGAGGCCTGACCCATGGTTCTGCCAACATGAGGCTCACAGCAAAATCCACTGGCTGGGGGACTGGGGGTGAGATGCAACCCCTGCTGGGTCAGCAGCAGTTGAACAACAGGTGGTGGGGGTGGGAGGCGGGGGGGGGGGGGGGGTGATAGCTTCCAGGGTTCAGCACAGCACATCTGGGGAATCCCTTATGACCACGGGGAGCCCGAGTGCTCTTGGACTCTTGCTCTTGGGATTTTTGTCGGCCCGTGGCTTTGATTTACTGGGCCAGGGGTCCGAACAGCAGGCAGAGGACAGCCTGGCATCCAGGCCTCCCCATCCTGGGTTCGGAGGCAAATATAACGGAAACATCATTACAATCACAGCTGTTTGAAAATTCGTTGCGTCAGGGGAGGCAGGAAATGAGAATCGCAGGTGCCTTTGCAACTTCCTGTTTCCCCCAATACTGGACCCCTACATGTGCTGGGCCTCCGAGACCTCCGGCACCCCCCTGCCCGAGTCCTTCTCTTTCCCCTCCCGTCTTCCTGTGTCCGTGCACAGCTGGGATGCTTGGAGAAAACAGGACAGAGATCGTGGGGGGGCTGGAATTTGGGGGTGTGAGAGCCAGGGGTCAGCTGGGGGTAGCAGAATGCTGTCGAGGTGCAAGGCAGCCCCTGCCTCCAGCAAGCAGCTCCACTGTACCCTGTTTACTCGATTTCTTCTACATATATTTATACATTGGGAGCATCCATACATATGATGCAAAGCAAATATACACCTGTACCTCATCAGATTGTTATTTTTCATTTATAATTATTTAATAATGAAATAATTAATTTAATTAGGTGTTTTTTTCAGTATCAGCCGGGCCTTCAGCACAGGCCGTACGTATGAAGGCAGAAAGAGCCGTGGAGAAGATGGACCCGGCAGCTGTCTGTCCAGAAAGACACTTTTCCCTTTTTTCCAAAGCTAAGAATAAGCACAGTGTTTTGTGCTTGAAGCTGCATGGCTCCCCAAGGGTTTTGGGCCGGGAAGGCGTGCAGCTGCAGCCAGGTGGAAGTGGGCAAAAGTTGAACCGTGCCGAGCTCTCGGCACGTCGGCAGGTTTCCCACCCGTGGCTCTGTGCTCCGCAGACGTTCCTTCGCGCCCTTCTGTAGAATCGGCGCACGGAGCCCCGGCTGCACCTGCACCCCTGTCTGAACTGTGTAGAAAAATAAATGCGCTTCACTTTTAACAAACAACTTTAAAAGTAGGTGGTGGCATAATGTGTAGATCCACTGCTTGTGGGTTTGAATCCCAGCACCCACTGTAGTTCCCTTGCTCAAGTCCTGAGTTAACACAGTCAAAATCACCCTGCTTTATGAGGAGGTAACTCACTGTAAGCTGCTTTTGGCAAAAATGTTCGCTACGACAAGTGCACGCATTTCCATTACACAACATTATGTCAAGTACTGGAATTGCTAAAAAATCCACAGAACACACCTGTACTAAACATGCCGCACGGTTGTGGGCTCACGCACCACCCGCAGCTTTTGCAAAAGAACCAGACCGCGGCAGGACTGCACTGTGGAGCGGTCACCCGTTTGGTGTTTGAGAACCAAACGCTCGGCGGCTTTGCTGCGGCCGTGGCCTTCAGTTCAAATAGTAATTTGTCACCTGGCGGCCAAGGGGGACCCCCGTGGGATGGCGGCTGATAGGAGTCAATTCGTTTAATTGTTTCTCGTGCGGCTCGCAGGAATTTGAAACCCCGGAGGCTGGGCGGGCCAGCGAGCCGCCTTTTCCGAGGCCAACCGTGGTGCAGCTGCTGGAATCTCAGCTGTGCAAATGTTTTCATTCTTCATATATATATATATATATAAAATAATGCATCAATTATAATTATTTTGCTCAATCCAAGAGGCATAATTTAATGTTATCGAAGTCTAAAGGCCATAAATTCCAAAAATAAGTATAGAAGACAACAACTACAAATGAAGTTGCCGAAAAGGTGCAGCACATTAGCTGATCATTCATGTTTTACAACTGCTCCATAAACTGTGTTACTGGGCCTGCAGCTCTGGATTGGAAAACCAGAAGTAGAAACCAGTCCTCTAATACAGGGGTTAAATACTTACCAGGCAAAAGTTTGAGCACTCTTGTTGCAGATTCTTGCTGTCCTTTTAATCTGAAGCTGCACAACATGGCCAAAACTATGTGAACACCTGAACATCACCTACATGTGTGCTGGTTGAACCTCCCATTCCAAATCCATGGGCATTGATATGGTGTTGTACCTCCCTTTGCTGCTATAACAGCCCCCACTATAATAGCTTTCCACCAGAATTTGCCCATTCAGACACAACAGTATCAGTGAGGTCAGGCGAGAAGGCCTAGCTCGTGGTCGGCGTTCCAGTTCATCCCAAAGGTGTTCAGTAAGGTTGAGTTCAGGGCTCTGTGCAGCCACTCAAGTTCTTCCACACCAACCAGGGGAAAATCTGTGTTTATGGAACTCATTTTGTGCATAGGGGGATGGACAGTCATGCTGGAGCAGGAAAGGAGCTTCTCCCAAACTGTGGCTACAAAGCTGGAAGCATGCGATTGTCCAGAATGTATTTGTCCATTGTATGAGAGTGGCTGAAACAAGTTAGCTCAGTAGAAGGGGGTCCACACACTTTTGGTCATGTAGTCCATATCATTAGGCCAGGAAATCCAATGATATCTGCATATTTGACACCTTGGATAAATGAATAAGCAGAACAGACAGATGGAATGGAGACAAAGGAGAAGAGATGGTCATGTGATCCAGCAGGAGGGGAAGCGTCATTATTTATGTATATTTATGTATATTCTTTCCATTTACATTGTATAGTTAACAGATATGGGACTGAAACATCCTCGGTAGTTTTATTGCCTTAAGCACAATTTGATCCTCAGCATTTACAGCCAAAAAAGACAACATTTTCCATGCATTCTTATTGCCATTATGATCCATGGATTTTCTCTTCAGGTGCAAGGTATAGAAACCTTACAGTGCCACCCCCAATTCACAGCATGGTCATTTTCACAGTATAAAACCAGGGTGAATGCCCTGTTCATAGCGCAGAAAGAAAGGGGAACAGAACCCACACCCTTTCACTGCTCTAAGCACTGCGCCACCTGCTGCTGCTTTCCCAGACATCTAACACACTTGTGCTTTACTTTGCGTCCAGGTTGCCCAGGTGTACTCAAACTTTTGATTGCCACTGTATTTTGATTTTAATGCTGTTTTTTTAAAAATAATGCTCAGACTGTGTGAGTGGTGTGTAAATTCATAGTAAAGGTCCATAATCACTGTAAAATCCTCAGTCGCTGTCCGTTACTGCTGGTCCAGGTCAAGGTCACAGGGGTCCGGATCTTCTCCCAGTCACACCAGGTCCACCCAGGATGGGAGCGCAGTTCATCCAAGTCTCTGTAAGACCCATGTTTTGACCCACACCTACACGTGCACTCAGCTCTTCTCAGGCATCACGGGGGGTGAACTGGGCTGTTTGTTCCATCTGGAAAGTTTGTCCGTCCCTGGAAAAGTCATAGCCGAACACGGGGAGAGCGTCACCCTCGCGCCGTGCAGCTGCTCTTTAGCTTAAGCAGAGCCCCACAGTGCAGCCTACAAAGCGAAATGCCTCCCCAGATGCAGGATGGGAATTTTGTCCAGAGTTCAGCGTGTCCACAGGGCATCATGGGGGTCATTGCTCCCTCAGTCGCTCTCGCACGCACGGCCAGCGGTCCTCAGTCATCTTCAACGGCAGAAGCACCAGCAGGGCATGCCGGGGTGGGGACATCTGGAAAACAAAGAAATGTTTGATTGTGCGTTGTCTTACGTTTCCTCACCCTGCTTGTTTTCTTTTTAAAAAAGATTTAAAAAATTCACCCTGACAATCACCCGAGTCAGCATACAAAGAGGTAAAAAATGGAAGAGAAATAGCTGCGATGCTTTCTTGCTCCATTTGAGCTGCTCGAGGGGTAATTTTGTTGCAGTAATGAAGTTTGTGTAATTCGGGGGAAAGGACAAGGAATGCAATTTTTCAGCAGTCGCCTCTGCAATGGAAGCAAACAGCCGAAGGTCTGTGGCCCGATGGTGCCGTCATGCCCAGAAATTCCATGCCTCCCTGCGAACGGGGCCGCAACGTCAGCTGTCGCTCACACGAGAGGTTAACAAAGGAAGTCATCTTAAAATTCTCATTACGGCGGGTTTTCATCGCCGTGTGAAAAAAGTAAATCCTTCACTTATCATTTTAAAAACTCCATGTCAAGTGTAGACAGTGAGACTGCAGTCTATAAACTTTTTTATTGATTTTCCTTGGAATGCTTTCCTTCTGGAACACTCCGCTGTACAGTGTTTCTGCTTATTCAGTTATAAAGACTTCTTTTTTGAGCAGCTTCTCTAATAAAAGCCAAAAAAGTGAACACATTTGCATATTTAGAGATTGCTTTTCTCCACAGCAGCTTATAGTGGTTTATCCATTTAAACGCCTGGGTGATTTTTACTGTTTCCAGTCAGGGGAACTGCTTAACTCACGGTTTCAACAGGAGGACGTGGGTTTGGATTCTTAAAGGTTGCAGCTCTAACCACGGTATCACCTGCTGCTGCTGCACCCGGCTGGGCTGTTGAATGTATCCCCCATTGCGGAGGCTGCGGATAAACGCGCCCAGCTGTTTGGGAGCCGATGGCAGAGATCAGCAGGAGGGGAGCACAGCCAGGGTGGGGGGTTGCAAGTGTCCAGTGGGGGCAGCGGGATTGAGTGCCGTTTGGCTTTGACTCTAGGAAGTATCGGATGCCACACCTCCATGTGAGAAGGGTACACCGCACTGCTATGGCCGCATTTCGTGCTGAGATTGCGACCAGTGCCCCTCCGCTCCATCCCGACAGTTGCTGACAGTTGCAAGCAAAGGCGACACCTTGGCGCAGGATGTGCATCGATTCGGCTAAGTGTTAATTAATGAGATGCACCCAAACAAAACCATAAATGCTGCACCTTCATTAAGTGGTTTGAAAAGCCACAAAAGCAGCTCCAAAGCCCTTTGGACCTGTTTATACTCATAATGCAAAACACTCGGAAGTGAGCCTTGTCACTTTGAAAAATGATTACCGTGAGCATTAACTGAGTAAAATATTATTGCATAGACAGACAGAAAGACAAATAGACAGACAGACACACAGACAGACAGACAGATAGATAGATAGATAGATAGATAGATAGATAGATGATAGATAGATAGATAGATTATTGTTCTCAGATGGTTACTGCATTTCAAAGATCAGCTGATGAAATACAGTAATTCTGGAAGAATCTGGACAGCAGAAGGACAGACATTTGTTAAGGCTGTGACTGATTCTGATTATTTAGAATCTTTTTGACATGCGTTATGTAAATACAGCCACATGCTGGCTAATGTGTGTGGCGCCGTTGCTGGATACTTTACTGACCTGCAATGCGAACCAGATTTGGATATGATTTAATTTAATGCAGATATATGTGTGTATATATTTTCCTCAAGCAGTCGGTATTTGCCAAAGAAGCATCCAGGCCCCACTTTTTCTTTCCTCCCGCTGACTTTCATATTAAATGGTATCACTGGTACAAAGGCTGCAGCCAAAGGGCCTACACCAGTTTGATGTGGAGCCCTACAGCCTGACCGATGCTACGGCGAGATCTGATCGCAGATAAACTGCTTATTCCACCTGGAGCAAACAGGATGATTGACGACTTGTCTTTAATTATTCATTCAGGTCTCTGTGTCTGAAGGTCAGAGGATGATCTGCTTACACTGCCCACAGCGATGGAGAGAGGTGGTATCACCATCAAATATTTATTTACTTTGTGTAAGTCCAAATAAGCTCAGAAAATACGACAGGCAAACAGATCAAGATGTTTTTTATGGACGGGAGTGATGGTGGTGGCCAGACAACAACACCTACACTTAAAATCTTTAAGATTTAAGAACTGACATGAATGGGTGTTCACAGAGCCACGAGCTGTTAAAAATAGACACAAAACAGATGTTTTTAAGGAGTTAAAAATGTATTGTAGACCCTTCAAGAAAGCAAGAAAAGGCAAGATGTGTGTGTGTGTGTGTTGGTCCTTGTGCAGATTCCACCATTTCTTAGGTAATACAATAAATCCCACAGAACGCATGAGCTAATCAGACATAAAGTGTAAATCATCACTTTGTGTTTATGATGTTGTGCGGGGGTCTTTAGTGAGGGGCTTTTTGAGGCTGTTCCCTCCCACATGGGCAGCAGGGGGCACAGTGGTTAATGCTGCTGCCTTCCGCTCAAAGGAACCAGGTTTGAACCTCATCGCCTGCTGCAGTGCCCCTGATCAAGGCACTCTCCTTAAATTCAGTCTCACCAAAAGCACTGGACCTAGAAACAGATAAAAATTTTTATTGATTCCAAGGGAGATTGAAGATGAGAGTGAAGATGTGATACTTACACACTACACTCATTTATTATCATACAGCCTTATGGAGGGGGGGTAAACAGGGGAGGAAAATTTGCACAAATAAATAATACATTAAAGATAAACAAATGAGATAGAGAAAGAAAAATATAAAGGTGCAAACATATATGCGCGTGTAATGTTAATGCTACATAAAACAAATATATTGTGGATGTGGTCATGGGCAGCGATTGTGGTGGTCAGTGGTGGTGGTGGTGACCTGACATGTGATGTTCCCCCAAGTAAAGTACTTGGGCCAGTTTCCTTTTCATTCATTATCTATTTCACATGGACCTCATGGGCAAACACCATGAAATTTCACTGCTGAACTCCATATCCCCCTCACCCCCCTATAAAACTTACCCTATCCTCCTTGAGGATATAAGAACCAGGTTGAAGTTCGTCTTCCTACGGTGCAGGAGCAGTAAATCCAGATGCCTTGCTCATTAACATTAGCATCCAAAGCTCAGGACTCATCCAGTTCGGATTGTGTGGAGTTTGCATGTTCTTCTCATTTCTGTGTGGGGTCCCTTCCACAGTCCAAAGACACGTGTTTATGGTTAGGTGGTCACTCTAAATTGCATATAATGTATGCGTGTGTGTGTGTGTGTGTGTGTGTGGGGCCACCCTGTGATGGACTGCCACCCCATCTAAGATTTTGTTTCAGCGATTCTAGGATATTCTCCAGTGACAGACCACATTAATTTAGTGACCGTGACCATGATAACGACAACGGGTGGATTTTTATCTTGGGATTTCTTGAGTCCAAAAATTGCCAGGGAGAACGGCTAAGCGAGATGCGGGACTGCTACACTTGTCCCGAAAGTCATCCATATCCAGAATGTATCAGTCAAACAAATCGTTTTCGGGGACGTTCCACGGCCCCCGTTTAGCCGTGTTCTGTATTTTCGCCGCTACCTGTTTGTTCAGATGTGTGGAGTCCCAGGCCACCGCATTGGAGTCGACTGATTGGAAACAGCGGATCGAGAGAAAGGGAACAAATTATTGCAGCTGAGGCTTTGCGAATTCAAAGAGCACATAAAGCACAATCACCAATGTGTATCTTTTGTATGTATTTCCCAAAGTCCCGCAATTTGCGTAATTATAAATCTCTGCATTGCATTTTAAAAGCCTCCCTCCGCCAGGGGCTTGAGGGGCTTTCCTGGGCCCTGATGAGCGGCACATGTTCTCAGCCGAGTGTGTCGTGCACCTCAAAGCCGGGCATGTTTAAAATTACACAGTTCATTTAGAAGCCGGGGGAAGCGGGCCGTCGCCGAGACTGCGGGGCCTGCACCGCGCGTCCGCTCCGCCGACGACCTTCGGCTTCGCCTTTTCCGCCGAGATCCGCGGGCAGATTGCGGATGTGTCGTGATTTATTATTGTGCATTCTGTACGCGGAGAACGCGGGGGGCGCTTAATGGCTGGCGCCTCCATTACGGCCGTAACGTCATTGCAGCGCAGGCGACCTGCACACTAGCTATTAGGGACGACAGGCGGGCGCTTTGTTTTGACCGCTGCGGGGATTAATAACACGACACCGGAGGACGACCGCAACATGAATGAGCTGAGCTTAATCGGAAAAGCAGCCATCCTCTGGGATGCGATCGGTCGGCTTCGTTCGGCGGCCGGAAGCATGCGTTCGACCTGAGGCCGACAAACAATCAAAGGACTGATAGTACCAATTACGTTTCCATTTAAAACGACTACCTGGCCTCTTGGTGGGGGGTGAATGTGTTTGGTATTTGGTAATATTATGTCACACACACACACACACACACACACAAAGAGAAGCCATCCATGTATATGGTGTACAATAAATACACAGCCGTACCACGGTATCCCGGCGCAACTGGTTTCTCCACCTGACTTTTTTCATCTTTTCATAACGTGCAGCAGCTCTGAGGGCCAAAGGTGTTTGCCAAAGTGCCAAAAAATTGAGGCAAACAGACAGACTGTTCAAAACATCTACAAATGGGCCCCACACCTCACGCTTATAACCCGCAAACGCCACCGGGAGGATCTACAGGTGCCTCCTCTGAGCAGAAGTTGCGCTGCTAGTCGGCTCGTGCTGCTTCCCGACCATTCGTTGAAATTTTGTGTCCCCTGTATTAAAGAAATAAATCCGGTGGATGTCAGCTGCATCTTCTAGCATCTTTCATTCGCCGCTGAAATTAGAATTAAAAGAAAAAATATTAATATTCACTGCTGAAATTTAAAACGTAACATTTCTCTTTGCCTGTAGTGACCAGTATGCCGACCTGCGCTGCCTGTCGGTATTCCTAAAAATGCCGGACAGCACAAGATGGCTGGCACGTATGAAGAAACACGAGATGAAAGGGCAGAGAATAAAAGCTTATTGGTGACACGAGGGCAAAGGACGCCGGGATTGCAGCTGAGCCGGGGAATTGATCCACAGGTGTGAACTGGCCGAGCGCATCTGTTCGTTGGAGGGCTGCAGAAAAACTTCACAAACAACGTGCCCCCTCCCTCCTTCCCTCTCCGGAGGTCACTTGAAAGGAGGGGTCAGAGGTCGCTGACAGCCCCAGTGGTAGCGATTTGTTTTTGCTGTCAGGGCCCAACAGGTGACCCCAGGGACCTTCTCAGAACAGTTGTGGGGGTCAGAGGCTTGGAAGAAGCCGGGCGGCCGAATGCCACTCACTCACCACGCACGTCACAACACCCCTTGTTTACCCTTCTCACTTCAATGGGGTTTCGTTTGCTTTTGCCTGCGAGCGAAACAGGATCCGAAAAAAAGGCCCCGGTTCCACGCGTGTTTGTTTTTATTAAAATGTCAGAGATTTTTTTTTTTTTTTTTTGAAGAGAAGAAGGTGCGCTGAGCTCACACCTGTGCTGGAGGAGCCCCAGGGAGGTTCAAAAGCTATGAGCTGCTACCTGCGATCTGTAATGCTGACCTCCACCCCCCCCCCAGGTGCTCCGGACACCCGATCGCCACCTGTGCGCCATTACCCTGCTTCCCGCGCCAAAGAGCGAAACACCAAACGCGGAGAAGAAACATCTTGAGACGCAACCGGCCGATGGACACCCGCGGCCTCGGAGCGCCGCGGCCTGCTGGGCGAAGCCTGCGAGACCTCACAAGTGTGCGATCGCAGCCGCCCTCGATGACCCCGCATCCGACCGAGGCGCAAGTTGCATAAATGAACAAAGAGCGACAAAAAAGGCCCACGAGGATCCTTCAAACCGGCCTTGTTTTTCAAGAAAATCAGCCAAGCTGGAGCTTCTGCTTCTTCCCCTTTCGCTGCACACTGATGCCCTGTGTAATCCTACCTTGCTCTGCGATAAAGATAATAACTTTTAAACGCCGCCGCTTAACCACGAACAAGCAATAATGACTTGTTTCCCATCTGTCAGTGTGGCGCATTCGAGCTTCGGCGGCGGTGAATGGCCTCCAGTGTTCAGATCCATCTGCATCTGCGCTGCCTCGACACGGAAACTCGCGCTTTACATAAAGAGGACACGACTTTAAAAAGCAGACCAAACCAGCGAATGAGCCTAATGTTATAACTCGCAAACTTTTAAAAAATTAAAAACAGAACATTTCAGGTGTCGGGACAGATTTTTTTGAGCGGTGAACTGCAGTCTTATTGCTGGCGGCCCAGTTCGAGTAAAATGAAGTACAAACGTGCTCAACTGCTTTGCGTTTGAAGTGTTTAGCTTTGGTTGCTGCGAGGATCTTTAAGGGCTTTAAGTTAATAGAGCGAAAATGTTTGGGGTTTTTCGTGATCAACAAAAAGGTTAAGTCTGAAAAGAAAAGCAGCAGAGGAACAGGAGGAACAGCCGAAAGGTTCATCTGAGGATTTTGAAAGACATCCTGGACGCGGCCTCCCTGTCTGGGCAACAGAGAGGCTGCACAGTGCCATATTTTCTCTCAGAATCAAGTCTGGGATCCCATTTCTTTTCTCTTGTTGTCCATATGTGTTTATGAAGCAGCGTCTGATCCGCCTTAGCGCCCAGCGCCCGGTCCTTCCTCCTCTGCAATCCGAGCTCAGACCCTTCTGGGCTTGGCGCTCTCGGCCTAACCCCCTTCCAGGTGCCGATTAACATGGGCCTGTTATTAAACTGCCATTAAGGAGACAGAGGCCACTTCCGCTGTCCCATGTTCCAAAGACCCCTGGCTTTGGGCTGCTCCAGTCATTAAAAGTGTAAATAATTCACCACGGTAAGAAAAACAGTAATAGTGGTGGGGAAAGAAGCAGAATGATTCATTGCGCTCATCTGTGTGCCTCATGGCCAGTTGTGCAATAAAGCAGCTCTTTCTCACACAACCTGCACGGTGCCAGCAGTGAAAGTGCAGCAAACATACGCTCGCTTTTTATTTGACTTTTTGAGCAGTTGGCGCGTCGCGCAACACCTGGGCTGGCTGGCTGTGGGTTCGAATCCTGCTTAGTCTGTCTGTAGTTTGTTCGCCCTGTGTGTTAGGTTCCTCCTGGTTTTCTCCCAAGGACCAGAGACATGTGTCTGGTTATTGCAAATCACACTTTGTGTGTGTGTGTGTGTGTGTGTGTGTGTGTGTGTGGTCACATTGTGATGGATGTAGTTTCATAGCCTGCAACCCAGTAATTCTGGGTTAGTATGCAGACCTTCACTGCCTTGACCAGGATACAGTGGTTCATGATAATGGATGGATTTTAGTAGGTGAGTCCCTCTGAGCTCTATCTATCTATCTATCTGTCTGTCTGTCTGTCTGCCCCCCGAGCATTTACCCTTCCGTCCGTCCATCTTGTCTATTGTGTGTGTTCAGCTGTGGATGCTGTAAGGCAGCAGTTGGTGTCCAGAAGGTGCCAGCAGAGCAGGAGAGCGCCTGTTCTCCAGTGACAACAGCCAGCGATTGTTCTGTCCACAGGCTGGCGGCCCAGTGAATCAGGAGTGAGTTCATCATTTCTGGCACTTATATAAAAGGCGGCCTTCAGCTGCAGAACTTGTACACAGTTTCACGTTTCCTTTGTCAAGGTGGCACAGAGTCAGAAAGTGTCCCACATCACCGGGGAATTTCTGTGTTGGTGGATCTGGGAACTCTGGTCTGAGACCTTGCATCTGGCCCACATGTCGGCGCATCAGCAACGGCGTCATTGGCGTAGGGCAGAACGGGACAAATGCGTTTTTGTGCGCGTGAGTCTGTGTGTGTGTCTGTGTGTGTTGTCTCAGGGCTGAGTGGATCTATTTGGAGAGAGAGTTAAAGCAAAGCCGGGGGTACTTTTGCCCCCCACCCACCTTCCCATCCTGCACCCCCGCCTCGCACCGTGTGCTCAAACAACTGGCTGAATCGCTGCTAATCCACACAATTAGCTAGGCATTTCCTGTCAGTTCTGCTCAGCGTGGACATCTGCCCACCAAACGGGCATCATATGTCCCTCTGGGGTGCCTCCTCCCCAAGAACCACCTCGGTGTCCCTGCGCTCCCTTGTTCGGCCAAGAGAGGAGACACCGGTGCAGCTTGACAAGATCAAAGCCCGGGACTCGAGCCGAGGGCACATGCGTTCTCCGTTCTTGGAGCGCGTTAACCGCTTCCCAGAAAGGGCCTCGGCCACTCGCATCCGCATGATACCATCACTCTGGCACATTTTTCCATCAGGCTGATATGAATGTGATGTCAGCTCAGCTGCTCAGTGCCACGTCCAGCTTACCACATATTCAAAGCCCATTGCCTCTCCCATCCCACAAGTGCGGGTGAAAGTGGTTTGCAGAATCTAGCCCGTAATGGTTCTGGCCGTGCCCTTCTGCTGATACGCCTTACTGGACCCTCAATGGGTTCTGGTTCTTCTTTACTGCCGACAGTTCTGGTGACCATTCTGCAGTTCTTCTCCCCAAGGCAGAAATATTTCAAGGCACCAAAGTTGGATGGAAACAAATCCAAATGTCAGTGACAAAAAAGTTTGTAAGTAACATATTGCCCCCTGCCCCATGGCTGTACATGTTCCAGGCAGGACATGTGTGAGATCACCAGCACAAGAAGGACTGCTTCATCTCCACTAATACTGTGTATCTCACAAACACCGGGCATTAACAAGCAGCGATTTTGCAGCGAATACGGCCGATTTCATAAGAATCGCATGTTTACGCTGCAGCAAAACTGAGCAGCATGGAGGGAGAAAGAAGGAAAGAGGGGAGCCGAAATTAATATTTATTCTTCTCCTTTTGCCAGATAAAAACATCTGTGTGTTCTGGTGGCCAAGAAGTTGGACTTGGCGAAGGTCAGGTGGCTTCCAGGCATCAGTCCACAAGCTAAAGAGAAATGGAGAACGGATAAGTTAATAAACAATTTTAGATTTAGCTTTACATTCATAAACGTTTCGAAATATTTTTGCAAATAATTTTTGTACGTAATGGTGATTTTTTTTTTGCCCTTTTTCAGACCTAAACATTAACGGAGGAATTTGCATCCACGCGGGCGAAACTTCCTCAAATAATTTGCATTAACGCATCAGATTACAACATTTCACGCGTGCGCTTGTTCGAACTCCGCCAATGGCCCATGCGGCCCTCCAAAAAAAGTGCGTGGTTTTAACATCCCACCGGGTTTCTGAATGCTGAGTAAAGCAGAATGATTTACTTTTCCCTTTCTTTGTGCCTGGCGCGTGTGTTTTGTACGATGGCAAAATGGATTTTGCGAGAAATTTGAACAGGAATGTAAAAATTCGCGCTATTTGGGAATTTTAATACGAAAGGCGTTGTCGATTCATGAGTTTGGGTGATATGACTGTGTCTCCATCTTGTTCTGGTTCCTGAAACATTTGGGAAGGGGAAACAAAAAAATGGCTATGCAGGCCGTGCAGCGGAGGGGGAGCGGGTGGGTGGGTGAAGAATGTAACAGCAAGAATTTCTTCCATGTTGTGCTCATTCTCCGGAGAGCCCCACTTGACATGACAGCGCTGGTGCGATGGAGAAGACCAAAGCTCTCTGAAACGTGGACCGTCCACACACGCAAAAACATCCCAGATGATGACAAATTGGCTCTGCTTTTGCTCTAAAGGGCGTCCGTGCTTTTCTGTTTAAAAATCCTTGCATCACCTGGAGAGATTCAGCAGAAATGTCTTCTCGCCCAGTTTTTCCCCCCTCAGCTCAACCTAACGGATCATCAGGTCTGGAAAGTCAGACGAATCTCCTTTTTTTAATTCCAAGACTTGGACTTAAGTACGTCAGCAGTAACACCGAGGTTTGCCTGTGTGTGACATCCTGTGAACATTTGAGGGATTTACGTGTTTAATAAAATAGCACCTTAATCATAATCCCACCAGGGTTGGACACCAAGAAATTATCTGGAAATTGAAGCCTGGTGATGCCACTGCTCAAAGTGGGCAGGTTCTCGGGGGTGCACAGCCACCACTAGAATGTCTACATTTTTTTTTGTGTGTTTCTTTTCGCAAACCCCTGGTGCCCTTTTCTGCTGAGCTGCCCTCATAGCAAAAGACCATAACTGTAGTACATGGCCATTATTCACAACAGCCTTGCGTTTTATTGCCACCAGTGCACCAAGTTACGCTGCAAGTCAGTTCACAATCTACTCACCCACCATAATTCATGTTCCCTTTAATAGATAAATACACCATTTCACCACCAAGAGTATCTCCTAGCATATCTGCAGACATTCAAAATGTAATACTTACCTGAGACGCACACAAGCATGCTAATAAAAGAAGCACTGGCACTCATTTTGTGCACTCCAAGCCTTAGCCTGAGCAAATGTGTGATCGGGGAAGTCTGGTTACCACGTGGCTGCTTGTGGGAAAGAGGTTTCCACAGCAGACAGGGCATTAAACACCAATTTATCAGTTTAATGAACGGGTCCAGAGGTGGAAAAAAAGGGAAAAAAATCCAGCAGTGCTGATGGAATGTGTGCCGGCTTTCGGACAAAGACCCAAACCCAACCGTACCTCCTGCCCTCCTCTTGTCACGCCGGCTCCCCTCTCCCCTCAGCCCAGCTGGTCAATATCCCGTCCATAATTTGCAGTGAAATGGGAACCAGCTGGACGTCTCACGCCTCAATAATGTGTTCCACCAGGTGACAAAATGTGGAAAAATCTCCCAAATACTTCCCACAGGTTGGTCAAAGACGCCAGCTATGGTGTAAATTCAATTTTTTGCATACAACAAGATTTTTGTGCACGTTTGATGGATTTGTAAACACCAAAACAGGATGAGAATCTCCTTTCAGTGGTCAGCAGAGAGGATCTAATATTCACCAGCAGGGTTGGGGTCACATTTTACCTCATCCAGCATTTCATATCTATCAAACCATTAATACATTTCTACTTGCTCCAAATCCATTGTGAAGCACAGGATGCGACGTTTCAGCTTTCTTTTATTTATTTTAGCCAGGATCATACAAGCAAGATAAATACCGGCGGTACGTATGTACGCAGCAGCACATTTTTCATCTTTTCCCGAGAAACATGGCTAACGCGTAGCAATGAATATCAAAGGCAAAAAATATAATAAATCATTTAATTTGGGTTTTTCCTCCCTGGTGTATAACTTAAATAAATAAAGGCTCAGTTTGTGGTAAACGACAAGAAAATATGTCAGTAAACCCACACTTCAGTTCATTTAATTTACATCATTTTCTCAGCGAGGACAGGTAGTTTTTTTGTTTTAAATAAATAACTTCCAATTTTTCCTTCATGTTAGTCATTTCCATGGGCTCTCCAAATTGTAGCGTAGGTGAAACCCAAACAATTTCTATTTTAACCGTTTAGCTCAAGATGAATTCTAGACTGAAGTCCTCTATCAGACAAACCAATGCCGACAGTGGATTTCCAAAAAAGGCTCAAATTCCACTGTAATGTCTGCTTATATTGCACACTTATTCATATTCATATTTTGGGGATTCAGATGACAGAGTGGTTAGAGCCAACAACTCGCTATTGAATGACCTGGGTTCAAGTCCCTCTTTGGAGAGCAGCATTGCTAGATTAAGATACAACACTAACTTTTTAAAAGGGATTTACCTGCTGATATTTTAGGAAATTGAATTAATAACACTTGCATGCATTTGAAACTGGAAAAAATGTCCAAGTCATACACTGCCAATGGGTGGGGGCACATTTTTGGGGCCCCATGCCAACCCAAAGCAGGACAAGGTTTGGAATACAATCTATGAAGTTGTTTTATTTAATTTCAGCCTTATTTAAACTTTTGTTTCACAAAACCCTTTTGTTTCCTAACCCTACTGCCTAAAATTTGCAAGACTGGGTTGGAGTGAAGAAAAAAAGTTCTTAAAATTTAAACATCAGCTGTGTTGAAATTTAATATAATGCGCTTTTATTACCAAATTTTGAAATGCTCACAATGATTTTACCTGTCAATCCAAACATTATTTAATGAATTTTAAGTTGTAGAAAATTAGGTTCAAATAAAAAAAATTATAAATAAGAAAGACAGACATCACAATTCAACACCTGAGCCTCAATCGAATCAGCATATAAAAATGCCTTTAGGTTTGTTTGCTCAAATCTCTCTTCCAACTTATGCAGATTTAAGTCGCGAGAGCCGAATTTTCACCTTGACCCTGTGGTTTTCACTTAGCAAGTAGCATCACCTTCGTACCACCCTTGTTTGGATGCATCGCCCTTCATACTGAAAATTTTGCTGTAAATCAAATACAGGCCCAGCCCACAGCCCTTCACGTCAAGACACGGCACTTTATTTCCTCGGCTGTGGGGTTGCATAAGGTGGCAACCATTACCCCATTATTTCCCGCAGGATCCTGGGGGCAACAGCGGCTGCGAATTCCCCAGCTGAACCGAAGGCTAGAGAAATGGTAGCAGTTTGAGGAGAAAAGAGGAGCAGTGTCAGCAAGTTAGCCCAGCTAATCTCAGGAGGAGACAAGAGGGAGAGTGTGCTTGCCTCTTAGGGGTTGGCTATTATGTACCGCGCTGCTGCCCCAAGAACAGGTTCCAGAAGAACAAATAGCAATCCATTACAGCTATTAAAGGCAATGGGAAACATGCTTCATCCTCCTGAACAACAGCAGAGGGGCAGATTTCCTCATCCGGCCACATTTCACGTCCAATTCTTAAGGCATTTTTTGAAATACTTTCTATTATTTTAACCTGAGACACGCGGTGAGAGCTGAACTGTGCTGGATTATAAAGGGTAGCGAGCGGTACTAAAATTCCTCCAAGCAGGGCTTAGCAGCACTGTTTATATCAAACAGTGGTTTGTGTTTGATTTTCGGATGAGATGTGCCAATGCGCCGTTGGCCGGAGGCTGCAGATTTTGGATCCAAAGCGTCCAGCCACCCCCCTCGTTCTTTTGAACTGAACAATGAGCAAGTCCCAAGGCAGGTTCATTTCACCACGTTGATTCCCATTATGAGAGATCAAATGAGGTCCCCCCTCGCTTGTCATAACGGGCTTTGCTGTGCCTCCCCGCAGACGTTCCACCGCCTCCCGGGCCATTGAAGGCCGGCAAGTTCTTTAGAGGGGAGTTTATTCAGCGGACGGAAAAGCGCCCCATGGCAGCAGCTGGCTGCACCTCGGGAAAAAAGCGGGTGTAAGGGCATTCAACCCCTGAACAACCTGCGGAAGATTTTACCTGAGCATCTTCTCATGCATTAACATTTGTCAAGAATCCGGAATCAATAACCGTTTATTGTCAAACACCCTTATGCAGCAGGATCACGAAATGAAGGTCCTCGGGTCCACAGTGTGCAGAACAATAAATAGAGTAATAAAAGAATAAAATGGATGTAGGTAAACTGAGGATAAATAAAATGAGATTTAAAAGAACACAAATGTTTTGATTAATTAATAAATAAATAAAGCAGGAGGGTTGATCAAAAAACACAAAGAATTATATCTGCTTCTCAAAGCTAAAAAAATTTTTCCTATTTTTTGATCATACACACACACACACACACACACACACACACACACACACACACACACACACACAGACGCATATATAGTTGATGTCGGCGGTCATGGGCAGTGGTGCTGGACAGTGGTGGTGGTGGTGATCAGGCCTGAGATGATGTAGTGCAGCAGCCTGTGCCAGAAAGCTGTTCTTGACCCTGAGGGTTTTACTTCTTTAGCTGAAGCTTTTCACCAAAACGACTTAGCGTGTTAAGCCACTTATAATGATTTATCCACTTATAAAGCTGGTTAATTTGTATTGTATTTAGTCTGAGCACTTTGCTCAAGTGCTGCAGCAGGAGGAGGATTGAAACCCAGGTCCTGCAACCGTAAGGTGGCAACCTGAACTGCTAGGCCACCTGTTGCTGGTCTCAGTTTTGCCCTTACGTGCGTAATTTTTTTACTGGGTGAATTACCTCTCTAAGAGGTGCAGCAGCAGGGCCCTCCGGGGCTTGAACCTGCAGCCTTCCGACACACTGAACGTGTCACGCCAATGTGCAGTATATCCTGGTAAAAGGCCTAACTTTACACTGTGTTATGAATGTGTCATTATCTGTGTTTAAAGTCACGGTGAAAGCAAATTAATAACAGCGTATAAAGTTCGGCCGTAGCGGGTGATAGAGGAGTCTGTGCGATGGCAGCGAATCGGTGGCAGACATCCCAACAATGAAGCAGTAAACTAAAAAGCTAAGAAAAACACAACACCTGTCAGTAATGTTATAAATCAAAATGAAAACTAGCAGAGACCAGCATGTTGCTGTTAGCTCTGGAGGTATTTATATAGCCCTATCATCAATCTGCAGGAGGATTATGACTCAGCAGCAAAGCTCAGCTTCGGCTATAAGTAACATGCCCGCTATTTGTTAGCAATTTGTATTTAATCATATGCTTTACATTGCGCAACGAAGCCGGAAGGTTTTTATACTGTAAACATGTGCTCCGCAAAGAGAGAAATCACATGTCCTCTGACAAAATAAGGCATCTTGTTACTGGGAATAAATTAGATTTTCCACCTTTGGCTTGTGCAGTTATTGGCTTCTTTTGAAGGTCCTGATTCAGTTTTGCAGCTGGGCTCAATTCCTGAATCAGCCAACCTGCTAACGCCTTGGAGGTCTTAGAAATACTTTTCTTTGTTTAGTCTTGGTTTGTTAGCTTACTGCGATGGGCCTGTCAGTTCGCCGTCGTCGAGAGAAATGGCTAAGTACACAAGGAAAATGAAGTTCAAATATTCGCAGGGAAACTGAAAAAACCAAATTACACCAAGTGTCAAAAAGGTATCCGAGTCATTTTTATTCTACAGCTCAATAAAAAATAGGCTTGTTTAACATGGGCCGATTCAAGCTGTTACCCAATTTTGTACCGAGGCCTTTTCCATTGGATAGTCATTAAGTGTTCCTCCGCATGACAAAAATTCAGATGTCCAGAATATCTCTTACTGACAGGAGGCAGTTAGAGAGGAGTTAACTAAGTGTAGGCCAATGGAGAATAAAATCTGATGATCGAACGTGAGGAATAAAACGTTGCTGAAGCGCAAGAAGAACAAAGGCTACATAAAGCTGGCAGTAAATGAAGCCCAGTCAAAATCTGCAAGAAATAAAGGGAGGTAAAAAGGTGCAAAATAATTAACGGTTACCTACGAGAAAAGGCTAGCTAAGTGAAATAACATCCAGTTACAGGAAAAAAATAAGAGATTATTTTATTATGTAAGGCCCGTGAGGAATAATGGCTAGCTAAGGCCTGTAAAGAATAAAAGTCTCGTGGAGGCTTATAAAATTAAGGCCACAAAAATGAAGGCTAGCTATGTTATACAAGAAATAAAGGTTAGCTGAAGCCTTCAAGGAGTAAAACACAATTGATGGGAAAAAAACAACTAGCTAAGGCTACGAGAAAAGAATGCTCGCTAAGGCCTATCAGGAATAAAGTCAGGTAAAGGGCAAAAAAATGTTAAAAAAGGACATCTAAGGGATACAACAAACAAAAGCTACCTATGGCCCACAAGCGACAGAGTTCCTGAAACAATGAGCTGCAACGCGACTGGCTGAATTAGGTGGTTAAAAATCAATCTCCTCAAAAGAGAAAAAAGCCAGGGCTGACCTGCGGAGAAGGTGAAAGCCTCGGCACAAATGCTCTCAAGTTAAAAACGGCAGACAAAGAACGGCGCGAGACAAAAGGCAGCCCTGCCACTGCAGCCGCAGCACAAAGCGGCCACGGTTCAAAGCGACGCAGCGTGGCGCATGCCTCTCCCGGCGCGGGACAAGAAATAATATTCTGTAAAATCGCCTCCGAAATGTCATCGCGAACAAATGCGCGTTATTAAAATAATCCGGGCCGAATAAATGAAACGTCACATCAGTCTGTGCTTTTGGCCTCCGTGCGAGAAAGCGGCTGAATTATCGTACGGAGCGGGCGAAGGACGACGTGGGCCTTGTACAAATTGGGCAAACACCTTTTGAAAGGACATGGAAACAAACTGTTGACACAGGTTTCCTTCAACAATGCATACCTTTACGGCTGGTGACGTTGGCTATGTCTGCGGATAATGGGCGTGGGGGGGTGGTGTACAACACCCAGGTTCGACTGACAGGTCAAGGAAGAGGCATCTTTCATCGCCTTCAACTTTGGCTTCCTTATATAGAGCTACGCGAAATGAAAGGAACTTGGCAGAAACAGGGAAATTTGTTCACTTTGTTAAACAAACAACGGTGTGAAATGTAAATGTTAGTACACACTTTCAATAAAGGCTGCAGCCATTGTGTTTGGACACCTGGGAAAAGCAGGACGGTGAAGAGCTCGCCAGCGCTGGTAGCCCACGGAGCTGCGCCTTATTCCCCTTCGCCTTCTTGTGCAGCCGCTCGCGGGGTCTGATCTTGCACTCTTGCCTTTGCCGTGCTGTGAAGAAAAGGAAGGATTTATTGCCTAAAAATGAAAGAAAATGAAAGCGCGTGTTTTATTTCTGAATAAATACACTGGGTCATTGATCCACACGCTATGCAGCTGTTGCACCACAGTAGAATCAGTTATTTCAAATATTTTTTTCACATACTTTCTAAAAATGGGCGAGAACTTTGTCTGTAGGGCAGATATGTCTGATTTTTTTCACCCATGCAGCTTCCAACAGATTAAGTGTAGTGGTTACATCCCATCCACCTTCTGCAGCTTCGTGTCCCGCCTGCTGCTGTCATATGCTGAAGCATGGGCTTTACCTAGAATTAATGTTCCCCGCTGCAGGAATGAATAAAAGTGTTGGAAATTGCCGTTCTGCTTGAGCTAAATGCATTTAAGAAATGAAAAGAGAATATTTTGTGATCTGCACCTCCTATATTTGCCATCTACTTTCTCTTGCATTCTTAGATACATTTTTCCCATTGGGAAGAGGTGGGTTTGGGCCCAGTGAAGTTCTCTGATCCCACTCTGCTTCCCATTAGATTGCCATTTCCACGCTCCTCGCTCCACACCCGTTAGCCATTGAGGCTGAAGACGATTCTCTGCCCCTTATTTCACGCCTCTCCTTTTTATTATTGATGAATGACTCGGCCAGATGGCTGGCTATCTTTGAAGATACCAGAAGACGAGCGTGATGAATCGCCGGGGCTTCGCTCCGCACAATCCATGATGCGAGAAACTATGATCATCCCTCTCCCTACCCCACCCCCAGCCCCTGGAGTCGATGTCTCAATGCTCCGCACCTTCTGTCCGCCTTTTATTCGCTTCCAGGCCTGCGCAAAGGGAGTTTTACACGAGCGCTGAATACCGTTCCTGGCGATGGGAACTTCGCTCATCTGTTGGAGCCATTACCGCTTTTATAAGCACTTACAGGCAAACTCACATCTCTTTTCCCATCAGTCAGAAAACACCCAGACTGCACAGCTGGGGTGCGAAGGAACCGGGAAGATCAAGCATGGAAAGGTGTAGGATGTGGTAAAACCCTGGGTTTCTTTTTCACCTTCTGATGCAAGGCCTTCGGACGGTTTCCCCCAGCCGTTTAAGTTGAAAATAACTGACATAAGGATCAAGAGACTCATACTTGTGAAAAAAAATATATGTTTTTGCTGCCATATTTTTATGACATAAAAAGCTATGTTTAGATTTTCCAGACTTTACACATTCAGAAAAAGGTGTAAAAAAGACCCCGTGTGAGCTCTACGTGTTATTTATATTTATGCGCAGTAGCGCAATGATTCTATTTACATCGTGGTAGATAAGAGCATAATTTGAACACCAATCTTCTTTTACAATATTTTTCTTCTGTTGCAATTTGCTTAAAAATATATTGCAAGTGCAATTTTAAAGTACAGTCTTTGGGATTTCTCATTTTACCAGCTCCCACTCTCACGATATTTGACTCCTTACTCTGTACAGGTTTTCTGACTGGCGTTATGTTTACATCTTTGGGATAGAAATTCAACTATTTTCGTGGGGAAGATTCGTGGGGAAACAGCTCTCAATTATTTATAGCGAGGCTGAAACTCACGAACTGTAAAA
The DNA here is from genome assembly GCA_018136845.1 of Heterotis niloticus. NCBI lineage: Eukaryota > Metazoa > Chordata > Actinopteri > Osteoglossiformes > Osteoglossidae > Heterotis > Heterotis niloticus. The sequence continues at coordinate 35,796,902 of CM030888.1, read as the reverse complement.
CTTAAATATCAATTATTTACTATGCCTAACTGTATTGTTTGATAGATTTTTTCCCAACTGAGATAATCTCTGCAAATATTAGTTTAAGACTTGGTTGTTTTATTTATTATCATGTCTGCGTTTGAATGATTACATTATGGGTGAAGTGTTTGCAGTGTGGTGTGGCATTAGGCTGATTGATGTTACACCTGAACCTGCAAAAGGCATATTTTTCTTTTCTACTTTACACCTGTTTATACGGAGATGGCAAACAAACCTAAAAATCAAACGGTGGAGTTTTTCAGTAAATCCTGTTGGCACGCACAGAATTAATAAAAGCTGACTAAACAAAATTTTGTATAACCTCCCTTGTTTCTGTGCAACTCCACTATGGAAAAGAGCAAACGGTTCAGCATTTGTCAGTGTTCTCACCACTCAATCTAAAAAGGAAGCTTGAAATTGCATTAAAAATGTATTTTAATTATACACTGCCTGGCCAAAAAAAAAAGAAAAAAAAAGTCCCACACTAATATTTCGTTGGACTGCCTTTAGCTTTGACTACGGCACGCATTTGTCGTGGCATCGTTTCAGTAAGCTTATGCAATGTCACAACATTTATTTCCATCTAGAGTCGCATTAATTTTTCGCCAAGATCTTGTATTGATGATGGGAGAATCGGACCGCTGCACAAAATCTTCTCTGGCACATCCCAAAGATTCTCAATGGGGTTAAGGTCTGGACTCTGTGGTGGCCAATCCATGTGTGAAAATGATGTGTCTCTCATGCTCCCTGAAGCACTCTTTCACAGTTTGAGCCCCATGAATCCTGGCATTGTCATCTTGGAAGAAAAAATCCACTGATGGAAAAACCTGGTCATTCAGTATATTCAGGTAGTCAGCTCACCTCATTTTCTGGGCACATAGCATTGCTGAACCTAGACCTGACCAACTGAAGCAATCCCAAATCATAACACCAGGTTAAATCCAGGTGGTGATTTTTTTTGGCCGGGCAGTGTATTTTCAACAGCCGCAACCCCGAGTCACCGAAAAATATATATATATGATTCAAAAAATAGCATCACACAGAAATGGCAGGTACAATAAATACAATAATTTAGAAAGTGATCAAGCACCGTAGTCCACTGTCATAAAGAGGCCCTATGATTTAACAGTTTACTAGTATAGCTTCTAGCAATGAAGGTTGGTGTGTCACAAATAAAGGCACTAATTTTTATCAATTTTCCTGACTTATTTTTACTTTGATTATAAAATACCGTGATAACTTTATGAATCATTGCAAAACTGAAAGTATGGTTAATCTGAGGTTAGGTGTGCCCACATATTCCCCTGAGGTGATCTGTGTTTTCATTCAAGCTCAGGTTTAAATTTGGTGTTTAAGGTTAGGATCTATAGTTTTTTATTTTTTGACAAGCAGAAGTTTATATCCAAAGCAACTTGCAGTATTTGTCCACTTTAACCAAAGCAACCTGCTCTGTAAATAATATGTAGTAGTGGGGAGTGGAACCAGCAACCTTCACAGCTCCTTAAACATCGTATTATCTGCAGTTCAGATAAAACCTGCAGATTCGAGACCGTGTAACTCCAAACATAACAGATTCCATTGCTGCTGAACTGAAGCTTGGGGGAAAGTTCACCTTTAAGTAGGACAACAGTCCAAAACAGAAGGCTAAAACAACACTGGAGTGGCTCAGAAACAAAAGGCGGATACCCTACAGCAGACCAGTCACAGTCCTGAGCTCAGTCCCAATGAAAACTGTGATCCACCAGCATCATCCATCCAGCCTGAAAAACCTGCTGCACATTTGCCAAGATGAATGGGAAAAATAACTCAGAAGGTGTGCAAAGCTGGTACATATTTACCCCAAAGCACTTTAAGTGCTTATTGCAGTTTATCAAGATGGCTCTGTTGAATATTAATGAGTATGGTTGGAATATTTATGCAAACAGCATTTTTTTAGTTTTTCATTTTCTTTAAAATGTCTGCAAAGAAATAACTTATTTTGGATCTGAAAGTTTAGTTTTGCAGCATATGAGTTCACAATAAAAGCTCAGTTTGAATTGATGGTGCAAGATCCCAAAAACATCTTCTGTAATAAAGCAGTTAATGATAATGCATCAAAATCATCTTCAAAAATCAATCACCAAACATCATCTTGATAAATACTAACAATTTTTAGGCCAATGGCAAGAACACACAGGCTGTCAAATTGGGGGGCAGCAGGTGGCACAGTAGTCAAAGGTGGTACCTTACAGTCTGAAGGTCCCTGGTTTAAATCCCACACCTTGATCAAGGGTGAATTTGAACAATACAAGTTGAATAATAAACTAGTGTAAATGGTAAATATTTATAAGCAACTGGTTTGGTAAATAACCAAATGACTGTGTGCAAACCATGTGATGGACTGGCCTCCCATCTAGGGTACAGTCTGCTAGTTCAGTGATTCCAAGATGATACTGAAAATCATGACCACTGGAGGACATCATGCTTGGTGAGGTTGAAGGTCAGCATGAAATATGAAAACCTGCAAAGCAATGATCAAAAAATAACTGCAGCCTTTATGTCCCTCAGTAAAATATTAGCTGTCTGGCTCATGTCTGAACACATTTCAGGGAAACTATTGAGAGTCGGCATGAGCTGACATCGACTGGACGACACTTAACACCGAATGCCATTCAGAGACAACAGTGGCATTTCCATAGAAAGAGTGAGGCCTTCATTTCAAGTTTTGACAGTTTATTTCCCCAAATGCTCATGAGACACCAGTGCACACCTTGAGAAATGAGGGCTTCTTCTAGCCCCAAGTTATGATGCAATGGCAGAGCTGCCGAGTGGGAATGGAACGCAGCAGCTGAAAGGCCCTGCAGACACACAGGTGTGAACCTTGGCCTTCTCACCGTTCCGGATCAAGTGCAGGAAAGAAGCTGCATCTGCCAAGCTGCACCCATCACCACGGTAACAATATCAGTCATTTAAACTATTTCAAAAAGTGCTTCCTAGCTTATGCAGGTGGGCATTTTTTGAAGACAACCGCCGCACCGGAGGTGATTGTTTCGAAATGGCCTCACATGAGGAAACCATTACAGCAACTATTAACTGTGTTTAAACCTGTGAGGACAACTGGCAATAGCGTTAAGGCTGGGATATGAACGAAATAACAAAAGTTATACTTCATAACGTGGATTTTCATGTCTAAATAATATGTGAAAACTACTTTAACTTTTATTTTAATTTTAAAAAAGTGAAGCCATAAAAAATGTCACTTTTTTCATTACTAATGGCAATAATAATAATTACTAATATTATTACTATTAACAGAGGCATTGAGAACGAAGTTTGGTTGAATATTATTCATGTGAAAGCACACAAATTATCAATGAAGCCGTTTCTCAACATTAAATGTAAAAAAAGTAAAGAAACAGCACATTATTTTTCATAGTGATATCTGTCAGATCTACGTTTTATGCACAGTATGTGTCAAACATGAATATAAACGTAACTTAAACCTCTAGTTAACGTGCAATTCGTTTTACAGTCTGCGTTATTGGAAATTTAATTTTATTTCTAAAATTGCAATAAAGTTTCAGACGCACTGGACGCCGAGCGCAGCCCGACTGCCGGCGAGGTCCCTTTAAGAAGCGACGGCAGCGAGAGGAGGCGGGGCGGCTTCACACCCGGAGTGGGAAAGGAGGGCGTGGTCAGTTAGCAGTGACTGACAGCTGCTCATTGGCCGTAGCGCTTTATGGCGCTCGAGGAAATCCAGCGGCACCAATGAGATGGAGGATTGCCGTGTCTCTCAAAACCACAGCGCCAATAGCAGGTAGTGATGGGAGGGGCCTAGACGCTGTAGTGGATCCAGCATGGGGTATCGGGAGCGATTGCTCTTGGGGGGGAGAGGAAAAAAGAGAAAGTAATGCGAAAAAGGAGGAAAAGTGTTATGGAGGATACGATCTGAGCGCGGCCAGATTACGTCTATTAATCGCCCTGTAAAGATATGGTGCAGCGCTTCCGATAAGACATCGACAGGAGATAGAGAGGCGTGTGCGCTCAACTTGGGGCTCGGAAGGTGTCTCGTGCTGTGCAGCCGCCACGAAATCTGCGGGTTTTTTTTTTTTTTTTTTAAATAAACTTTTTATTTTTGATTTCTCACTCTGGCCGTGGAGAAACTTCGTGATAGTGCAGAAGGGGAATCAAATGCTAAAGGTGCACTTTTTAAAAGTGGGGAAGTTTTTTTGTTCTTGTTTTTTGTTTTTCTCAAGCTAAAAGTTTTTTTTCCCCTGCTGATGTTGACGTGAACGTCGCGAGTTCTGGCAGTTGCAATACATGTTCTCTGCATATTTTTAAAGGAAAAAAAATATATACACACTTCGATAGGAGGCTGTAGGTTGCAAACAAGTTGTTCCTCCTTGTGAACGAAAAAAAAAGTTTTGCTTGGAATAAGTTTGTTCATTTTAAGAAGCATCGTTTTCTTTTGTTTTTCTTTTTTTAAGTAAGCGCGAAAGGATTGTAAGCGCTTGTGGCATCGAGGCGCTCGATTTACTGGACAGACCTCCCTGTTCGGACCTTTTAAGGGCAACCGCTCGGTACCTCGGCTCCGGTCAGGTTCGGTCCGGTGGGCCGTCGCACAGGCAGGACGAACCGCTGCCGATAGCCGCTGCTCACCTTTTGGTTGAGTTGTCGAGCAGGAGGACAGCGAGTGAAAACTTGCACAGATCCACTCCATGGCGTCGCCATGCGAGCACGTGAAGCCACAATAAAGGGCTTTGTTGTGGAAGAGGGCGACGGAGTGAAGAAGACGCAGCAGCAGCGCCGGGACGCCGCGGAGTAAATCAGAGCCGCCGCGCTAATAAAGCGGGATACAAGATGGCGGCGCGGCGGGCTCTGCCGGCACCGCTGTGTTTCTGCGTCTTCGCTTTGATTCTGCGTCTGGAGCCGTGCGCGGGGAGCGCGCCGACGCTCGACGCGCCCTGCGCCGCTAACTGCTCGTGTGCCGCGGGCTCGGTGGACTGCAGCCGCGCCGGGCTCGCCGACACCCCGCGGGACCTGCCGGCGCACACGGTCAGCCTGTGAGTACGCCGAAGAAACCGCGAACAAGCGCTGAAGTTGGGGAAACAAATGGTAGAAGGGTGCCGACCGCGGCTCGCTAACTGTCGTCAGCGTTTGGCGGAGAATAAAAATTGACCCGAGGAGCACACAGGTCGCCCCTGTACTGACTGGCGCTGTGAGGATATTGAAATACATCAGTTTCTTAAAATAACAATAGCAACAGTTCATCGCGGCACTTCACGAGCAATGCCCTTAAAATTAAAACGATGGAAAGTGAAGAAATATCCAAGGCAAATATTAAGTCGTATTGCGTGCCTCAGCTATCAGGCGACGAGACCTTGAAGAAAGGTTATGTCCAATAGGTTCGTTACTAGACGTCGTCTTAGTTTTTTTACCCAAAATATTAAAACGCTTCTCGATTTCGGGGCCGCTTATTTGGTAGGAAGAAGGAATAAATCGCCTTGAAAAGTCCTAAAAACCGTACTGTTGTTAAGAACCGGAGGTGCATTTGAAGTAAATTTAGATACCAGTCCATAGCATTTCAGTTGGTTCTGGGTGCTTGATACCATTAACCCTGACAAGTTTTGCGTAGAAACAGCTCAACAAGTTCATCAGGTCTCCCGAAGAGTCAGGATGCTGTACTGCCTCTTCTGTGATGGGTGGTCATCCTCCCTTCAGGCTCTATTTTTAAATGTAGAATTTGCATCCAGTTTTCCTCTTTGAAATGAAATGCATCTGGGGTGTTTTCCCAAATTTGCATTCAGATCCTCTCCCAAGGTCTGTCTAAAAATTGGAAACTTTTCTACACATATTTCTTCCAGCTGGAAAAGCAGTCAAACTTACTTTTGAATTTTGAGACTGTCATGGTGGCACGAACAAATGTGTCCGGCGATGGCGCGTAACGCGGCGTCGGTCATTGGGATGACAGTTCGCCTTTTTCCCTTACTTTGCATCAAGAGATTGCGATGAGATGTCAAGATCTAGCGTTGTTTGTCGGAGGCAGTTTGTGTCCCCTGGGAGGTGAGGAATGTCCCCTAAATTGGGAATAATGCGCCATGTGTGCAGGTACAGTGTAAAGTCATGAGAGCAGCGCGAGTTCAAGTCAGCATTGTGCTTCAGATGGGAAAGGGCTGCATAGCTGCTGCACATCCACGCTAGTTGTTGTTTTTAGCCTTTAGTCTGATGCTTTCCCCAAGGTGACTTACAATGTTAGATAATAAACTTTACAGTGATTTACCCTCATATACAGCAAAAGTAGGCCAATTTCAGTGCAAGTGCCTTGACTTACTGTAGTAACAGGATTCAAAGTTCAGACTACCAGACAATCCTAAACGCTACTTGCTCTGTAAAACTAACCACTTAGGATCAAAGTGAAATTTTGTCAGGCCTAATTTTTTTTGGTCAGTGTCTCTTATTTAACTATAAAATGCAAAATTGAATACATATATTTTTATTAGCAATTATCTACCATTTCAGCACAAGCTCATTCTGTGCATACTTTTAAATGGCAACTTTATGCTGGGAAATATTGTAGCAAGAGCATAATTTGAAAGATGGGTTGGATAAAGAAGCACTGGATTTTTTTTTCTAAATCAGCAGCTTAATATAGAAATGAGAATCATCAGAATGTGTTTGGTATTTGGTTAAAGACAAGCGTAGGGCTTGAACTTGGGGAAGGAATGGTATATCCATCTGCGTGGTCTTGTCAGCTCACGGCAGCAGGGGTGCCCCCACCGGGAGTTCCTCATTTGTTGGCTGGCATCTTTTCTGCCTGCTGCACTTCAAAAGCCTGCATATAAAAGTTTATAGCCCACGCTGTGACGTGAAGGAGTCAACAAGATGAATAGAGTGGGTCAGTGCAATGGCTTTCTGTACCTCCAAGGTTACTCCTAGTTTATGAGCAAACAGCTTTGCTTTGCTGAAGCGCCATGGGAAAACCTCACCACGTATTTTTTTTTTCTTCCTCTGTTGAAATTCCCCAGATTTTTATTATTTTTTTTTTAAACAGTGTCTGGTTTGGGTTTTGAAGAACTGACCTTATAAACAGTGCAGCAAGACAAGAGCATTCTTGTCTGCAAACCATTTTAAATTCACTTTTCTGGCCGATGCTTTTCCCCAACAATCTACCGATTTGTATAGCAGGGAAATTTCTACAGACGCGCCTGAGTGTAATAACCTTGCTTTAAGGGTACTACAACAGGCGGTTTGGTTTGAACCTGCGACCTCCAAGTTCAGAAGAAGCAGGTTTAACCATTTTGCTACCCAGCTGCCCTGGGTATTTTAGGCTCGGTTATATGAAGACAAGCCAATGTCCAGCCCACCTTGGCTGTGTTTGTCTCCCTGCACCACCGGGAACCCTTGACATTTTGCCAGGCAAATTATTGAAGGGAATAAAGTGTCCCTGTTATGTTTAGCACCGGTAGCTTCAGCACTGAGTCAACCCTTGTGACTGAAGGGATATTTATGCCCCGCGTTACTGAAAACATGCTGACATTTTCCCTTCCTGCCACCATACATGCAGGGCTGACTGGCATTTATTCAGTGCGGAAAATAAGAAAAAAAGATCTATTTGAATTATAGTCCCACATTTGATCTTAATGTTTTCGTATCTCGGTTTCTGCACATAAAATCTAAGCAGAGCATTTAGTGCTGAAATTGGGGGTTTTGCTTTACAGTGAAGCAGCAGTACTTGCTCATCTGCTGAATATCAATCAGAGGATGTAAAAACACTTTCTGATGAAACTGTCCGGACGAAGCCTGTGTGAAGAATCAGGACTTAATGTCTTGCACTTGTCAAAATAGTCTCTGCGCACTGTTCCTGTTTTTACAGTTCCCCTGTGACGCCACAGCTGGAGGGGGCTATGGTAGAAGGCCTGCGGGTGTCGGCACTTTTGGTCAAGGCCAAGCCAGAGGGGGAACAAGTGGATGTTAATAAGCTCTAATGCCATCTGTTTTGATGACAGTATTCTTGAACATGACAAAGCCATTTGGGTTAAATCTTCATGAGCCTCAAGACTGTGCTCCAAGAAGCCACATTTCATCTTGGTGTGTAGCAGTGACGAGTTCCCTTGCCTTGTGAGAACATTTACACATAAAGAACAGGGGGAGTCTAGTCTTTAGAAATAAACTGACTTATCTGTAAAGTTTATGTCGTATTTAGTGCGTAATGGCATTTATTGTGCATTTTTCTAACTGAAGAGCCTGACCTTCTGAAGGTAATGAGAGGATTAGATGTGGAGGGACTAATGGAATAATGTTGAACCTTCTCATACATCACGGAAATTTTCTACATAATGCTGCAGAGAGCGGGCAGCCAGTTTTCCATCACCCCCACCACCCACCCCATGTTTTTCCCCCTCCCCTGCATAAAACCACATTGAACTTGCTGAGTAAAAATCAAATTTTTTTTTTCTTTCTTCTCTCTTTTTGGTTTCACGGGACAGAGCCCAAGTCATCCGATTTTGATTTGTATAGTGTTCGAAAATGGCATTATTAACTTAACAATATGTTTACAAGCTACGTGCTTCATTTATTTCACACTCAGTGCAACCACAGTGGATGCTAATATGGTATATAAGTAGGGTGAACTCAAATGTGCGATTCCATTACATCTTTTACAAAGTGTAGCAGTTGTGGTTAAACCCCATAGCAGCTGATGATCTTCACCTGTGGTTTGAGGAAATTTTCTATAAATATACCACACTGCAATGGTTGTGATGGATGATTTGAAGAGCTCTTGTAAACAATGGAGAAATATGGGCTGGGTTGGGGGTGACCTTCTGGGATACCGATTCTAAGTTGTGGTAGAGCGACACTGGAAGAAAGAAGTTAAATGAGCCCCAGCAGAATTTTCCTGAATAACCAGGAGGCTGGTGCGCAGTTTCCTAGAAGCTGCGAGTAACAATGCCTTCCCTGCAGCAAGGTGCTGGTGAACAAGCCCCCTGCCTTCCATCAGTCTCGACTGGGCTGGTGCCCCTCTCCCCCTACTCCCCAACAACTCCATCCCTAAAACTTCCCACAGGAAGCTCGGTTTGTTGGCAGCCGTGGTGGGGCGGGAGGCTGCGGATTCGGGGCACGCCTGCCTCAGACCGCTCGCCTGGAACTGTTTTGTCAATGTCATGGTCTGCTGCATGTTCGGGTGCCCCCCACGCGAGTCAGACGTCCTGCGGCCGTGCTGGGAAAACTGCCTCAGACCGCGTCGCAGAAGCTCTGAGGGTGTTGAGGAACACAACCAGCGCTGTTACAGAAGAGGTTCTTTATCCCCCTAAGGGAACTGGAAACCTGTATTCAAAGAAGGAATGCAAACTTCAGGGGAGCATACTTAAACTTGAAGCTTTGCAAGTCATGACAAAATAGTTTTACTTAGCATATATTCTTGAAAGTAATCTGCAGTATTAAGTAGTACTTTGTTAAAATTTCCTTGCCCCACACACAGGCTACCGATATTTTATTCGAGCTGAGCCCATCTGATGCAGCAACACATGGAGGTAGATTTATCTCAGCAATCTCCTCGAGCCCCTATAGGAAAATCTGGAGATAAACGCTTATCAGGTCTGAGGGCAATTGTGACAACTGATGTTGTACTCTTGTTGCTTATTTTGTTACCATCATGGAATTGTGAATCTAAGGAATTTATTAGATTTGTATAAGTTTATTTATTTATTTTTTTAATTGCTTTTTCAACAAAAGGAATTCTCACTGAAGGCACTTTATTTTTTTATTTATTTATTTATTTATTTGAGCTACTTGTTTTCCTTAGTATTCCACTGGATATTGCTGGTCATGGCTGGGGAGGAAGTACAGTGTGCCGTTGCTTTAAGTATGAACTTGTTTCTGGTTTCTTATGATGAGGCGTTACACCTGACATGCTTATGCAATGAACCATTTGAGTTGTTGACAATTCAGTTTCTGGACATGTTCTCAACAATGAATGTTTAAAATGTGCTTGCACAGTACTGCTGTAGAGCCTGAGCAGACGAGTGCCAGAAAACGACATTCCAGAAAGTCTAGTAATTGAAAACAAAAGGTGTTTTTTTTTTTTTCCCCTCCTCTTTTTTCCATCGAGAAAGATTGGAGCTCAAAGCCTTTCCTTTTGTTTAATCGGGTGTCTGTAAAGAACTTCGGGTTGATGAATCATCTGTGCATTTCTGTACATCTGGTAAGAGTTTGAAATCTGGGAAAGCCATTAGGAAAAAAACAAAGGCTTGCGGAGGTAGAGTACATTGCACCAGGCCGCCTGGAGTTCTGGTCGAGCTGGCAGTCTTGCGACCGGGGACCGAACAGAACCCAATCAAGACTGGGCGTTCCCTAAACCCTGCTGACCTCTGCTTTTTCTATGAACTGTGGTGCGGAGAGATGGCAGAGGATGCTGGTATTGCAATACATGCACCGCTACGCACTTAAGTTGATTACAGTCTCCCTCCTTTTTTTGTTGCTCCATTACTGTATGATTAATTTTATTTGAAGAAAAAATGTGCATTTAGCAGGGGTCATTACAGTTTTTAAACTCTACTGAGTCATATTAACCAAATGAAAATATGAAGAGTAATTTTTAAAATGAAATGTTTTGATCGGGAGGAAAAAAAAATATGGGGATCTTGGCTGCTAATTTAAAGAGTAGACATGGAAGGAAAATGTTTGTATCGAGGAAAGGAATTTGCTTTCTCTTCTTTGCGTTTTTCTTTCTGTTCTCGGCGGCTGCGGAGTGTCTGGGAGCTTGGAGCCATCTGCTCTTTCTCGTTACCCCTCTCTTGTCTGAGGGCTCTTGGCCGCCGTTGCTGAGCTCCGGTTTGCGCCTTGCCTGTCTGGGACTAAATTTACATAAACGGCTTTTCGTTTATTTCAGAGAATGTGCTCTGTGTATTGTTTAAGCCAGCACCGCTCGCTGCCCTGTTTTGTACATTTTTCCTTTTATTAAATTTTAAAGCTGCTTGCCTCTGTGGCATAGCTAAAATGATGATACAAGTTAGTTTCCCAGGTAATCCTGAACCTCTGAGTTCTCCAGTACCGTTGCTCAGCTGTAAATGATTGTTTATTACAGGAAGAGGGTGGGAGAGACATGCTGTCCGGGATGTCACCGCTGGCAGGTGTCTCTTGTTGAAGGTTATTTTTTTTGACCGCTTTATTACTGTTTAGACTGGGAGGCATTAAAGGAGCAAGTGCCTTCCGACGGCATCATAAAAGGCTATCGCTGACATCATTTCACACATCGCAAGGCTGAAGTTCACGTTCTTATCAGCGATACGTTGTTAGATAAAGGTGAACACTAGAAGCTTCTTTTCAACCTGCAGTGAATAGCAAAAGTGATTTTAAAAATAAAAATAAAAAAATTTTAACTCGTGAGCTAGATTTGCATTTGGATTATTTGTGGTGGTTCTATTCATTTCAATGACCTTGGTGATTTTTCAGTTTGCTGGCGTTTAAAGATGTGGTTATGAAGAGCACAGGTAATTGTTTAGACCTGTAAAAAAAATCTATGACCGTTTTTGTGGACTTTTCTGAAGTGGTCCATTAATCCTGTTTTCATACATTGTTGAGATATAGAGCTTAACTGTACTACTGCGCCTCACTTGTAGGGGACACAGACAGGATGATCACGTTTGTGAGCTTGACCAAAAAAAAAAAAATGGTGTTCCAGTACAAGAAGACTTGCCAAAGGCCAAAAGAGGCATGAAAATATGCAGTTAAATATCCAGTTCAAATAAGTTTGAACATCTGAGTCATTGTAGTTCCAAGTTTTGTTCTTCCACATCATTTTATAGAATGTTCAAGTTACACATCATTAGTTCTGTGATATGAAAAGCCCTTTTCCATTCTGAGTTTTGGGGAATATAACTTTGAAGACGAAAATGGGAACTGATCACATGACTGCTATGCCTCAGCTGTCACTTAGCAATGTTTATGTTCTCTAAGGGCAGAGATTTACAGCGGTTGTTGAGTACTAATTTGGATAATTACCTGTGTTTCCAGCATAGACTGGAGAGGAATTCTGTTCATTTTTGTTTCAAAGAAATGCAGTTTTACATCCGGTCGGCTGAATGAAGTTAGACTGCATACAATGGACTTATCCATCCAGAGAGAGGGAGAGTAATTGCTCTTGGCAGGTTTACAGTAGGGAGGTGTGAACCGCTCACTTGCTGTCTGCAAGGCAAAGAGTTGGGGGTTGTGGGGGTCATTCTGGGTGAAGGGGGTTGTAGTAGGGTGGGGAAGGGCCAGTCTAAGCCCTCTGCAGCAGTTTCTGCAACATGCTGTTTCACAACCGGTGTGGAGATGGGGGAGTCACAGTGCTGGCTGAAGCACGGACATTCTGGTGGGAGCATGAAGAACCCACAATCCATCTCATCGGTGGGATATGTGTGATAATGTATTGTCACATGCTCTGTGGAATCTTACAGCTGCAGTTCAGACAGTCTTCCTGAGCATAAGACTGCGATGAGGCTTGCCTAATACACTGTAGTCTAGTATGTAGAAAAGACTAATGTTGATCTAAATTACTTTCTTAAACATAAAAAAGTACTCACCTTGGTCAGCTGAAAATCAGTAGCTGATTTGAACACTAAATATATACATCAAACCCATGCTTTTTTCAGTGTTTAAAGCTTTTAGCCTTAAAATCCAGGTCTCATAGTTTCAACATTCTGAGCTCTGTGAAAATAGCATGTTTAAATCTTTCAGTAAATTTCAGTCAACCAGTGGCAGTTTTATTAATTTTTTTCAGTAGAAAGGCATACCTCTTGTTTGGTCAGGAAGACCTATGAAAGTGTATGCAAATAAAACATGAACTGTAGATGCCTGCAAAAGAGGTGTATACATCAGACCACTTAAGTTAGCAAAAAAATCTTTCCCACACTTCATGTTTGGTTCAGTGTCAGCTGAAACAAATGCTTCCTAGAATGGTTGATATACTTCATAAAGTTGCGAATAAATTTCCTCCTTTTCACATTTCTCTTATCAGGGTCTGTTTCTTCTGAAGTGCAACTGAGCTGGATGAACGGCGTTCATTTGTTGACTGGTGCTAATGGACGATGCAGGTTATCTGAACCTTCAAGTTGTCAAACATGGCAAACAAAATGAATATTAATGGGAATTTAGGACTTCCTTTCAAACAGGAAGCAGAGTAGATGGAAAAACACTCATTGGTTGTTTTCCTAATGAATAATCAACATTTAATGAAGGGTGTTGGTCCAGATTAGAACGAGAGAGAGAGAGTTTGGTAAATGTTTCTTTTTTTTTTGTTTTTTTTTTCCCCCTCCTCTGGTGCACTAAACCATTTAACCACTATTCTCTTAAACCTTTACTTTGGCTTAGGGAGGGAAGATGGATACTCAAACAACTGCGTTGTGTTTGTTCTTGTAGCAAGGTATGAAACTTAACATCCAGACAAAAAAAAAAAAAGACCCCAAAAGAGCTTACAGGTTGAAAAGGGCACCACAATTGCTCTTAGAAGGGTATAGTCCTTTTTATATTAGTATATATTCATTTTGGGGCTGTGGAGAAGAGTCTGTTTTATACTCACACGATAGTCACAGTTCTTGATTTGGTCAAAATGTGATGCAAGATTTTCCCCAATTTTGTGTAGCTTATCCTTTCTCTCAAAGTTGACTGTTTTAGCCAAACTAATAAGAATATCCAGAGGTTTTCATTCATATTTTTTTGTATTGACTTTTGGTTGCACCAGTTTGTCCTCTGTGCTTCCAGTAACGGCCAACTTCGGCAGGCTGCGGTGTAATCTTTATAGGTGAGAGTTATGTTATCAGCCTGGGGTTCATACAGTAGGTGTTAATGGGCATGAAATGTCTGATAAGAGTTTTGAGATGAAGTTGAATGGAAGAAAAATCAAAGTTGTGCAAATAGCTCCTTTCGCCGGCCCGTCACTGCTGGAGACAACTCAGAACAGGAGAGGGAGGGCTTTTTCCTTCCTATTGCGATAAAGGGGAATGACTGTGTGTTTCAATGGCCTCTAATCGGTGTTTTGTTAGACCAGGGTGCACAGCGCTTGCCCTTTTCCGACATGGCCTCTTGAGTGCTCCCTGCCTGCCATCTTTCTGCTTTCAGAGGACAGGGACACAGAGTCTGCTGTTCATCAAATACGTCCAGCTTCGGCATCTTTATACAGAACTGGAGTAATGCAAACATGGTGCGACTTTGACAAGAAACGAGCCGTTTTACTTAAGTGCATAACAGAAGTTTTGGACACAGACCTGCTGCCTGCACTGATGTTCACAACTGACTGCACATTTATTAACCGTGCACATTTATTAAACAAGAAGTTTTTTAAGATTGATGAACTTGTCAGACCAGACGCTTGATAGTACAAACATTTTCCTTGAATCCTTGAGTGAGTTGTACCTGGGATGAATGTCTTGACCCGATTTTTATTTACTTACAGTGCTCAGAACTCATTATTTGTGTTTCGTGCAGTTCGGCAGGTCTTGCAGAATTCGCGAGGACATAAGACGTGATGGGCGGCCTCGTTCCATTGTTTCCTTTAGAAAGGTGCACGTCTTCCTTTTGCTGTTTTGTAAACCGCGTGCCGGTGCGTGCTTGACTGCATTTATTGCGAGCCGTAGAGCTGCCCTCTTTAGCTGCCGTTTGTGCCCATCGCAGGCTCATTAAATGCTTGCAGTGATTATGGCAATTCATCACAAGCCGCCACAGCAGCCATTCTGTGCCCCGCGGCACCACCAGTGCGCAGGAGAAAGCCAGTAATTTTTCACTTTACTCCACTGTAATTTTGGTAATTGCCCCTTTTTATTACTGGGCCACCTTTTTTTTCCCTCTTGCGGTATTGGGAAGATGTAGTGGGTGAGTCCAGTGGCAAAATCACAATCGGGCATTATCTCGGCTAGCAGAAGCACTAGTTTTGGTGTTGTTGGGGGAGTCTTATGCTTTCCTGTGCTCTTAGCCACTTTTCTTCTTGAGCTCTTGGTGCTGATTGGGCACACAGTTGACAGTGTGTCCCTGCATAGTTTCTTTTCGTGTGTCTTTTGTATCTCAAAATGCAGCTTTATTTCCTCGTGCAGGGACACGTTCAATCAGTTTGTGTCTGATTTATTTGTATTGGAGTGAACACAATAATTTCTTGTTGACTAACACGAGCACTATTCAAAGCTGTCTAAAGTTAAGGAAATCATTGGGGTATTAAGGGAGTCTTCTGAGTGGGCTGGTATAGCAGAGCAGGGCAGCTGCAGGTCAGCTTGAGGGACAGGCAGCCAAGCAAGAGGAGGAATGCAGTACAGGAGGTAGGCCATGCTCTTCGAGCCCAAGAGCAAGAACCCCATCTTTCGACAGGTCAGCCCAGGAATCCCGCACTCTGCTCTTCTGTGAGCTGCCCTTGTTGCCGAACAGTAAAAAGCTGTGTTCTGGCATTGTGGGGAAATGTGCCTGGTGACAGGTAAGGGCAGGAGGCAAGGGGGCACGAGGAGGTCGAGCTCAACATCTACAAGGACACAGCAGGTCCAGCCAAGGGGCAAAGTCACAGACTTTTTCTGAAGATGGTTAGATGAAGCTGAAATAGTGCTACATGTAGTTCTGCGTATTGACCTTATGTCATTGTTTCTGTTACTGTTCTTTCTGATATATTTATGATTCAGAGTTGGACCCCACACAGCTTTAAAATCTTTAAGCTTTTTTTTCCTCCATCTTTTAAGCTATTTTTGCCACATGTATGGGAACCCTTTGAAGAATCAGTCGTGTGCTGCAGTATTTTAGCACTTGTCACATACTGGCCTCCTCTGTGATGTCCTCTGTGAAGCACATTTGTGGGAGGACAGGGGTGAGGGGGGGTGGCGGCGGATCCTGCATCGAGAGTTGCAGGGGCGTCATTCACCTAAAGGAAACTTGTGTATGAAACATGCTGAATAATGCATGTGCCGCAAGCCTTTGTTCTGAACAGCTGTGAGCCAGAAGGAAACAGACGGTTTTAAGCCAGAGGGAAAACGACTGCCACGTAACACGTTTGTTGCAAGGGTGCACTGTAATATGCTGAGCCTGCATGTGTGTGTCTTCATGGGGATACTGAACCTCACGCACTCTGTGTGCTCCAGGGACGTGCCAGGGGTAGGACCCTGCAGTAACACAATCTCTGGACAAATTGTATTTTACTTGTAGTTAAGCAATGAATATAGACTTAGCTGTTAAATGTGCTGTTAGTCTAAACTGCTGATGGCTTTCATAGAGACAAATGCCTTTGAGTTCAGCAAGAAACTGATATGTGCTGCTGCTGGGCCAGTATTGATCGGATCACCCACACTCCCTCCCCACGAAAGAAGAGGTTTAATGAGCGTTTCAGGGGGGCTGCTGGGGAGGGGGCATGTTCTTGCATGAAACTCGGCTCTACTAGCATCTGTGTTCTTACAGCGGAACGGCTTCACTGTGTATATGCATGCTGTCACAGTGAGCAGCCCTGTTGCTCCCACGTAGCTTTTTTGGAAGAGTAACAGTGCCTTCTCTAGAATTTGTTGGAAAGCTTTCGGTTTAGTTTAAATGTGGGTTTTGCGGGGTGGTGGTGCACTTCATGATGAAAGGGGTGGACACTGTTTGCAAAAGAGCGGGTCTGTCACTGATGTCCCTTCCTGAAGGAGGGCCAGATCCAAGGATGAACTGTGTCAGCTCTTTGATCCCTCCGATCTTTCTCTTCCCCCACCCCCCAGAAACCTGAGCCACAACAAGCTGAGGACAGTCGATGCCTCTGCCCTCGCTTCACTCCCCAAACTGCGTGAGCTGTAAGTATCCCCCCCATCCTTCAGCAAGAACCCGTGAAGGGTTCACAACATCACCCTAAAGCGCACATACGTGACACAGAGACAGTACTTCTTCTTTTCAGTTGTAGCAACGCAGGTCGACACACACAGGCACACGTGCGCACACGCTGCCTGTGTTCATAACCGAATCAATCAACAATAGACAACTAATCCATTAACATGCTGCTTCACAAAGCGTTTTCCCTTTTTCTCAAAGTGCCTCTAATGGACTGCTTGCTGTATAGGGATGCGTCTACTGTCTAATGATGATCCCTCTGAGCAGAAGATCCTGTCCGTTTTCAGAAGTGCGGTTGTCTGACGCATCTAGTTAAGACCCCCCGTAATGGCCCTCACCGGGGGAATCCTTGGCGGCCTTTTGAGAACGATCCATTTTTAAAAGCCCTATAAAGGTCGATGTAATCACATTTATTTATGAGCGCTCAGACAATTGAATCTTTGAGCACATTGTGTCACTCTCTCCTGACCATTCGATCCCATTGTGTATAAAAACCTGGCCTGTCTGCCTGCGTGTTCATTGCTTTGAAACTAGATGAATTGGAGGTAAAGAAGTGGCTTTTCTATTTTAAGCTTTCCTCTGCTGCCACTTGACACCCGTCAGAAACCTGCGCTGTAAATATTTTATACTGGGAGAAGGACTGGGATCAGTAGCTCCGACTTTCTCACATGCAGGCCAAGGAACTTGTCTGTTACCGATGACTGTGTTTTCTCTGTGATAACTTGCACTTTGTACCTTTATGGGTTTGTTTACTACTGATTCCTCATTGATGATATCAACTTTAATTTCCTATAAAAATGCCCTTTTCTGTTAAATTTTGTCTTTAGAAGGGCCTATGTATTCCTGTCCTCTTTGTTGTGCTTTGCCTGTCATTAAAAAGGAACATAATGGAAGTGTGAATATCTGATATGAAGAGTTTGTGAAATGTTTCCATTATGCCGTTGAATGGCAAGGCATTCAAACATGGTTTTGTCTGTATAGTGTAAGACGTGTATAAGAATATCTTTCTATATTTTCTTTTCAGGCGTTTGGACTACAATGAGCTGACATCAATTCCATCACTGGGAGGAGTATCTCCAAACATTGTCTCTCTCTATCTGTAAGTACATATGTACAGCAGCAGAGGTTATTGGAACCACAAATGACCCCGATGCAGCAAACTTTCATTTGCCTTTAGTCCTTAGGGTAGCAAATGCCTTTTGATTCTGGCTTATTTTACTGATGGAAATATTTACTCAACTGATGGAAACTGGCTCATTTAACTGATGGAAATGCTTGAAAATACTGTGTACTTGCCTTTGTACTCTGACCTGCAGTCGCAGCAAATGAAGTCAGTGACAGCCTCATATTAGAGGTTTGAGAAACTCCAAACAAATTTTTCACCTTCATTTTCTTTAAATTTGGAGAGGTATTGCTACAAAATGTACCTGCAAATGAGGAAGTAGCCTCAAAAGGTGGTAAGCAGCTCTGAATTGCAGTATAGTAATGACAATAACATGAATGTTGAAAAATCCCAGCAGACAGAATCAAGATTTGGATCTTGTGGAAGTCCAAAACAGCCATGGAGGTTACAAGGCTACTGGATACTTGCAGTAGGAATAGCAGGCAAGGAAATAAGAGTAGTCAGTATGATAAGGAAGAAGGGTTGCCGTGTCTCTCGGAGGAGTGTAGATATTGTTTAGAGAGACCTCTCTTGACCCCAGCACTGACCTGTGGGCTGCTTCTAACCTCAAGTTTATATCCAAGGGGGAGCTCTAGCTTAAAGTGACAGTTTTTTTTTTTTTTTTTTTTTTTTTTTTTTTTTTTTCTTTCTTTCCCCACATGGGGTTCTTAAGCTTGGGTTTTCAAGTGCAAAGGGTAGCAATTCTTGTTTTTGGTCTTTATTTTTATGTGGTCTGAGTTGAAGCATGATTCCTTGGCTTTGCTGGCATGTAAGAGTGTTAACTTGGTTAGTCTGTGGTAGGGTTGATTTCTTTTTTAGGTTTTTGGCTGGAAGCTGGTGTCCCATGTTTGTATCGAGAGACCTCATCCATGTATATGTGTGGGTCATCCACGTTGAAAAAAACTCCTCCGGTGCCTTCAGAAGATGTGAGTGTGGTCTGCCTACTGTGTCCTGAAAGAATGGGTCTGTGCCTTATCCTTCGCCTTCTCACTGAACCAGGGAAAGAAACAGGGTGGTTCTTTGGGTGACACCGATGAGCCCATCAGGCCAGTTTTTGGGTTTTCTTTTACACTTACATACACCAGCACGCATGTCATGTTCACCAACCCCTGAGACTCGGCACTTGCTCTGTGTTGTGCTCAGTATTTTGATATAATGGTGTGAGAACTGCCAAAGTCAAAGCTGAGGACATTTAAGGCAACTGTCCCTGGGATATGAAACAAATTTGCTGTAAACGCAGGTGATTGCTTAAATTAGTTTAATGGGGAAGGGAAAAAAAACTTGTAAATATGTAGCACCCATGAGGTTTTGTAGAAGATTACAAAACGTTTCTTTTAATCCATATATCATTTGTTTTTAAAAATATGGATACATATATAAATCAATGCATCACTCTTAGAATTTAAGTACAAGATACAGAAACGAGCTGCTTTTTTTGGACTGGTTTTATTCCTGTTGCTATGGAGTGAAATGAGTCTGTTGCATTATGGGAAGACATAGGTTCCCTGAAGTTGCCCAGCTGTAAGGAGTAGACCCCACAGCCGCTGCTGTCAATCAGAGGCTTACATGAATAAGTTGCGGTGGGGAGGGAGTGTGAGTGTTGGGTCAGAATGACATCATGTGCAGAGCAGACGCGTGCTCCAAGTTGCGGTCTGTCTGCAGGGTCCCCCTCCTTGTGGTCTCTGGGTGGCCGGTAAAATTCCTCCAGTGTTGCTTCACCAGCTGGAATACTGACAAACAGCAGTCTGTAAAACTAGGAAGAAGAGCAAGGCAACAGAACACCAGTTATCCCCCTGATCGGGATGTCAATGGCCCTCTTTGTTACACTTCAAGCGGGACATTTAATGTTTGTGATTGGACATCATACTGTGCTGTAGTGCAGCGGTAGGGTTTTAATGAATTTATAGCTGTGATTTTCCTTACTTTGAGACTGCTTCCACCAAACATCAGTCAAGTTTGCTGCTCCACAGCCTTCAGATGCAAACACCTCTAAAGGCATTGCTCGCTCCTATGGCTTATTCTCTTTGGGGAATTTTAAGAAATGTAAAAGGTAATAGTGTTTTTCTACATTGTCTACTTCTGTCGCATTCCTGATCAGGCTGTGGTCACCCAAGTCCAAGGTCCCTCAGGGACATGCCTTTATGAAGCTTATTGAAGAGCCCCGGTGACAGTACAGATAACATCTTTTAGCAGATGAGCACCAAGTGTCTGGAGCTCTTTGAAGCAATACCTCACGTTGTTGTAGTGGCTTTTCACTCATAGTGCAGTGCTGAAAATCGAAACCATAAATGCAGACCTTTCCCATTTTCTCAAAGATCTCAGCAATATCCAAAGAATTCCTCTCTCTTAGTGTTCTGAACCACAAATTGAACATTTTACTCAGATTTTGTGGGAATAGTAGTACACCCACTCATCTATGCAGAATCTCAGGTGGTATCAGAATAACCCCTCTCATCTGGCCACAGTGCATATCGGATAAACTCAAATGTGACATCAAAATGGCTGAATTGTGAATCTGCCGACCGTGCACAGGTACAGGATTAAAGGGTGCAACAGGAGAAGGAACATAAGCGGAGGTGGCCAAACTGCTCCCACAGCCCCTCTGGGAAGTGAACGAGGGTGGTAAAAGTCACATGAGAAAGGAAAGGGGTTTGTGCTCTGTCCTTTGTTCTAGGGGGTTTCATGAGTTGCGTGTAATTGGCCGTTAAACACAGCATACTCGAGACCAAGCGATCGGTCGCATTTAATTCCAACATTTGAACTGGAGTCTGATGAAAAGCACTGATTTGTGTTGTCTGATTTTTGAGGTGCTGCTTGCTGGATTGTCTTTATGGGTCGAAGAACAAGTCATCCCCCACTGGCCTCGAATGTAAGACTCGATCCAGAATAACGTCAGGGCTGGAGTTTCCCAGGAAGGGTCAGCAGATGTTGAACTTTCTCTCCACCCCGTGTTTTGGCGTAAGCTCAATGCACCGGCCATCGTTGCAGTAACCCAACGGCACTCAGGAACAAAAGTCCCATTTAAGCTTGAGTCCATGTTCCCCAGTGGCCTTTGCTCCCATGGCCAGGTTCCACCCCAACACATCGCTTGTTCCCATCAGTGTTTACTCAGGTGGGATGGATGGAGAACCTCCCCCTGAACATGGAGTCGAAGAGAGGAGTCAGCCTCTCAGTGACTTGTGGCCTTTGAATTACTCCTGGGACAGGCGTTCTTGGCTTTGATAGCCTGTAGAACTTTAGCCAGCAGACAGTATTCAAAATTAGCATAAATTAGAAATGATGTCATGCTATTTGAATGTAACCAGGGAAGTCAGTAGAGGTTGTCTTAGACCAAGCTAAGCTTGAGGAGTGAGCTTGACTTGAAAAGGAGCATCTAAGTAGTGTCCCTTTGCAGGACTTGCATGTCTGATGATAAAGCAGACAGGGTACGGGGACCTCTGGGAGTAATCACTTTTATCGACAGTTACATGATGGGCAGGTGGGGGACTGCAGCTCTGGCCCAGGAAGCACAAGCTCATTGAAAAGGCTAAGCTGCAGGTGTCTTAAGGTGGATGCTTTCATCTCAGGTCATGTGACATGGGCCTCCAGGGATGACCCTGCTGTTACTTTGTCTGGGGCAGTATTTGTTTTTTCTGCATTTGTGCTTGCGTCCTGGTGCTTGTGCACACTTGCCGTCCACTAAGGCAACAAGAGGAAGCAAGCAAAATTCCAAGGAGGCGAAGAGATCAGCTACTTCCCATAGTTTCCTCAGAGGTGGATTAGAACCAGCAGCAAAATAAATGGCAGATGTGGGGATCATGCCCTGTCATTCCTGCTGAGCAGACAGGAAGCACAAATAAAAGTGCAGTATTTTTATTCTCTGTGTTTCTCATGCTTCTTGGGGCAAATTGGGAGGCAGAGGTTGGCATGTAGTATTTAAGGGTAGGTTTAAATGAGGTCACAAATACAGATTTTAAGAAGGAGGCTTCTCTGGGCCCACAGCATTATCAGCTGTCCATCCTCAGGGCTGATATGGAGGATGTTGGGCTTCGGCAGTTGGGCTTTCTCGGGGGAGTTTAATGACTTGTCTACTGAGCATTCAAACACACCAAGTACCCTGAGGTAGAATCAAGTAAGTGTCTGTGGTAGTGTAAGCTAATGTATTATCATTTAAAGTATTTGGAGACAGTGTTACATACTTGGAGACCAAGCCCCTCAGGATGTGTTACATTTTATCCATGAGAAGTGGAGAACTAATGAACAGGTGCCTGTCCAACGGGAAGCATCTACCAAGGAGTGCGACTTTAATGATAAATGGTCTTCCGGGCTTCACCAAAGTGCTTCTGTGCCTTAGAGCACTTATTGACATAAAATCTTAGCAGGTAACAAAAGGTCCACTGACATGGTGCTGCTGAAGGATGTGTTGATCCTGTGAGCAGAAGGTGTGATTGGCTGTCAGGAGCTGCTTGATTGATAAGGGAAGAGCACTACAGCAGCTGAAAGTTAACGCACCTGCTTGATTCTTATGCTTTGTCACTCAAGTACTTGCAGCTTCTCAGCCCACAGGTCCTCACCTGTTATCTTTATTTTGGGCATCATAGAGCAAATACAGCCAACGCTGTTGCTGTAAACACTAAAATAACAGGAGAATTCAAGTCCAAGAAAATAAGTTTTGCTTTTTTAGAGTCAATAAAGTGAATATTAAAAGCATCTCTGTGTCATTAGCTTTTTTCTCTTGGTGTCTTTTCCATGCCAGGATTCTCGCATTAAAAATGATTTGTGATAATGCTGTGCAATATTTTCCTGACAACTCTGAGCTTTAGATGGAAATTATCTCATTTTAAAAGCACTTTTTATTATGTCTTTATAGGGGCACATTATACCCATTTGCTGCATAATGCAGTGCACACATAAAAAAAATGGCATATTGTACCCTATGAATCATATTAAAGATCAGAATTATAGTTTGGTGAAATAAAATATCTCAAGTGATGTTTGGTGTAAATGTAATATTGTTCTACTTATAGTAAACTGTTAAATAAGACTTGTCCTGGCTGCCCTTTGCAGAATAGATTCACATATTTATCCATAACTAACAAGTGTTACCAGTCTCATATTTATTTGAAAAGTGCTAGTTGGAGTTCTATGAAAATTTGCAGTAATTTATCTTAATTGTTGAGCTAGATATTTTCTCAGATGGTGCTGCAATAAAAGTTTCTTGTTCCATGTTGTTACAGCATCCAAAAAAAAATAATCTTCACATTTATTATTCAGTAATGAGGCAGCAGTCTATGCTCACAGAACTGAATGAAACCCATGGTATGTATGAGGACCTAGGAAGACTAAGTTTTGTGGCAAATATCTAAGCTGGACGATAGAACCGCTTGAGAAGGGTGCCCTTGGCTGATTCAGCTTGGTCAGCCTAAAGCATTTTTAACACCATGACTGCTTCCACATCACTGAAGGTCTTTTCAGAACTTGCTCCATGCTTTGTCTTCCAGGCACCACAATAAGATCCAGAGCATTGAGGGCAAGCAGCTAAAGGACTTTAGTTCCTTGGAGACACTGGACCTGAGTAACAATGACATCTCTGAAGTTCGGGCCAACTGCTTCCCAGCAGGCCTTCGCATCAAAGACTTGTAAGTGCTTTTCCATGACTCTGCACACAACCTACTGAAGTTTGCCACTGTAACTCTCCATAGCAGCTCCTGAGCATGTGTTCCCTGGTTGTTATAGGTACCTGGCCAACAACAAGATCAGCTACCTAGGGACAGGCACCTTCAATAACCTCTCCTCCAGCCTGCAAATTCTGAGGCTTAGCAGAAACCGGCTCACCCAGCTCCCTGTCAAGGCCTTCCAGCTACCCCGACTGACTCAACTGTGAGTGACCCCTGCTTCTCTCCTCCTAGATGTGCCACAGTGCTGTACCTGAAGATCTCGTTGCTCGTAGCACTAGAGACATGGCCTGCATGTGAAGTTCATCCTTTTTAGGTGAAGGGGTCATTAATTATGAGCTGTCCCCTTTGCACATGGCATTTCCCAGCAGGACATTCTCTGATGTCACACAACTCCCTCAGGCTGCTGTTCTTGTGGTACTATCCATGTCTCAACCCTTCCCTGCATGATAATAGGAGCCTGTAATGGAAATGTCCTATGCTGGAAGCAAGGTGTAATCACCCCAAAGCCCTGGGTTTCTCTGCTGGTGATTAGTGTTCCGCAGGTGAAGCGAGTGTCATCACATTGCCGGCTGCACGTGACAGCGGGGAGTGTCTGACAATGGCTTCACAAGAATGTCCATTGTTCTGGGGTTCCCAGGCAGTGACACAGATAGCAGTCCTAGTGTAATCAGTGAGAGGGAACTCTATTATGTTGAGTCCAGATATCTAGAGAAAAGGCTCTTTACGTGTGGTAATTACATGCACTAGTTGCACATATCTCAATGAACCATGTTCCTCCAAAGTGGCCTTTGTAAACATGGTACGTTTGTGGGTGATTGACTGCGTTGTCCCTGCCCACTGCTTCACCTACTGTTTGAAACATTACTCCTTGCTCTGGGCCTTGCAGGTCAAACATCAGAAGCTGCTGGAGGAGGAGATCTTGGGGGTGGAACGTCCGTAGTTTGAATGTTGAAGGCCTAGATGTCATGAGGCTTCTTATATTTGACCATGTTTCTTGACCGTGTTTATGACAGATCCAATGAACTTCGGTGCTGGGGGCTGAGCAGTTTTCTGAGTGCTGTGCGACAAAATGATTCCTTTAGAATCATGTGGCTATGATGGTGGCACTTCACATTGACCAACTGGTGGCACTGCTATGTCTTGCAGGGAGCTGAACAGGAATCGGCTACGGCTCATTGAGGGCCTTACCTTTCAGGGTCTGGGGAGCCTAGAGGTGCTGAAACTCCAGAGGAACAACATCAGCAAGCTGACTGACGGGGCCTTCTGGGGCCTGGCCAAAATGAAAGCCCTGTGAGTGTCCTGTTGCAGATCCCCTTACACCTAACCTGTACCACACACCTGGGTTGATGTGTAACTCTGCCTCATGCACTGAAGTGTGTTACCACTGCAGACCAATAAAAGATTATTATTTTTTTTTGTTCATAGCATCATCTAAAGATATTTGTTTCATGACTGAATCATGAATTTTTATAATTTTTCTAAAAGAGCTGCAAAAAATTAATAAAACTAGTTAAGTGGGGATGTCAGCTTTCTAAATGAGACGTCATCTTTCCTCTGCACTCCTAGGCACCTGGACTACAACAGCCTGACAGAAGTGAACAGTGGCTCCCTTTACGGCCTTTCCTCGCTGCTCCAGCTTTTCCTCAGCAACAACTCCATCTCCCACATCAAGCCAGATGGTTGGAGGTTCTGCCCAGGCCTCCGTGAACTGTGAGTATGGAGGGATCACACCCATGTTTCCAACCCACGACATGGTGAAATTAGTCATCTCAAGTACGCTATCAGACGCCTTTTAAAGCGTGAAGCTCTGCCAATCCTAACCGTCATTATGGGATAAAGGAGGCTTAGATCCTTGCTGGGTTCCTTTCACATTTGAAAGTGTACACGGCAAAACGTTTAGTCTTCCGTTGGTGTAGCTGTCAATGTTACATGACTCTTACCCTAATTAACCTGTTCTCCTGCAGCCCTGTGCCAGTGCATCACGTGGCCTGTGCTCAGGTTGGTTCATTTGCAGACAAAACCAGATAGCTTTGCAAGCTTGGAGCACAATGTACATAAATTATTCTTAGGATTTTGACAACTGTACTGTAGGCATAGAGTAAAGCTCAGCCAACATTGTGATCTGTACGGTGTAGTAATGTAGCACGCACTCACTCATTCATACACACACATATAAAAGAAGTTTAAAGTCACCAATTCACCTGAAACACTACCTTTAAACTGTGTGGGAGAAACCGGACTACCTGAAGGAAACCCATGAAAGAACATGGAAGCTCCACAGACACACATCTGAACCCACGAGGCAGGAGCTGTTGAACACCAGGGACACCTGCTGTATAACTATGCTGCCTTTTCTGTGAGCCTACTGCTGTAAATGTGGCCTTCATTACTGGACATTGTAAAGTCCTGGAAGGTCATGGACTTCAGGATGATAAATCAGGACTTTACCTCTCGATAACAAGGTGCATAAGCTAGTCCATGATGGGTGTTAGCAGGTCTTGTCTGTGGCATGTTGAATGTTTTATACATCATGTTTCATTGCTTCCTCCTGCTGGAGCACCGGTAAAGGATCCCCTTTTCATAAATACGGTGCTATTATTATAGTCTTTGTAAGACGATCCTTACCGTGCAACTCATCATACTCAATCCTGGACTACTCAAGCACGCTGCTCAAGGTTATCAATACAAGCCACCCTTTCACATCCCAAACAAACACAACTTACTTGCCGTTAGAGTTGACTTTCTTCAACGAGATGTCTGGGTCAGATTTTTGTTTGTTTAGCTGAGCAATACTATGTTCAGTGCTTGAGAGAATGCAGATTCTTCTGCTGGCTGCCTTGTATCGGGAACATGGTTGGGGTGGACATGATGCTGATCGCTGTGGGAAAAGTTACAGGCAGTTAAACGGAAGGAGGTGTGCCGCTCTGGTCTTGCTGTGTCCTTGTGGAAGGGCTTCGTTTGAAATTAATTTTTTTCCTTCTTCACAGGAGTTTGTCCTACAACAACCTGACAAGGTTAGAGGAGGGCAGCCTGGCTGTTCTAGGGGACCTGCAGACCCTTCGGCTGGGACACAATTCCATCAACCACATTGTGGAAGGGGCCTTTAAGGGCCTGAAGAGCCTGCGACTGCTGTAAGTGTCTTGCTGGTGTACACCCACTCAGGTCCATGAATAAACCCTGTGTCAATGGTGTTTGAAAACTTAAAAAATGTTTTTTCCTCTCGCTGGTGAATTGTTAGTTCCCATGCATACTTGGATGCACATGTGTTCCCTGTTCCCAGGAGACTGCCCCCCCCCCCAACAGCGGGCTGATCCCAGGCAGACAGAGCTGTATCATGGCAATGTGGGAACAGGAGCAGGGATTTGGGTTGGGTTATGCACACAGGTGTGACGGGGTGGCGCGGGGTGTGCTAGACCTCTCGCCTTTCTGGCCAGAGATCTTCCCAGAGCAGCCATAGAAATGAATGAGGCCTTTTGGTATGCTCTGTCATGGATTTTCTCACAGTGGGGTGACACTTCAGGACTTGTATAGACCTCTTTCTGTCTGCTGATGGTGTATGTTTGGGGGGGGGCGTAGTCGCTCACCTCAGAGGTCTTCTGTTTCAGCTGTGCTCAGATCCAGTGGACCCCCATTTCCCCCAGCTTTTTCTTGTGCCTCCTACACCTTCCTCCACTCTTGGGTCCAGCTCTAATCTAATAAAGAAGGGAGCGACTGGCCTTAGCACCTGCTGAAAGGGAGGCCGGAGAGCTTTAATTAGGGCCTGACGTTGGCAGGGCGCTCTGAGCCTGCAGTGGCAAGAAAGCACCGAAACCTCAAGCCACTCGGCCCAGGGTCACACTTGAGGGTGGGAGGCGGGGGTCCACGCTGATTAACGAACCGGCAGCCATTCACGCCCAGCCAGCCAGAAACAATAGGCAACTGGCAGGTCAGGCCAGAAATGGAGGCAGAGCAGCGGGAAAGGCAGGGAACCGCAGGACAGACTCAAAAGAGGGTTTCTCCCCTAAGTTTTCAAAAGAAATTGGCCCAGAAAACAAGAGCACCTCCTTTTGTGCTCAGCTGTGTATCTGTAGTCAAATGGTTCACTCCCATGATTCAGTGAGGGTTGAAGAGTTGATTGTCTGAAGGCCTGCTTCACACATCTGTGACATGGCCAGCTCTTGTGTATTTCATTGTGTTGGAACTTGTTTGTCTGCTGACCACTTTCTTTTCCCCCAGCAGTGTTTTAATGAATTTTATTAATATCCACATGTCATTCTTGCATTAAAAATAGAATGTTCTTCATGCGCGTCATTGAGGGGTGTTTCCATCTCTGCCATGACTTGAAGTTTCCAGGAAAGGCTCCAAGATCCATTGAGCCTCCTGCTTTCTTTGTCTCAACAGGGAGTTGGACCACAATGACATCTCGGGCACAATAGAGGACACCAATGGGGCCTTCACCGGACTGGAGAGCCTCAACAAGCTGTGAGTACCCCACTGTTTCGGGCCATTCTGAGTAGCCCCTCCCCCTCTCCCTGCTGCCAGCCTGCCATTGTTCCCACTCCACGACTTGGGGCAACTTTGGGACACATTTGAAAAACGTCTTGCTGAGCTGAGAAAAGGGGATGTGCGGGGGCGAGAGCTTTGGGGGGGGCCCTGAGACCCACAGGATGTTTTCAGTCTACACCCTGAAAAGGTTTTCAGGACCCTGCCTTTGTTCCTATTGAGCTACTTCCATGGCCACTGGAGATACGTGCAGCCAATTTTGAAGGCCAGTTGAAATTGGTTATTTCTTTAGCATACAGACCTTTTATTTAGTGTTACAATTTCTAAAGACAAGGTGTACAAAAAAAGTCCCCTTTCTCTGTTCCACGTACATTGGGTCATATTTCAGTTGTAGAACGTGTTTGGATTATGTGAATAAGTGGCGTGACTAGTTGGGTTAGTACAACACTACTTGGAGCAGCAGGTGGCATAGTGGATAGAGCCATTATTTTCCAAATAAAATGTCTAGGTTGTAATCCCACCTCTTGCTGTAGTACACTGATCAAGGTATTTATCCTGAATTGCTAAAATAAAAATTACCCAGTTGTATAAGTGGATAAATAATTAAGAATTGCTTTGGACAAAAGTAGCTGCCAGATAAATGAATAATAATAATAGCTGCTTAAGTACAAAACTATTTTACCTGACTGTGAACCCTATGTGTGGCTACACTTGTGCTGTGCTCTGCCACCTTAGTGATACCTCCCTACAGAGGGTGTTGAAGCAGGCAGGGTGGTGAGGGGCATGTACCTTTACCTGTCGGAGGGTAGGAAATCAAGAGGGCAGTAAAGCTCAGGGAATGAAGAGGTGTAGGAAAATGGTGGGCTGGACAGCACCTGAACATCAAACAATTCCCTGCTGTACCATGATCCCCTCATGAAGAGAAGCGGTGAGGGCTAAAGTGGCCGTACTGGACGCCTCCTCGCCCAACTACCAGAGTAACTGCGCACAGCAGGACATTTGCTGCTGTCTGTCAGACATGTCAGTTGTTACTTGCTGGCCCAGGGTGATCTGACTCTTGACTACAGGGGTCCGTCCGGCCAAAAGGAACTTACCTTTGGAGTCAAACCTCAAATGAAATCTTAATATATGAACTCCGGTATTTGAAATTTATGCTCTTAACAAAATGCTTATGTTTTTGCACTAAAATTGTAGCTTTTTCTTGTATTTTTAACCTTCCTCCTTCTACATTTACAAGTCTCCTTTAAAAAAAAAAGTTTGAGCGTGTCAGTGAAAGCATGTTGCTTAAACGCAGCAGATGTTATAACCAGTGGAAGCTATTTTGTTTATTTGTACTTTATCACCGGTGTTATGTAATGCTGCGGTCAAGATGACTGAACACAGGTTACTGCGAATGTGCCAGTGCACAGAGAATGAATGTGAGGATTTGGGAAGGAGAGAATGGAACGGTCTTTCAACCTTAATCCTTTTGGAAGGACAGCCGGATTTGGGGGCTTCTGACAGGCTGGCTTTAGCAAGGATTGGTGGCGTTGGGGGATTCACGGTGAGAGCTGTTGCAGGACCGCAGTTCTGAATCGGCGGCCTGTTTTGCAGACGGGGGGGGGGCTTTTGAAGAGTGAACAGGATTTAGACCCCCAAAAGGGGCCAAATGCCGTGTTCTCTGCTTGAACCCAGACTTGACAAGGCGACTTTTATTACTTTACAAGCTGTGTTGTCCTGCAGTTGGGGACCCTCTTTTTCATGTGACCCACAGCTCACGGCTCCACCCTGTCGTCGCTATTAAATTCTAATAAAGATAAAAGTAAGCTTTGAAGAGCAGCGCAGGGCTCTGAATGCTTCCCCTCCTAATCTCTGCACAGTTCGGATTTCCAATACTTCAATCCCCTCTTATCAGATTCAGCCAAACTAATTGTGCCTTCTCTTCCCACCCCCTCCTGGCCCTGCTCCCCTCTCACTTTTTTCAACCACCCCTTTTTTTCCTCTACTGGTCCCTCTCTTCTCTCTCTCTCCCCTCTCCCATTTATGGGGACCTACATGTTTGGAAACGGCAGAACTCTGTTTGGAAACAAGATCAAATCGGTGGCCAAGAAAGCGTTCTCAGGCCTGGAGGCCCTGGAGCACCTGTGAGTATCCCAGAATGCTGTGCGACTCAAACACTGCTGCCAAAAGTGGCTGCTTGAGAGGGCTGTTAGCAATTTAATAGCGTCTTTGTAACAGGAGAAGACGGCCAGTTTGCAGGGCCAGCTGCTTCCCCCTAGTTAGAGCCGCCTTCAACTTTGCCCTTTTTTTCCTTGTGCAGGGAACAAAGTTATTGACCATATGGTCAGTTTTGTTAGAAGAATTGGAATTTATATTAGGGCTTTCACTGCTCCAGTATGTTTTGATAATTTCTTGTTTTTGCAGATGTATCAAAACTTCACTATATTGTTATGGTATGCTTGGATTTGCTCACTTTGAGTGAGAATTTGAAATAAAATGCACAGGATTGTGATGGAACTGCGTGCGTGCTTGCGTGCGAGAGAGAAAGATGGAACTCTGCCATCTGCAGCCCCTTTCCAGACTGATGCGTTTTAAATGTCTACACAGCAACCTGGGGGAGAACGCCATCCGCTCCATCCAACCTGATGCCTTTGCAAAAATGAGGATCCTTCGAGATCTGTGAGTTCTCCTCAGCACTGAGCTGCTTTGTCTTTGCCAGCACCGTTAGTGTGTACATGACATGAACACAAGACTTAAACTGTATTTCCCAGGAATATACGACATACTGCCAGGAAACTTGTGATGCGGCCTCTTCGGTTATGTTCACACAGAATTTTTCTAAGGTCCAGAGGGCATTCCCCCTTGACCGAGCCTTTGATGTGTAGGAACATTTTCTTGGCCTGGTTCATTTGGGTAAGAGGAAGGGTTAGTCAGTGTCTTAGATGAGAAGACCATAACTAACAAGCTGTTCTCTTGCTAGAGGACAGTGGCAGCCTCCTTCACTGTTGAGCAACCTCGTGAATAAATCATCCTGGACGGTGTTGCGCATTAGTCCCTGGTATTATTAGCTATTTGAAGGGGAAATAGATTTCAACCATCAACTAAAGCCCTTCCCGGATTTTGGAAACATCCTAATTCTAATAGACTAAAAGCACAATAGCTTCATGAACAGTTTACACTTACTGTAAAAATTTCTTTATATCCACTTTGAACACGGTGAATAGGATGTCGATATGGTTCTTTGGTTATTTGCAATAATAGTTCTGCTTTATGCATGATGTCAAAGCAGAGAATGCAGTCGGGAAACAGAACCGGCTCAGTGGGTTTGGACTTGTTGCCTGTGTTTGGCAGCTGTTGAGTTAACTCATTCAAATATTTAAAAAATGTTCTCTTGTGCTCACACTCAGCTTGATTCGAGTAACTCCAGCTCAAACAGTATGGCTTCTGTGGGCGATGAAGTTAAAAATACAGTGTTGCTTCCTGTAGCTAGGTGCTTTCATCAGAAAGTAATCCCAGTGTGCCTTGCAGGAGGATCCAGAGTGACAGTTTCCTGTGTGACTGCCAGCTGCGCTGGTTCCCAGAGTGGCTTGTGGCCCGGGGGCTTCAGTTGGGTGTCGAAGCCACCTGCGCCCACCCAGAGGCCCTGAAGGGTACCAGTATCTTCCAAGCCCAGGCTGAGAGCTTCGTGTGTGGTAAGAGAGAATGTGTGTGTGTGTGTGTGTGTGTGTGTGTGAGAGAGAGAGAGAAACTTTCAAGTGTCTCTTACAGTACAGCTTTACTATTCCCCAGGGAACAGTTTGACTTCAGGATTTGAGGTTACAATACACCGAGATGCATTATGCAACACAGCTAACAACACTGTGAGCAACATATATAGAAGATGTGTTGGGACTTTATTGGAGTTTGTATTCTTGGAGACAAACTATGCAAAATGATGGCTGTGTCTCCAACACCTGTTTCCAATCATAGTTTGCTGTCGTGTGCATGTGACATGCCGACGCCAGCGCTGAGTTCCGCAAATCTTCTCTGTTCTCCCAGATGACTTGCCCAAGCCGCAGATCACAGTTCAGCCCGAGACGACAGTGGCTGTGCTGGGCAAGGATGTGCAGCTGTCCTGCACGGCGGCCAGCAGCAGCAGCTCGCCCATGACCTTTGCCTGGCGCAAGGACCAGGAGCTGCTGCACGATGCTGACGTGGAGAACTTTGCCCATGTGCGCGCCCGCGATGGCGATGTCATGGAGTACACCACCATCCTGCACCTGCGCCACGTCACATTTGCCCACGAAGGCCGATACCAGTGCATCATCACCAACCACTTTGGCTCCTCCTACTCCAACAAGGCCCGCCTCACCGTTCACGGTACTTGCTGCCCCTCACGCTGGGATAATACAGCCAAATTCTGTAGGGCTGGTTCCATCCTGATGGGAAATATATGTACATTTCCATAAGTGGCTGACACTATGCTTTTGTGTGCTGCTAAGTTTTGCTCTTGATGTGTCCAGTATTTTTTCTGTACGGGAAGAATATTTACCTGTAGTAATCTAAGTTTATTTGAACTCAGATGTATTTGAACATTTGCTTTTTACACATCCTCCAGACCACTTCAGTTTTTTTTGCTGTGAAATCGGTGTTATGTTTTGAGTTTGTAAGCGGTTTATAAGATAAGAGAGCGAAGCGGGAGTTGGGTTGGACGGCCTCAGGCCAGAGGACTCGGCCCGCTGCTCACGTTCTCGTGGTTGGACTCCCACGGACTCACTTCCCCAGCCTGAAAAAGGGCTTTATTTGGCTGGAATTTGGAACAAATTGATTTGACGGCAGCACTTTGCTGACATTAGTGCTGAATTACATGCTCTGTCAGTGTGTCCCGCAGATGCAGAATGGCTGTGTATACATCCAGATAAAGTAGCAGCATTCTTGGTTTCTTACTTTCCAAATCAAATATTTCCAAATCAAGTTAAACAACACTGAATCTTTTTAATGCTCTTTTGCATGTGGAATGTGGGTAGCTTCCTCGCAGCTCACCACACAAGCTAACCTCTTCTCACACCCTCTGTGTGTGGTGTGCAGTGCTGCCGTGGTTCGTAAAGACTCCTCGGGACATCACCGTGCGGACTGGGACGCCGGCCCGGCTAGAGTGCGCCGCTAAGGGGCACCCGGCCCCTGAAATTGCATGGCAGAAAGACGGTGGAACGGACTTCCCGGCAGCACGAGAGCGCCGCATGCATGTGATGCCGGACGATGATGTGTTCTTCATCATGGGCGTAAAGCCTGAAGACATGGGCGTATACAGCTGCACAGCCCAGAACACTGCCGGCACTGCCACAGCCAATGCCACCCTCACAGTGCTGGGTAAGAGTGCAGTCAAGCACTGTAACTTTACACACACACACACACACACACACACACACACACACACACACACACACAGAGAGAGAGCAGCACCCACTTCCTCATGGCCAGTGAAGGAACAGCTTGTGTTATTTCCATCACGGGACATTTTTATTCCTGCAGCTGCAGCTCTTCTGTGCCAGAGGTCAGGGGTCAGGTCGCGCTGGGGGAGGGTCTCAGGGTCTCACAGAGGGCCAGTTGTTGCAGTGTCTCTGGCTTCGTCCGGACTAGAAGAAAGTAACAAGTCGCCCCACCAAAAAAACAGATCCTCGATTCATATTCTTGCTGCTGCTCAACTTTATCCCTTTGTCTCATTTTAAAAGTGTGACTCACAGCGTTGACCTCTGCCCTCAAGAGCCAAGCAGGCGTTAATTTGGTCTAAAGCTCCAACAATAAGGCCTCCAGCAGCCGAGGTGCTGAGCAGCACAGGAGTCAAGTGAGATCTCTTAATCTGGGCACCCAGGCGAGAGGAACTGACAGGCCTCACGCCTTCTTGGAGCAGAGCTGTTTTTGCCTCAAATAAGCCTCTAACCATGCAAGTGGCCTGGTGGAGGGGGTAACGCTGTGCTTTTCAACATCTGGCACGTCTGGCTTTGGCGAGAACATC
Organism: Heterotis niloticus; assembly: GCA_018136845.1. Lineage (NCBI taxonomy): Eukaryota > Metazoa > Chordata > Actinopteri > Osteoglossiformes > Osteoglossidae > Heterotis > Heterotis niloticus. Next base: position 35,762,827 of record CM030888.1, on the reverse strand, counting down.
CAGGGTCATAGGGACTGGTACTTGTATGCTCTTTGCACAGTAATATGGGCCTCATTTGCTCTTTAGCCTGGGCCCATACATAAGCTCCTCATCATAGTCTCTCCATGGTGGCATGGATCTCTTCTTGTCTAGGGTTGTCCTCTAAGTGATAAAACTGATTAAAATTTTGAAAAAAAAAATTCTGCAACCATCTAATGAATAAGAGATTTATCCAAGCAGACCTGGCAACGCTACAGAGAAAATAAGCTGCTTCCAATCATTCCTACAGTCACGGATCAAAACAGTATTAAACACTCTTTCACTCAAACAAAGGGTAAAGCCACCAATTCAACTGAAACACATGTCTTTGGACCATGGGAGGAAACCAGAGCATCTGGAGGAATCCCATGCAATACTCCTCAGACTGAATTCGAAGAAACATTTAACCCACAACCCACCAGTGCTAGTCGCCACCGTTCTGTACTGATAGTTGGGTATGTTGGCAGAAGGGTGATGGTGTGTGTGTTTGTGTGTGTACAGAGATGCCCCACCTGGCGCAGGAGCTGGAGGACCGCAGTGTCACTGTGGGTGAGACAGTGGCGCTACAGTGCAAGGCCCTGGGCAGCCCTCCTCCCCGCATCACATGGCTCAAAGAGGAAGAACCTCTACGGCTCACCGAGCGCCACCACTTCACCCCCGGCAACCAACTGCTGGTGATCCGCGCAGCCGAACCAGAGGACGCCGGCCGCTACACTTGTGTCATGTCCAACACGTTAGGCACAGAGCGCGCCCACAGCCAGCTCGTAGTACGCCATGCGGCCCCTTGCGGGATCCACGGCAGCCGGGTGGACAGCGCCGTGGCTGTGGGCATCATTGTCATCGCCGTGGTCACCAGCATTGTTGTGACTTCTCTCGTGTGGGTCTGCATCATCTACCAGACTCGTAAGAAGAGTGAGGAGTGCAGCGTCACCAACACAGGTGGGTCTTCAGGGCAGCCCTCACCCCCCTACCAGTTTTACTCTCTGTAGTTTGTGTAAAGTCACACTCTCCTTCGTGTGCTTCCAAGTTGAGGAAACATTGCAAATGTTTCCCACTGCAGTTCCACAAGACAAGTACTGAATCAGCATGGTAATTAGCCTAGCAAGCAGTCATGTACGGCGGTCATTAAACACACCTACTGATCTGTGTCTCAGGCCTGACCCTCTCCCCTCTGCCTGCCCCTCACAGACGAGACCATTGTTCCCCCTGATGTGCCCAGCTACCTGTCCTCCCAGGGGACGCTGTCTGACCGGCAGGATGTGTGCATCCGGGTGGAGCCAAGCGGCAGGTCCCACCCCAATGGGCACGGTCAGTGGAGCGAATGCACGGAGGGCTTTGATCTGTGGTTGAAATGAACCTTTTCACACAATGTTTTAGGCCACTTGGGAGTTGTTACAAGTTCAGGTATTCTGCACCAAAATGTACCACAGAATACAATTATTAAGTGGACAGAATCTGGAAATGTCTTAGAATCTAGAAGCATGTAGTCCTCAGGGAATTTATTTGGATTTACTGTATCGACATGATAAATTGCAGCCACCCAAAGTAATTCGTGACAAACTATTGTTTTTCCTTTGGCCTGCAGTGGCTTTCGATGGTGCTGTCATCTGTACGGACTTGCTGGAAAACGTCAACACCTATAGCAAAGACCCAAACTATGCTCCGCAAGGCCTACAGTCCACAGACATAGACTACCTGCAGAACCACCGCGGGCTGGAGGGCAGCCAACCGCGAGCAGGAGAGCTTCAGCACTGCAATGGGAGCCCTGGTGTCAAGAGAGAAATCCAGACTCTGGTGTTTCCTAGCAACCACGACAGGATGACGTTGGCTAAAAAACAGTGTGATAAAAAAGGTGTGTTTTGTTTAGGGGGGGGGGACCTAAGTCAGTGTCTTTGCTATTATTCACCTGCTGAATGTTGGGTCTTTGACCACTGATTAACATTTCGTTCTGTCCCGCTACAGGTTCCCCTGCGAAGAACGTAGGGACGTCAGTTCCCCTCACGCCAGTCTCTGGTCCATCTATAGAGTCCTTTCACAAGGCGGTCAAGACAGCAGCAGGTCCCCTGCACCTGCCAGACACTGAGGTGGACAGCAGACAGACCCTACTGTCCAATGGACACCCACCTAGGTCATGTGACTCTCTTGAGAGCGAAAGCATCCCCCTGAGGCGCGCCAGCGATTGAGCAGACTGGCGTAGTCACACTGCTGCTGCTTTTTGCACTGAGAACTGCTACCTCAACTTAGAGGCCTTACTTGCCCCTTGGAGAACAGGGGCAGCGGCCCCAAGTGAGAGGGCGGAGCTTGTGAGCACTGCGGCCTGCCTGCTGACAAAGGGAGGGCAGCAAGGGCGGAGCTTGTGTGGGCCGCGGCCCCCCCGAGCGTTTGAACTGTACATACTTTTAACATCTTCCTGTGGGAAGTGCCCCTTTGTGGTTCAAAATGCGACTTGCATGCAAACGCAGGGAACCTTGTACAGGGAAGGAGGGAGAAGCCACGGGACGCGACTGCGCGTCGCCCCCGTCTGTCACTTTTCCAGAGCTGTTGCCTCTGTTCAGAGCATGAAAGAGAATGGAATGACGGTAGCGTTTTTGCAAACGGGCCTCTCTGGCTTTCTGAGTGTCTCAACTACGGTGCCTTATTTGCATGAACAAAAAGAAGGTGAACCCGCCCCCGGCTCCACGGCTGTACCACAGTAAGCTTTAAGACATACCGGTACACTGTCCTCCTACAGTGTAGCCATTTCTTGCACTTGAGGTCATGACAGAAATACACAGCCCTGGCCTTAAATCATTACTCATGTTTTCTGCTTTTCTAATGAAGCGCTTTGATGTTACTTATTCCAGTATGTTTAACGGTACAAGATAAGGAGGCATATTTTTAGGAGTAAAATACGTCTTGAGCCCTTTTGTACTGAAGATAAAGAACCTCAGAAGAGCGACTGAGTAATGAGGGTGTTGTCATAGGAATCCTCCTTTCCATCTGCCTTAAATGTTCAAAATGAGTTTTTCCAACTTTCTGCCCCACAATACGAAATAAGAGCTCCTCCAGGTCTCAGTGCACCGGCTGCCTGAACCCTGCATCTCTGACCTCTGCTTAACCTGGGACTTTGCTCACTGGTTCCTCAGCTAGGCTAGATGCTCAGAGGCGGTTTGCCAAACCAGGAGAGCCCCTGCGGAGAACCGTGTCTGCAGCAAAGTGCAGACAGGAAGTCAGACCGGTGGTGACGATGCTGCGAAAGTGCCGACCCTGTTGGTTTAATTCACTCATAACGGGGAACATGCGTACCCCCGACACCTTAATTCGGCAGCGAGACAGTAAATCTGGGGGCTGAGGTGGTCAGATGCCTTTGTTCTACAGACAGCTCCTCAGGACCAGCCGGCTGTTCCATGGTGTCCTCTGGAGTGTCAGGTCAAGGTTGGGTTCTTTATCTGTACAAATCTATTTATTTAAGTGGACTTCAAGGACTGTTGCACCAGTGACAAAACTGTTTAAAAAATATTGTCTATTAAAGTCACGTTTATTATTGTACAGTCTGCTTTCTGTGATTGGACCTTAGCTCAGGCTTGTGTCTAAAGCGAGATTTTTACTCGGCAGCCCTTGATCGTTGCAGTCACAAAATCTGTCATTCTGTGTCCAGCAAATCGGAAAACACATTTGTTTGTATTTTTTTCTACAACGGTTCGTGTAGAAACCCAAGAGGTCCTAAATGCGCGCTCGGTCCCGTTCAGACTCCTGGAGGGCCTGCGCTCTTGTTTACTCATCTTCTGGGATGAAGTGATGGTCCAGCTGCTTGGACCTCTGACAAGGTTAGCGTGAAGGAGCTGGGCACCGTGACCAAGTGTAGCTTCTCAAGGGGGAAACGGGTCACCGGTGGCAGTCCAGGGTATGGGGTTAATCGGTGTGATAGTTAAACTCAACGTGCCGCTTGCTGTTGACGCAGAGCACGGCCTCCTGGGTAATGTGACCGCATGGGTTGCCTGTCAGACCAAGAGAAGCCTGTGCACCTTCTCGTAGGCGCCGAGGAAGATGAAGCCGCCGATGCTGATGAAGGCCACCCTGGGAATGGCGCCTGCAAAAAGGCTACAAGAGAAAAACGGCCGTTAGTGCAGACCCGAAACGACCGAGGAGACAAAACGGCGGTACTGAAAGGTGGTTAAAGGAAAGCAACTAGAGATGAGCCAGCGACACAAGTTTAGCATCCAGGTGGCACTGCCGTTGTACCTCAGGTGAAGTGAATTTGCACAAGGAGTCCCGGCTCACCCCAGCGGCAGTGCACAGAGCTGAGGTGGCTGTTGGATGCTTTCGGATCATCGCCACTGAGAAAATCACACACCTGGAGCACAAGGGCTGCCTTCCTGCTCCATATTGTTCTGCAGCTGAAGCCTCCGTGGCCTTGAGGTTGGTGGTGACGGAGGGGTTCGAGGCCTCGGGGTTGCGTTCCTTCAGCTGTGTTTCATGTTAGTCCCGGGCTGGGGGCTGTGGTGCATGACGAACAGCCAGAGGAGACCCCCCCGAGCATTCTGCAACAGCCCCTGAGGGACAGGACACCTGTGGGTGTTTTACGGCGCTCCGTGTTTAGAACGGGGTCGCGAACGCCTTAATCGCCAATACATCACTTTGTCAACTGCGCACATGCACAAGGTGCCAAGCGTGTCAGACATCTCCCAGCTGTCCTGGCGCTCCGCATAGCGCCCCCTGCTGACCCGGCAGGCTGCGACCATGCAAACCTGCTTTTCAGGAGCCACCAGAGCAAATTAGCAATAAGGCTGTGTTGGCTGCAACACGGCGGGGTGGAAATGTGACCTGCAGAGGCCACAATCAAGGAACAGGTTCATCCTAGAGGACCGCAGTGGCACTACAGCAGCAGGTCAGACTCAAGTCAGAGTGTCCTCTAACCACTACGCCCTCTGCTGTCCTGTAAGTAATTAGAAATGACAGAAAAGTCTCCTGTGTGAAGCATCATTTACTCAGTTTGTCTCAAGGGTGTGGGCTCATCTGGAGGCCAACATCACCATTTCCATCAGCACTGGAATCTCTACCCTGGTTTCAGCTAGCCTCCCCCGCCCATCACTTCCTGTCCCGAAGGGAGTCAAACCCACCTGTCTGGGATGAGTCTCTGTACTGCTTTCCTCCCCCTCGGGTTGCGACCAGTGACTCATGCTGACATCATGGGCCCTGACATCCCTCAGCCATTTCTCAGTGAGGCCAGTCGCCTCCAGACCCATGACTAAACCCCAAAAATACCCGCTGACTAACCTCCAGAGGCCAAAGACACGGGGAGCTGCGACCCCAGCACATCCGTCAGCCAGACACTAGCGCAAAACCTGCGTAGCCGCGGAGGACAGGGGCACCGCAGTAGCACAGCAGGCAGCGCTAGCGTCTCAGCAACTAGGCTAAGCCCCACTGTGTCTATGGTTTGCACAAGTTTCCTCCCATAGTCCAAACCCACACAGCAAAGCATTCCGCTCAGGTGCGAGTCTCCCAGGGGAAGGGTCACTCCTCCCCACAGAAAGAGCTGGAATCACTGACCTGTCGTTTCTCAGTTCTCCAGTAAATGTCATCAGCAGATCAATAGATGAAACTTCATAAAAACTCCATGATGTTTTAATCGATATGGCTGCGGTTTGAAGACGCCATGATTGCTGCCCTCCACGGCTACTTCATTGCTACCTTTCAGAGTTCCGTCTTATTTAAACCGGGACCCAAAACGACCGCGTTCAGACAAGCGGGTTGCGGCCTTAGTCGTCACCTGCGGTCGGGACCACAGACCGTCACTCCATGCAAATGAACCCTTTGTACTTGTGAAGCAGCGTCGTGCCATTCCGTGTTTACTGAAATTTTCGGCCTGCTGTCATCATCGTGCTTCATTTTGGCCAGCGTCACTGGGATGGGGGATCCCGGATCTGGAAAAACTGCTGATCCTTCCGGTTTCTAGAAAAATCTTTGTACTGCAAGTTGTTTTGATGAATATCGACTCATTTTGCGAACAGTTTCAGGTCCACGCTGCCAGTTTCTGTTTTTTTTAAAAGCCAGAAAAAATCCATTTAAATACTGAGCAGTACCGGACCGCCTGATAATTCCAGTGTCCTCTACTTGAGATCTGGTTCACTGCACAAGAAACTGTTTTATAATCGCGTAAAATAAAGCTGCGCTCAGTAAATACGGCCTTCGAATGAAGAGGCGTGGCTGCCAAAGGGGGGCGCTAATGAACAAGGTACTGCCCACTCTCACCCTAAGAGGCCCTTGGTCCTCCAGATGTCGAGAAGCACCAGGGGGATGTTGCCCTTCGCTGTGCTCGTCCCAGCCTGCAACACACACACAAAATCGGCCCTGTTATTATATTTACATTTGGTCAATTAACACGATTATGCTGTTCAGCTCCTTATCATGAGTTACCCATATATACAGCAGGGTAATTTTTACCGTATTAACTCAGGGTACCATCATATCGATCAAAGGAACTACAGTGGGAGGTGGGAATCAAACCCAGGTTCTTGAAGTGCAAGTCAGCAATTCCAACTACTATGCCCCCTGCTGGCCCAGTACATCATTCACGCCTCCATTAGACTTAAACATCATCAGCAACTTGGCTCCCTGTCTGTTTGCACTCCCACAATGCCTTGCAGACGTTTGCAGGTCTTACCTTCGCCAACATGATTCGGGTCTTCGCTACATCAAGCGGTGTTGTGACCAATGCGGCAACCCCGCCTGCAACACACACACACAGTGCATGTGTCAGCCTGATACAATGATCATCATTAATAATAATTATTAATGATAAATAGCTACACCCAGCTAAGGGACAGATGATGCAGGAGTGCAGAGGTCACGAACCCGGTAAAAATGGTGCTATCAGACAAACTGACTGAACCTCAATCGTATGTTCACGCTGACCTGTGTATCACTTTGGAGAGAAGCATCTGCTAAACGAGGGCATGAGTAAATTAACGCGGTACCATGCAGGGTAAATGACGGTACTGTGCACGGTAAATCATTGCTCCATTCTGATGCCAGATCCCCTCCCCACCCCCGCGGCGACAGCCGGTCCCGGGTCTCGCTACTCTGAGTCTCGATTCCACGGCTGCCTGGAACCTCTCCAGCCCCCCTGTGGGTCGGTCCAAGTTGGATGTGGAGCTCGAACCCAGAGCCAGAGATGTTCCAGGCTGGGAAGGGAAGGGGAGGGAAGGAGAGGCAGCCAAGCAGCTCGCGCCTCCCGACACCTCGGCCTTCAGTCGCGTCTCTGTTTCCTTCTTTAAACATCCCGTCACTCAGCAACTGTGCCGAATAAACGTGGACGGGGGGGGGGGGGGTTCAGTGATCCCCCCCCCACTTCATTTTTAGTGTGCAAAGGGTTTGGCAAACATTCTGTTCAAATTCAGGGTTGTGCTTGGCTCCTCCTGGGAGGTGCCACTCAGTTTTCATGTAAATCTACATCATTCATGCTTACATTATTATTATAACACATTTTTAAATAATTACACCTCATATTTCTTCAGATTCACAGCCATTTAAATATTAATCACGTTTATCAGGTAAAAACCTTTCAAAAATTACTGCTTTTTTATGTTTCCCAAAGCACTTCTACAGCCTATTGTTCAATCTGCTTACAGTGATTTACCTGTTTAAACAGCAGGGTAAATTTTTTCCATGAACACTGTTAAGGGTTGGGACAAAAAGTTTATCAGCTAAAATAAAAATTAACCAAAGTAAATGATATTTTTATGCAGGATGGCTCGAAAGAGAGTTGAACATTTTCATACGTACATAGTTACTAATAACACTCATATTAGTAATAATAATGAGGTGATTAGTTATGCACAGTCATAATTATTATTAATGTTCAAATGGTTCAAACCAATTTGTAAAGTAACTTGGTTTATTCTGTTCATGTCTACTAGAGACATGAAGAACAGAATAACTTGAACATGTTTACATGTTTATATGTTTTATTTTTAAAAGTTTGTACAGAATCTGATATTTTAGTTTTTATTTGAGTGATTTACCGTAATCGGTGCTGTGACTGGTTGACTGGTCAGAGTGATGGGAAGTGTGAGGAGTTTCTTCCAGAGTAAAACAGAGTGGACAGTGAATAAAATGTGGGCCGCCAAACAGGTGGCCGCGAGTTATGGGGCTTTTGCTGGGAAGACTCCACAGCATTATGGGTAAGACAGCTGCAGCCCACCCCGATGCTAACCCCCTACTGTGTATCTGTGGCTGCTTTGCTGGCTGTCTATGGCATACCTGCGATGGCTCCACACACTGCTGCCTGCCAGGAGTGCAGCACCTGCCCTCGTCCCCAGGACCAGTGGCTCTGGGGGGGACAAGAAAAATGCACATTAGACTCATTTACAGGTGTTTGCCCCCTTTTCCCCAAACTTTGCTGAAGGAGTCGGGTCAGCGGTAAGGCTGCCCCCCCCCCCACTGCTCAACCGTACCTGTTTATTCTTTGCCCGAGCAGAATAAACAGGTGTTTACGCAGTTTGCCATAAAGACGGTGGGTGTGGGCTGCGTTCACACTTGTGCTCCTCCAGGTGTTGTTTACCCCAAATTACTACAGTAAAAAGTACCCAGCTGCCCACGTGGATAAATAACGTGGCTCAACAGCAGAAGCAATGGCAAATAACAAACAACAAACATGACAAACAACAGCTATTGGGCACAGCAATTTGGACCAAAAGCAAGAGCTCAAGGAATAAGTAGCTAACAAACGTAATAAGTGGGTTCGCTTTGGACAAAAATGTGAGGGCTGGGGGTGGGGATCCTCGCCCCCTCCCTTCCCCAGTTCAGCCACCCCTAGACAGTCGTGTCGTCATTCTCGAAAAGATGGCTTTAAATTCGCTTTTATGCAGCGAGGGCCAACAGCTTGTGACAAATGGAAATGCCATTAGGCGGGGCGGTGGCCACCGTTAACACTTGGATCGTCACCGTGGACTGCGGAAATCACTAGATGGACGGCAGCAAACTGCGCATCTGGGCAGTTGGACAGTTAGTTTTCCTGAAAAGTTTCGAATGCGTACAAGTTAAAAAGAGAGGAAAGGGTGCAAATGGAGCCGTGCGTACCTTCAGGTATTCCCACAGTGGAAACTGCACCAAAGAGAAGGGAATCTGAAAAGACAAACAATACTTTGCAATTAATTATTATTTTTACCAGGTAAGGGGCCAGCAGGGGGCGCAGTGCTTAGAGAACTCACCCTGCGCTCACAAGGGTTCACGTCCAGCTGCGCACAGGCCTCCTGGTCGCGACCCACTCAGCTCTCATTTAACAGAAACAACTTGGGAAAATACGCCCAACACAAGGATGCGACACAAAGTGCGCTGCCGCATGTCTTTTGCGCTTCCTGTCACATGGACAATTTTGGCCAATCACAGCCACTCATTTGGTAACTATGCTAATATCAGTCCCAAAACAGCACATTGTGCACCATTACGATCATCATCGTTACAGAACATAGTTAAGCGGCTTACAGTGATTTACCTGTTTTTTACCGTATCAGAGTCAGCACTGTACCTCGAGCGGGGGCAAGAATCCAACCTTCATCGTAAACATTAGGCCAAAGGACACGCGGGGATTTTGCACAAATTATTTATTTGGATTATAAATTCCTATCTCGCAACCTATGCTTGCTGGATACACTTGGGTTATTATTCTTATTAAGGAAATTGATGGAAACAATAGTTTTATCGCAAACATTACATGTGTTGATGCTATCATCCTGCATAAATGCCCTTAATGAAGGTAAAGGAGAAATGAGAGCCACTCATTGTGCTCATGGTGGCATCTGCCTGACAGGATGACTTGAGCCTCACATGTGATGAATGCCTGTTTTTACCCTCCAGTACCGCAGTAAAAGTTGCCCATCAATATGATGGGTAAATCACGGTAAGCAGCTTTAAGCAAAGTGTAACCTGAATGATGACTGACACTCGATGACTGATCGTTCTCTCACCCCAGGAAACCCCCACACCGGCCAATGGCTAACAGACGGGGAGGTTTCGTGGCGAGTGCCCTGTGATGGGTGGGGGGGTGGGGGTAGCGTGACTCAGAGAGGAAGTGACAGGGAGAGGAAATCGATGTTGCTGTGCTGAGACCCCCCCAGTGGCTTCCGTAGAAACAGAAAGAGGCCTTTCTTCTCACCCCCCACCCCCCCCGACTCACAGCAGGTCCTCAGGGCAGCAGCTGCAGAGGTGCCACCTTACACTTGAAGGAGGTGGAGTCACAACCCACCTACTGCTGCAGAAAGGTGCTCACATTTGTTCCTCTGCCTGATGCAACAATGTTCAGTTACTTAATGTTATTTACCCGTTTTTTTGGTTATTTTTTACCACCTTTTCATGGGCACTGCTGCAGGAGGTGGGATTCAAACCTGAATGAGCTGAGCAGCAGCATGAGGATGGATGTCGGGTGCAACCCAAACACCGGAAGCGCCAGTGAAAGAGCGCCGAATAATTTACATTTTTATTATATCAGTGATTTCAGAGGACAAAACCCAACTGGCTGGTTTCTAGCGTTTTTCGGAATCGTTCGCTCCAGGCCCACACGGGATATTAAACCCACGGTGTTCATTTCTGCTATTGCAATGCTTTGCTGCGGGATCCGAGCACCTCGTGACTGTGCAGATGCGCAGTTGTGCAACTGCAACCTGCCACATGGCTTTTATTAACAGTCCAAAAAAAATGCAAACTTTCTATGGTGATTGTGAAAGACCTTCTGGGAATCTTTGTGAGCCGCAGCTGATTTATGACTTGCGATGACACCGCTGGCAGAGATGAACCTTCGTGAAGCTGCAGACGCTCAGATTTATGCTGCTCATCTATTTATTGCACATGTAAGGCCCACGGCAAGGCAGACGGGGAGCGCGGCCTCTGCCTGGAAGCCCAGCGCAGGCAACGCGGGAACGAGAGCAGAATAAGATATGAAGTCAGTAACGGCTGATGCCAGAGACACCAAGGGGGTAAAACTACAGTATAACTACAGCACAAATACAGTCCCACCCCAAGATGGGTCCATTCGGGCTGCAAGAAATCAATGTTATGGATTTCCCGTATCGCACCTTCTTCGGGTTAAGACATTTCTTCGTTTTTATGAGGACTCTATTTAGATTTTGCCGCGTTTCCCACGGCTGCGCAGCACACGAGTGACGCTGCCATGTGGTCGTCTTCACAGTAACACTTTGGCTCACGCTGCTTTGCATTGCAACCCCCATCACTCCCTGTTTGCCAGTTTTGCCTGACATAATCTTAGAAATCAAAACTACTGCACTGCGTCTGAATTCATTTGCACCGTTTTCACGTATTTGTCTTTCCCGTTCTGTAGGAGAAGACAGAGCACTGCTACACTGCAAATATGTTGGACGTGCAAGTACAACAGATGAAAAAGAGTCAGAAGTGAATTTTGAGCAATGTGCAAGAGCGTGGTTGCACAGCACCAGAGAAAAACGTGAGCACACCTAGGCTGGGAGGAGATGTCAGGGTTGCCAACTCACTGGTGGGAGGAAAGTGACAGGGAAAGGCCCTTGTGGCCTGACACGGGGAACCCCATACAGGATGCCATGCACCTCTGGGTGGTGCTGCCCTATTAATATCCACTGGGGTCAAGGGGCAAACTGCGAATCTGCTGAACAGATGCGGAGGCCTTCATGCCAGAATGTTTAAAAGGCAAATACCTTGTGTGCTTATTCTGCTACCAAAAGGAAAAAATGTGCAATGAAAGAGTGGGTTGTGCTTGACTGTGAGCTTCTGTCCTTCGATCCAGTCAGCCGGCTCTCATACTGACGACGCAGAATGAACGATGAAATTTTTAAAATTAACATTTGTGCTCAGCTCCACTCCAAAACGTGTTCTAATGCACTGGGACCTCTGCTTATGGACACAACTGAGACCCAAACTCTATTTGTAATTCCATTTGTATGTAAATCCACTTACTTTGAGCACGGAGTCATAATCAATGAGAACTGAATAATGCAACAAAAACTATTTTTTCCACAGTTGGGTTTTGTAAAATACTTTGATTTAGCACTTCTGTCCTCTACTCTGAGATATTTGAGCTACACAAAAAGTAACTAAAGATGCACTAAGATTTATTTTATCGTTTTCAGTAACTCAAGGCTACATTAAAATTAAATGAAAATGATGGCTGCCGACTGGTTGGTTCATCCACCAACATTCGCAGCATCTTGCTATTGCCGGTGGGCACTCGGGAATACCTGACACGAGCTGTAAATACCGTGGAAATGAGCTGAATGCAGCAGACCCACACTTCAGTTCTGCTCAAAGGCATTTTACTGACATCTACTGGCTGGGAGTGGAAGCACAGGTCACTTTCACTCTGCAACAAAAATAGATTTTATAAAAAGAAAAAAATGAAGGAATTGTATTAAAAAACTAAATAAATTGGAAAAATTCATAAACTGACCCTTTGAAATATCAGGACTCAGTGTATGAGGCATAAAATAAAAAGAAACCAATACATAAAAGCTTAAATATGTGATTGAGGCTACATACACATATTAGTCCACAGCATCTCAATCGATGCTTATGTCTGCTGCAGGCGGCTGCATGATTTACAGCCGAATTTTTCCGACAGCAGTTTACATGATCCAAGGACCGTTGCTCAAATTTATCTCTATCATGGAAAGTGTCAAGACGTGAGACAGTTGGGAGTTACGGTGAATAATTTCAATATTTGTATGACATTCCTGCTATATTACACCATTTCAAATTGTCATTCAGACGTTAAGGTAACAACGTGTTTCAGACGGCCGGGCGTTAAACACAGACATAAGTATAACATTAATCCAACACACTTCTGGCACCAGCAGAGTCTTATTGTTTAACCTCACACAGTTCATTCTACTCTTCAACCGGCATTTCACAACCACAAAGGGCTTCAGATTTGTTTTTTCTACATCTAAAAGCTACTGTACTTTTACATTCGCCTCCAACTTGAAACAAGGTTTTATCATAAAGTCTCAAAATTTCCAATAAGAAAATTCAGCTGTTGGTTTAGATACTGGACACAACATCTAATAAAACCTTTTAGAGGGCGATTTACCCAACGTTTACAGCTCTTTTCCATTTGTGTACTGTTGACACTACAGGGGACAACAGGAAGTACGAATATAACTGAGTAAAATCTTAGTGTTAAAAGTTTTTAGGGAGGGGAATTCAAAAATAGAATTCTATCCATGTGCTGATCATACTTATATTTAAAGAAATGTTAATTTTGCAAGGGACGACAAAATGGAATTATAGTTCCCCCAAAGTACAGTCAAATATCGTTTTGTCAGGAATTGAAAAACAAAAAAAAAAAACAAAAAAACAAAACAAAATTATATGAAAAGTACCGTAACTTTCCTCACAGTAGTGCTTTTGGTGCTGTAGCAGCACATCTACACTTTCCTATTTAGAAAACCAGGATTTTTCTTGCGTACCTCCACTTCCCACAATCCCCTTGGTGCTCTTTCCTGCCCCAGACTCTCCCTATAAAAGACTGTACTACATGGCCATTATTCATAACAGCCTCACAACTACACTCCACTATCCAGGGTGCACCTGCAAGTGGGCTCATGATCTGCTTTCCTACCATTCATAATTTTTGCCCCTTTTATTAATTAAAGAAATACTTTTTTTGATCATCAGCAATATCTCCTAGTATTATTTATTCACTGGAAAAATTCAAAAGTGACCTCTTAATAGTTTGCTGACACCAGGCAATGCCAACAAACCATCTGGTCGCAGTCACCTGCATGGTTCCTCAGACTGTCACCCATTCCCGTGTTACTCGGCCAGCAGCTTGAGATTTCTAAGTGACGCCAGGTCACAGGATTGACGTGTGTTATGTCCTGGCCAGCAGCAACAGGAATGTCATTCCACATGAACGTCAGGTGCTCCATCATCAGGAGATACTGAGCACTCCCACCTTTCCCACCAAGTCCCTCCATTTTGGAAAAGTTACATTAAGTAGAAATGTTAGTATTCTGAGGAGCGGCTGAGTGTCGCAAACTCTTAGCATTCACGTGTTGTCAGGAAAACAGCTGTCAAAATAAATTTCCTTTGAGTCTGACTGCAGGGCTACAGTTGCTGTAATTCACCAAATGTCTCCAATGGTTACATTCAGCCCTCAAACCTTGCACCATCCTCACCTTCACAGAAGGAGAACCCAACAGAAAGCATCCAGACATTTTATTCCTATGTCTATGCTTTTCTCCAAAACTACCTACAGCTGGGTAATTTTTACCACTTTGGGGTAAACACCTTCATCAGGGAACAACGATGTTAACATTTGATCAACTAAATTTAAAAAAGTGCAAATGCAAAGCCACTATTTAGCTGATTGCTTTAGCCCAGGTGACAATGCAAAGTCACCATGTCACCTGCACCACATCTTTGGACTTTGAGAGAGAACCACAGCATCAGAAGTGCACAAGAAGAGAAAGAAAACATGCAAACAGACTCAGACCTGCAGCTCAGGAGCTGTGCGACACCAGCGCTACCTGCTGTGCCACCGTGCCATCGTCTTTTTGGCCATGTTTCCCTAAAACTAGCAGAAAACAAGTACCGTTTCCACAAGCAGAGTCACTAGGGATGCCTTTGTGGGAAGCCTTGTTGCTGAGTTTGAAAGTGGATCACAGGAAGCTGAAGGATGCACAGCATAGCACCACCTGGATGTGCTAAGCTCCTTCTCCTGGACACTCACATTTAGACTGAAAACATTAGAATTTTAGGGTGAAAACAAGAAAAATTTATACCATATTTTACATGTACTTTTCTCCAAAGTGACTTGCAATTTTTCCTGTTCATACAGCTGGGTGACTTTCAGGGTATTTTTTATTCATATTAAAGACATTGCTGTGAAAAAGTAATTACTCCCCTTTATCACATTAAATTTAATCACTTCTTTTATAATTATGGAACAACCTGGTCAAAGTGCTGACCTCGAAAGAACTGGTCATGTTCAAAAACCGGAAAAAAACAGTGGCCCAAGAATTCTTCCACAGTGATGCAAGACCCAGGGCAGCAGCTTTAGGAGGTGTTTAGCTGCAGTCATTGCAGCTAAAGGTGTCACTTTTTCACACCTATGACTGAACATTTCTTTAACTTCCACAGAAATAATAATAAAAAACAACACTGCTGCCACTTTCCTCTCTTGGTCTCTATTCATACAGTAATGCAACTGTTCTGATTAAATTTAATGCGAAAAAGGTGCATAAAAACAGAAATATCTAAAAGGGGGCAGATACATTTCCACGGTACTGTGCCTTAGACCAGGGCACCACAGAAAAAGCCAGAAATTGACCCTGAGACCTTTAAGTGCCAAATGGCAGTGCTAACCACTATGCCACCTGTTGCTGCAGGAAAAATGAGATGCATTTACAATGCCCTGAAAAGTTGGATTTTGGAAAATAACCCAACGCTTAAGGAACCATGAGGAGAAGGACAGAGAGGCTGTACAGCAGGATGCACATGTCAGTCAGATGGCCATCCCATCAACCATGTGGACAGCCCATGTGACCAGGAAGTCCGCTGGCCAGGTCTAATCCTGCAGTTATTACCTGCTAAGGCGGTCAAATAACACGGCGGATTCAGGCAGATGCGGGCGACATCTCGTCTAGGTGCTCATCGACATGCGGGCCCACATGTGCGGCACTCCCACGAGGATGGTACTGAGCACTCCTACACACCATTCATTACACCATGAGGAGACGAGGGCGCTTACGAGGAAATTGAAGATTCATCCGGCGTTCCCTTTCATTACAATTTATTTCGATCCAGGCAAAGAACAATAAAATGGCGCAGCTGAGAAAGACAGAGCTGCCTGAGCGTTACAGAACAGGCACGAGAGACACTTGAAGCCCCGGATCATACAGTACCTATGGCTCCCACTCAGTGGACTACTGTTACTACAAACTATACTACCATATTACAAATGCAGCTGAACACCAAAATGCCCCAATTTGTGCTGTAGAGGTGGAGAAATGAAGCTCAATGAACCTGCGCTAAAAGGGCTCATTGTTACAGTATGTAATGGTAATAAATGGAGCTTAAACAGATTAGTTAGACCTATTAATAATAGTGAAGAGGAACTTTACAGATAATAAATACAACATTTCAAAAACAATAAAAATTATGCTACATTCCAGAAGATAGAGGCCTTCTTATTTCAGAATTGATGCATAATACAACAATTGATGCATTATTATAGTGCATTATTACTGACAAAAATGCCTCAACATAAAACTTAAATTTTTTTTTTTTTTTAATTCACACAACTTAATTTTTTTAACATTGTTTTGGCTGGAAATCAGGTTTATCAAATCTGGTTTCCACGTTTATTTAAAAAGATTAATTTATGTTTTGCTTTTATTGCTCGATTGCCTAACACTTCAGTGTAGACTGGGAGGTGAGCTGTGCTGTGTCTCTCTCTCTCACGCACGCGCGCACGCACGCTGCAAGACAGAGACAACAAAATCAATTGTGTTCCTGCCAAAACCCATTTTTACTTGTGTGCAACTTAAATTTTATACAGACGTTACACACAAACACACGTCCATCTGACAGCTCTGTGCTTCCCTTCCGTGGTATCGACCTCCCTTGTCAGATTTATTTATTTATTTATTTATTTATTTATACATACTTTGAGGCTTCTTTGTTTATTTGTCTTAAGTGCTTTTAAAGGAAACAGTGTAAAAACTGGAATCCCTTGTGGTATCACCTGGGTAAATATGGAAATTAAAAAAATAAATAAAAATCACACCGTGTATCACTACGGTTAAAACGCATCAGCTAAAAATATCAGTCAGAATAAAAATTACAATGAAATAACAAAAAATCCATTATCGGCAATTGCTTGTCCACTACAGGGTGGGTCACAGCCCATCATGGGAGCCCAGGCTGCAAAGAGGGTTCACCATGAACAGGATGCCAGCACTGAATCCTGTTCATGGTGAAAGCAATAATAAAAATAAATGATGAAGAAGAAGATGATGATGATGATGATGATGATAAGAGACAGCCATCTACAGAGACTCTCCATTTCCACCTGTGACTGAGGTGTGGGTGGCAGCAGGGCCAGGTTCGACTCCCACTTGCACCCACTTGCTGAAAAATTCAACCTGATGGCTGTGAATGCCAGAGAGGCGTGTGTTTGAACAAGCAGAACTGCAGTCGTGGCCCGGCACGTCAGAGGGGCCGCTCGAGTCGTGGAGGGGGGGGCTGCTGCGGGACCTCATACTTTCAACAAATTAGGACTTGTTCTGAGGCGTCTGGCAGATGCTCAACAGAGCAGTGCTTCTGACGCACAGGACGCCATTCCCAGAAACGGCGCATAATATTTACACTGCGTGCGGGCTGGCGGGGCTGTGCCGGGACCAGGGTTGTGGTAGCGGCTCTGCTGTTTCTGCCGTGGGTGAGACAATGAAAAGACAAAGAGCAGCCGAGAGCAACGCAGGTTCAGTCCCTGGGTCCAGTTCCTGAGGCGCATGGCGATGCAGTACAAGGGGTGCAGCACAAATCAGCCTGTGCTACCATGCAGCGGCTGGGGTTCAGTCCCCCTCGCTGCTCGCAGCATTCATTTGAGAAGCCATTATTCATTATTGCTGCTATTATTGCTCATAAACATGACTCCAAAGTGATTTGCCATGCTTTACCCATTTATACAGCAGTGTAACTGGTACTGCATTAGTTCAATGTAAGCACCTTCCTCAAGGGAGCTATAGCAGGAGGTAGGACTCAAACCCAGGTCTGTCAAATGCAGGGCAACAGCTCTAACCACTCCGCCACCTGCTGACCAATCAAATGCTCAACCTCTGTGTTTTTACCTAGCTTATTATCTAAACATCCAGCTAATACTTCTTCAACATAGACAGAGAGATAGAGAGACTCCTCACCACCTACCTGCTGCCAGCAAGCGTGAGGTTGTTACAGCGTCTTGGTGTTTTAACCGCTTTAGATGGCATCAGAGAGGATATTTCATGAGCCAGTTAATTATATACTTGTATGACACACAAACCCCAGGGGATGACAGCCTGCCAGCATCCACTGCAGCTGGCACCTGTGGCGCAGGCCAGACGGCAAAGGGCACAGAGCGACAGCATCATTCAACTTCGCAGAAACAGGAACCGTCCCGGCAGCATCGTGGGCATCTCCGGTGGTAACCATTACTGTGGAAGACACCGCCTGGGCCTTACAGCCACGCTGACATTTCACAGCAGGCCTCTCAGGGATGAGAAGCAAACCGCTGCGCTATTCTGAGGCCCCAATTACTTAGAAAGAGCAAAACAAACAAACATGCCGCTTATCATTTGGGGGGGGACGGGGACGATACGGCCCCAAAAATAGGGCCTAAAAGCGATCCTGAAATAGAGCCGGGACTTGCGCAGAACGGGACGCAACGCAGTTGGATTTTGGAAAGTGCAGTTGTCGCCTGGCAACTGGGGGCGGCTCGGGAGCGCGCCGCGGTGGCAGGAAGGAGCAAAACACTCACATTTACCCTACAGTATTGGTGTTCCCACAAATACCTCACTGTTACCCTACAGACACAGTAAATCTTAAACTATTGACCTTATTAAATAAATCTGTACCTTCAGCATTTTAGAAGATGAAAAATAAGTTAAACATGAGAAGCCCACAAACAAAATCTAAATTTACAGTTGTTACTTCTACTGCAAATGAAGACAAACTCACCGGCACAGAATAAATTTTATATTATTTTCTAAGGGGAAAAGTAAAACAGTAAAAAAAAAAAATGAAATTAAAAATAAAAAAGTATTTAAAAAAAGATATAGAAACATGAAGGGTGCATTTATATTTATTTACTTTTCTTAGCTTACGGTGTTAAGCTACACACACTGATTTTCCCCCATTTACACACCTGGGCAATTTTTACTGTATATATTCAGGGTCAATACCTGACAGCTAAAGGTGGGACTTGATCCCATGCCCATAACTGTACACTACTCAGTATTTTATCTTGTACTTCCTACACTAAATATTTATCATGCTTTTCATAACAGGCAAAACAACAACAACAGTAAGAAGTCGGTCCCAGTAAAGTAAGGGTGCAATTAGAGGTAAACCTCACTGTGATTTACTGCACCGCAGCTCTTTCATGCGGTTTGCCACGCGCGTCCCTCTCGAGAAGACGAGAGCAAGAGGCGCAACTGCGCGCGAAACCACAGGACTGCGGCGGCACGTGGCTGTACGGCCGAGACGCCCACGGTTTTCCTGCCGTTACCGGGGGCTGCAAACAGCCGCCATGCTGCCGCAGTGACTCAAAAATAAACAGTAAAAAATAATAAAAAAAAAGAAGAAAAAGTTGATGGCTTAGTGAAGCGCTAGTTGTACAGAAGGCACTGACAGTAAAATGTAAAACCCTGGCAGCCCCCCAATCCAAAAATTACACAACACATTACTATTACGTCATTCTTGTCCAAATTTGCCCATAATTAAGGTATGCATTATTTTTTTTTTTACATTTTATGTTTACATCTTTATATTCGCTTACAGTATTAAGCTAGTATTTACGGTGGCTCAGCCATTAACAAACCAGAGTCATTTTTGCTGAATCACATCAGGGTGTTTTGGGTCTTTCAAGTACAAAGCAGCAGCTCTAACTACCACATCACCTACTGGCCCTTACAATGACTTGCTGCCTTGCACAGCTGGGTTATTCTTACTGCCAGTATAGGTTAAGTACATCGATCCAGGGCGCCACAGTGGGACGAGGGGGTTAAAGCCTCTCTGGGGTCAAACCCATTTCCCCAGCACATCACACTGTTGTCTCCTAACCATCCTTCTACTTGTGGTACATTAAAAAGATAAATTGAAAATGTATACGAGTAGTTAAACAGACCCATTTAAACCACTAGACTGTTTATTTTATATGCCCACCAGCCACTTTATTAGGCACACTTGGTGGTTGTGGTGCAGTGTGGTGGGTAAACAATGGTTTTCTATTTTTTAGGCTTTTTCAGCATTACTGGAGCATCACTTGAATGCCTCAGAGTACCAACAAAGCAGTGTTTCCATCCAAGTGTATCCAGTCCTCCCTGGCCTGTCTGGTCTTTCTCAATCTGACACTTCCAAAAAAAAAACATATTACCATGGTTACAGAAACCCTACAGTGCCTTTACTTTATCCCAGTAAACTGCACAATCCCCACCTCTCAGGACAGTACAGGATTTCTGCAACCAGTTTGAGATGCTAACAGAATGAAAAAAGATCAGAAGAAATTGTGGGAGGTTGTCAGTTAAACATGGAGGACAAACCCCGTGGCTGAATTTATCCTGGGCTCGGTGAGAAAAGAGCCCAACTCTCTACTAGTTAAGTGTACCTAATAAAGTGGCGGGCAAGTGTATTTATTACCGCATCAAAAGATCCCTGCCCGGGGAGCGGGCATCCATTTAGGCACACAAGGGGGGGGGGGGGGATTTCAAGCCCTCGGGGTGGCAGTACATCATTCCCAGCACCTCACTTCAGCTCATCCCAAACACGTTGGGCTCGGCAACTTCTGCGTATGATTCATGATCTGGAACCAGCGGTAATAAAGAAAAAGCCCTCCTGCAGGGTCAGGAATAAATCAAAATGGGGAAACGGTGTTGAAACGAATCAAAGAATCTCAGCGTCACTCGGACAGCGGCATCGCACTCGGGATGGAAACGCATGAAGTACGTTTGTGTTTTCTGACAGTAAATCCGTGGAACGATGGTGGTTCGGCAGTGGCAGCTGGGAAGGACGCTGCTCATGACAAATGGATGGCTCAGCCATACCAACGGCCTCCTGGGCTGACGTTCAGGCCTGGCGCAATTAGCCATTAATCAATTGATCGATCAATAATTAATTTATTTAGCTCAGTTTAGCTTTAGCTTCATTCACTTAGTGTTAAGCTGTTTTACTTATACAGCTGGGTCATTTTTACTGCATTAATTCAGTGTCAGTACCTTGGATGAGGGTGGGATTTGAACCCAGGTGCTTCAAGGCCAAAGATGTCAGACCCAACAACTGCATGAATGCAAAAAAAAAAAAAAAAAAAAAAAAAATAATAATTTTATGCAGTCAGGAGGATTTATTTCCATTCGTACTGAAGAGAACTCATGCAGAAAACCCTGCCTGGCTAACTGGGTGTACAGACCAGTGCTACTCTTTCCCAACCCCAACTAGAACCAGAAGCCCTCATACAGTCAACTTCTGGCCTAACACAGAAAGTCTCTCATATTCCAGATGCATCAATGAGATTTTGTGCTCATCTGATGGAGACAAATGGGGGGTAACAACAGGAGGGGGGGGAAAAGCTGGTTCATCTGCTTTAATTCAGAATCAATTATTCTGCTCAGCTCCCAATTTAACTAAAGGTTTTCTTAAAATGAAGTTGTTCTGGTTCCTCCATTACAGATTTTACTGCACTCCTGTCTGCACTACCTTCTAACATGCTGGGTGATGTTTTCATGCAGAAGAGGAACCAGATGGCAGCGCTGGTGCCTCACAGCTCCTGGCCTGTAGGACTGGACGTGGGTTCAAAAGCAGCACAGCCCCTGCGCACTTGCATGTTCTCCCACAAGGGACAAAAGCAGACGCTAGCCACCATCAATTTTCTGAACCCTGCTTATGACATCATGGCATGTGCTTTGACATTAATTTTAAAAAAATAAATGAAAATGTAAAATCTAATTAAAGTGGATGGAAGCATTTTTTAAAAAAAATTTATTATAGATTTGCCCAAAGTTCTTACAGAGCCTAACCTGTGAATAAACGGAGGGCTACCCGCACTTCCAAGCTTTTGTCGAGTTACAAACAAACAGATTTGTGAACACATCTGTTTCCAATCGCATTTGTAAGTTGAGGACCCAATTTCCAGGACAAAGTGTGTCAAACACGGGCCCATTTCCAGACCATCTGCAGCGGCTCATGGGGAACAGCAGCGTCGGATCCTTCGCACAAACAGCGTAAATCTTTCTGCGCACAGGCGTTGCAAAATAAACGCAGGCCTCTTCCTGCGAGCGTGACCGAGAAGGGGGCGCAGTCACGACCCGGCCCGGGACTGCAGGAGCCGCAGCTGCTGTCCACATGCGGAGCTCGTGTTCACCGCGGTAAACTGTACCGCAAACAGTACCGTCATACAGGAATCTCTTTACCACCTGGGGTACTGAGGGATCTGGGTAAAACATGGATTATTATTTTATTTACAAAAGCAATATTTGGCCCAGCCCTGGTCTAATGCTCAGTTGCAAGCTTTTGAGGTATTTTGACCAATTGCAGCTGATTTCAATAAATTATCAACACCACACTTTTGATTATGTTAAGCTTTAGATGTTTGTAGCTCTGCTGCAGAAAAGTTTAGGTTATTGCAGCTTAAAAGTGTGGGAAAAGGTGAATATAAACACACACCAATGACAAAAGTGCGGATTTATTTATTTATCTGACACTTTTCCCCAGAGCGACTTAAGAGTGCTTAGCTACTTACATTGATTTACCCAACTGGGCACTTTTTACTATACCAGATCAGGGCAAGTAACCTTCTACAGGGCACTACAGGAGGTAGAACTGAAGCCTGCAAAATCAGAGGCCGCACCTCTAACCACTACACCCCCTGCTGCCCCAGGATGATACGAGAAAACATGCCCCACTGGGGCCACCACGGAAATGGCTCGATGGCTAAGAAATGTGCTGAGTCGGGATTCTTTTTTAAACACTCTACATGCCGAGCCCCCCCACCACCACCACAGTTCACCCACACAAATTTCTGATCACATCTGTTTTTGTAAAAAATGTGCCGAGTTGCAGACGGGTACTTCCACGTGCGAGGAGCCCCCGCTACGCCACTGTCTGTACAAAACGTATAAATAAAACGATTTGCGCTCGCCACTCACAGCTCTGACAGGTTGTGTGTGGGTGGGTGGATTGGGGGGGGGGTATTTTTGACAAACTCACTGAGACCCCTTCCCCCCACAGGAATTTCTACATATACAGAAAAAGTACAGAGTGATCAAAAAACTGAATACTTTCACAGATTTACTTCTCAGTAACACAGTAAAATATGAATATGTAGTTTAAACCTTTACAATCCAAAATCTGTTTGGGGTAAAACACATGTGCACATGGTACTCAGGTGCTGCGTAATGTATTTATAATAAATGCGTTCAGCTCCTTTGAACTCTGTACTTGAGGGTCCAACAGCAGATGGGGTTCAACAACGCGGAGCGATAAGGGTACGAGGTGTGAATAGGGGCAAAAAAGAGCATCTTGACAATTTCCAGAAAAATCTGGATGCAATGGGTAGTGAATAAACCAGGTGTAGGCAGCAGGCAGGTGGGAGGACGGCTGTAGATTCAATGTGAACCTTGAGGGCACTGCGCCCCCTACTGGCCCCACGATGCGCATCCCACAGCTGTTTCCAAAGCCACTGGAGGAGTTACAAGACCCCAATACCACAAGTATGGAGAAACACTGGTTCTCAAACCCACATCTTATCAGCTTATAAAGCACTAAAAGAGAACAAACTGCACTCGTTTATGTTTCTTATGCTGAAAGGTTTACTCACAGTAGCTGTCAGGAAAACTTAAATCTGTAAAACTGTACATGTTCATGCAAAAGATTATCTACTATTTACTCTGCTGTGAACAGGTAAATCATTGTAAATTACCACACAAGCTTGACCTAGAAGATGGCTTTGGTAAAAAGAATTAGACCAAAGGAAAAAAAGGTTTTGGGGCAGCAGGTGAAGTATAGCTCACCTTCCACACAAAAGGCCTAAGTTCAAATTCCGCCTCTTGATGTGGCCCTGTTGATCAAGATTCTCACCCTGAATTGATGCAGTAAGCGCTACCCTGCTGTACGAATGGATAAATCAGTGTAAGGAGAAATAATATTTAAGTCACAATGTACGAAGATCTTGTATCAATTTGTACCCTTGTGTATTGGATGTGCTAGTTTCTGAAGTCTGACTCAGATCCATTTAGGGGAAAGAAGCTCCACCTTGCAGTCAGTTTAGCAGAGACCCCCCCCCCCCCAACTGGATCTTTCACCATGGTAAATCACCGTGGGCCTTCACACTTGGCCCAGGCTGAAGACGACCTGCGTTTACAGACCTGGTGCTGTTTGTGGGTATCTAGCCATGGGCCGCTACCCCACATCCACTTGTGCTATGCACAATGGCACAACAGACCACAAATCCCCTTGCTTCACTTCTACTGCTGTTACATTACAATAAACTAAAATTGAGTAAAAGAACTGCCGGAAAAATTTTATCCAAATACACACATTTACAATTTTTTTCACTTTACATTACTGAGTTGCTTAACACCTTTTGACAGCATAAAATTTTGTAATTAAAAGCAGTTACACAATTTTACATAGTTTTTTAAAAACTAGATTTCATTATTTTTATTTGTACACTTCAAAAACTTCACCCCTCTAGGGTACAGAAGCAGGTCCCCACCTGGCACTTAACAGGATTCATTTTTATTTATTTTTTCCCCCTCAAAATGTACATACAGAATCTTCTAGAAAAAAGGCAAGAATACTCCGGAACAGGTGAAATGAAAGAGGCACCTGCGCAGGTTTGATCGGGGGTCCTATCTCAAGGGTCCTCACCGAATACACATAACAAGAGGGACCCCAATTAAAGCACCGTCCTGCGTAAACAAACTTATCTTGACGGGGTCGCGGAGGGGCGGCCGAAAGCGAATATTACCTCGCTGACGCCCCGTCAAAAGCAATACGAGCGGGGGGTCTCGGGCACGGTTAGTATGCAGGGGGCCCCCCGGCAGCTTCCCAATGTATTCATTTATTCAGAGGCCCTTGGAGAAATCACAGCGCCTTGTTGTCCTTCTCCCCCCCATGTCCAGATGGAGTTTGCGTGAATAACATCTGTTTAGTGGGGCAGAAAATAAGTGCAGGGCGGCGCAGCGGCAGGAGACCACAGCGCAGTGTGTCACCTTCGCTGGCGGTGCGGTGGGTCGCAACGCATTCCTGTCCTTTACTCTCCCCCTTTCAAAGAGGTGTGAAATGCCATCTTGCTTCACAAGAATAAAGCGGGACTAACGGTTTGCGGTAGAGGGTTTGAGGTTCTGTCTTGGGGCTGGGGGTCTTATCGGAATGAAGAGAAATGGCACAAAACAGCCTCCTGTGCATGGGTGCATATTTTGATTTGGGTCAGTAGGCGGCGCAGTGGTTACAGACACTGTCTCAGTATCAAGGGAGTTTGAAACCCATCTCCTGTTGTACTGCCCTTCGGTAAGGTTCTAACCCTGAATTGACACAGCAAAAATTACCCAGCTGTGTAAATGGGTGAAGCACTGTAAGCAGATTGGCACTGTATATCACTCTGAAGAAAAAGTGTCAAATAAATAAATGTCAATGTAACAGCTGGAGCACCAGGTGGCATAACGGTTACTCACTGTCTAGCGATCCATGGGTCTGTGGTTTGGATACTTTTGCATGCTGGTATTAAGGAAAGTTTTTTGGCATATTAATGCTTCAGCTGCATTTCATTTTGTTATGTATTTTTTAAAACAATTCAACTGAATTCATACATCTATACCTTTATTACGCTTAACCGTCTTTTTAGGGTCACGGGCAACAGGGGTCTACCCCAGAGTCACAGAGCAATAGGCTATAAAACCATATCCTGGAGCAGACAAACCAAACTCATTCAGGATTTTATGACTAAATTTTGAAAGTGAACCAAAGTGCTGCCAGGCCACCCACGCAAAATGTTTAAAGCCAAACTTTGAGGAACAGCGCGGATTTTCAATATATCTGATGGGACAGTAGGTGGTGCAGTGGTTACCGATATCACCGTACAATGGAAGGATCTGGATTTGAATCCCACCTTCTGCTATAGTAAAGCACTCACCCTGAACTGATACAGTAAAATTTACTCAGCAACATAGATGGGTGAATCAAGAGATAATAATAACTATATTATTATTATATGGCAGCAGCTAACAGCAGAGCTGAGACAGGCACAGGAAGGTGAGAGGTACACAGGTGGGGCACAGTGTCGACGGATGAGGAGCCCTTACCTCCCGGAGGACGGTACTGCGGTAGCCCCTGTACAGACCCCTGAGGCCCTGCACCAGAAAGGGAAGACAGTTAGCGTTAGTGGAGACTAGGCACCTGGAAGCGACACCATGGGAGTCACGTACCTCCTGCCGCAGGGTTCCCAGCAGCACCTGCAGCGTGCTGCAGGAGGGCGTCGCCTGCGCTCGCTGCTTCACCACCTCCGTGGGCACGCGGATCAGACAGGCCACCTAGCAGGAAGGCAGACAGTCAGGTTACCTGGGCTGAGAGCCACGTCCACAGTGCACTTATAAGGCACACACAACAGGAATTATTCTGTGCCCTCTCTCCCTAATCGGTGCCTGTGTGTGCGCGCCACTAATTACCCGCAGCGTGTGGCTGACTATACAGCCATTAATCACCTGTCCTCGGGGCAGCGGCTAAAGGTGACTGCTGTCGCTCCCCGGTGCCCCCCGCCATTTACGTCGAGGCATTATGAGCACCACATGCGCCTCGCCAGCAATATGTCAGCGCGCCGATTGTCGGCTACTCAAGACTGTCATTAATATTTATGGCTCTACATGCGTCGCCATATCCCGTGTTGTCAAGGCGCCCCCGACCGCGGCCCCCACCACATTTCCTGTGATTTTGCCCGGTGGAGCGGAAGCACACAGGAGCGGTGGGGATGGAAAGCAATCTCCGGCCGCCAGTAGCCATGGCCCCCCGACTCGGCCGCTGCCACGCTGCGCTGCCACTGTCATTGGCTGGGGGGGGGGGGGGGCGTTGGTGGTTTAGACGAACTGGTGACTGCAATCTGCCAGGGAGGAGCCCTTGGCACAGGGTCAAAGCCCCCAGACCGGTCCCATTGCCAGGAACTATACTCTCTAACAGCATTTAAATCAGTAATAACAACAGTAATTGTTGTCCAAATGGTGATTGGGCTTCACAGCTCCTGGGTGGTGGGTTTGAACCCAGCTCAGTCTGTGTGGTGTTTCCTCCCACAATCCAAAGACATGTTTTACAGATGCCTGTAGCATGAGTGAATGAGTGTGCATGACTGCCCGGTGGATGGACTGAAATGAGGAGAAGGGACCGTAAAATGGCCTAGTGCTGAGGGTCAACGGCAGCTGGATCACAAAATGTTCACATTGCATACTCACAACTGCACCCAACATGGACATCGACTGTGTCTGGAGTCCAGACCACCTCCTTTTGCCAGCAACATTTACACAGAATTCAGACAAGTTGCATGTGTCTGTGGAGACAACAAGCACAGAGGGGGCATTGCTCTTCATCAGCAGTCGGACCTGAGCTGTACGCATGTGTTAAGACTGCCACCTAGTGGTCATGGGATTATTCCAGCTGGCACTCCAAACCATTGTGTGGGTAAACAGACATTTTATTTATCTAACGGATTACACTGATTTACCCATTTACACAGCAGTGTAGTTTACCATATCAGTTCAGGGGAAGTACTTAGTATTATGAGGATACAACAGCGGGAGGTCAGATTTGAACCCGGGTCCTCCGCGCGCAAGGCAGCAGCTCTAACCTCCACGCCCCCCGCTGAATGGTTATGGTCACCGCGTTTGCAGATCGACATTTAGAACACAATTACAGGGCTGTGAATGTACGACATCTCGCTGAAGAATCATAATCAGACTCCGGGATGGGAAGCAATTCCTCATCTAATGAGTGATAATAAACAACAAGGCGCCGAGGCGACAGCCGTCGGTCTTTTTAACAGGACATCAAACGTAGCAAAAATGTTTACCAGCATCGCAGTTGAACAGCGAGGAGCTGTAAAAGAACCGTGCGAAACGCGTCCCCATTTCTGTCAGTTTCTGCCAGCCCCCCCCAGTTTTTAATTGAGTGATAAATCTGCAGGCGCCGTCTCTCACACTCGCGCCATCGTTCGTCTTTATTTAGACGCCGCTCAGAGCAGCAGTGTTAATTAGAACCCGGTTCGGATCGGGGTCCCACTGCTGTAAATTCCGCTCCGTCACGCATGCTCACATTTCACACCACCGCCCAGATGGAGGTGTCCCCAGACCCCCCCCCACCACAGGAGAGTCCACATTGTACGTAACTGGGGCAAAATTTCAGGCCTTTCTAACGCGAAGTTGACTGCAGACGTCCGACTGTAACCACGAGACCCCCCACGAGGCTGCGAGGCACTGTCCTCACAAATATGCAGAGAAATTAATGTTGATGTTTTAATGATGCAGCATTTACACTCTTTCTTGATGCAAATGAACAAATGATGATAGCTTTTTAATCACCGCTACAGTTTGCACCGTGCAAACACCTAACAGCTATAATATGACAAACATGAGAATCAACGTGGAAACGATACTTCATCGGCATTCAGATGCAAAGGCGGTGGCTTTTCCAAAAGCTCTGCTCAGCACCTCCAAATCACCTCCACAACACTTACACTTCATCTCCACGACACCTCAGCTTCATCTCATTAGCATGGAATCTCCTCCACACCATCACGACAGCCCAGAATCATCTCCACAAGACATCTACTTCAACTCCATAACACCTCAACATATCAGCGACACCACCACGTCATCACTGCAATACTTCAACATCATCTCCGCCACCGACTCATCTCCATGTCAGGCCCAAAAACTTATATGTCATCTCCTTGTCATGACTTCACTACAAAACCATCCCTGTGACATCTCAACATCACACCTATAAGAACTCCACACAATCACCTCGCCACCACCATAACATCTACAGTTCATCTCCTTTTTACAGTGTCACCACCACATCTCATCACTGGAATCTACTTTGTTCCCACAACATCTAAGCACAGTGAAAGACATCTTCACCAGGGACAGAAAACCTCCCAGATCATATGAGCAGAACACAGACTGTGCTCACGCTGTGACCTAGCGGCTGTGGCAGTCATTCTGTGTGTGTGAGAGAGAGAGGAGAGAGAATCTCATTTAGGGACGCACAATAAATCACCTGTGGCGGCAGCGGCGCCTCCTAGCAGGCTATGCACGGACTGCTCGCCACACCCAGTTAAGTGGCTGCCAGCGGGACCGCCTTGTCACGTCACACTGTATTTTCCAGTACATCTTCCGGGAGACGCCGTTTTGAAATGCAGCAGCGGCACCACCTCCACTTGACAAATGAGCTTTCAGAGCAGACGTCAAGCAAATGGGAATGAAGATAAATCTGATATAATGGCTGAATAACAACGGGGCCGTCGCTGACAGGCGCCATCAGCGGCTCGGCAACACGACAGCCTCGTTCTCACTTCGAGATTCAAGATTCCTTTTAAACAAAGGTTACGCCGAACAGGGAAACAATGGTTTAATCTCTTAAACGGCACCGCTGAGATGCGGGTGACACGAATCGTACCCGGGAAAGTGTGTGTGTGGGGGTAACGGTGACATTAAGGGAGGGCGCGAGTGACGGACGAGCCTCACACCTGAAACGTGCGCACACAGTGCCCCCACGTTCCCAAGAGAGGAAATTCTGTCCCGTTTCCACACCGTATCACAGCATCAACGATCATAGATGGGAAAACAATGACAGTCTGAGGACTAAAGGAACTGGAAAACTGGAAGAGCGCGCAGAGTTACATGAAAGTCGTTCATCTTTATTCTAGAAACGACAGAATCAAAACTGGGATGGGGTCTTTCCTCAAGTGTCATAATGTAGGCCCTTCTGGGGTTTCCTTCCTCAGGCTGAACATCTGTTGTGTTGCATTCTTGGAGAAGCCGAGGCTGCTGGGTCAAGTCCCCTGGCCTAGCTGCTCCTCGGACCAAACCAAGATGGAAGCAAGTGACCAAAACACCTCATGAAGCAGTGCACCCCAAAACAAAAAGACCTAGAACAGTGTTAATATCCATCATTATTTATCCATTCCTTCATCTTCCCATCCCTCCCTGTCCATCTATTCCTTAGTCAATTCATCATCCATCCTTCTCTCCACCCATCTCTCTGTCCAGCAACTATTATCCATTCCTTGATCCACAGATTCTGCCTCCATCCAACCAATCAATCATCCACTCCTCTATCCACCCCTCATCTATCCCTCAGTCCACCTCCATTCATCATCATTGATCCCTCCATCCACCCATCCCTACTTAATCCCTCCATCATCAATACATCCATCAATCCATCCCTCTGTCCACCCATACACTCATTCATCAGTCCAATTCAGCCCTCTTGCCTTTCAATGATCAATCCAGCCCATATCAAAAACTGTTTTCAAGTCACTGTCCCCCACAACCTATCCCACAAGCATAGAGCTAGAGTTATGTTGACAAAAAAAAAAACAATGAGTTTTGTATGTGTGTGTGTAGTGAGGAATTCCATTATGTATCAATGAAAAGAGGCTGATTTGTATTCGATGCCAGGCGGGTGATGAGTGGAGATGGGATGCAGCTCCTGTCACCGTGTGTAATCTTCCCGCTGCTGGCCACCGTGGGACGCGTCTCTTTCTGCTTGGGCTCAATTTCTCCTCAATTTGGGGATGAAATGGGAAAAAGGCACATTTTTCGGCAAGCTATATCATGCCGTTTCGCAGCTCCTCGAAAACCGTTAAATTGATCATGGCATAGAAGCAGCGGCACTCAGAGAAACCCAGAGTGAGTGAGGAAATGCTAGCGGCGCCCGTGGCAGGCAGTCGCCTTCCCAGGTGTCGAACCCCAGCGCCAGGCCTGCAAGGTGCGCTGATGTTTGATTGGCATGTTAATGTCAGACGCAGCAAGGTGAAGACATGAGCAGAGCACTTCAAAGGAAATCCCACAAAGCCGCTGCTGCTACTGCCAGTATCCTAGCACTCAGACAAGATGGGGGGGCGTTTGTCAAACAGGGAGGAAAAGTTAACACAATACAGTACACTTCCGAAATGATCATTTAGCAAAGTCAGCAGTACAAACCAAACAACATCTGTCAACACTTGCAATCTAATCAACAGCACCCGCTGCTGTCATTTCCTCTTCTCTGCTCATTTTACTTAAACGTTGCCATAAACATTGATGTGTTTATGGCCATACCGGGCACACCGGGACCTCACGGGGCCTGGGTTGTTTGGGCATGGGTTCAAATCCAGCTCAGTCTGTGCGCAGTTTGCATGTTCTCTCCCGGTGTCTGTGTGGTATTCCTCCCATAGTTCGAAGACCCATGGTTCAGGTTAAGTGGTCTTTCTAAATTCCCCTGTGTGTGTGTGTGTGTGTGTGTGTGTGTGTGTGCACGCGTGTGAGATAGTGGGTAGCCACCTTGAAAGGGACTGGTGTCCCATCCAGGGTGTAGTTGCATAACCTGATGCCCAGTGGCTCTGGGATAGCCTCAGGACCACCACCACCCTGACCAGGATACATTGGTTAATGAACATGGATCAATGTATAAATATTAATGCTGTACAGCAATACCTGACATAAGCACACCCTCGCAAAGCACCTTTTTGACAGTGCCCTTTAATTTTACCCCTTACCTGCCACAATAGCAGTTTGTGTTTAAAAAAAAATTCTACACAAATTTGTGGAATTGTATATTTATCCATAAAACAGAGGGAATGCTTTCAGTGTTTATTTTCTATTTCACTTCTAGCACACTTCTCAAGCTCCTTATGACCTCTTTCAGCACTATTTCATTAAGCTCCATTTCTCCACAACATATCACAACCCTAATATAAATATACATACAGATATGCAAATTGAGGAACTCCTGTATATGGACCCTTAACATTAATGATGTGGTTCTGTATGTCGAATGTGTCTGAAGGAGCATCATCCACATCCAATTCCTTTCATGTGCAAATGCAGTCGGCCATTAGTGTCATAACGTTATTTAGGTACAGCATCAGTGAAAAGTTTCGGTACACTTTCTACAAACTAGTTTTGGTTAACAAGTTTGAACAGGACATCATCTGACAGGAAACAACTGCAGGGACGTAGGATCGCTGTAGACTGCGGTTGCTATTATTCACCTAGTGCTGTCCCGAAACACATCTGAGGTTTGTACACTAAGCAACTTACAGTTATTACCCATTTATATAGCAGGATAGCAGGATAATGTTTACTGCATTAATTCAAGCCAAGTATCTTCATGGCGGTACTACACCAGATGCTGGGATTCAAACCTGGTCCTCGTGAATGAATGACAGCTAACCACTACACCACCTGTGGCCCTTGCTATGGTTTCAGTTTAACGCCTGGTTCATCCCATAAGGGTTCTATACAGGTTGCTTGTGATTACTTGTTTTACTCTGGTACTTCAGGGTATTTAAGTGAGACTGAGTGAAAGGGCAAACGCAGCCGCTGTGTCATGCCGTTTGCTGCATTTAGTTCGTGAGGAGTCCTGAACCATTGCAGAAGCCGGAGGATGTTCTTGTCTCCTTGTGTTCTTCTTTGGGCGGACCCCGAGGACTCAGGGCAGGCGGGGGACGGCATTTCACAGCTAAGCCCAGGCTTACAGCCTTTGAGCTATGGAACACGCACCCAGAATGCACTCCGATTCCACCCGGGCTCAGGAGCACATCCTGCTTTTGAAGTGCAAAAATCCCCACCGGGGCAAAGGGTCGGAGACGGTCTCCCCTCTTCCTGACCTCATCCAATTAGCGCCGAGGCCCTTCATTGACAACCCCGAGTTAGAACATCCAATCTCGCTCTTCACAGAACTACAGTTACATAGCAACATTAAAGCTAATGGGAATTTAAATAACCACACATTAAATTGTGGCAATGCTGCAGTAAATATTGCTAATGTACAAAAAACTATTGCTAAGCAACCCGTAAACTATGGGACAGCAGATGGCATGGCAGTTAGAGGCGTCACTTTCAGACTAATGTTCAAATCCTACCTTCTGCTGTAGTACCCTTCAGCAAGTTACGTACACTGGACAGACAGTAAAAATCAGCCAGGTGTATAAATGGGTAAATCTGTGTATATTAATACTGCTTGGAGAAAAGTATGAAAAGCTAACTGGACAAAGGTAAATGTAAAAGGTAAGTGTAAACACAGTAAGTCTAATTAAATTGGAAAACATCCACATCATTTGTACAAACGTATCACAAACTTTTAAAAAGATGTACCCTACACAATAGCGTTGCTGGGGCACTTCCTCTCCAAAGGGAAAACCCTCAGATTCCTGGGCTCTGAGCCATGAGGCCGAAGCAATGGAGGAAATTGAGCCTCTAAGCACCGCTTTATAACCAAAATCCCGCAACAAAATTGGGGCAGTCTGGGGCCTCGCTGGGAAATCAGCTAAGTCAATATGCGGTAATGAGCTCTTATTTACCCAGCTGGCGAGAAACGCTCAGATGCCCTGAGTGTCGCATCACTCAGCTGAGCCCACACAGCGAGCCACAGATACCACACAGCAACAGGGTAACCTTCTCCTGCTTGCCGGCCGAGCCTCGGCCAGTTATGCAAGACTGAAAGTTTCCTTCATGGCCACGAAAAACATAAAACACAAAAAGAAGAAGCGGGGAGAGAGAGAAACCTACGATTTCCCCTAAGGAAGCGGCGATCATGTGGGCGATGGGCGCGCTGTTTGGGTCTGCCGAGAAGCCCAGCAGGGACTTGGTGGCATCGTAGGTGACAAAGAACACAGCAGCTGCAACCAAGCAGAACAAGCATTTCAGCACCAATTAGTCAAAACAAAGCCATTAATAACTCTGCCCCTTTAATAACTCCCACAGGCTTCAGGTTAGAGACTAGCACTGGGGCTTTGAACTAACATCACTCACCCAGTGTGATCCATATAGGCAGCAGCCAAATTCTACATTAGTCGGTGCTCCTGCTAAAAGTCACTGGCAATTTTACTAAAGCAGATACTTTAGTCACCAAGTTATATTATTTACAGTCACTGGTGATGGCAGTACCATTGAATCATTTTCCCTTTCACACAGCAGGATAATTTTTACTGTACCAGCTCAGAATAAGTACCTTGATAAAACACATTAGTGTAGGAGGTGAGATCTGAACCCAAATCTTTCTACTGCAAAGTGATTCCTCTAACTATTACACTACCTGCTGCAATTTCAGGTAAACAAAATTATAATATATGGACTTAAATCTTATCCATCTAGTTCTCAATTTGTACAATCAGAAGCTATCTAGTTTAGCAACATCAAGTCAAGTAGGAGTTTATTGTCATTTCGACTATCTACACAGTACATAGTGAAACAAGACAACATTCTTCCAGGAGCAACACAAGTACAACAGGAAAAATAAAGTGCAAATTTACAGAATAAATATAATAAATAAGCAGTATAAGTTACAGAAGGGTAGCAGCAACAATGGAGGGAGTGTTACAATGATTGGTTTATATTTTTTCCTGGTTTAGCAGTCTGACGGCTAGGGGGACAAAACTGTTTCTCATCCTGGTGGTGGAGGCCCGTATGCTGCGGAACCTTTTACTGGATGGCAGAAGGGAAAAGATTTGGTGGGAGGATCATCCACAATGCTGGAGGCTTTGCGGATGCAGCGTGTGGTATAAATATCCGTGACAGAGGGGATAGGAGCTCCGATGATTACATTAACTGAGAGTCACAAAATCACACACACAGTGGCTCTCATGAACACGGTATAATCAGAAGCAGGGGACAGATGTGTCTGAGGGCTCACCATTGGGAAAGGAGCCGACAGCTGCCGAAGGGACCCCTGCATAGATGCCCCGGAAGCCTCCGGCCTTCAAGAAGCCCTGCTGGCTCTGTAGCCGGGTTTTAATGGTGTCCAGGGGGAAAAGTGTGAGGTCCACACACATTCCCGCGCAGCCGCCGGCCTATCTCACACACAAACCTTCAATTAATTTAGTGCCTCCCATGATCACTGCTAACTCCATCTGATTTATTTTTATTCATTATCATTAACCACTGCATCTTGGTCAAAGTCATGGTGGTCCAAAGCCTATCCTGGAATCAGTGGGCACCAGGCTATGAAACTACACCTTGGATGGGACACTGCTCCATCACAGGATTAATTTATCTTTATAATAGCTTTCATCTGAAAATCTGTTTACACAAATATCCCACTATGGCAAAACTGTCTAGGCATAACATTAGAAACTGCCACCACCTGCTGTTGAAATACATTTACATTCAGCAGCTTAACAGTATAAGCTACTTAACTACACCAATTTCACCATTTACACAGCTAGATAATTTCACTCTGTCAATTCTTGGTAGGTATCTTAATAAACAAGAGGTGGGATTCAAACCCAGGTCGGCTGAGTACAAGGTAACAGTTCTAACCAGCGAACCACAAGTGATACAAACTGGAACCCAGCCGAAACAACACTTTCTGAACCTTTATTTCAACTGATTATGGTACCATTTAGAACCTCTTCATACTCTATTGTACACATGGGTTACAAATTGTTAAGATAATTCACTAACATTGTAAGAGGAAATGAACAGCGATGGATAAATGTTAACAAGCTTGTGCACCAGTTTCAGGTGTAAATAATTGAAAGAAAAGGCAAATGAAAGCGGAAAAAAGAAAAGTTACATCTGTAGTACTTGGGGAACAAAGTGTCATGTGACCATAGCAGGTAAAAAAGCTATAATAAATTAGATATATCGCGAACGTATGCCAAAGCATGTTATTCTGCCACATCCGATCAGTTATAAGTGTGATTTTTGAAATCCTGGCCAATATAAGACGTGAGCTCTCAAGCGCCAAACACCCACCGCGTGCACAGATTTAGAAAGAAACACGAAATTACCACGAGCGACGCCGTGAACTCCCTTCTGTCCATATTTACACACAAAATGTCCTCTTTCTAACGCACTGTCACGATGGCTACAGCCCGACACACACGCGAAACACACACTCAACACACCACACGCTACACATTCAGCATGCCCCTCAAGGACGCCGCCATATTGGTAGCGGAGCGCGTTGCATGACGTCACATAATCTGACCAATCGGAGGCAGCCATGCCGCCCGACTCGCGCAGGCGGCGGGATTTCGCAAACGGACGGGGAGGAGCACCGATGTTGAGGTAAATTAATAATTTATCGTTTAGTCCGTTGTTTTTAATCCATGTGTAATTGCATTCGGTTGTTTTTACAGTATTTGCGCGATAATTTCGACTAAGGGCTGTGTGGCTCTTAACGGAGTACAAGTACAACAATTTTAAAAATTCACACGAATTTATTTGTTGGTCTTTGTCCAAGGCGGTTCAGAGTCTTTCCTGGAAATGTGCTTTCCTGGCAGGGAACACCGAGGTCAACACACACGCAGAAATTTAGATTCCACCTGAAACACATGTTTTTGGACTGTGAGAGGAAACAAAGTTGAACAAGCAAAATACATGCACAAACTGCCGGATCCAAAACCTACATCGGAGTCAACCCAGTGATGAGACTTTAAATAATTAAAAAAAAAAAAAAAATCACTCCCTTTCTCTGTTACACACCAAAGCATCTTCACAGATAAAAGAGTTAATGTTCAACCGTTTCGAGTTATTCATCGAGTTTGTGTGTGTGTTTGTTCGTTCGGTGACGTAGAGCGCTGGAAGAAAAAGAAAAAAAAAAACACAAATACTAAATAAAACCGAATGAATATTCTAATGAGCGAAACTCGTATTTTGCATATGTTGGGTTGCTAAAACGGCTTCAGAAAGCCAGCCGGGAAACTGAAGGCGCCTCCATCCGCGTCTGAGAGGCTCCGGCTGAGTAAGAGGATCTACACGCTGCCGCCTTTTTCCCCACTTCGTCCTCAAAAGCAGTTAAGCGGCTGCCGGCCGTCAGCCTCTGGACCCGGTGGCCTTCTTTCCCGGCTTTTAAACGAAGGTGACTCCATCCGTCCTTGGGAGCCGTCGTGCTCAGTGTATTTTCTTAAGAACACAGACTCGCTCGGGTCACTCCATTTGCGCCGGATTGATTTCATCTTAGGCCTGGATTGATTTGCGTCAGCGCCCCCCGCAGGTGTTTGCATCCTTCGGTCCAATCAATGAGGGGGGGCGGTGATCAATCATCCTGTCATTTCCTCTCCTCTTCGGCCTCGTTCTTTTGCTTTGCTTTCTTTTGTTTTCCTTTAAGAATAACCACACGTTGTGGCATAAAAATCCAGTTTTTTTAAACCCAAGTAAAATTGTGCATGAGGTTGCAGTCTTTAATGATCTTAGATTATTTTTGTTGATAACTTGAGGTTAGAGTGTGCGATGAACCATGAAGGCTGTAAGACCTGCACCCAGAAGAATAAAATGTTTTTATTTCAGATTTTAGGTTTCTTTTACTCGTTCTGCTTTTTGGATTTTGTAGTGTTTGTTTCCCTCTTGTGGATTTTTGGTGTATAGCATGTTGGGGGGGTGGGGAGGGGTAGTAAAAATCAGGAATGATTTTAACCGCACTTGACTTGATGGAGTATTTTTCAATATGTTGCTCCCATTTGCACCACATATGAGTGTTTAAGTGATGCTTACATGTTTTGTGAAGTAAAAAGTGTGAAATGGAAATAGATGGAGCAGTACTTGATGGACAGCCAGCTCCCAGACAACCCAAAACATACTATATGCCAAAAGCATATATGATTGTTTTTATTTAGCTACAGTGCAAACTACATATTAAATAAAGAAGCAAGCTGAAAATTAATGCAAATTATTGATGTGCAAAGTGTTTATTCGAAAGGGAAGTTTTAATCTGGGTGGATTTATAGTTTGTTCATCAGTGTTCTGATTATTTTCTTTATTGTTTTGCTTTTCCATTCACTTTTATTATTTGATCCATTGTTATCCAATTTACTTTTTTTTCAATTTGTTTTAATGATGAATTGAATGCATTGCTTGTTGTTTTTTTTTTTTCCCATTTGCATTTGCACTGCTCTTCACTCCTCACTCTCCATAGTCTGAGGCCTAAATTCTGCCCTCAAACCCACGAACTACCACGTTATTTCGATCACAAAGTTTATACCTTGCAAGAGGGATTTTTACGTTAAAGGAAAATTTTGAACCCATAGACCAGGACCATCACCTGCTGGGCCACCCTGCCGCCCTGTTTTTATTCTCCATACACAAAATGGGATGTGGAACAGGGGGTGTGGGGTGACATAGAGTAGCCGGTACAAAGAATGGACAAAAAAATCCATGTTCAGCAACAAAGGCTTGTGGAAGTCTTGTGTCAGAAGCGGTGTGGAAGATACCAGAACATACACGCCTATCGCCAACCATCATTCAAAGTCACTAAGGTTGCTCATTCCAGCACTCAGCTGAACACTAACTGATGCTGGTCTGTTGGATGTACACGGCATACTGCAGTCACGTCACGTATGACCTGTTGGATTATACAGTGAGTGAAGACAGGGGGTGTAGCTAATAAATGGGCAACTCAATACATGTATATAAATATGTATGTATGGAATTTGGCTTTCACTACCTACAGTGAAGTTCTGCTGGGGCGATAAGAGGCTCCAAATCCTTGGTACGTGGGGCTCCCAGCAAAGTGGGGTCACCAATTGTAAGGTCAATCTGGATGACCCGGAGTCTCAGCAGATTTGTAGAGAGCACCATTGATCTTGACCCGCACCGAGTGTGATCTCAGAGATAAAAGTGCAACGAGGAGGGGGAAACTTACTCACTGTCAGAAGCAAGTCAGCAAGGCCAATTCTCGCCTGCAGGCTGCCTTTGAAACATGAAGGGCAAAGAACTAAGGATTAAGCCAAAAAAAAGGAAAAAAACTTCAGACGCGATTTTGCCGTAATAAATGTGGGCGCAGGGTGCGTGTGCACAGTCGGCAAAGGCGGCCAGGGGGACAAGACGTCACCAGCTCCTTTCAGCTCAGGCTTTTTAAACACATACTGTGAGGACACATAAGGAAAAACCCATATTTGTCCACATTTGAAATATGCAGAGATCGGCTGCCGGAGAGAAATTGACAAGTTGTGAAGTTTCATTGCCACTTCTGCTTTGTTAGGTACAAATCAGGCCTCTTCACCACTTTTGGCTGAAATCTGGGTGACCAGACTATGTGCTTTAACATGCTTAGTGATACTGCTGTCACTCACAAATATCATGTGCATCTTTTTTTAATGTTACGAGTGATCATTGTAGTGGAAATGTTACTAGAATTACTGTAATAGTTACTGAAGCGGGTGGCCGTGGTTCCATCCAGCAGGTTCCAAGATGTGGGTTTCAGTGTGGGTCTGAGTGTTTGGAGTGCATGGGTTTCCTCCCACAGTCAAGGACAGGTGTTTTAGGTGAATCAGTGACTCCAAATTGTCCATAGAGTGTGTGTGTGTGTGTGTGTGTGTGAGAGAGAGAGAGATGAATAAATAGCTATTGACGGTTGACCTAAAACTTACTGTAACCCATTACCATTTGGTTTTGGCAAAAAAAAAATATTATTGTAATATGTAATATTTCAAACATCAAACAAAAATCTCAAGAATAAACTTTTTTTAAAAAAGTTTTAATATACAGTTTTTTGACAGATGAGTCATAACAGTCAATTTTGTGATTTTGATGGAATGGATTCTGTCTTAACATTCAGATGACATTGCTTTTAACACACACACACACACACACACACACACACACACAGGTGTAGGAACTAATAAATACAGTGACCTGCTTTTGCATAAGGCCAGTAACACCCAGACATGATGATGATATAAATGTCCTGTTTCTGTTTTGCAGTGTTGGGACACCGGTGCTTGGGAAGTGCAGGGTCTTTGCAAACTTACTGCACAGGTCATTAACCAGCGACATTTTTTCCCCATGAACGCAATTAGCGCCATCTGTAATGGCTATTAATTTTGAACCAAACAGAACTCCCATCCACTTATTGGCATAGACTGTAATTATTTATGACACGCGGGTCACATGGCGCTCCATCTCCTGCAAACAATTTGTGTTAATCAACTGGGGACAAATTACATCATGCAGCGGAGTGTCGGGTGTGACACCAGGTCACCGCTAACCGGTGACAGCAGATGACGTAGCAGAAGAGACGGTGCGTATATCTGGCAAAACGTGCGTTCACACATATTTATGTACATGGTGATTCTTAAAGAACTGAAAGCTTTTTAGAAATGTGTTACTTTGTAATTAAGTGTCATATGAACCTGTAGCTTAAATCTATGTGTAAAGTGACTCGGTTTATTCTTAATCTTACAAAATATACCAGTAAACCACGTATTCTTATGAAACTGGTTAATACATTTAGAAAAGTGTACAACAGCTCTATCAGTTACCATTATTATTATTATTATTATTAGTGATTATTTTTTATTTGGCTGATGTCTTTGTCTAAAATGACTTTTATGATATCTTTTTGCAAAATATTCTTATATACCCATTCATGCTAAGGGGGAAATATTTTCTTCTGGAGACATTCCGGGTAAATACCTTGATCAAGAGTGTTACAAGCAGTGGCAGCATTCAAATCGCACACCTTCACAATCTGATAGGAGAGCGGTAATCACCAGATAGATAGATAGATTTTTCAAGCACTGCAGTCTCCCATTTGTTAAAGTTCTGATAAAAATATGCATTGTTGTGCAGAATTCTGTACTGTGGGTAAAATGTACCTATATGGTGTGACAGTCGTTATTGTGACTATAATATCCACACTGACTTTAAATTATGAGTCTGTTGGAGTGAGTGTGAGGTCTGGTTTTGTGGCCCCACCATTTACCCCCCACTGTTCTGCATCTGTTCATAGGACCCTTAAGAGGTTTCACACACTCCGTCTTATTAAGGTGCTTCATGTCTGCTACGTGCTGCAGGATCGGACCCAGTGGCTTCTGCGGAGGAGCTCTCATGCGGCCACTGAATTACCACCCCTGGAGTAAAATGCTGGAGGTTAGAGAGACCCCACCCACGCATGCACTCTTCCACATCGGTCCATTACCCTGTTCCACCTACACACCTGCTCCACTGCAAGGCAGCAGCATCCACAGGCTGGCCTTGCCATGGTGTGAAATATTAGCTGCCGCTGGCATATTGATGTCTCGTCTCCTACCCCCCTAAATATAGATGTATCACGCAGCTGAGTGAAATGCTTCAGAGAGCCCATACATGTCACTCCGCTGGAGTTGCAACCCATATCGATTGTCATGATGGATTCCTGTTCGCCAGACGGTGATAGATTCTTTTTTCTCATCTGAGGAAAGTGTGCCAGCAAGCGGGTTGCCATGTCTATCGATTGGTGGACAGACTTGTAATGAGAATCAGCCGTGGGCGGTTGGGGGCCGGAGCAACGGGAGCTCAGATGCCAGGCGATAATCACCCATTCATCTGAGCCCTGAGAGGCCCAGCCTAAGAAATCCGCTTCTCAGCTGTGTTCTGTCGCTGTCTTCTTCTCAGCTTCTGGTCACCTGCTAATATACTGGCAAATATTATGGAGGAAATTACCATCATTTCAAAAAAGGGTCCCAACCAAAAAAAAAAAACTCACAAAAATTTAAAATGAACCAAGAATTTTTGTGCATGACAACGATAACACAACGTAATATTTTAACAAAAATGTATAATTCTGCCTCTTCTCTGGTTTATTAAATGAGCAGCATAAACTGTGCAAGAGAATATATAATTTTTGCATGGTCAGTGTGTTTTTCGAACTCCAACTCATGAACCGTAAAATAAACACACTGTTCATGAAAGTCGAACGGTGTTCATGCTATAAAAGCTGTTCTTGCGACTTAAAAAAAAAAACAGTTAATATTTTCAAGTTTGTGCAGTTTCTTTCCCACAGTTTGCACTGACACCTCTGTTTGAGTGGGAAGTTAAGTTGACCACAAGCGGCCTGGTGATCATGTGAGACCGTTAGTGATGTAGAAGAAGTATTTGAGAGTCTGAGGTTTCGTATAGGTTTTACATAGTGGGACAAATAAATCTGCAGCAAAGTGGTCAAACGGCAGTGGATTTCTGTGTCCTCATCCTAAACACTGGAGTGAAAGTGAGAGATGGGACATTCGGGGCAGAAACCGCAGTACAGATGTGGTATCTACTATCCATCATGGTGGCTAATGTGGGCAACTTCCTTTTCGCCGCCTTCATCACTCGATCCCAGACTGACAGCTGCATTTGTCACAGATGAACTGGTGAAGGAGAAACTCCTGAGACCTCTGCCCAGTGCCACCAAAACAACACGCAGACAAATTCTAAATATGATGAGATGTCCAGTTTGTTAGACCAATAAATCATTTTCATGAAATCCTGTCTTCCTGAAAAGGCCCATGTCGGACCGGCTTTAAAGGATCCAAGCAACAGACAGTAGAAGGGCAGCTGGTGGTGTGGTGGTGGTTACACTCATCACGTTCCAGTCTGGTCCTAGGTTCAAATCTCACTCTGACTGTAGTGCCTCAAGTCAGCAGTTCTCAGCTTTTTTTACCTTACATTTTGCATCCACAGCCGTTTATGAGCCAGAATTGATTAAAGTAATGAGTGCAAAACTCAGCCCATCACCACCTGAATGTAGGCATGACTTATTTATTTTATCAGAAAATATGTTTCACATTGTATGACTCAAATTAATTAACATAATAAATTTAGGCAATTTATTTATATACATATTTATTTATCAAGTGGTCTATAACCCAGCAAAGAAATGTTCATGGCACAGTTCTGGCCTAGTTGTTGAGAACCTCTCCCCTGGAGAACAGTTTCCCAGTGTGGGGGTCCCGACCCTCACTAGGAGGTGGTGGAGTTTCCACCGAGGTCGCTCAGCAAATTTGGTTTCTTTGAAAAACAGATGGGGTGTGACATGTATGACGATTTAATATGTAATACAGCTGCAGGGTTGGTTTAACACACTCTGGAACCCTCCCCTGCTAAAAATCAATTTTATAGACTAATGTGGAAAAGTGGCGGGAGGGCAGTATATGTGAAATAGGTAAAATAAGGGTCACTTGGGAAGAAGGGTTTAGAACCATTAGCCTAGAGCACATTACTGACCCTTAATAAATGCAGTAAAAATTACCCAGCTGTATACATGGGTAAATCAATGTATGTGACTTAACCCTGTAAAACAGTTTGGAGAAAACTGTTAGATAAATATGTTTAAAAAAAAAAAAAAAAACTGGTTTGCTTCAGTGTTCAATACCCCAGATTACTTATGAGTTGCATGAAAAGCTTTTAGCAGCATACATACGATTAGGCGGTTATTGTGCAAAGTTTTACCAGTCCGATATTCCTACTTCAGCGTAAAGGATCTTGGGTGAAATTAAATGAAAATATCAAGTTAGATGGACAGTCACACAGGTGATAAAACAGGGGCTCAAACCCTGGGTGCCTTTGCTAACACACAGGCACCAAGGCAGGCGCTTTCGTGCTTCCATGTTTGCCACCAGTGTCCATAGGGTCCTGAAATGTAGAAACAAATGTTTTCCCAGTGACCCTTAGAAACTGAAATGCGGCTTTAATAATTAGTACAGAGGATTCAGGGGTCCCAGGTTTGCGCTGTCGCCGGTTATGCTGACAGGTTATTACACCCCCGACCACTTTTTAATTAAAAGTGTGACTATTTTCTCACTTATTCCTCTGCATCTTTCAGCCTAAAAGGCGTTGCAGCACCACAGGATCTCAATTTCTGTTTTCCTCCTCGGCGTCACTGCATGCCCCCCAGCGTCTCGAGCTGGAACTCGCAGAAGCCCGGTTGTACATCCCACTTCTGACGCAATCCTCCGGCAACGTCCTTCTTGGGTAATTACAAAAATGAAATGAGCGTTACTTTTTTATTAGCTCTGCGCTCCATTTTTTGCCATCCATCGACATACATTGTGGCCAAATTTAGAGGACTCACCTTTCTCCTGACTTTAATGCGCATTACGTCGGTCCAACATAACTTCCGCAAGCTCATCCTGCTCATGACACCACATTATTGGTTATAAAAAAGCAGCGTGCAGGTATTTACCTGGGTAATTTTCACTGTATCCGTTCAGGATGAGTACTTTGCTCAAGGGTACTGCAGCAGGTGGTGGGATTCAAGCTGCGTCTGAAGTGGTCCAGCGTTACTCTGCATTGTATTCAACCCCATGGTGAAGGCCGGGGTGTGGCGTGGATGACAGATCCCGCTGCCATCCTCAGTTACTCAGGGGGAGCTGCATCCTTTGTCACTTAATGCCCCAGTAAACCTTGAAGACTAATTCAGGTGGTGGAAGGTGCGACACCCCCTCCAGATTTATGTTTCGCAGCCACATAGGGACATGCCCATCGATGCCTGTGGATACAACCCACCGCTAACCCCCTTTGGCATCTTAAATTAGCCAAGCTGGGCAGGTCGGACAACTCAGTTTCACCTTAGTGATGTCTTACCGTTCCTTTATGTTATTAGGTCGGTCCCCGATTAGTAATTAATGTTCAACAGATGGACCTGGTTGTGGGTAAGAATTACAGCCCTGCATATTTTCTCGGTAAAAG
The DNA here is from genome assembly GCA_018136845.1 of Heterotis niloticus. Taxonomy (NCBI): domain Eukaryota; kingdom Metazoa; phylum Chordata; class Actinopteri; order Osteoglossiformes; family Osteoglossidae; genus Heterotis; species Heterotis niloticus. The sequence continues at coordinate 35,718,476 of CM030888.1, read as the reverse complement.
TGCTACACAGTTGCAATGCAGTTTTTTAATTTATATATCGGTTATAATTCATTTATCTGACACTTTTCTCCAAAGTGACTTACATTTGAGGTTGGTACACAACTTACACCAATGTACACATTTATAAAGCTGGGTTTATACATATTTACTGTGTCAGGAAATGGCTGCAACCACTACCCCATTATACACAAGTCTCTCAGGCAACCTCAGCCTTTCTGCACACAACTTTCTCTGGATCCGGACCCTCCTGTGACACCCCTCTTCTTAAACTGCTGTGCCACCTGCTCTAATGTTAGAGCAGCACAGGGACACTTTGCAGGTGTAAATGACAAGTCAGAACCTGCAAGGTCACCTTGAACACAGCAACACCCCCCAGGTTGGGCACTCAGGTGGGAGGATAGGTGGCTGAAACTGCAGGGAAGGTGAGCACACCCTCCCTGTGCTCGTGCCACAGAAGATTCATTTGCTTTCCAGTCCCTTGTTAAAGTCCCTCAAAATGATCTCGAGCAGCAAACGCATGGGAAATCAATAGAGCTCTCCAAATGGGGCACGGGGGGGTGACATCAACACAGCCATTCAATACAGTTTGTTTGCGTCAGGCTAAAATGTGCACAAACACACCTTAATATTCCATCAGTTATGTTCTACGTCTTCAGGTCCACCTCCTTTATGGCAGACACTGCTGATTCTGCTTTCCTCTTGTTCAATGTTTGCATTTCACTCTTCTGTCTGTTACAGTATCGTATTAATCTACAGCATTCCTACATTTAATGCAGCAGCGATAACAGTGCAGGCAGATTGCAGGCATTGAAAGGAAGGCATGAAAACAGAGAGTTTGTCATACTGTAAAAAGCTGAAATGGCCCAAACAAACGATTCTGTGTGTTTTCCCAACAGCTGACAGCAGGCTGGTTTTCAAAATGAATTCTTTGTATAAATCAAACCCCTGGTTCTAATCTTGCCGAAGTTCTTGCGATAACGGTCATTTATTATGGTGTCGTACTGCCATCTGGTGGCAAATAAAAAATGTCCTTAGATGCAGCTGGAGTGAAGCTGAAATTTTTCCACTTTCTGGGTGTGATTTTAGCAGAAGATCAACGTGAGCCACTTCTTTGTCACTGCTGCTCTGAAGGACACTGCATTGTTGAGGCTGACAGCTGCTGTCATGTGCAATGGGCAACAGGTGGTGAAGCTAAGAATTTACATCCGAAGGATGGGGGAATGGGGTGACAAAAGATGATGCAGGGGGTTTCATCGATGTCTCACAGCTTCTGGGGTGCAGGTTCAGACTCAGGTAGAAGATGCCTTAGTCCCTGTGGGGTTTGCATGTTCTCTGCATGTTTGTGCAGACTCCTTCTGGGTGCTCTGGTTTCCTTCAACCGTCCAAAGACGTGTGCTTCAAGTGTGTGTGTGGTTTTTGGAAATGGATGGATGTTCTATATGTGATCTATTTTTATTATGATATTAGCTACACCCTGCAAATATTTAATCATGTTTTTGCTCAATTTTATTGATGAAAACTTTTTATGCTGCATGTGTTAAATTTATGGATGTGGTGGAATAAAATATGAATTTATGCCATGTAGGTTGTGGACAGACCTGGTGAGCCTTTCAAACCAAATTCATAATCCAGATCAGTTAAATAATTTCACAGCACTAAACAGTGAAAAATGCAAAAGTTAAAGTTTAATTACTGCTATTTTAATGTGTTTTACGCTGTGCTTCACACTTCATTTCTGATGCATTTTGGGAGACCTTGTGAACTGAAAACAGAACTAAGTTAAAATTATTTAGCTGATAAGAACCTGCTTAATTAAACTGCCCTATAATGGCCAAATATTCAGAGATTCACTTAAAAATGAGGCATAATTAATGTAAAAACTCATTAAGTAAAATTGGGTCTCCTGAGCAAACCTGTATACACTATCAGTCATTAGCTTATTAGTAATTAAAAGAATATTACATGTACCTGCAACACCTTGAATACTAATATGCACTCATTTAGAACATCATTATTTTAAACTGTATGTCACATTGTTTGTCCTTGACAGGCAATAGGATGTCACACTCATTCACAGCATCCCATAACAGCAAAAAATTCCCCTTTTTTTCTTTTTTTTTTTTTTTGCTTCTTTGGTTGGACTTAATAAACAGGTCATAAGCTAGCTACAAGCTAAAACATGTATAATCTAACACTGTATATGCAGACTGAAGCTTGACTTGTGCTGTTTGTTTAGCCATAAATCAAGAAGACTGTTTAAATTATTCTTAAACAAAGGATTTCACAAAAACCAGACAAAGGTTTCTTTTTATGCAGGTTAATATTTAATAGCATTTTTCCTCTACTTTAAAACCACAATGCTTTCCTTTGGCTACTTTGATCACATCTGCGTGAATATAAATGCCTTGGGGGCACTGCCCATTACATTTCCCCTAATTATTTCCATTTCTGAGGGACTCGGTCCCATTTCCGCTCATCCAGGCAGTTATGTCTATGAGGCCATTAGAAGGCAGTCAGTACCTGAAGATGGCTGTTTTCTATAAATATGCTAATTCGGCTGTCTGATCTTTGTCAGAGAAACAAGGGGCCCGTGCCGTGCATGTGGAGAGCTCAGGCCCTCGCAGCACGTCAGGGTGGTAGCGCTCCAAACAAATCATGGGGGAATATAAATAAATGTGCAGGTGAAATTTTAGGGTGACAAAAAGAGGTGCCAACAGATTCCTCACCAGCCAAGTAACTAATTTCAGGAAGCAGGAAGGTATTGGTCTGATTCAAATCTGCTTCCCTAGGGCCTGAACCATGTAATCATCATTAAGAGACACTAAAATTTTAGGTTACTATAAATATTACAACAAATCCAATCTCTCCCCCCACTCCATGTCACTTTCAGTAGCCCTTTAAAGCCCAGTATCTGAAGCCTCCACCACTATCTGCCACTCACACTGTCTCACGGGAGACTCCTAAATGTGCTTTAACAGGTGTTTCTCATCCAATTTCACTTAAATTTACTTAAATTGCTACCAATTTTCCACCATTGCAGTTTATTTATCCAATTAGCTACACTCCAGGCCTTGTGTGTGCGCGTGCAGACCAAAAGGAACAGGATGAGGGAGAACTTCCAAAAGGGTGGGGAGAAGCTAGTTCAGAGGAAGCTGGAGATCTACTTGCTTCCTGCTCATGTGTTTTCCTCTTTCTTAAAGCAGGGCCACAGCAATCATCATTTCTCCAGCGGGGATAGAACAGGGGCTGTAAATTGAGAGGTGGGTGACTCATATCTCTGAAGCAACAGAGATGGGAGAGCAAATGTGAGATGGTGGTAGAGAGTCTGCAACCTGGTCCTGCTACAGTCTGATCCAGAACCAGATTGTCTGATCCCAGCTGCTGGATACTACTTTATTATTATTCTTATCCTTCATGCCTGGAAGGGGTTGCAGTGGTTCAGAACCTATCCCTGAGTCATAGGGCACCAAGCTATGAAACCACAGCCTTTATGTGATGTCAGTCCATCACTGAGTGCTCTCTTTCTTGCACGCACGCACGTACATACATATATGTATACAAACACACACACTCTACTGGCAGTTTATACTGACCTATTAACCTGAAACACACATCTTTGGACTGTGGGTGGAAACCCACACAGACTCAGCTAGACTGAAATCCCAACCCAGACAGCTGGGGGACACAACAGTGTGACCTTATTATAATAATGATGATACATAATAAGTTGTAATAATGACCCCCTTGTGGTTTTAGGTTTGTTTAAGGTGAAGGAAGAGTGAGTCTGTTCCATTAATAAACGCAGCTGGAGCTCAGTACACAAGGGGGGTCTTTAATGATGGACTTGGAGACTCCAGGAGAAGCGTGTTTGAACTCCTCAGGCTGATCCTCCATCCTCCTCTGTGATACATTCTTTCATTGGCATTCATTAATTTATAAATAACATGGGTGTGAAGGGGGACTTGGTAGAAACTGTATTCATATTGACTCGGCTCTTCCTGGCCAGCAGGTGGTGTAGTGGTTAGAAGCAGTTGTAACAGTGTGATTTTCCAGATTCGGTTCCCCTTCTGCTCTCACCACCCTGGGTCAAAATTCTTTCTATCAATTGACACACAAAAAAATATGCTCCTGTATAAATGGGTAAATCACTGTAAGCTAGACTGGATGTTGTTCCTCACCAGCTAAATAATTGTTAATGACGTATAATAATTCAGAAAATTATAGGATGACATCAGAAATCTACATACCCTTCTTATTAGTGTAAAGACTTGCAGCTGCAATCAAAGCAAAAGCAGAACCCACAATCATCTAAAGGGTGTGCACGCTTACACACGGGGGGTTTCTTATTTTTAATTATGTTCTTATTTCAATTTTTTATTTAAACAGGTTCCCAACAATGTAATGTTTTTAAATATAATTATCCTTTTACTTTCCTTATACTGTTTCAATGACTTATTAAGAGGGAGAGGTATCTGGCTTGATTTGTTTTGAGTTGAGACCTCGATTAAATCTGACATTCTTATAAAGGTGTGAGGACTTTTGATGTGTACTGTACAACAGTAAATTTCTTTTTTAAATTGGTGAAAACAGCCATAGTTTTAGTTTTAGTCAGTTTGAACCTAATTTGATGGAGACTGTGCAACCAGGCAGTTATTAGTTCATTACCCAGCTCACCACTGTGCATCTGTGTTCTTCTGCCCGTTTGGATTAATTTGACTGTGCAGTGTCACCATGCTGTAATACTTCCTGCACCTCTGGGTGGTGCTCAAGGCATTTTAGTCTTGTGGCAGTAGCAGTGGATTGTGAATAAACTCACACGCGGTCGCACACACGGTCACACCTGTCTCACACAGTTAGTCTTCAAGCACAGATTACAGTTTTTACCTCAAAGAGGGACTCGGCTTCCTTTCAAGTTAAACTTTGGCTGCCACCCCCCCCCACCACCACCACACACACAGGCCTGACCCCCCACTGGGCTGCCTGACACCAGGGCCCTAGTGAGAGTCACAGCCAGCAGCCCCCTGCAAAATGACTTTAAGAGCCTTAAGAAATCTGCAGGGATGAAGGTCAAAGGGAGACGCTGAGCCCTGTTTACTTAAACCGTCGAATTAAGATGAGTGAATCACAGCAGGACTGCGGCATGATTTCTTTTTTTGTTTGCTTCTTAAGTATTGATGTGGGGGGGGGGGCACAGAAAAGTATCTTCATATACAGTATACTTATAACGTGTCCAGTGCAAGCAGAAATATACAGTCCCTTGCAAAATTATTCAGACCCCTTCAGAAAGTTACACATTTTACAAGATAACAAAACAGCGCTTCAGATTTCTTTCCATGTTATATGGTGGTAATTCTTTTACTATTTTAGAGTTTATTACAGTAATACTAATTTTAAAATGGTGATTCTGAAGTGTTGAATTACAGTGTGAAATTTTTATATCGGCTTCTGTTTTTATTATTTTTATTTGACAGACCGTTATCAGCGGCTTAAAACTGATTTTAAAAACCCTTTTGGTTGCAAAATAAAAAGACTTTGACGCCGTTGTCCGCTATTGGTATAAAATGCGCTATTGTTACCAGAACCAGCGACCCGAGTTCTCAGTAACAAAGTGCTGCAGTGGAGCAGTTCATTACTTTGGAGAGTTGAGATGAGAACAGAAATCTCAGGCGGTTCGTAATACTGCAGTCGGTCAGATGCCGTGCTGGAGGACTTTGTTTTTCCGTGACGACATCCTGCTTTCAGAAGGTGATGCTCTTATCCTAGAGCTCCTCTGATTTTCCATCTGTTGAGGGATTTGAAATGGTGAGAAAAATGTGGTCAATAATGACCTTGTTGAAGAATGTGCCAGATTATGGAGGCACCTTCCTCTTCATAGAGCTGTTACAGTGCTTTGTGTTTTAGACAAACTGGTTTGTCTGGTTTGGTGCTGTTGAATAAAAAAACAGACAAAATGTTTCCCTTTTCTGTGTGCTGAGGGTGCAGGCCAAGGTGCTCTTACTCTTCTACAGAGTAACCCAGTGTGGGTCTACAGGGCTAGAAGTGGGCAGGACTCAGCGGTATACAATACCTGCATGTCCCATAATCCCCCGGTGCGCTTTCCTGCCCCATTTGACCACATTGTCCCAGTAAAAGACTGTAACTGTAGTCCATTATTCATATCGGCCTCACAGCAACACTTCTTTACCCAGGGTGCACTAAGTTACCCTGCAAGGCGGCTCACGATCTGCTTTCCTACTTTTTGTTTGAAATTTGTATCCTCTTTATTAATGAAATATATACTATGAACATGAGCAGCATCTTCTAGTATCTTTTATTTGCTGCAGAAATGCAAAATTTAATACAGGCATCCGACTCCTTGTCAGTGTTACTTGTTTCTGGATGTGATAAAGCTTTGCAGGTGAAAATGTGACTGAGCCATAATTTTAATGCACAACATTTTTAAACATTCCTGCACCCACAAAGTCACCCTCATGTTTGGTCAAGTGACACCGAAACCAATTAAGATAGAAATAAATAGCATTTATATTTAACAAATGTTTCCTTTTATTAACCGTACATTGGTAAAAATATGGATGCATTAGGTAAACAGTGATGAAATACAGAGCGAACTGGGTGGCAGATGTGTCTTTGTAGGTCCCTCACAGGAAATAACAAAAAGGCCTCAGAATCGAGCCAAATGTTTTCAACACAATCTTTACTGAAGTCTGAATATTGCAAACACACAAACCGTTCTCATACTGTCACTCACACACACACATATAAATATATCAGCAAGCACAATATCCGTCACAAGAATCGAGTTCAAGCACCATGTGAACACGAATCTTCTCACACGACACTCCAACCCCTAAGCAGATCCCTCAGACTGACTGTGGACTGAGATCTTGCCACAGGTCCTCAGTCAGTCCCGGTGGACTCATGACTCTATAAGGACAGCGGTGTCCCCACCGACTGGCTGCCACTGGCAGACTTCTGGTCGACTGTGTACGCAGCTGCTGGGGGCGTCTTGCTGTAACGGCGTGTCTTGTACCAGCAGATGGAGCTCTGCTTTACCCCAGTAACTGTTCCACAGTGTATTGTATTTATCATAAGCGCCGTTTTATTCCTGCACTGTGTATGTATTAAAATGATCCATGTAGCGAGACTTTGAAGAATCCCGTAATTAGTTTTTCTGCACAGTGCTGATCAGCAATAACATTAAGGGCCTGGATTCCAAATTACAGTTTGCACTAATTATGGAGTCAGACTCCCCATACGAGACCCAAACCTGCCTGAAGGGTTTACTAGCAGTTTCCAATAATGCGTCTCCAAGAATGTCTCACAAAGGTGTGTGTGTGTGTGTGTGTGTGTGTGTGTTTCAGGTGCAGAACGTCTTCGGATTCCGAGAGCAGTTACAGTGCCACATTTTGCTTCTGCTATGCTTGTGTTGGTGTCTCTGGGCCCGATTCCCAGAGCGTAAGCTGGTCTTAAGAGATCTGGGAATTATGAGTGTATTTAAACAGCAGGAAGCCATTAAAAACCTCATTCTGAACGGGGGTTCGGAGTTCTGCCCTGATCCGGCCTTCATTCGAGGGAGATAAAAGCGATCAGGGCAGCTTTCTGGTGCTGCGGCAGCTGCGCTCGGGACCCTGTCTGCAGTGTTTCCGTATGGCGAGGTGCACCGGACGATCAATCCGGTATCCCAGTAGATACTGGGAGTGGATGGACACAGTTGACTACCCGGCTTGATCAGCTGAGGCCTGATGGGTACAAAAATGAGTGGCTGGATTCTGGCACGTTCCAGGCTGCAGGTGGAAGAGGCCGTTCCTCGCTGCTACATGGAAGGGGAAGCACCTCTGGGCCCTGAGTTTCTCTTCGACGGGCTGCCGTCTCTATAGTAACAAGCAAATCATAATAACCCTTTTTGAAATTAGATTTATGACCAGCACAGGGTCACAGCAGTGGAAAAATGGTGTGAAATTGCAAATATGCCCACATTCGTGAAACAAAAGTCAGAAGGTCACAAATGTGATGGTGTCACACTGTCTAATACATTCTAGCAGGGCACTCAGACATTCAGAAATTTCTTTGAGTTGTCATGTGGCGCAAACGTTCTTCTTCAAACAGGAAGAAAACTAAATACTTTGGTCATCTACATGTTTACACAAAGAACCTCAGGTGGGGACCACAGGAATGAAAAAATTAAAATAATAAAATATTTGCAGCGAGTATGTAAGGAATTGACTTACGTTCCATAACAGCGTACGGTGTTGGCTCAGATGTGGCTGAATGAGCTTCCTCTGCCCCTCGGAGCAGCTGAATCCATTTCAACATTAACAAAGGGTCTCAAAAACAGAGGTGCTTCTCTCCTGATCCCACAGCAGCTGCATAAACCTGTTACACACAAGTATTTATTAATTTGGCCATCCACCTCTATGGGCAGCTTTTATTATGGGGTGTTAGAGTGGCAAACTGTCTCCCAACAGCCTGTATGTAAACCTGCCAGCCTTTTTCAGAAGAGCACCAAACAAATGAATGCACATAAATACAAATTTTAATGTCCTAAATTGTCTTAATTTGATCTGATCTGTTTTTTGCTGAGCCAACTAACTGTTAAGATATTAAATTATTCTGGTTTTACTTAAACATAACAGGCATTCAGCAAAGCTGCCTGTTTGCTGAGGATATATTTGCACTGAAAGTAAACACGCGCTCCTCATGAATGTTAAAATTCTAACTAATAATGACTGTATAATTTATGTTAGTCAGAGGAGGGCAGGAATGCGTTCCCAGTGACCACGCATGTTTTACAGGAGGCCTGTGGGCTGTCATGTGACCCTCTGGGTTAGGATATCCTGAAGGAGATGATGAGGCGCAGATCCTGTTGTCATTTTGTCTTGGGCACATCCTGGCCCCCACGCCCCGGACTGATGTATCGTCTTTTTGTTCTGCCCAAAATAGTGCAGCTCTGTCATGCTCCCTTGTCCACTGCTTTCACACAGCAGGTCCAGTGCCAACACAACCAGGCTAGATCATTATGTGAGGAGCAAAAATCCAAACCTGCCACTCCGTCATACAGTTACATAGCAGGAACCTAAATTATCTTCAAACTGTGGCCTGGATGTACATATTTTCTATTTCTATCATAATTTATCACCAACCAGTCTGTAGACCTGAGCTCTCTGCCCTCATTTTAAAGAAATTTAATCACATCTACAGTAAAAATCCAAAAACACGAAAAATTGAGAAAAACTTTAACAGGCATTTTCGACAAAGTTCTTTCCATGTGTATTTAAATTTGGGTGTGCGGCGTGTGGCAAAGGTGAACCAGGACCTCGTAGCAGCCAGTTTCCTCTCACAGTTCAAAGATGTGTGTCTTATGTGGCTTGGTCACGCTCAGTTACAAGTTGTGTGTGTGTGTGAGAGAGATGTGAGCGAGAGGATAGATTGGGTGCACCCTGTCTAGCACTATAGTCCCAAAACAGATCCTGCATGGCCACCCCCCTGCGCTCAGGCAGTGGTTATCAATAGTGAGCGAGTGACTTATTAAATTCCTGTAATTCCTGTTATGTGCAAACAATGGACTGCAGGCTAGTTTTTTAAAAGGCTGCTTAGAGAGCAAGTCAGACTGCATTATCATCCCGCATGGGATGCCTACAATGATGGGCGTGACTGGCGCTTTTAATTCCCCATTCGCGTGTTAATTGTGATGCAGAGATTTGCCATATGTGGGGAATAAATGCAGGGGAGCAGCATGCCGGCAAGAACACACGTGGCAAAAGGGGTAGGGAGGTGTAAGTCACAACGTAGTCAGGGTCTGCTTTTCATCAGCGTCACCACGTTGCCTCCGCTTGAGGGCTCGGTGCTGAGGTGCGAACGGAGGGAATGGATGCAAAATGGAGGGATTGTGCTTTCAGGTGGATGAGGAGGGTCTGGCAAAGGGGTGACGTGACCCCGTCAGTGCGTCGGGTTGTTCCGTCGCCAAACATCGGGTGGAGGTGGGAGCGCGTGACAAAGCCGGGTCCCCTGACGCACAGGCCCACGGTTCATACCCCGCTCACGCCCAGCTGCCTGTTCACTGGCCTGGATAAATTCCCTTCCAAACTTATGTAAAGGCACAGACCCCTTCCTTGTGTTTAAAAATATTTCTGCATGAAATATTCAAACAGATGAGCCACTGTAAATTAATCTGCCCCGAATTAGCGTTCTTTAAAAATATTTGTCTGTTTTAAAGCGCCGTTCTGTACAGAGCTGAAAGCTTTAACCATCTCTGCCTCTTAAAACATGCATGAACTGTGTAGCGATAAGCCATTAAACACAACATAGAACCAGCACTGTTTTTCCTAGATAGACATTTAGATCTTTTTAAGTAAATGTTGATGTTTTTCCGAGTTTGCTTTTCAGTGTCCCAGTACCTCCTACACCGGAAAAAATATAAGGCAATGATATTGACTGAGGGGTAACTCATACAGAAGCCTTTTGCAAAAAAAAAGCCTTCTTTTTCTGTCAGTGCCACCATGAGAACAACAAACTTCTCTGTGGATTCAAACATGACTCCATTATTATTATTATTAACCATTTTCTCAGCTCACACCTTCACCCGAAGTGATTTGCACAGAACACTAAACCGCTTGCAATAGAGCTGGGTATTTTTTACTACAGTAATTCAGAGTAAAGGCCATCATTTGGGCTCCTACAGCATATGTAGGGGTTTGGACTGGAAAATGAGATGTCTGCCCACCGTGCTACTCCACCAAGGCTTATTATGCATATAATTCTATTTAAAATATTTGCAGTAAAAATATTATGCATATAGTTCAGTATTTGCAATGAAAATATTGCTCATATCACATTTTTGCAAAGAAAATATTTGATTCCATGCTTGTGATTAGATGCTTCATTGGGGTTTGGAGTCATGTCAGCTTAGGAGATGCGTGTTATTTACACATCACTGCACAGTGAATAAAAAAATGTGTCTACAGAAAGCCATTGTGAGCTGCGCTTTGCACACGGTTTCTGGTCAGCTAACGCCCCCCCCCAAGCGAGAACCCCATGGGTCATTTCAGTTGGTCACTGGATGGGAGGGGTCTTCTGTAATTTCAATCCTGGACACCAGTGTTAACATCTAGCAATTGAAGAGAGGTCTGTGGGTAAAAATATGTTCTTCATAAGTGAGTGGATCAGGTTTCTGAGGGTTTTCCCCTACAGCAAAAACTTTTGTGTTTATTTTTCTTAAAGGGTCTTTCGTATGTCTGTTTGAAGCCTATAGTCCGGAACTGTTTTACATTACACTGCATTTCCTGGCTCTCGTTGCTACTCAGCCAGGCGGTTCGAGATACAACCACTGCATGCCTGAAATCCAATACAACCAGTACACAAAGAGGAAAAGGGGCGTACAAATTAAGGAACATTCTAGCTGAAACCTTGGCAATCTTTGATAAGTTAACTGTCCCCTTGCTCCTTGAAGCCAAGCTGACATTTTGTGCAAGCGAGAAGAACTATTTGAGCCTCAGTAGAGAAGATCATAAAAGGCGGTGTTGACAAGAACAAATTTACTTTGATTCAGCGGTCTGCAAAATCAGGCCCATCTATACCTCTTCATTTTATCAGTTTCAAGACCCTTTTGCTAAGAGGAGGGCAGTGGGATGGAAGTCATTAAAGGAGATCCAGGGGTTGTCAGCATCTCAGAGGAATCTTACACCACAACATATGTGATGGAGAGAGTGTATGGTGACTGTTTCAGACATGGTGTGAACAGGAGAGAGATTATGCTCTGTTCCCAGATGTTATGTGCAGACCACAGGAGTCTGGGTCTCACATACTTAGTCTGGTTCTTAAAGCATATTTACTCTGGGTCTACTAATAATTAACCTTCAGAATCAATTGCATCTGTCACTTTTTTGGCCTCAGTTATTCATGCCCTTGTGGAAAAGCACATAAAGCAACATCATGCCTTACTAGCAGAAAGATAAACAGTAATAACACATTGCATATCACTGAACTCTATTACCTTTAAAATGGTTGTATTTAGTACGTAAGTTTTGTTAGTGGTGTGGAACAGGTGGACGCCACAGAGAGTGACGCACCAGTCACAGTCAAGTGGAAAGGAGAAAAGTAATAAAATTTGTATTTCACCAAACTTTTAGTGTGTGTGTGTAACATGTAACTCCATATTAACGGTTTGAGTTCTTCCTCTAGCACACCCAACCCCCACATCCTGGTACCCTTCCCTGGTGTGTGTGTTGGCTGTTTGTGTATGAAGTGGCCTGTTTGTCTTCATCTGGACACAGCAGCTGTGAACTGCCTGGAAGCACACATCAACAATACTGTGTGTGTGTGTGTGTGTGTGTGTGTGTGTGTGTGTGTGTGTGTGTGTGTGTGTGTGTGTGTGTGTGTGTGTATGGTTGCATATATCTTGGCCATAAGCCTCACTTACGGAGAGAAGTACCTGTCTGTCAAATTTGTAGCTTGAAAAATAAAGCTGTGTAAAATGAACAAATGAAACAGACAGAGACTGAGCATTGTAGATATCTTTAGAGATAATTTGGCAGGAATGGTGGTATGGCTGAGCCGCATGAAAATCTAGGATTCACAAGGATAACATGTTAGCATGTTGGCATGCGGTTAGAGTTAGAGCATGAAGGAGTGTCCCCATGGCTCTGGAGAGGCATAGAGAAATTGGTGAGGGACGCATCACATGCATTCGGGGACGAATGTGCAAGCAGCCCCTCTGTCAGAGTCGATCAGATCCAGGGATGAAGTCACCAACCCAGAGGGGGCACGGGCAAATTACAAAAAAGCAAGACACTGGCGGGCTGCAGACCCCAGCCGCGTCTCACTTAATCACCCACGACAGCAACCAATTCCCTTCAACATGATCTTGAGCGGCACCCAAACGGGTCCCCCCGCATAGGTAAACCTGACAGAGGGAACCGGACACTGTGAGCTTCGAGAGACCGGTGTTAATATGAATAATGCATCAACACCAAAACTGAGGATGTGAGCATCTTTATGCTTTTTAAAAAGTGCTACATGAATAAGGCGGAGTCTGCAGATTCCCCTGACTTCACCATCAGTTATCTTCTCAAATGCAGCTCACTTCATTGCTCATTTGTTAGCCTTCAGTTTGTTTACCGCAGGTCAAGTCACAAAATTATATTACTCCTCCTGCGGAAACTCTCAGTGAGGCTCAGTTTTTTCTTTAGCGCACTCATGTTCAGCTTATTGCAATCGGTTGTTATTACTATTATTAAAATTATTATAATTATTGTACAGGGTGATTACAAAAGTGAACGCTTTCATAAATGTGTTTTTTCAATCTTTCATCTTTCAAGTACAAAAAATTGAGTGTAACCACAAATTGACTACATGGTCATATGCGTTGCAGATTTATGAAAGTTTACGACTCTTTTTGAATCAAATTGCAGTTGTTTTCGCAGCGTTAGGTTTATGCACTAAGCTGCTTGCTGTTATTACCACATTTTTAATAGAGAAATTCATTTTCACATTTTATTGGTTATTTGATGTATAACCAAACCAGCCTACAATGTTAGGCTACCTACCATTATCTTACCCTTTTACATGGCTGGGTAGTAGTTGTTCAAAGGTACAACAGCAGGAGGTCTAGCTGATCGCATGTGCGTTTATTCCAAAACGCACATCCGCCAGCTCGGTGTGCTAAACCAAAATGCCACACTTCTCTGCCGAATCTCCCTTTCGGGATTTGAGTCTTTTCCCTGCAGTTTCCCAACCTGTGCACTTATGACTTTGCGAGGAGAAAAGTGAATTACATGGATGTGGTCTGTGACCCATCTTTTCCATCTTTATACTGTATCTGTCCAGCAATGGCAATGCTCACTTTACACATCAGATATGGCCTTTGTGTCTCTGCAGGAGTTCTTGTCGGGCAGTCGCCGCTGCTGAACAGCCCCTGATCTCCACTTTAAAAATGCCACGTGGGAATGCAACCAGGTAACATTTCTCACTTCACGGTTTCACGGCCCATTTTGCGGGCCTCTTCTGTGCCTCTCCCTGCTTCCCACGTGTGCACATGGTTTAACAGGTTGGACGGTGCAGCCCTGCGGAGGGTCGACTGCTCATTGTGCCCTGGTCGTAACAACAGCACCAGAAGGGCCTTTGTTCTGCTCCTTGACAAAGCGGCTCAGATCCTGCCAGCGGGACAAGAGGAACCACCTGCACCCAGCCGCTCCAGCCAACTCCCACACAAGTGCAGACCCTGCGCTCTGGTTTCCCTGCACAATAAAAGAGCTCCATGAATAATGGAGGTTCACCACTGCACCAAGGCTGAAGAAGTTCCCTGTGTGTTGGCTCACAGCCCCACGGAAGAGGTGTGCGTTTCTGGTCAGTTATGTTAATGCTGCAGCCGAAAATAAAAGACATTATGAATGGCGTTGACGTCCGGCCACGCTAAACACTCCTTTGCAACGGACCTTGTTGCAGCGTCAAAGAAAGCCTCAGATCTCGCCAGCTCAGCATCTCTGGGAAAGGATCCAGGAACAACAGGAGTTCGCTGGTTTAGTGCTCAGCTCACCGAGTTCTGCAGACCCGGAGGAACTAACTGGTGGCTAGAAAAGAGACGCAGAGACAGGGCTGTAGGCACAAGGCATTGTGGGTCACAGCAACATGGGGAGGTGGAGAATGTCTTCCTGTGAGTAGCACAGAAGTTAGAACTGGTGGCTTCTGTATGAGCAACCTGAGTTTGAATCCCACCTCTTCCTGTAGTTCCTCTGGTCGAGGTCCTTACCCTAACTGATACAGTGAAGTTACCTTGCTGCCTTTCTAATTCAGAAAAAAGCATCAGAAAAATAAGTGTATAACTCAGGTAATCCCAGTTTTATACACTTTAATTTGTAAAACTTAAACTCTGGGCAAATCGCAGGTTGGGAAAAATAGTGATGCATTCCAAGCTCGTACGAAACCCGCAAACAAGCTTTAAGAAATGCCACTAGCAATGCACACACAGGGTATAGTGCCAGTCAGTGCAACACACACACAAGGCAACTGTTGTAGTCTTACCTTACATCTCCTTATTATAATTTTTTCACACTCTTTTCTACATTTTTTGCCCCATTTTGCTGGATTACACTTTATTTATGAGAATAAAATGGACACTGCACAAACAAACCAAACAGGAGACATGAAGGTGTAAGGATATTAGCAAAGTATGTCCCTTACAGCTTGCCGTACTCCACAGGTATGTCACAAGATGCCATGGTGCAGGAGACCCTCTTTAAACTTCTTCATTTCTTGCAGATGAATTTCTATCACTGCATTGCCACTCTGTGTCGTTTTGGAGCGTCTGCTGTTTGAACAGCGGAAATGCTGACGCCAAGGCTGCGTGTACCAGGGTTTACCTGCATATATAAATACAGCAAGACAGGGATTGGACCCCAACTCACTAGGGGGCTCAGGATTGCTGGACACAACCAGCAGCCAAAGCCAGTGGTGAGACTATAGTTACAGAGCAGGAAGGTGTCAACAGGGTGTTGGCAGTAAAAATGTCTTTAGCAGTGGATTTTGGCAAAGCAAGCAGCAGGTTAAAGTGAGAGCAGGTGTGAGTGGAGCAGGCGGTAAATCACACTGCGCGGCTGGAGAGCCCATTATAGAGGACCTGCTGATCTGGGGTTGCCAGACAGGGTCAGGAACTGCAGTACAAATGTAACGCACGCGTCGGTCACAGGGGAACCCCCGCAGACTGAACAGAAGCACGGAAACCTGCGTGAGTCAAAGCCTTCTCCAGCTTTCAGCAGGACTCTGCACAAGTGGGATGTAGAAATGAAGATCCTTCGAAGAAAAATAAAGAAACTGCAAAAGGCGTTTTAATTTAACAGCATGACCTCAGCAATGGGGACAAAATCAGCATGACCTGTGGTATGGAAAACAGGGTAAGGACTGGTAAGGACGTTACAGCCATGACTCCTGCAGCTACAGAAAGGTGAGGTTCATTAGGTCAAATGTAAAAGGTAGGCCCTCGAGATCAGATTTGTGGAAGGAGCTGCTGGTAGGAAACCAAAGCTTTGATACCAGAAAAGTGTACAAATAACCAAGCCAGGTTCCCTGTTTTCACCAGATATTATTATTATTATTATTATTTTTATACTGTCTTTGCTGGTGCAATGTGTATACTTGCTCCATATAGGAAAAATGATCAGGGCCTTAAAGAAGCAGAATTTATACTGTGATGTGCAGGGGGGCAAATCAAACTTTTTGCAGATGATCTTAATGTTTTTTTACCACTGGAAGACACAAAAAAGCAGGAATACTGTAAGCAGTTCTGGAATAAAAGTATCACAGCGATGTGTTTTTCATTAGCAGTTCCACAATGGATGTTCCCTTTGGGAGGTGAGAAGGGGTAGCCTGTCACTCAGCAGGGAAAAGAATTTGCCCAAGGCCACCATTTTTAAACAGGAGCGACCCTGGCCACCAAGGCCACTCCAGCAGAGGAACACATAGCCTGGGAATGTTACACAAGGGCCCCTCGCTGACATGTTGCCCAAGGTTGCAGGCGGAACAAACCCACTGTATGCGGTGAGGTCCTCTCTGGACACCTGAGCTGGCCGTCTGCTCCCTTCCTGTCACAAGTGACGGTCAGGGACAAAATGCGACATGAGCGCTTCACTCATCTGCTTATCTCCCAAAAGGCAATGCTGGTGTCACCATTGCCTTCATATGCAAAACATTCAGTGTTAAATGCACTCATCTCTTTAGGCTCAGATGTTTTCAGTTCTACTTTGTTGCCCTCTGTCCCTGGGAAACAATTAAAAATAAATTATTTCACATCTTTTTCTAGCTCACTGCTGCAGTGAGGTGTGCTGCTGCCTCACTGTGTCTCGGTTGTATGGGTGTGGGTTTGAATCCAGCTCAGCCTGGGTGGGGCTTGCATGTTCTTCCCCTATCTGCCTGGGCTTCCTCCTATAGTCCAAGCGCATGTGTTTCTGGTTAATTGGTTACTCTCAACTGTGTATGTGGTCACCATGCAGTGGAATGATATCCCATCCAGGATTTAGTTTCATAGCCTGGTGACCAGTGATTCTAGGCTGACCACCATGATCCTGAGCAGGCTGCAGCGGTCGAGGTTGTTACATCAAATGCTAATTTCTTTTGCCTGGTTAATCTTTTTTAAAGGTTCTAGTACCAAAAACACCTCTACACATAGACTGTATGGCCAAAAGTATGTGGACCCCCTTCTAATGACTGAGCTGAACTGTTCGAGTCACACCCACGCAGCAGCTTTGTGGCCACAGTCTAGGGAAGCTCCTTTCCAGCTCCAGTATGACTGTGCTTCCCCCGTGCACAAAGCGAGCACCATAAACACAGGGTTTGCCCAGGTTGGTGTGGAAGAACTTGAGTTGCTGCATAGAGCCCTGACCTCAACCTTGCTGAACACCTTTAGGATGAACTGGAACACTGACCAAGAGCCAGACCTTCTCGCCTGACCTCACTAATGCTCTTGTGGCCGAATGGGCACAAATTCCCAAAATCTGGTGGAAAGCCTTCCCAGAAGAATGGGGGCTGTTATAGCAGAACAACTGCATATTTATGGCCATAAAATGACCATTTGGAATGGGAGGTTCAACCAACACACATGAGGGTGATGCTCAGGTGTCCGCATACTTTTGGCCATGTTGTATATATATATGAGCACATCCTGCACTACAGCATTGGTTCCTCTGTCTGCATCCTCACCACTCTACATCTGAGACCTTTTTTTAAATCTACATTTGGAATAGAATGATATGGTAGAGATCCACTTTGCCAAGGACCGGGTCCATCCAACGGGGAGGTAAAGGGCCTTGCTTGTGGTCAGCCAGAGCATTTTTTAGTAATCAAATCTGAAATGTGAGAACCAGCTAAAATACTCTTGAGGGCCCTGCAGTGTCTGCTCCGGCACGCATGACCCACGTTTAGCACTGTACTCCTGTGTACTGTGGTATGGTACAGTTGGCCTGCGCATAACTGGGTCCCTCACAACGGCTTAAAAAATATAAACATTTTTTGTTCATTAATAATAATAATAATAATAATGATATTTTTTACAGTAGCTATTTTGCCCTTTGTACATCATTTTTGTTCCACAGAAGGTTAATAATGACAAATTAATACACGAATATAGGTCAGATGTGTGCTATTTAATCCAGCAGTTGTTAAAAGATAGTAATAATGCAGTAAAATACAATACAAATACAATTAAAAAAATAATAGTAATACAGGAAAGGCACCACTTTCTTCATCATCTAGCACAGGGTTTTCCTCTTGGCTTATCTAATGTTCAAAACATATTTAAAAATGATAAAAATCCAGACATTAAAAAACAGGCTGTAAATGACCATTTTTCTTATAAATGTTTTAAAATGTGTTGTTTTATTGCGATAAAATGAAGGAGGACTGAAGGGATCCTTCTGTGCGGTTGCGGCGTCTCTGAGGAGCATGAGGAGGTTTCCTTGACCTCCTCGGTTCTCTTGGGTTCCTCCTGAATTACTCAGCTTTGCATTATGGGATGTGGCGGAGGAGGATGAGGAGCGCATTAGCGCAGCCCCGCTCCCCTCCGCTTGTGGCCCGCTGGCAGTCTTATGTAAGAGACGGGCTGTCGGACAAGTGGCGGGGTCGCGGCGCCGTGCCACCGCTGACGTGTGCCGCATGACTGCCCCCCCCCCCCCGGCCACCATGTGCTCTCCAATCTCTGGCCCTTCCTCCTCTTCGCTCTCAGTTTACACCTCACCACGCTCCCTGATCCTCCTGAGTTTCGGAGATCTGAGAAACATCCGCCACTCTTGTTCGCAAGGTCACGGCTGCCGCTGTGCCTTGTCCTGGTGCGGAAGGACGCTCTTCCGGTGTAAATGTTGTCATTTCTTTAGCAGGCGCTTTAATGCAGCGAGAGGCTTACGTAACGCGCAGCTAAAAAAACATCCCGCGGCAGTTTGGGGAGGCACCTTCCTCTACAGTACAATGGCGGCTTCTGTCCTCGTCAGCCTGGAACGTGATCTTTGGAATACAAGATCAGTTTCACCTCCTTTCCATACGCACACAGACACACACACTCCACCAGGACACACCCAGCCACTAAGGGGTCCGGCTGTTACTGAATGTGGAGAAACCTGTTTTGCTACATCTGCTGCGTGAGGTGGGTGACAGAAGGTGACTGCTATTCCCAGCTGAATTGCCGGCCACCGCCTGATCTCCTACGGTGACGGTTCCCTAAACACAAAAGGTCACAACCCTCACTGACCAATGGGGACCCTGGGTGTTCTTCTAACAGGTGCAATGCATCTCCTGTGAAAATATTGTTGTCGCCAAAGGAAGCCGCAAGAGGTTTATGGTACTTCTGCAACCCGTTTTATACCATGGTTAAGATACCTGGTCGTGACAAAATGGACAAATTGTGGTCAAATTTTAAAGTGGTTGTCAAATACGCTAATGTAATTGCGGAGCGCAGCACAAGGCGGTGTTTTTGGCTGTAACAGATTCTGTATGAATATTACAAAATATTGTGAATACACAATGATTTGGTGCACTGGGGCCTAATGCTCTAATATGGAGCAATACGTGCGAGCGTGAAGAACCGCAGCAGCTGCCATCTGACCCGACCCGGTCGCAACGCTTTTTTGTTCTTCTGTGGAACCTGAATTGCTGGTCTCCCATGCATCTTCCTGTTTTATGTGACGTGTTTGCTTTTGTAATATATAGACAGCTAAAGGGATTTCAAATTACCAGTATGGTCTGGGAAACAATGCTAGAGCCGGTCACTTAAAATGACCGCACGTGTTTGTTTATTCTCCCCCCGCTTTTTGCATGCAGTATATCATCATGAGGTTTGGTGAAATACCATGTAGTGAAGTGCAGGACTCCATAATGAGAGCGTAGCTACAAGTAGTCAAGTTTCCCGCTGTAGCCGCGGTCGCCTGGGCCGTTCGCGTTCCTGGAAGTCAGATCCTCCCCGCTGGCTCCCATTTAGCTGATTAGTAATGATTGAATAATAACAGCGTTCAGCAAAATAGTCGCTTTAACTTTTTGTGAGCGGCATTCGCTGCTCATACAGGGAAGCAAACCGGGAGACTTACGGCTTAGTTGTAGAGAAGGACTTCTGTTTCTGGCGCTTCGGAGCAGGAGATTCTGGTTCAGGTTTGGAAGTCCAGTTTAATGTTGCAGTACATGTTTCCTTTGGGGGCGGCGGCAAAAACAGAAGCGTACGGTCGTGACTGCATTGTGATGCGCCCATGACCCCCTCTGTTCACACCAGTGTCTCCCACTCAGTTGGCCGCCACAGTGCTGGAACTCGGAGGTTGTGTGTGGACAGCTTTAGGGTCCAGGTGCACCTTTCATCCTTGTTGTCATTGGAAACGAGAATGGGGGGGGGGGGGGGGTTTGGCATGCGAGGCGAGTTGGAGAGGCAGGCAGTGGAGACAGATGCTACGCTAATGCAGCGTTGACAGCGGGTTTTTTTGTTATTGTTGTATGTTATTTTATTTTTCCCTTTTGTTATTACTTTCAGACCGGGTGTACCTGCGATTTGCTGTACCAGACTGTGAGGCGGGACCTCCCCAAGTGAGCAGCTGAAACTGGACAGCGAACAACATCGGTTATGTAATGGCGGAGGATACACGCCGGTGTAAGTGACCTGCGGAGGTGAAGCAAAGCGGTCTTTGTTCTCGATTCAGGATGATGGCTTCAGGCAAGCCGGGCCTGAGATCAGCCCACCCCGAGAGCAGCTGAGACGGTGCTGAACCAAGCCCTCCCCAATATGGGTCTGGTCCAGTCAGGTCAGGTCATCAGCACCTTTCACTGTGGCACAGCTCCACGTGTGGTGGGGGGGTGCAGGAATGGCAAATTTATGGCCTCCAACCTCTAATTCAATTGCGCACTCCCCAGACTCAGCAGCGGACGTTAAAAGTGCATTAACAGGGAGCGGGATGCAGGGGGAAGGCGATATGCTTTCACAGATGCCTGAAGAGCGCTTGGCTCCAGTTCGGGGGTCTGCGAAAGTAATGGCCTCAAGTCGAGTCCTTTAATACAGTGACTGCAGCTTTATCTCCACGGCCACTTGAGAGAATTTGTGGCTTTTTTTGCTAATTCACTGCAGCCAGCAATGTTCCAGCTGCTGCCCTCCCAAGTGGCTACCGAGCTTCTCCGTACTGAGGCGAGCGCTTGTGGGTTGGATTGCTAGTTATAAACCGTGAGCAAGTTAAACAATAATGACTATTAGCAGCGTCGCTGTGGCCCTGGGGGGGCGTCTGAGCCTGTCTGCTAACACCTTACCGTGTAGACAAAGTTCTTAGGGAGCCAACAGAACCAGAACTGCTTGGAAAAGATGTGCTCTGTGGGGTAATACTTATTTAGCACTCCATCCATCCATCATCCTTAACCTTATCCATCAATCCTAACTTTATTATCATCCTTGTGGTGGTGGTTCAGAGATGATCCCAGAACCACTGGGCACCAGGCTATGAAACTTCACCCTGGATGGGATGCCAGTCCATTACAGATTATCGTGCATGTCCTTCTCAGTTAAATATTTTGGCCCGTGTGTAAAATAAAACGTGCAGATGAAAGCTCAGCAGTTACATCGGAGACAACAGTGGCCCTGCTTTGCTGACATTTCTGTTTATGGGGACCCTTCAGGAAAGCTCTGACCTTCATCCAAGTTTCAGAGAAATTTGATGGGTTGTATTTTGGAGGTCCTCTATGGCAGCAGTGGAGTTGAGCAATAAATTGAGAAAATGTAGAATTCCATAAACACAACAGAGAATTAAGGGATGGGAATGCAGTGTAAAGACAGCACAAATGTGATGAAGATCGGAGAAGGTGATGTTCTTGTGGAGATGTAGATGACTGTTCTGTCCCACCGTTACCAATACATCACAATGGTGGTGCTGATGCTGACTGAAGATGGAGGGAGACGGATGTCAAGGGGAGCACAGGTAGAGCCTAGACAACATCCTCCCTCTTTCTGGGGATCAAGGCGCCGCTAAAAAGAAAGTTTCAACAGGGTTCTGCAGATAAATTAACAGGTTGTTATTGCCGTTGTGGTTTACTTGCGTATCCAGAGCAGCTTATGGAGAATTAGGAGAAAAGCCAGGAGAGTGAAGAACAGTAACAATGTGTGATGACTAATACAACATGATAGTCCAAACCGATAAACTGTCAGGAGAAAAGATGCCGATTCAACATTCGAGTGATTCGCATAGGTACTTAATACTAAACAGAATCCATTATTGTTGTAGACCCCCTGCGAAGGGGCTGCTTTGCATATATATATATATATAGCAATTGCATATATTCCTCCAAAAAGCACCTTGTTCTCCATCCCACACAGCGCAATGGGCTCAGATCGCCTGCGATCGAGCGATCCAGGTGTTATTTTTAGGTTTGGATGATGCTAGGTTCTGCCAAGGTAAGCAGGAGCGCCACACGTGGACCTTCTTCCGCAGCAACTTGCTGCTTCCAGATGTTCACTGTCCACCTTTTCCAAATCAAAGTCACACACAGCTAGCGTGCAGGGAGGCTGGCGGTCTGAAGGTCACCTGTGTAAGAGTTGCTGCTCCTGTGGTAGCAGCATTAAAGAATGCACCTGGACGGACTTCTTTGGGACACTTTTCCCCAAAGTGGGATGATTTTACCATTTTCCAATTCAGGATAAGTACTTTAAGCCAGCGGGAGGTGGGATTCAAACCTGAGTAGCTTGTGCGCAGGACAGCAACTGTAACCACTGCACCCCCTGCTGTTCAAACAGGCAGCGTTTTCGTTCACAGCCGAAAAAGTGTGCAAGAAAGCGCTTAGAACACCGATAAAAACTGTTCATTAAATAAGTTTCCAAAAACCATTACCATACGGCTATAAATTATACAGAGGAATCAAACAAAGGAAGACAAAGTTTGCAATGCTTTCTTGCTTTTCGACCAAGAAGGAGTTTGCAAAGGTATTCACAACCACATAAGATTCTTCTCAAACAATTTTTATTTGTTAGTCTCACGAGGTGCCATTGTGACAAGTAAGTCAATCGCAGGTGATATTTTGTTGCGAGATGTATTTCTTTAAAAACAACTGGACTCGTTTTTATGGAAGCGTTCAATTCGGGCCAAAAAGTTTTCACACGCGAGGCACAGCCGGAAAAATTCTGAATAGCAGCAGGGCTACTTTAAGGAAAAAGCAACCATTTTCACCTTATTTTAATGTTAAAATGCTGCATAAGGAGCGAATTCGATTTATTGTTTCCTAGTGAACACTTTTTAAAATGTTAACAAACTATGAAATGTGATGCAAACCAGAGCCAGAGGACGGTAAACATATAAAGACTGCTGTCTTGTTTTTAATTTAAATTTATAAGCCGTTTGCAAATAAGTGTTTCGGATTATTTTAAAACGTGCAAATTTAAGACCGAGCGGAGGCCACACGGGCGGAGCTTTAGGACCCGGGACCGGAGGAGGTGCGGTCAGGATTTCCCTTTAGGACCGGGGGGGAGGGAAGCAGGGCGCATGCGCGGACTTTACTATCCGCGGGTCGCGATCGCGGGCGCGAGAGCAGCGGGATGGAGCGCGGCAGTGGCGCTCGCGCCTGAAGTGACTGAGGCGACAGGGGACGAAGTGGCGGGCGGCGACGCGGAGTCCAAGTGACACCGAGCGGAGGAACAGCGCAGTTGGGGGGAACGGGAGTGACGCGCGGGGACGAGCGCAGCGCCGAGCAACAGGGGAGGCGAAGTGTCCTCAAGTCCCCGGCGGCGGCTGCAAGGGAAGCTGCGGGAAGCAGGGGAGGAGTGGATCTCGGGAGGGAAGGAGCGCCGGACGTCGGTGGAGGAGACGCTCCTCTCCGCCCGGGATGTTGTGAGGGGTGAGGGAGCGGGGAAACCCCGGCTGGCAGCCCACGTTCCGCTGAGGTGCACTTCGCGCAGGAATGGCTTGACCTCCGTTTCCATCTCCGTCCCGATCTCGAGCCTCCTCTGGGGAAGTTATTGCTATTACTTGTGCTTCCCACTGTGAGTTAAGAAGGAATTAAAAAGCCAGTAAAGTTTGCGGAGCCGTCGTCCTATGAGACGCCGTCCTGCGTGCTACCCCCCGGGCGGCCCGCCGCCTCCGCCTCCTCCTTTCTCCCCCTGAGCATCCACCATGGCCCGAGTGATCCAGAAGAAGAACCACTGGAGCGGCCGGCTGAGCGAGTGCGCCGTGCGCCGGGACCTCCGCGGGGACCTGCATGTGGGGCTGCGGGGGGGCGCCGAAGACGGGCAGTTCCCCTACGTGGGCCACGTGGACGCGGACGCCGCGCTGTTCCAGTTCGGCGGCCTCAGCGAGGGGGAGATCGTGCTGGAGGTGGAGGGCCTCGCCGTGTCCGGACTGCCCCTCTACGACGTCCTCGCCGTGGTGAACAACTGCAAGGGTCCCGTCCGCTTCAAAACCGTCAGACCAGGTAAGGCGGCTTTCCGTCCAGGTGTACGGGAAAAACGCGAATCAGAGTGGAACTTTTTAACAAGCCCTGCCCCACCTCTCTGTGTCCTTAACCACGTTCCTCTTCTGGGGCTTCCCCTCCAGAGGAACCTGCAGGCTTGCGATCCCTGCGTTGAATGGTGGACTCCCGAGTTGCCTTTTTAAAGTGCCAAGGTGCTCGGATGCTGTAGATGTGTCTCGGCAGCCTCCGGACTGAATGCGTGAGCTGGTGCCGGAGCAGTGTAGGAGAAGGTCGCGGTCAACTTGGTTCTGTGTGGACGTGGAGTTTGACGCCGAACGGGTCTGACAGCCGGGCGAGATGGACCTTCTGGGCCCCGGCGAAATATTACTGCACAGTGTGGTGGATAACAGGAGCGATGATGAGGGTGGATGGGGTTGAGGAACCTTTGGTCGTGAAGACGAATGCAGACGTGACAGCGGTAAAGCTTCTGCATAGATCTTCTCTCCGTTCCTGAAAGATGTCCCACCAGCAGGGCTTCACAGTTTAATGGTTCTATGAAGAATCAGGACAGCGGCTTGGTTCGCGCCGTTTGATTCTCTCAACATTTTTGGTTCGAATCCCCAAATCCTGTAGTAATAATTGTTGCGTTTATTTGTGTGCCTTCTTTTCCTCCAAAATGTCTTTCAGCATGAAGTTGATTTAACCCTTTTGTACAGAAGGGTAAATCGGTACCCAGGTAAGAACACGATCAAAGCAGAACCTTCATCCTTAACTTTAATCACCCAGGGGTGGCACAGAGGGCTGTTTGGGTGTGAGTTCAAATCCAGCTCAGGCTGCGGGGAGTTTGTGTGTTTTTCCCATGTCTGTCTGGGTTTCCTCAGACAGTCCAAAGATGTGTTTTCCAGGTTAATTGGTCACTGCGAGCGTGGGGCCACCCTATGACAAACCGGTGTTCCATCCAGGGTGTGGGTTCATAACTCAGTACCCAGTGATTCCTGGACGGACTTCTGACCACCACAACCCTGACTGAAGTCAAGCAATTGGGGAACTACGGACAGATAGATGGAACGAACACCCTGCTTCAAAGGATAAATTATTATAAATGTGATTATCAAATGCTGTAGGTCTCCTTAGACCAAAGCATTAGTTATGTTAAAGTTGTTAATAATAAAGTCAGAATTAACAGAATGACCATTTCTCTGCACTAGAATGTGAGTAATATGTGCAGATGTGTGCCCTGTAGATCGGTGCATCCTAGGATTTCCTCATCTCTGATGCGCATGGACACTGAGAGCCCGATGAGCTTGACCTTCGGGGCTGTGGTCAGCCGCCCATAGGATTCCATCTGGGTCGTCCCCACCGTCTGATGCAGGAATGTCTCTTATTTTGTTCAGTCTTTATTTAGCCTTTGAGGGAGGAACCCAGTGGTCAGACAGACCGTCCTCAGGTCGGAACTGAGGACAGCTGGTCTGGATTATGTACCTCGGAACCACTGCGACTGACAAAACGCGACTGGCTGCTGCAGTAAGACTACCTTTAATTTTCCCGATGGGCAGTAAACACTGTCAGGTGGTTGTTTACACTTTGTATTTATTATTATTTTATTATTACTGAGACTGCAAACATCTTGACATTTGGCCTTAAAGGTATGGCAGTAGGAGCAGCCCAGGGCTGCCAGTCAGCCGCTCAAAATTCCCCTGGAGGTCCAGTTCTCGTTCATTGGGGGTTTGAAATCTTGTTCCTTTGCTGTGGTACTCTGCCCCTACCAGTATGTCCACTGTTTTTTTTTTTTTTGGGTCAGTTTCCTATTATTTGTCTGTGGAAAGGCAGGAGCGTCACTCCAGGAAGGGACTCGGTCAGGGGCGATGGCCGCTGCCTGCGCTCACACATCCTGTCCCAGACCTTTCGGCAAGCGTGAAATTAGCTGATTCAGCCGGCGCTCACGACTCACTTCGGAACAATGGCGGCGATGCGCTTGTTGTGCCCAACCTGCTTGAAAGCCTCCGTACGGGCGCCATAGCGACACGCTCGCATGACAGCACCTACTTTCGTTTTAATAATTCATCCGGGCTGCGCATCTGGTCCGTCCTAATTGGGGAGTTTTCTCTGTGTCGGGAAGGTTGTGGAGCGCATGAGAAATTCCTGAGCCAAGACAAGTTTTGCCTCGCTCATGTTGTTGTCTGGCAAAGTGCGCAAACGTACACATGGGAGTGGAGATAAAGTTTTGAGTGTAAAGCATGGTTGTGGTGGTGGGTGGGGAGGGTGTGATATCTGAGGCTTTAGCTGGTTTTTGGTAGGACTGGTGAGGAGGTGAGTCCTGTTTCAGAACCATAGGTAAATGGTCCAGCTCCTAGATTTGTGAGTTCACGTTCAGACGACTGAATGAAGCACACGGGTTTATTTAAGGGCCACCAGGCGGTGTAGGAGAAAGGGACCCATCGTCACAGGGATGTTGTTGGCACCTTGTAGCCTGAAGCAGTGGAACCTGATTTGATTTACTTTGTGGTGCATCAAGCTCAACAGCTGAATCGCGTTGTCTGCTGTCCCTAACCTGTAATGAAGGTCGCTGTACAGACTCAGTTAAACCAATGTGTTATAGCGTGGAAAGCTGTGTGCTAAGCAGCTCTAGCATTTAAAATACAAAGCAGCTATCGCTCTGATTTAGTAGTGCAGGCATATGAAGGACCCCCCCCCCCGTGTGGGGAGGGGCTGTCTGAGGGCAACGCTTTGCTGAGGAAGGTGTTTGGTGGCAGTGGCATTAGCGCTGCTGCCACACAGCACCTGGGCTGTTTGGGTGTGGATTCAAATCTAGTTCAGCATGGATGCGGTTTGCATGTTCTCTCTGTATCTGTGCCAGTTTCCTCAAGTTGCTCTGGTTTCCTCCCACAGTCCAGAGACATGTGTCTCGGGTTAACTGGTCACTCTAAATTGCCCATAGTTTGAGACTGTGTGGCCACCTTGTGATGGATTGGTGTTCCATCCAGGGTGTAGTTTCACAATCCGGTGCCCAGCGTCTCCAGGATGGGCTCCAGACCCCTGCCACCCTGACCAAGGTGCAGCGGTTGATGATAATTGATGGGAAGATGAATGTTGTTTTATAGTTGGAAGCTGCAGAATTCTCTTTTTCCCCATGCCCGTGTTGTCCTGACCGCTTGCGGTACACCCCGTGGCCCATGGTACGCCCTGCGGTACGCCCTGCAGCACACCCTGCCTTTTCCTCATTTGAAACGGCCTTTTGACTATCCGTTTCTGCGCTGTTTCAGCCCACTGACTGTCAGGTTGGAAGCTGTCAGGCTCTTTTACATTTGCATTGATCAATGTCCTTTGATAAATGTTACACATCCGGATGGAACTGGGGCAAACAAACGGTAAAACAAAATAATATTTGCCAGTTGCATAACACGAGCACTGATGTGAGCCAGAAGGGAAACAAATTGTGCTGCACGCCGGTTGCGAATTGACTGGCTGTCAAACCCATGAGGTGTGCTGATATCGGAGGGTTTGTCGCTGTGTGCGTTACTTTGGGGCAAAGTGGGGAACTTCCAGGGAAAAAAATAAACCTGAAATACCAGTGTTTTTGAATTGCAGATGTACCTGGCGGTGGTGTCTCGGTGCTGCACTGCTGGAGAATAAAACAAACCATGAGCTGCATAGTGGCATGGCGTTGGACACCTGTTGTACCTTGAACCTGTTGCTGAACAGGCCTGGGGGGCCAGGACCCAAGCTTAGCTCAGCACCTGCAGGTGGAGGAGGACCTGGTGGAGGCTGTGGGTCGTGCTACTATCTCACAGCATCTGGGTTATTTGGGTGTGAGTTCAAATCCAGCTCAGGCTCTGTGGAATTTGTACTGTATGTTCTTCCTGTGTCTGCCTGAGTATCTTCAGACAGTCCAAAAATGTATTTTCCAGGTTAATTGGTCACTGTTAGCATGGTGAACTGGTGTTCCGTTCAGGGTGTGGGTTCGTAGCTCAGTACCCAGTGATTCCTGGATGGGTTTCTGACCACCACGACCTTGACTGAAGTCAAGCAATTAGGAACTATGGACGGATGGATGGAACAAACACCCTGCTTCAAAGAAGGATAAATTATTTTAAACGTGATTATTGAACAGGATAGAGGCTATAGGTTTGGTATCAAACCCCGAAGCCCTGTTGAGGTTTTTCTCATTTAAAGGGGCAGACAGGTGCCTAGTTGGGGCAGTAGGTAGCAGAGGGTACAGCTTCCACCTTGATCCAATTTGAATCCCACCTTTCACCGGGAAGATACTTAACCCTCAGTGACAAATGTAACCCAGCTGTGTAAATAAGTAAATCGTAAGTTGCTTTAAAGAAAAGCTTCAGCCAAATAAACAGATGTTAATGTGAATTATATGTGAAATGTGGGGGGTACAAGCAGTTTATTTTCCATAGCTGTTCAAAATAGACATGACCCTAAGGTCAGAATAGCCCTGCATCGGTGGCACTGTTGACCAGCAATGTTCAGGCGGTTAAGGGTGTGGTGGAGGAGCAGAGAGCTGCCCCCCCAGAGCTCCTTGTGGTGCTCAGAAGATATGTACAGCTGTTGCTTAACCTGCCCTTGGTTTCTGTTTGAACTGTAAGATGGGTAAACAGAGCTGTGCACACAGACATGCAGAGCAGCCATGACAAATGGTCTCCAAGGACAAAGGTCAGCCAGAGGCGTGTGGCGTGTGGACGGTGTCGGCATGCCGCACCACATACCTCGGTAGCGTGCTTTCATACCTTTGGCATACCAGGCGCGTGAGGCCACGTTTCAGAGCCTGACTGCCAACACCTGCTAAAAACATGGCCGTCCATGCTCACTAAATGTATGACACCCACAAGGCCTTATGTACTGGTTTTAAGTGGCAGTCCAGTTTAGGATCACGGTGGTCCAGAGTCTATTTGGGATGAGGCAGGGTACACACTGAATGGGATGCCAGTCTATTGCAGGCCTTCGTACACACACATTAGGTAGAGTGATCATTTCCAATAAAACATGTCTGGACTGTGGGAGGAAACCCACATGAACATGGGAAGAAGTTGCAAACTTCATACATAGAAGTATTCAAACCCACATCCCTGCCATGAGCCGTGAAGCATCAGTGCAGAGCGCTGAGCCACTGTACTGCCCATCAGTTCAGGTGAAACCTTTGGATGACCCCTGTAGTTTGTGTTGGCGTGACTGAGTGGATGCTGTCCGTCACGTCACAGTTCCTGCTTACACACCCTGATGGCGTGACCGCAGCCTCCTTAATCTTTCCTTTAAAGTTGTAATTTGATCAGCAGGTGACCCCCATGCCTGCTCTAAGA
The DNA here is from genome assembly GCA_018136845.1 of Heterotis niloticus. NCBI lineage: Eukaryota > Metazoa > Chordata > Actinopteri > Osteoglossiformes > Osteoglossidae > Heterotis > Heterotis niloticus. The sequence goes on along the minus strand of CM030888.1, from coordinate 35,688,795 downwards.
CAGCAGTTGCTCCCTCTTTGGAAAAGGGTTCACGCTGGGTGACAGCCCATTTGTCCAGATGCGGCTGGGAAGCAGATTCATGCTGTGCGGGCCGAATGCCAGGCATTCCGGGAACCGGTGGGGAGTGCGGTCAGTCCCCTGTGCGTGCTCTGTCTCCGGCCCCCCCCCGGCTAGCCCTCCCTCCTGTGTGCGGTGCGTCTGTGCTGGTGCTTTGTTTTTTTTTTTTTTTTTTTTTTTAAATATATTTTGTTCCCATCACAACTCCACATGGCCTCCATATTACAATGGTGCTCTGATACGTAAGCCACTTTACTTTAGCACCAAACATGTGGGGAGGTCTCTGCAGATTACTTTCCCACACACACACGTGCGGGACCTGATGGCTTGTGACTACGAGACAGACAGCCATGGCAGTAATTCCTCATAAAACATGTTGTGACAGAATTCCAATTTCCTCTTTATTCTCCATGAAGTCCCAGTGGCTTTGGTTTTGAATCGCGGCGTTTACCAAAAACCTCTTAGCGCCTCCTGGGGGAAGGGGGTTCGGCAACAGCTCCGCTCCCCAGGCTGTTGCCGCCGCATGCGCTGCCAGCCTAGTCGTCACATTACCATAATCCCCCTCCCTCCTGCTGCAGGAAGGGTAAGATGGAAGTGTCCTTCGCCGGCTGAGCAGGGTATTATAGGTTGGGCCCATGTGTCGCCTCACCACCTGTGGGCCTGGAGCAAAGCTCCTTGCCGGGTGTCCCCGCCACTGTAGGCCACCGAGATGCGTCTGGGTGGACCGATAAAGTGAGCACCACTCACTAACATCAGTCACGAAACAACAGATGCCTTCAGAGAAGGTCCAGTGGGGGGCCTTGGGGACTGAGACAGTCCTGGGGGGATACCGGCATCATAGCTGCCCGCTAAACTAAACGCTTTCTTTCTGGCGTTGGGGACCGCAGGGCTAGTTAAGATGTTTCTTGTCAGCTCTGACATTATGTGCTGAAATAAAAAAGCGTGGTTCCTACAACAAGCAACAAAAGAAGAGGAAGGGAAAGAAAGTGGGGCGTTGGTGGAAGTTATTGTTTATGACTAAAATTAGCTTGGGCGCATGTCAGTGTGTCCAGGCCCATCAGGGAGATTTAAGGCCATAAAAGCGAGTATTTATTTTTTTTTTTTTTGGTTTCCCATCTTTGCTCCTCCCTGCCTCATTTTTCATGTTAATCACAACTAAAGCGATGATGCAAGGTGCTGTTGCCAGGAGCTGACAGCTGGGTTTTAGATCACAGAACATTTATATAATAATAATAATAATAATAATATTATTATTATTTATTTATTTATTTTTTACTGGGATATGCATTTGACTGTGGTGGTGAAGTCCTGCCACCCTGACCTCTGGATTTTTAGTTACAGAGGGGTCAACAGGTGGTCAGCAGCACTCAGGCTTGAATCCTGCTCCTCCTTTAATGCTGTTGAGCTTTTTCTTTTTTCTTTTTAAACCCTGAATTTATATGGTAATAATTACCCTGTTGTTTAAATGGGGAAATAATTTTACACAGCTTAATATGCAAATTTAACATTGCAAGCCCCCCTGGAAAATGGGATCAGATGACTAAATGAATAAATCTGGAAATATATTCAATATAAATGCATTTAATAGCACTATATAGCATACTTTTATATAAATAAAAATTCAGGTTAATTGGTGTGTGTGTGTGTGTGTGTGTGTGTGTGCGTGCGTGCGCGCGCACATTCAGTCTGCATGCATGTTTATCAGGATGTGTGTTGCGTTATGGTTTGTAGATGTGTGAATGACTGTAGGGGATTTACTGTATTTTATGTTCTACTGTAAGTTACTTTGGGTAAAGGTGTCAGATGCCAGTAATCTTTGTGTGGTGAATGAATAAATGTAAATATGCAAACATAATCCTTAACCTGTGATCGTGGGATGGGCTCTGGAGTACCACGATCATATGTTCCATAGCTCCATAATGAATAAACCTTGAATCAGGATATTTTACAGCGGGCGCCACGCTTGTTTAGGCTCCAGTCATATGAGCAAAAGTTGGTGGTTCCAGAACACGGGTCACAGGATCCTTCCCGGTATCGGCTCGCACGTGGGTCCTGATTCATTTAGCCGAGGAGCTGCAGCCACGGTTAAGGCCGCTATGTGAGGATGCTCATTTTCTGAGGTTTGTTGGTGTCTTTGTGCATTTCAGAAAAAGTCTTGCCCATTTGTGGAAATGCCCTGCTTGTTCATGTTGTTTTTCAAGCCTTGTTTGAAGCATCTTGTTCTCTGGAGGAGACTCATTTTTCCTTCCGCCATGCTCTTTTCATTACCTTTAATTACAGTCTAACTGAGCCCTGGGGCTTGCTTGCTGAGATCCCATTAAAGAGTCACTCCCCCCCCCCCCCCCCAACGTGGGCCAAATGCAGCCATTTTCCTTGGCAAAGGAGAAGGCAGGAACGAGATTGGTTGTGCCCAAGTGTTTGTATTTTGCCCCTTTAACTTTGAAAGAGCTTAACAGGGTGCTGCTGGATTTTTCGTGAGAAGGTGCAAGTCTGGGTTGGCATTTGACCTCAATGCCCTTCTCTCTGCTCAAGAGATGAGTGCAGGGCTGGCAAAACGGGGTTGCTGCTGCGTAGGAAGGATGCTCAAGCCCATGTTTTTATGGTGAACGAGGGGGGCGGCCGCTGAGGATGCTACAGCTTCACCTGGTCTGGACGTGCACTCATTGCTTCAGTGTCGGTGGAGTCATGGCCCAGTTGGCATCAGAGATGCCACACTTGGGTTGCTTTGCAGGCCTTTGCAGGTACCAGTTATAAGGGTCTCGATCCCAAATTATGGTCACTGTACGTTGCTTAAAACAACTTAAACGTTGTCTTTTTTTTTTTTTTGGGCATTTACCTTTTATCAAGAGTGCTACAGCAGGAAATGTGTTTTGAACCTGGGTCTTCGCACACAAGTCAGCAGCTCTTACTGCTACACCACCTGGTGCCTGTTGTTGTCAGTGGTCTGGTTGCTGGATGTAGGGCAGATGCAGGGGATGACAAAGATCACCCAAAGTTGTGTATTTTTATTCTACCTTGAGCTCAGCATCTGGCATCCAGAGGTGACCTGTGAGCCGGGACCAGATGGTTCCGAGCGGGAGGCAGCAGGGAGCAGCGGAGCCGTTTTTATCTACGGATGATTAGTTGTGGTGAAACGGCAGCAGACTGTGCCATGTCCAACTTGTAGCTGCACGTCCTTCTACCTGGCGGGACCTGAGGAGACAGTTGTGTGCATCTCTTGTTGCTGTCCCCCTGCTACCTGTAGCAAATCAGGAAGGTTTTAATTTTGCTGACTCAACTCCACAGGTAACAGTGATCGGTCCGTTCCGGAATAATCTCAGGCGACCATCTCAGGATGGGTCAGCCCGAGACTTTAAAAGGGTCGGGATCTCATGGCTTGCAGGTTTTCCTGGTTTTTGACTGGCTTGCCAAGATTTACTATCTGCTGTAAAATAAGGGAATTTTATGACAATAGCAATAATACGTTCGTACGTAGTTGGAAACCACAAGTCAGTGAGCCATAAGGTTGCAGCTGTGACCGGATTTGTTTTCAGTTTCGCTCACGTAGGTCTACGGCTTATTTTTAAAAACTCGGCTGCGGTCGAACAGCTTGTGACTCAACAGCAAAGTCGTGTTCAAATCAGATGGGTTGACTGACTAGCAAAATCACCATCCTAGTGGGATCCTGGGTAAGGGGGCAGGGGGCCGATGGACATGGATCATTCCAGCCTGAATGGACAGATCTGTTTACCTCTGAGCAGTTTGTCCGAACCGCGATGAACTAATTGTTTCTTTATAAAATCCGATGCAAAGAGATGTTCTAGGCCCTCCCCTCAGCTGTTACAAACTGTGAGCTGGAGGCTGCCGCGCTGAAAGCAAAGCACATGTGGGTGTCTAATCTGCCACTTTGAATTCTGAACTTGAAAGTCTTGCCTGTCTTTAAAAAAAAAAAAAAAAAAAACTTTAAGGTATGTTTTGGCCCGACTTTAAGGATGTTGGGCTTGATCTGGTCAGAAGGTCTGAAGTCTGTGCAGCTCTTGTACTGCAGTCCTGTGGGCGTTGAATGGAATTTGGCCCTCTGGCATTAAAGCAGGTTGTATGCTTGTCTACAATGAATAACGAAAACATTATTTGCAGAATAAATGTAAAAAATTAAAAGTAAACGCACAGTGGTGTACGTGGACAGGCTCGAGGAAGTCAGAGGCTTTGTTACATTTAAGTAAGTAATTGACTAAGATTAGGAAATTAAGTGACCGAGCGCCAGACTGCGCCTGAGAGTTGGTGCACAGTTCCCACAATGCACTGCATCTGTCTGTCACCCAGCTGTTTGGTGCAGCTCAGTTTCTTGTGTTTCAGGCCAGATGCATGGCAGTCTGGGCTGATGAAAGGTGGTGTTAAAAGTTAAGACTGGATAAGCGGGGAAAAAAAAGTATCAGGAGACAGAAAAAGGAGAACGAGTGTGTATATTAATAACAAATTGTGTGACCGGTGTACTCCTCAAGGGCCTTTTTGATTCCTAATAGCCACAGAACACAAAATTAACAATGTATGCTAATGAAACCTGACTTGGCACTTTGTATAATTCTACATTAAATTTAAATTGGTTCAATGTCAGTGTAGTGGTTTTGAGTAGCGAAATGCTGCTCGGAAGCCGAATGACAAATTCGATTAATATTTGCCCTGTATATCCCAGCCCAACTAATTAATTTAGAATACTTTTTCGGGAATGCTGATGGCAGTTCGTTCAGGTCCAAGTGCGCAGGCCTGTTCTGCTGTCACCGGGTCCTGCTTTGAGAGGCTAGCCAGAGAGAAGCCATGCTCCACTGTTGTGCTGTCCTCAGGTTTGAACTCATCTGTGTGGAGTAGTTATTGATTTTAATCATCTCAAGGAGGAGCAGCTGAGTTGCATTGCGGCTCGAGATTGAACACAAGGATGGGATTATATGAATCCAGATGCTGTCAGGAGCTTCTTTTTTTTTTTTTTTTGCCACCCCCCCCAATTTGGTCATGCTGTGGTCCATCCAGGGGTGTGTGTTGTATTTTGTCACCGCGCCACAGCTTCTGATTTCAGCATCACATGAACACGTGATCAAGTTCCGAATCCTCACTTCACTTTATGCATAGTAACCAACCACACATGCTCCTTCCTCTCATACCTGTTGCTCTGAGATGAAAGTAAAAGGTAACATTTGAACATGGACTAATGATGTCCACTGTTTTGTTTGGCCACATTAAAAGGCACAGCATACGCTAGAAGGCAGCAGGTGCCATTGTGATTAAAGTCTCCATCCTGCAGACTCTCATCATACTTCCTCCTGTTGTGTCCTTTACCCAGGGAGTTACCCATAATTCACACAGGCAAACTCCTCCAGCTGTACAGATGAAAAAAATCAGTCTGAGTAGCTTGACACTTCAAGTCACCTTGGAGAAATGTGCATGTAATGAATAAATAACAGTAAGTAACACATCTTGAAATTTGAGTAATGTTGAAATTACGCCCACCTCACTTTGTGTATTTTGTTGCATCATAAGGTGTAGTACCTTTAGGAAAATATTAACACCCCCTCCCGTTGTTGTACAACATTGAATCATAAAGGAATTCATTTGTCTGTTTTGGCTTGAATCCACAGAAATGTTTTCTCAATAAAAGCTGCAGGTGTACAGGGTGACTTAAAAAAAAAAAAAACAAAACAGCTCTTTCGTGAATGTGTCATAAGAACATGTGTTCTAGTCTTTAAAGTGTGAAAATGTGGTAAAAATTCACTGTATAATTTGGTGCAAACTACATGTTTGAATGATACTTGGTTATCATGACCGTAAGATCGTGTTTCTGGTGGGTGTAGCTTGCAGGTCACAGCCTGGCTGGTCATTTACATATAGCTTTCTGTTTGTCTCCAGCACACAGAATCAGATCCGCTGTGCCAATGCCATCCCACATCTGTGTCGCGGTGTTGCCATGTGTTTTGAGGTTCCGACCTAGCCTCTTGGTGCTGTGTGTTCAGGTGAAGGCGTCATGACTGTAGCTACCTGAGAGCTGGACTACGGCACAGTGTTGTTGTAGTAGCCAGGATGCGGTGTGTTTATGCATAGGGAAGACCGTGTGTTAGCAACGCACGTTCCGCCTACTGTCATGCTTTGCATGCCACACACACGGTTGGGAGGGCGCACCTGTTCTGTGCACAGATCCTGTCCGACAGGTCGGGGCGAAACTGCCGCATACCTTCTCGTCCACCTGTCGTAGGTGGGAACGGCACGTTGAAGGAATGCGGTCGCACAAAAGTGTTTCATCATGGCGCCTGACTGCAACCTGATTAAACACGGCGCTGTGTTGGTTTTAAGGAAAGAAAGAGACCTGTTCTGTTCTGCTGAGGCCAGGACTGGCCCCCGGGGGGTATAACGTAGTTTCACTGCCCTCAAGGCTGCGTACCTGACCCTCCTCCTCCGAACATCCCTTAGGGTAAACAAGCAGAACGGGTGAGTGCAGTCAGGTGTCCACGTCACCTGAGAGACGAGAAGGAGCACAAGCGGTGAGAGTGTGAACCAGGATTTTGCACACAAACTCGCCCGGTGTTTCTGACTTCATGACTTCCAGCATTTGGCAGCAATCAGTGAAACTCATTTCTCCACTTGGCTTTATAACAACACAGCTCATTAAAAACGCTGAAAAGTATGTTTGTCTTTATTTTATTGTGTACATTTATTTATCCGGCTGACAGTTTTCTCCAAAATGACTTACAGTGGAAACTTTTTAAATTTCTCTCCCCCCCCATCCATGGATGTACCAGGGTCCTTTTTGCAGTAACAGTTCAGGTCAAATCCCTCAAGTGTGAGTTGTAGAGTGGGAGAAGGAGTTGAAACCCAGGAACTTTGAGCAGAAGGTGGCAGCTCTAACTGCTGCACCACCTTCTGGTCCTGACTGCAGGCTTTCTGTAAAGAAACAGGTCATTTACTTCCTTTCATCTGATTACCATAGGACAGTTCCAACAGTAGTGTTATTGTATCGTGCTTTTTAGCAAAAATGATACAGAAATAAAAATTTCAAGTCATTTGAAGGTTAATGGCCTGGCCTTCTCTGCTAGATTCTGGTCCATAAATGAGTTGATGATGATGGTGGTGATGATGCACATATTGCATACGCCGCTGTTCATCGTTTTGGGTTCACAAGAGGAGGGTTTATTATCATATTTCATATCCAATGAGTGCAACCTCTTCCTGCCCCTCATTCTTTCCCTAATGTTGCCAAGTAATGATATCCATCCAAGGCAGACAAATTATACACGTGCACCACCGGCAAGGAGATCTACTCCCTCGAATAAGAAGGTCAAGTGCTTAAACCTGGGAAATGAATACTGGCTTTGTTTAATCCGTGTGAGATGGGAGTGTGCAGGGTCCCGCAGATTTGCATTTTAACTATCGTGTCTTGCGCTGATTTGTGGGAGCCGACGGGCCGGCTGATACATTTCGGCATATTAAAGTTAAAAAATCTGTCTCTTGGGACTTTGTGAGATTTCGCAATGAAATTGGTCAAACAAAGCAGAGAACTTTTTCGATTATTAAAAGAAAAACGTCACGCTCTAGATGCAGATGTTAATCCATGGGAAGGGTTTTAAAAAGCTGAGATCATTTAGGAGGAAGGATTGACCAGGGAGTTTGTGATTGCTCAGACAGGTGGATGGTGATATCCAGCAAGGGCTTAAGATGCCCCGAACGGCGTGTCCTCATACAGACCCCCCCCCCCAGCACGAGGTGAGAAGGTCATGGCTGGTAAAGCAGGTAGTTGCATGTGGGCAAGCACATAGTTCCTCTCGATGGCATCTTTTCCAGACCAGACCGGCCGATCAGTGGGAATCTCAAGCACAGAAAAGCCAGATCACTACTCTCATAGCCACCGGCTAATGGTGGGAGCAATGATTTACTATTACGTACTACAGTAATAACTGGATTAGGGCTCCAGAGGTAAACTCCATGAATAGGACCTGAAAACTGCACAGCACCATAGTCAGGTCGCACTAATGGAGGTAATACTGGATTTCTTACTGGTTTTACATGGCTGCTCACTCTGTATGGTGCACAGTGGTGGCACAGGGTGTAGAAGTGGGGCATCACCACTCCGGGAACTTGTATGTTTTCCCCAGGCTCCCACGGTCCAAAGGTGTGCGGTAAACCACCTCTATCCCCTCCATTCACCTTGGATGGTTGCTGGTGGTCGACTTGAGTTCACAAACATGTTTTGTGCCCATGTACTGCAGTCTTTCGTTTAATCGGTGCGCTTTCCTGAGGTGCTTGCCGGACTATGAAGTCAATAGTTCCTCTAAGCTTTAACCCTTGCGGTGTCTTCAATGTGGTATGTAGGTGTGTGAGCTCAGAGGCAGCGCAGCTAACAGCCAGTTAGCGACTTATCTCAAAAAGCCATCATTTGCATGTGGTTAAATGTAAACATGGCAAATTATTACTTGGATTTGTTTAGGATTGGTTTTACCCAGAGTTTGCAGTTTCTTGTTTTGTCTATGCATACAGCAAGATATTTGTCTGGATCGGTTTCAAGCGAAGGGTCTGCGGAGAGAAAGGTATGCTTTATTCAGGGCCTCCTGTGAGAAGCGGCGATGCTTTTCCGTCTATGTTCTCCCGCCGCCTTTCTGCCAGCATCGCTCCTGATCCCAGTGGGATTCTAAGCACCATCTGAACAGTCAGTCCCGCACTCCAGCCGTCTGCTTTATAATTAGATTTGAATGTTAGATTAGAGATTAGGATCCTGTTGTTTTAATTAAGCGAGTTAATCTTGTTTGTTTCTGAAAATGCGCGCACCGGAATAATGGGCCTCCCACGCACGCCAGCATGCAGGGAGCAGGGCCGAGCGCCGTGAGAACGGCAATGCGGAAGTCGGAAATAGGAAGCGGCTCCATCTCAGGGAAGCCGGTTTTAAGGAAAAAAATGGCGATTGAGAGAAACGCAGAGATGACGTAAGGGGACTTGAAACAATCACAACCCTGTAACTGCACGCAGAAAAAAACCAAAATAGTGGCGCTTGATCGCTGAAGCCCTCACTCTTTTGTTGGCTGGAAGGGGGTATAAGAAATTGAGTTTTATTCAGTGTTGAAGCACACATGTTTGAAATGCAAGAATACGTTGCTTGCATTGGTTTTCTTCTGTATGGATTTGGACTTGTCTGTACATGGCGGACTTTCACATAATCTAATTCTCCCCTTTGCTGTCAACAGCACTGAGAAAAGGGGCGGTCCAAAGGGTCGAGCCCACTGGACCACTTTGGGTTGGGTGTCAAAATCCGCCGGACAGTGGCTGGCCTTTCCTGCATTTTATTTATTTATTTTTTTTATACACATTTTGCTCTGCGCTTTGACGTGCCGCAGTTTATCAAACACGGTAAATCAGGACAGGACACAGCTGTAGTCACCTTTCTTACAGAGGTAAAGATTTCTGACATCTGGGCCTGTAGCCTTGTCAATTCGTCTGGAAACTTTGCTCCGTTTCACTTGTCGATTGTGTAGACGGTTAATATGAATGAGAAGGTTCCGGATGGCGGTGGTTTTAGCCCCGTTGTTCAGGTGAGTGCCAGAAGACAGACTTTGGGTTTAACCTGTGGAGGCCTCTGATGTTTAAGGCTGGATGGGCCGATGGAGTTTATCTTCTCTGAGGCTTTTGGTTTCTCCTAGAGAGGGAAAAGTGTTGCTGTCCTATGTCTCGGGTACGGGCCCTGCTTTGCATTCGTCACTGCAGGGATGAAGTGGTTCTTATTCCATGCACAGATGGGACGGTTTATTACATGCAACATTTATTCATTTAACTGATGCTTTTCTTTAAGATGACTTACAGCGTTAAGCTACTTGCAGTGATTTAAGTAACTGACCTGCAGTGATTTCCCCATTTACACAGCTGGGTAATTTTTACAGCGACTGTACCTCGATCACAGGCACTGGAGCACAAGGCGGGATTTGAACTTTTTCCTTCCATCGGTGAAATGCTGGTCCATGAGGGATGTGCAGTCAGCTGAGCTTTGACCCCCAGTTGGGGGGCTTTTGTTACTAGTTTTATTACGTCATCCTCTGCCTCCTTCTGGCTTTTTCCACATGTTTTGAACTGTCTGTCATTATTGTCGATGTTTATTATTCCCTCATCAGGCTATGGGACTAAACTGAGACCAGGTTTCAAATCAGTCCAAGGACCACGACATCTGACTGAGATGTTCCCAGTCGTCTATGCAGATGTGCAAGAAAATAACACTCGTGGGGGGCAAAGATGTGGGTTTTATTTACTGCTGTTTGGCAGCGAGGGACCCCTCCCCACCTTGAACTATGAAGGAGCGTGATCTGCCAGACACCACAGTTTGGCCTCGACCAAATATGTTTAGATATTCCTTTTCTTTGATCTGCTTATTTTGGTCTGTCCCTGTGGCGGTCTTGTTTCCATGGACCCGCTGCGCTCCAATTGTGGGAGCGCTGCTGTCTCGTGCTTCTCAGTCATTTATTATTTGTACCTCATATCAGCTGGATTTATGAATTAGAGTAAAAGGATGGTGTTTTTCAAAAGGCTTCATTTACCCCCCAGAAGTTGTTTGTATCGCGGTCTGGTGTCCTGTAGCTCTGAACTTGGGACCTGCCCACCTGGCTGCCTCCTTCCCCAGGAAGCCATGTGGCATGGAGCCGATTGTGTGTAACTGTGTGTGAGGTGGTGATCGGACGTCATTGGTGTCCAGGGCTGCGTTTGTGCCACACACCCTCAAGTCATCCATGGATTTATAGATGCAGGGATCAATATTAACGCTCTGTGGTCGGCTGGCCAGAGGACAGGTACATATTATGTTTACCTGTCGTGGCAAATTCAGCACCTTTGTAGAAGGTCAAAGGACCAAGTTTCAAATGTCCTTTAAGAGACAGGCCCTCAGTACCACTATTCACAAATTTGCTAATTACTGTACTGTATTTTCCAGACTATAAGTTGCGCTAGAGTGCGCATATAGCAGGGATTTTACCCATACGACCACAAAACACTGAACAGATTCACCAGGCCACAGTTATATTTGTAAGCGCTACCTGTAGACGTTAAAAACGGATCTCGCAGCAAGACTCATAACTACATAATTTCGTTCAAGAATAGTTTTTCATAATTTATTATTTTACAATTATTTAGCACGTTGTTGTGCCCGAGTACTTGCACCAGCCCACAACGTAAGGAAAAACACAGTGACTAATAATCTGGAAATACAGTACATTTTCCATGCAAAACGTTAGGAAAACTTGGTTCTCTGTCAGCCAAGTCAGGTGTGTGTCTGCATATGATTCATTTCAGGACACCCCATTCCCAGCCAGGAAATGACTTCCATGAACATTTATTGTCTTAATTTACCATCATTTAAAAAAAAATAATAAAATAAAACAAATCAGCCAATCGGCTTTCTCCTTTTGTCAGGGGTTTCTTTAAAAGTCTAAAAGCCCAATATTGGGGTGGTTTTGCTTAATTTTTCACAGATTTGGGCATTTTACAGTGGCGGGGAGAAATTACTTGAAGCCGCAAACGGTGACGTCACTCAGTTTCTTTATTATGGTTGCAGTTTTTGCTGAATATTTTCATCTTTGAGCTCAGTTGTTCATCTGTCTATCAGACAGCAATCACATGGATTCTGCCTGTTGGACTGTGAAACCGGCCACTCGGCCCATCGATAACATGGGGCTGTGCCACTGTCGGGGCCCTGCTGGAGTGTTTGGGCCGCTGTCTGTGTATCGGCATCTCTGTTTAGCCGCCGGATGAACCGCCCCTTTCCTGCTTATGTAATTGCTTTTGGATTTGTGTCATTTGGGGATATTGGGAATACTTATTTATGGGAAAGGGAGAGAGAAATCATTAAGCGGCATGCCTTGAGCAGAAGGCAGCGAATATTAGTGCCATATTTCACTGTGGCGATTGACTCGGCTGCAGGCCCGCAAGGGAGCCCGTGGCTGCGGGAAGACGGATGCCTGTGCCGCGGCACCGGTTTGTTTGCGCAGGCCGGACCGTACGGACAGTGCGGCATGTCGCCTGCACCTCAATGCCTGTGTTGTGTTTTTGGCACTGTGGTTCTATCAAATGCCACGGCTGCAATTGGTTTAAAATTCACTGGCTGACGTGGGCAACTTGACCGGTGGCCCCTGTACCCCAGCCTTCCTCCTCCAGTGATGCATCGGCATAAATTTCTCCTCCCACCCCCGAAGCATCCGTTTGCACTCCTTCCCTGTGTCATTTCAGCAGGCCGTGGTTGCCACTGCTACTTTGCAGCCCCACTAAAGCTGATCTCTGTCAAATAACTGCATGAGATATATGGCCTGCAATGGGGCGAATGAAGAATAATGTTTAATCTTTGTAATGTTTATTTTTGGGTTGCTTCAGTTTTCGATTTGGTGGTGGTGGTTGGGGGGGTTAAGCAAAATAATATGAAGGGGCAGGTTTAGGCCAGAGCTTCTTTTCCAGTCAGCCTCACGCCTCAAGTTCTACGCATAATCCTGCATCTGTGATATTAACCCAATATTATGCACAAGAGAGATGAAAGAGGAGAATAAAGAGGGCAGCTCAGAGGAGACAAAGGGAACCATTCCACCGGTCTGGGCCTGTGTAGTCTTCTGCACAAGTTCCTTTTTTGATTGAAGCTTGAAGTTTTTTCAGGCTGAGTTACGTAAAGAAATAATTAGGCCGAAATGGCTGGCAGAGAGACAGCAACCTGGCCATATGGGCGCAGAAACGGAACCCGTGTGGGATTCGCACCTATTATAGAAATCTCTCTCCTGTCGTTCATGATGCCTCATGGCAGGCATGCTGTATTTCGTCTTTTATTTATTTATTAAAACCTTTCTCATCCTTTCAGAAATCACCATCTAAACATCCTTTGTGGGTGGCTCCTGCACCCGGGTTCCACATTAATGTTTTGGCTGCTCACAGGACAGGTACATGTGTTTAGCTGTCCCATTAACTTCTGCACCTGTCCTTTGGCGTGCCCAAGGTATCTGATCCTTTTTAGCCCCCACCGAATGAATGCCAGCGCTTTAACAGTGCGACAGTAATAACACCAAGGTTGTGAGTTCGATCCCCATTAAATACGCTGCAGGGGAAAGGCTTGCATTCGCACAGTCTTGTCTTCCAAATCTTTAGCACTGCTGATCTGATTTTTTTTTTATTTTTAAAACCCAGTTGACAGGAGGGAGCTGTTAAACCCCTGGGATCGTGGACCTGTTTGCTCACCAAACAATTTTTTTCTCTTTACATCTCTGGCTCCCCGTTTCTGTGGGGCACCCGGGGCGGACAACCTGCCTCTTAGTACTGTGCTGCACCTGTTGCATTTTGGAAAATACCGGAAAGACCAAAACAAGTAACAGAAATTTTCTTTAAACAAGCACTAGCAAGATCTTGAGGCTATTTTATTTGTTCACTAGGATCGTAGTCAGACAAGCAGGAAGGAAAGTTGCGCATTTCTCCGCATTGGGTCTGCTGTGGTGTTATTGCAGGATGTTGACCATGTTGTTTGTTTTCGCTGTGGCGACGCTCGCAAGTGGAGCTGCCACTGACTCATCCTCTCCTGGTGCATGAGTGACGCTTTGCGCTTTTCCACCTTTTCTCCTTAGCAAAAAGTTGACAATGACTGTGTTTCAGTGTTGCCCCCCCCCCCCCCAAGGTCAGAGCCATCACTGTGTGCGCTTGTTGTTGTCCTCGTTGTCATTGTCTTCATCACCTTTGAGCGCTCACCCATAGACTTTACCACAACTGAAATGGTATACAGAAATAAAACAAGGTGTATCCTGGTTTGGACTGATATGAGAGGTGATGGTGGGGCTTGTCCTTTGGTGTCACTTGTCCCCCAACCCTCTGGCCTTCACCTCAGTGTTTGTGATTTACTACTGTTCAGCAGGGGCTGTAGTGGTCAGAGCTGGCATCTTGCACTCTAAGGATCCAGGTTCAAATCTCACCTCCTGCTTTATTGTCTTTGGTCAAGGTCAACCTGAATTAATATGGCCATTAGCCAGTTCTCAAGCGTAAATCACGGCATGTAGTGTCAAATAAACGGATAAATAAGTAAATAACAAGATGGTGCAGTGTGTGTGCGTGCGTGCGTGCGTGTGCATGTGTATACCTGGACCTGTAGTCAGATATGAAGTCACACTGTGGTAAATAACCTGTTCTGCCTCCTCCTCCTTTTTTTTTTTTTTTTTTTAATGGGAATAGATAATGATGTCATAGTTGCAGTGCGGATTTCCACACACACATGTGTAGGTCCAGATTGAAGTTGCATAACATTAAGAACTCCCATTTTTCATTAAATACTGCGTAATAGAGTGGACTCTGTAGGAAGGTGTCCCCATTGCTGCCGTATCTCTTCTGTACATTTCTTAATTTATCTTCCAAGAGTCGCCTGCTTTATTAGTTTAATCGGCAGGTGTTTGGGCATCCAAATGGGAGTGAAGGAAATGGAGTACAAGTGGCATTTCTGTGGGTGGTGGAGGCAGTTATGGCATCACATTAGATTACACGAGCGGATTAATACTGGGGGCGGGAGACTGTTTTCCATGATGCTGTAAATGCGGGAGGTTTCGAAGTCGTCGCCTGAGGTTAAGCAGACAGTCGGAGGTCCGAGGGCAGCACGTGGGCTTTGATTACTTTGGCCAGCAACTGTGTACTGGCAGGGAGCAAGCGGGCGTGTGTGGGGGAGACATGGTTTGGCGTGGAGCTCTAACTCAGAGTCAGCTGGGTGTTTCCTTCAGGGGAGGACATGTTTAGCTAAACAACATTTATTTGTATAGCACCTTTCATACAGTGGTCTGTAGCTCAAAGTGCTTTACAAGGTGAAAGAGACAACAATGAGAAAGAAACAGTATACAAGAATAAAGAGAAAATGGTAAATAGGAATAATGAAAGAGGTCAGACTGAAAAGGAGATTGTACAGATGAGATGAGGTTGTACAGATAAGTAAATGGGGTCTAAAGGCTGGGTGTTTCCTTCCTTCCTAAACACATTGAGCAGCTTTTCTCCTAAGTGACTTGCAGCATTGAACTACTTACACTGATTTACCCATTTACACTGTTTTTACTTAGTTCGGGGTAAGTTCCTTGCTCACGGACACTATGGCAGATGAATTTTAGCGGCTACGTCATCTGCTGCTCCAAGCCCTGCAGGCCCAGAGGCAAGCTCCCTGCCTCGAAGGGGGACTTCCGCTTCGCATTCAAGTTCACTCCTGCGCGCAGCTCACACTCTGCCCTGTCAGGCTTCTGTGTGTGAGGCAGCTTCTGCTCCCAAAGGTAGCCATCTGCTGCAGCTGTTTATCGCCCCCCCTGTTAAGGTCCAGATGAGTTTTGGCTTGTGCTTTTTTTAAAGATCAGAGCTTCGGAGTGGCCGCCTGCTGCAGTGATCACATCCCAGGGAACTGAGATTGAAATTCTAACTTTCAAAATCTCATCCATTTCACTCTAATGGAGTCTCTGCTTTCGGTTTGCTGTTCACTGTTCCTTCTCCCGCCAGATGCTTTGCATTTCCAGTGTCAGGTTGTGTACTTATGAATACAGTCAAAAGTTTGAGCGCACTTCCTGTACAAATTTTTTTCTGAAAGCCACAAAGTTTGATCAGTTGAATTAAAGGTCACCTGTGGTTTGCTTTACTACTTCTGTCCAGTAATGTATACTGGTTTTTACCTGTATACAGCTGGGTCATTTTTACTGTATCAGTTCAGGGTCAGTACCTTGGTCAACGGTGGTACAGCAGGAAATAGGATAGAAGCCTGGGTCTTTAAACAACAAGGTCTGACTCAAACCATCATGCCCCCTGCTGGCTGCCTGTATATTGTTCCTTACATATGGATGATATATTTTCCTCTTAGGAATCAGAAAATTCTTCCCATTTCTCCAGTGTCCAGTTCAGAGCAGCATAGTTTCTCTCAGAGGAAATGAGTGTTATTCTCCTTTCAACTTTCCAGAAGTTTCTGTGAGGGAGAGCTGGAGGTGAAAGAGCCAAGGGATGCAGAGAGTGCGCTGTGTTGTAAGGAGGCTAGGGGGGCCATTTAAGTGAAAGGGAGGCGGGCATGTGGACCAACCGGTTCAGGAATGTGGGTGGTCCCATTCCGTAGCTCTCCAAGGCTGCTGGTTTCGGGTTCCTCAGCCAGGTTTGGTCATCCACATCTGAGGTGAGAGTGATACTAAATCACGGTAAATGCTGTAATGAGATCTATGGTAGCCTGGCCCAATGAAGCATGGCACAGCAGACGGGTTAAAGAGAAACCCAAACACCTGTAGGTGTGAGTTAAGCGGATGCTGTCTGCTGCCACTCCTCCAGAGGTGTTTTGCAGTTGTCTGCTCACAGTGTCTGTACCACACTGTTCCTTCGCCGAATGGGCGTTGTCCGACTTGCTGTCATACTGACAGGTGCATTTCTCATATGGGACACACACGGGACCCAGAGCAGGTTCAGTCACGCCGAACTGGCAGGGAGGTGCCAAGATCCACAAAGGGCTCTCAGCCACACCATTAGCAGCAGCAGCCGGGATTCGGGAAGCTCTCAGGGAGGTAAGCTGGGGTTGGAACTGCTTCGGTTTCACTCAGTTTGGGTGAAAATGCTTCAGAAACAGAGCACAGTGGTTTGTCGTAGTTCAGCCGTTATGGGAACAAATAGACAACAAATGCATAGTTTTGTTTGGGGACAGTTTCGCTTGCCAGCTCACGTCTGGTTTATGGCTGACCAATAGAAATATAGCATTATTTGGTAAAATGTTTAAATATTTCTACTTTATTTAAGCGTTGTTTGTTATATTGCACTGATTGTCTAATACTGAGGCCCTGGGTGCTTTGACAGTTGTGTGAAAATTTGGTTGTCTTTCTGCCCATAAACATGTTTTCGTTGAGAAACGCAATAATGCAGAATGAATGTGGCAGCTGCGAGTTCACCTCTGTGCTTTCAGGCAACTCCCAATCGCGCTGCACCGACACTCAGTGTTCTTGTCTGACCCTGAAAATGTGGCAGAGAGAGAGAAGCTTTAAAATGAAAAGAGCTGGTAGTAAACGCAGTGGCAGAAGAGGCCTTGTGGCACTGGAGTCTTGCAGCCTCTGTTCTCATGTCCCTCTGCCCCCCCCTTTCCTGCTGGGTTCTAGTCCCATCCACCCAGGGAGAGGCCTTCCACCAAGAACAGGCGAGCGGGTGATTGTCAGTACGCAGGTACAGCGTGATTGAGTCAAATGGTGTGTGTGTGTGTGTGTGTGTGTGTGTGTGTGTGTGTGTGTGTGTGTGTGTGTGTGTGTGTGTGTGAGAGAGCATACAGAATCCAACTGATCTAGCAGTCCATCCAAAGCTTCTCTTGTGTCTCCTTCCTGAATGACCTAAAATGCAATACTTTCATCTGTATTTTTTATTTTTTTGCTTCTTATTTTGGCTCTGCTTTGTCTGCCAGTGTTGTCATCCCTGTCAAAGTTTGCATGTAAACACAGCTCCTTCACAGTTCATGCTAATAAGATGCTGGGTATATATTGGGGGGGGGGCTGCAGAGCAACAGGGACAGATCAATATGTCAGGTCTGGGCTGGTTTCCAGTTCTACTTTTATTATTCCTATTTTGTGTGTGCGTGTGTACGCGCGCTGCTTGAAGGTGATGCATAACCCCCCCCCCCCATGCTATCCTGATATGAGTTTGTACCATATTACAGGCTGCATCCTTTGTGAGCCTCACTGCGGTGAGAAATACTTGTGTGAAGGACTGACCACATGCAAGATGCCTGTTTTAGTTTGTCCTCCAAAGTGCTGAGGAGAACATCTGAGGAATGGCTTGGTGGTCCCACATATGCAGGGGGCCCAAAGTCAAAAGACAGAAACTTGTGGCTCCAGCACAGTGGAATGAACCTAGTGGACTGAGTGACTGCAAATGGAGGATCTCTTGCTTCTGGCCCATTTTGTGGTCAGGTCTGGCTTCTGTCAACAACCTCCTGTGGTCTTGATGCTCACTCTGCTGTCATGTTATACGGATTGACAGAGGGGTCATGAAATCCATGTGCCGCAAAATTAGGTACAAATGGGAGTCTGTGGGGTTTGCTCTGAAGTTTGAGACTCATAAGGCACATGCAGGCTGCACTTTGGTACGATTCTGTTGAAGTTGTGCATCTTCCCAGCATTGTGCTCCTTGGGTTGCTGCTCAGAAAGACCCTGGTGCTACGTATACCCTGCCTCAGTTTTGCTGTCCATCCTTATTACGAAATCGAGCACCATTGTCAATGGCGACCGCCTGTGGCTTTCGCACACATTCTAGGCCTTTCCTGCCCCTCTAAACCAGAGTGGTGTAGAACGTAAAACGGTCGTAATTTATGGATGTAAGGCACAGATCAGAAGGGTGCAAAAGTGATTTTGATGGGGCACTGGGTTCATGTTGAAAACGCAGGCAACGGTTGTTATGTTGCCATTGTGGTTCAAACTTTTATTTTTACTTATCTATGGTAGTAAATTCCAGACCAATGTGACCCTGCACTGGACAAATGTTGATAATGGAAGGATGTGAAATTTATCAGCGACCTTTGCCGCTTTGTTCAAGTCCATTCGCTATTGTCGCAGACACAATTCATATGTGCTTTGTCGAGCTGGCAAACAAAATGGCACAAAGGAAGCAAACCGCACAGCAACAGGAGAGGCGACCACTTGCCTGGGGCACCCTGAGAATCTGGGGAATGCTGGCAAACATCATCTGGAGTGATTTAGGTAAAATTACAACTGTCACCTGGTGACGGAATTTGGCCATGAGGCAAGACCGTGCATGGAAGTTTGTAAGTTGAGGACTTGCTGTATGTATACAACCTTCACCCGTACATCCATCATCCTTAACTGCTTTATCCAGCTCAGGGTCACAGCAGTCTGGAACTAATCACGCAGTCACTGGGGTCAAGGCTGGAAAACTACACCCTGGGTGGGACACCAGTGGCCATGCACGCATGCTAGGGGCAAAGCTTTAGAAAAGCACATCTTTGGACTGTGGGAGGAAACCAGAGCACCCAAAAGAAACACACACAGACATGAGGAGAGCATGTGAACTTTACACGGCCTGAGTGGAATTTGAACCCACACCCTTACAGCCCAGGTACTGTGAGGTGACAACACTACCTTCTGCACCACTGTGCTGCCCTGCAGAACCTGTGTACCTCACTAATAATTCTTAATTAAAAAAAATCTGTAAACATCTAGAGAAGGAAAACCCTCATACTTGATATATTTATAAGCTATGCTGTAGCTCACTTTGGAAGGGCTTTTGCATTGTCATACCCCCCTCCCCGAGGGTCGCTGGGTCACTGCTGTGCTCCAGACCTCCCCACTACCCAACGTGTTCCAGCTGCCCAGCCGCCGCAGGCAGTTCCCAGAAGAAAATGACGTCACCTTCTCCAGCTGTCACAGCTGTCTGCTCCCGGCCGTCTGGCAATGGGTAAAACCCGAATTTTAAAAAGGAAAAAGACTACTCTTTCTGGTTTAGGTTGCATGCTTCTCCAAATCAGTCAGCGGCGTGGTTCACATTCTTGCAGCCAAAATCAAACCGAGATGTCGGCTTCCAGCTTTGTACTGCCCCACTGTTACTCCCGTGCAGTGTTTCATTTTTTTTTTTTTTTGACAGTAACACCAACAGATGAAACTACTTTATTCCTGCGGTCTTAAATGCAAGGGGAACCTGTGCCGTTTCACTCGAGCTGCTCATGTTGCCGCGGTTGCGGAGCGTTGCTCCTTGCGGTCGCCAGGATACGTCCTCCACGATGAAGGCCATTTGGGAACGATTTGTTTGTCAGACATCAGCCTCTTCAGTATCTGCCCTGCCCGCTCTGCTAGAATAAACCGCCATGCAATGAGCCCAAAAGTATGTGGCTGATGTGTGGTTTAGGCTAACTTGGGGTCTGCATGTTGGACCTGGACAGGCTCCTGTCCGGTTGAATGGCTGTCACCAGTCGTCCTGTTATTTGCATTAGTCTGCTTGCATCTTCATCAAGTTGCAAATGCTGATCAGTCCTCAATATTTATTATTTTTCTTGTTCAATTAGTTGCCACTTCTCCAAAGTAACTTATGCATTTAAGCTGCCTGCACTGGTTCACCCATTTATTCAGCTGTTTCAAAGTCTGTAGGTTCTCCCCCTGTCCCTCAAAGCTGCTGAAATCCTTTCAGCATTTAAGAAGGTTCTTAAGAGCCACATCTCCCCTGACCTTCTATCTGCTCCACAAACAGCATCGGTCACCACCACCACCTCTGGTGTGAGGTGACCGGTAAAAAACTTGCTGCTGGACTCCCTGGGTGCACAATTTGTCTATAACTCTTAATTTTGTTTATGAAATGTACACCACCTTCGAGTAACTGCTAAATGAATAAAAGTTAATATCCATGGATCTTCCTCCAGCCTCTCCATGGACACCATTTCCTGGAGAAGTTCTGGGATGATGTTGGATGTGATTAAATCTCTGCTTGCCCTCTTCCTGTTTAAAACTGGGGGGCACAACATGGCTCTTAATTGAAGAGTCCATTGAAAATGATCTTTCAAGAAGCGAACTCTGTGCCCCAGTATACGACTAAATACACTGCCCAGCCAAAAAAGGTCACACACTCCAATATTTGGTCGGACCGCCTTTAGCTTTGACTACGGCACGCATTCTCCGTTGCATCGTTCCAATAACCTTATGCAATCTCACAACATTTATTTCCGTCAGAGTTGCATTCAATTTTTTGATCTTGTGTTGATGATGGAAGAGTCGGACTGCTGCGTAAAGTCTTCTCCAGCACATTCCAAAGGTTCTCAATGGGGTTAAGGTCTGGACTCTGGTGGCCAGTCCATGTGTGAAAATGTCTCTCTCATGCTCCCCGAAGCACTCTTTCACAATTTGAGTCTGATCTTGGAATAAAAATCCATTGATGGGAAAAACCTGGTCATTCAGTATATTTAGGTAGTCAACTCACCTCATTTTTTCGGGCCCATAACATTGCTGAACCTAGACCTGTGTGACTGAAGCAACCGCCCATCATAACACTGTTAAGTCCAGGTGGTGACTTTTTTTTTTTTTTTTGGGTCCGGGCAGAGTACATCACCAGCAATTGGGAAGTCACCCTAAGCAGAGTGCAAGGCTGTGGGGTGGCGTCTCGCATCTTGCAGCTGTGCATCGTTCCCTTTTGGGTGCATTTGCTCTGCCCATCTTTCTTTCCACGAAGCTGCGTTAACACCATTGTGCGACCTTATTAGACAATGACAGTTAAGCCCATTTTTATCTCAGTACCTGCACCTAAGGGTTCTTCAGGAAAAGCAGGCGTTGCTGAAGCTGCTTGGTTTATGGTCCCACTGGAACCAAACGCTTGCTGTCTTTGTTTTATTTGTGTCACATTGTAAATACAGTATTTTTACTGTTTTGGGTACTTCTGCTGATGTACGCTCACTGCGTGGGCCACCCTGCAGTTATTATGACTTTGGTGTTTTGTCCTGCAGTATTAGTGTCACCTAAATCTTGAGCCAGCAGGAGGCTCAGTGGTTAGAGCTGCTGACTTGCACTCAAAGGACCCAGGTTTGCATCCCACCTCCTGCTGCAGAGTCCCGAATTAATACTGTGAAAATGACCCTGCTATATGGATGGGTAAATTAGCACAAGAAACTTAGTGTTTGGGAAGTAGCATCACTTAAGCGAATAAATATAAATACCAGATTTGAGAAGATTAATGAAATTGCTGAGGTGCATTTTCATTAAAAATGTTGGCATATTGTTGAATATTGATGGGACTGACCCCCAAATTCTTGTTATGCTTTTTGTTTGCTGTGGTTTTTGTTTATTTTAATACGTGTATAACAGTATGCAAAACCATTTTCGTATTAGCGAGATGTGAGCTTCCCCCAGGGCCCAGTGCTCAGTGGATACAATGAATATTGATGAAATCTTGGGTGGCCCTTGGAAATCTGAGAAATTTTATGAAGGAAAACCAGCAAGGGTGTGGAAAAGTTCTCGGTCTGAGGTGTTTTTAGATTGTGGTGGAAAGTCAGACGAGGGGTGCATCTTCATGTCAGTTGGTAGGTTTGAAGAGCATGCAGACCCCAGTGAGGACTTTTAATGGTTCTGCTGGACCGTATTGTCCCTGAATGGCACTGCCCCATTATTCAGTGACCGCAACGAGGACACGAAGACGGTGACCCAAACGCAACCGGACCTGTCCTGCTGACTCTGGGCCTTTGTGGAAAGACATCTAAGAGTGATTTTTAGTCAAGCTCTTCTGCGAGTCCATCCTTGCTGCCCTGGCTTGGCAGGCTGCTTCAGGTAGCATGACGTCTGTGTTGCCTGGCGATCATCTTGCCCGGCTAGGCTTCTCAGCCAATGTGTCCCTCTCACCCGGGGGGCGTTTACTATCCTGGGAGTAAGGCTTTGGGCGCAACCCCATCGCCTATGAGGTGTTGGCCCTTGGCAAACTGTGCAGAAACACTCCTGACGAAGTGTTGCATTGCTCTTCCGTCCTGCAGCCTGACAGCCACAAACGCCAATTGTGTTTTGACTGATTTGCTGTTCATCAGGAGAATCCAACGTGTGGTGCTTTTCAAGAAATCGCATTTTCCGAACCAGTTCCAAATTTTCTTAAGACTGACTTGCAATCTTGTATGGTGGGCTGAACAGCATAGGAGATCACATATAAACTATGCTGTTCATATTCTGGCAGGATAAAAGCATTTAGGAAATGCGGTAATGTCTTGTACTGTATTTTAAACCCACACTTATTGGATCCAGATTTGAAGGGAAAGGACCGATCTCTTATTTTCCCACCACACCCATGCATGTGAGTGAACGGGGTGGTCCGGCATGACTGTTTATTTTAGTTCAGTGCTCAAAATCCAGCCTTTCTGTCTGACCTTGGTGGAAGAATTGCGAAGGCTGGAGCACCGTGATGTGACACACCACCTCTGGGCAGTCACGGGTCACCTCAGATCATCTGTTATCCCTCGTTCGAGTAAAACAAGCAGGGTGCAAGGCTGCAGGCATGTCGCATGTGGAAGCAGTGCGGAGTCGTGCAGCACGCAGGCTAAAATTACATACAGCACCAGGGTTTATGCAGCGAATGTCCCGGTGGGTGTAGTTAAGCACTTTCATACTTGCTATTCCTGCTCGGCCGTCTGCTTGCAGTTACCATGTAGCTGCACATGCTTGCTAGCGTTTGCACACACGTGGCAGCTAGAATGTTACTCGCTGCTTATGTGGTGGAACGTGTTTTATTTTAGTTTTTTCCAACCCCTGCAGCCTGCAGAAATGTTGGTCTCAACATTTAAAGGGAAGAGAGCTTTTTATTCTTTGCCCCGGATGCTGAAATGCACGTGGAATGTGATGTATTGCCACAGAAATACAGACTTGATGGGGCGGGTGCCTGCATCGTCCTGGAGGTCTGTTACCTGGCACCTCCATCTATCTGGGAGTTAATGTGCTCAGTGGGCAGCGGGGATCAGGGCAGGTGCACCGCCCCACTGCCTCGTCTCCTGTTTCTACATCCCGTCTGTCTCTAGTTCCCTGCCCTCCCGTCTGCCCCCTAGGATGTCTTTCACCTCTCAAGCATTGCATCCTCCCTCCACACTGAACTGTCCTGTTCGGACACTGAAAGGGAGCCTTCGGCCCTCTGCTGACCTGAACTGATACAAATTTCAGACCCTTGCAGTATAGAACCAAGCAGCTACTTAACCATAGAGATGCTTGAATAAAATAAATGGGGGGGGCTTTATAACGCACAATTAATCTCTCAGAAAATCCCAAAAGCCCCTTCAGTCATTGCAGTTTGTACTGTATATCTGCACAATGATTACAGCAAAGTCATCATTACACACCTTACCATAATAAATTTGTTCTTAAAAGCTCTTAATTACCATTAGTTTTAATTTTTTTTTTTTTTGCTAAGCCACAAAATTGATGCCCATTTATGCTAAATTATCACCCTCTGAGCTTTCTCTGCATTAATTCTATGTACAATAAACAAAAACGGACTGTAGGTGGTAAGCAGATGAATTAAGTGAAAGGAAATCTGTGAAAACAATTATTTTACACTCTCAAAACAAGCTGGCATGGGGGCCACAATTACTGAGATTTGTAGCAGGTGAAACTGGCAAACAGGGTAATGGCAGCTGAGAACTTGGAGTAGTACAAGTCTAACTATAACAACACATAATATTACGTACTGGTTCCTGTTTTGCCCCCACACAGCCGTCAGAGCAATACAAAATCCTCGTAAAAGTAAAGTAGTGCCCTATAAGCTGATGTAGGGGCGTTAAACAAAACTCCTCATAAAATATAATTGTCGTCACCTGAATGGGCGCATCTAGGAGGGTGACAGCATGCTGGAAGGTTGTACCTTTATGGCCATGTTAGCATCCTTGGTGCACTGCTACCACACATGCAACCTGACAACTTCTTTTTAAAGGCACAGCTGAAATTTATGGGTCGACGTTATACTGGACAAAAGCCCCCCTCAGGTCTCCAGACAGGATTCTGCAGCTTTGGTGTAGATTCCTTAGTTGGTTTGGGTTGGCGTAGACAGAGTCGAGTAAAGGCCAAAGGCATCCATTATCCTTGAACCAATGTGGAAGCAGCTTACCGTCCGTCATTATGCTCCTTCCTCCAGCCAGAAATGAGCAGCTCTACCAGGGGACCAGGAGACCTAAAGTCGTCCTTTGTTTCAGTTGAGCTGTTATTGTGTTGTTGCGAGCCAGAAAAATGACACACCCTCATGTTTCTGGGAATGCAGAGCTTCTGAAAACAATCTGGTGGAAACTTCCAGAGCCGACTGTTCGCTGGCAGTGCGCACACTTTCGTTAGCTTTCGATTAAAGCGCTTGAGCGCCGGACTGAAACTTGGACATAACACACTTATTCTGACTCTGTGTGTGTGTGTGTGTGTGTGTGTGTGTGTGTGTGTGTGTGTGTGTGAGAGAGTGAGAGTGGGAGAGAGTGAGAGTGGGAGACTACCTGTGCTTACTTAAATGTACTTTTATTCACCCAGCAGATATTTTCCTCCAAAGCACCACACAACTAAGGGTAACCAAAATGTACAACAAAGAGCTTTACAAGCAGACATGGAGTTATGAACATAATAAAACTTCTCATCATGAAGCACTTGATCCTGAAGACGCACAGTAAGTTAACAGGATTCTGGGTCTGACAGGAAATACAGACAATCACAACAGATGATGCATGCAGCTGGGCAGAGGGGGTCTGCAAAAGATGTTCTGAAGACCCTTGAGTGCAGGATGTTTTAGTTTCTTTGATATGCAGGTGCCTGTTGACCGTCTCTTTGTAGTGACCATAACTGCTTGCTCCCATCGGCACGACTGTGGTGGGAGTTGGGGGAGGGGGGGGTCATGCCTTCAAAGCCCTGCACCCCCGGAGATGTTTGGGAAGCTCTTTCTGCTTTGCTGGCCTTGTGTATGGACTTCATCAGGCAGGACTACTGATAGCTCAGATAGCTGGATAATGGGCTTTGAGACGTTCCCTGTCTTGTGGTTGACTAGTAGGTTTTTTTTTTTTTTTTTTTTTTTTTTTGGAAGGGGTGTATAATCTTCCTGTTTGCTTTTTGGCATGCTTACTATCCGCCTCCGCGATGACCTGGATGATTCCAATCTGTAGAGCCGGGCTTTGCCACAGATGACTAACTGAAGCAGAGAGGCTGTGCACTGGTCCTTCTGCTGGGTGTGCAGGTCCCACAGGGCAGCACCATGGTGGGTTTATAATTATAATGTGTGTGTGTGTGTGTATATATAATATAATATGATACAATAATAACACAATTATAACAAATAATACATACTGATGCATAGTAACAATTTGATCACCATTTCCTAAATATCACAGAAGACAGAAAACACAAAGGCGGTGAAACTTGCCTTTCAGCTCAATTCGTGTCGAGTCTGCATGTGATTTTAAACTTTAAACTGTGGTGAGTGAGAGAAAAATGTATATATGTGAGAAAGATTTTGGTTTCTTTTGGTTTATTTAAGTAAACCGACTTACCTGTTTTTGAAGAGCATCTCTTTATTGTAGTGAAAAGTGGAGGGAAATATTTGCTGTAGTTCAGTGCTTCAACCTGTCAGTTTTTGCTGAAGTATTTCCATAATTAATAAAGTAATTATAAATAAATCATGCTTATATGGTACGGTGCTTTGTAGGTGTCCTCAAAAAAACCAGCATGTGAGTATTGAAGAGACGTAACGTAGCTGACAGCGATTATGAAAAGGAGCTCTCGCCTACCTTGCCGACGGCGCGTCAGCCTCAGGTGATCCTCCATCGCGGCGGTGGCTCAGATGCTGCCACTGAGACGTGAGACACATGTCACATCTGTGCTGGAGATGTTTACTCCGCCGGGCTCTTTGAATTGCCTCTCGCTCCTCTTACTTTGTCATGCTTCTCCAAAGCCATCATTTCAAGTGTAAAGTGTCGTTTCAAGCTGACATGGGTACAAAATGTGTTTGGTTTCTATGCGCAAATCACTCGAACATCACTGGATTTTGCTGCCGAATCACACTGTCTGTCAGAGATGCTGAAATTGTCTCTGGAGATATATACAGATGGTCCCTGACGTGCAATGGGGTTACGTTTCAATAAACCCATCATAAGTCGAAAATATCCCAAGTCGAAAATGCATTTAATACACCTGACCTACTGACACACCTGTGGCCACTCCAGCAATGGAACGTAGGCAGTCTCTCCGCCCCATCTTCAGTCTGAGCACTAATTGGATGGCTGATTGGAATAGGAACCAAGCATGGATAGGATTTAGGAAGCCTGGGTAGGAACTGTGTGGCATCTTCCATTTTTGTTTACTGCCAATTGCTAATGTTTAAAGCTAGCTCCTGGATAGCAGTACCACACTTTGCTGGAAATAACTCGGTAAAACGAAATGTAAACTTATTACCGCAGTGTCTTGCGATTGCTTCCACCCACCACGCCATAACACCTACTGAACATCATTGCCCAACCTACCTTAACAGTCATTACGGGCTTTTTGCTTTCATGCCGCTTTCAGAAGACACAAATGGGCATTTTGTGGACAAGATGAATGCGCAAAACACAAAGTAGATATGGGGGTATCCAAAAAACGCTGGCAACACAACACCGTAGAGTATTGGTTATAAACACTAGCGACTGCGTGGCAGACTGGGAGATGCAGACCGCTGCCCAGCATCATGAGAGAGTATCGTACTGCATATTGCTTGCCCAGGAAAACATCAAAATTCCAAGTACAGTTTCGGCTGAATGCGCATTGCTATTGCACCATCATAAATTTGAAAAATCGTAAGTTGGACCATTTGTATTATAATTTACTTGCTTAGATGTTTAAATCTTATATGTGATATATATTATATAGTAATAGTCTCTAAAATGTATAATGCTACAGTATTATATATACATTTATTCATATAAATACCATAAAGTAACAGAAAGACATTGGCTCGTTTATGCAGTCTGGATGATGCCTGCTGGGTGACGTGAAGGTTAAATATCTTTCACATTCCATCCCAATGTTAGCACAAAGGGTTGTTTGTGCATGTGTTTCTTCTGCTTGAGGAAGACGTGAAGTTCTCTGAAGGAATTATTTGAGAATTCCAAGACTGTGGTGGCTACGTTTTTGTGATGTTTGGTTGCCACGGGCTTGATGGTGGTTACTGGGGAGATTGTAATATTTAGGATATTGTTTTGTAGTGTCCTACAACCTGGAAATGCTGGTAATGTCTACTTATAATATTTAAAATGATTTTTTAGACGCCACAAAATTCAAAGTATGTGTATGTTCATGCTACCTTTCTCAAAGCAAATTGTAATATTGTTTTGGTTGTGTCTGTGACTAGGACTATCAGACAAAAAAAGACTTTATTCCATTCATCATTTGAATACACTATTGAAGCGCAGTGGTTTCAAAATTAAATATTAAACTGCACATCATCAGTTCATTAAAGGATGTGAAGGGTGTTCTTGCCTGAGCTTTTCCAGTATTTGTAGACTTCTACCTGAGTGTTTAGCACGGTGTGTGTGTGTGTGTGTGTGTGTGTGTGTGTGTGTGTGAGAGAGAGAGACTCCTGAAGTCCAACCATGTCTTTGCCGTTCAGCAAAAAGGGGGAAAAAATGCCTCCACTCAGATAGGTTCATTTCCTCCCCTTTCTTGCTGGCAGTTTTTCACCTGTGTGTTGAATTTCAAATGTGTTGTCAGGGTTCCCAGTGTTTAGCTATGATGCTGCCAAATGCTACGTGAAGAAGATCAAACCTGAAACCCGTCACTAAAAATAAACCACTGGTTTAAATTAGCAAAGGCGCTGGGGTAAATCACGTAATGCAGTAACACGGGAGGTTCCCCACAAGGCCTCTTTGTGCAGCGTGTTGAACGTCCATGTTTTGGTTTTAGGGAACAGGCAACGCTGGAGCCCCACCTGCACTTCAGCATTCTTCTCTTGATGCCTTTTTCTCCTGGTGCGTTGGCGTCATGCCACAGTGTGTGAAAACTGCTCGGTCATTCTTAGCGCCGCTTATCTGAAAGCAAAATCACGATGGCGTGACGTGATGGATGGGAAGATCAACTTGAGTTCACCAGAGTCGAATGGAGACAGATGGCCGTCTCGGCACTGCGGTATCCACTGCATTTGACCAACATCAACTAAAAAAAACACAGTAATTAATCCCCTTTTTTTATTGAACGCCCTTCATTTCAGGTACGTCAGAGGGGGCAGGTGGAGGTAAATCAAATCCTCCACGCTTTCTGGGATGGAGGAAAATTATTTATTTATTTATTTATTTATTTAATTTTATTTTTTATTTATTGAACTGGGGAGGCGACATCAGTGTTTACTACAAGTGTGTGGATTGGATGGGGGCTGAGATGGAGAAGTTGGGATGTCATGCTGTGTGCAGCACCAGAGGATGCGGTAAGAAGCTGGAAGGCAGGTCTCATACCATAAGCGATGAATCCAGGCCTGTCACTGGCATGGGTGCACCATGATGACGTCAAAATGGCGGCTGCTAGGGGCATCACTCTGACCCCTCAGTGGCTACTGAGCTCTTCCATTGCACCACCAACATGATGGTTCACATCAGGTGCTAAAGCTTCACAACCTGTTTTATTCATAGTTACGTTTGCATTTGCTCATCGATTTGACGCTTTTCTCTAAAGCGACTTGCAGTGATTTATCCATTTATAAGACTTGGTGAAAGGGTACTGCAGCAGGTGGTGGGATTTGAATCTGCATTTTGTTGGAGTAAATAGCAGCTTTAAGCACTACTTGCTGCCCCCTATTGGGGGTCAGAATTTCTTGTGGATCTTTTTTTTTTTTTTTTTTTTGCTTCGGTGGCCCTTAGATGGTTGTATCTGCTGAAGTGTGGCAAATCACCACTGTGTGTGTGTGTGTGTGTGTGTGTGTGTGTGTGTGTGTGTGTGTGTGTGTGTTGTTGTCCTCCCAAATTCCTTGTTTTCAGCCTGAATGGGGCTGAAGTATTACTAATTTGAGAGTTAACGCTGGCAGTTCGTTGGCATGGACGCTTAGTCTCCTTCATGACAAAACCCTTCCTCTGTACCACTCCAGGCATCGCTGGTTGAAATACTGCTGAAATCCAGAAAGACAGACACCTCTCGCTCCTCACCACATGTGGGTTAGCCTGAATTCAGGCTCATTTCCTTTTAAAAACTTTCCGTTTTTCTCCTGCTCTTCAATTCTTCTTGTATATTTTAAAAAGGCCCTCTGGATTGTTGTTGATATCCTGGATTGGGTTTGAGTCTAGAGGAGCTGCTGCTAGCAGGATGTGTAAAAAGGCCAGGTGCTGAGGCCCAAACCCACCTTAGCCACTGTGCTTTTCCTCATTTATGAAATTCCTTCCCCAAAAGGAAGAGCTGGTGATTGAGAGCTGCAGCTGTGTTTTGGACAGTTTATCATATCTTAAATAATAGTTGTGGTAATAATAATAACAATATTGGTTTTGCTTTCAAACTGCTCTGTAGCTCCAAGCTCAGTGAGTCGATACCCCTGCAGCCACTTTGTTTCTCTTATCTGTCTTAGGTCTTAAGTAGTGCAAGTAGGTTTCATAGGAATGAAACACACTTCTGAAAGCAGTGTTTAAGAGGGAATGGCATGGTGAGTGGGGGACATGAGCCCTTCCTGTCTTTCCTGTGCCTCTGCTAGTTGCCCGAGTGAAACTGTTTTTCAGCTATTTTCAAAGCTGTGTGCTGCCTATGATGCTCTGTATCCTAACATGAAGTTTTAAAAAATAAATAAATAAATTTAAATTTAAAAAAAAAAAAAAATGCAGCAGGGGGCATCATGGTTAGAGCTGCTGTTCCCTTTGACCAGAAGGCAACACAATTGAATCCTGCCTCTTGCTGTAGTGCCCTTGAGCAAAATCCTGACCCCAAATCGATGCAGTAAAAATTATCTGGCTGTATAAATGGGCAACTCTGTTTAAGCAGCTTAACACTGTAAGCCAGATAATTGAATAAATGTTTGTTCTCAATCATATTCTTACATTTTAACTTGGAAAATTTAACCTGGGTGCTTAATGGGGGATTAGTTTTTTTTTTTTTTTTTTAATTTAAAGAGTTTATTCTATTTCCCCCTGTAAAGGCAAAGCAGGTACCAACATCATGTCCCAAAGGCAGTGGTACTAGAACATTATTATCTATCCATCCATCATCACTAACTGCTCATCCTGGTCAAGTTTGTGGTGGTCAGGAGCCTTTTCTGAAATGCCCAGGCACCAGGCTGTGAAGTCCCACCCTGGATGGGATGCCAGTCCATCTGAGGTTCTTATTCATCCTTCAGTTTACTTGTGATGGCTTTTGTGTGCCACATTGGTCTTAAAGCAAATGGAAAATTTTTGTCCAATTTAAAGTGCTGATGGCCGTAAGAATAAACAACCCCCACCCCCCAGTAAAGCTCCTGAGGAGAAAGGACTGCGTCAGCTCTGGATGGAGTTCTGCTGAATTCACCTCCTTTCGCTAATGCAGGAAGTGTGATTAATATCTCTCGTCAAACCCGCGGACAAGTTTCAACGTTTGGCACCGCGAGCCACGCTTCTCCAAAGTGCCAAGTTAAACTACGGGCTTTAGTCAGCCCGCCGAGAACCACTTTCAGCCGAGAAGCTGAGGATGCGTTTTTTTACGCCGGCTCACTCATGATTTTGTTAGGCTGGCAGAGAAAAGCGATTTTCTTCACAAGCCAAAGAATTAATGTGACTGTTAAACAAATCTCTTCCCTGTTTCGCTATGCCTCCCCCCTCTGCTGTTGACATGAAAACGGGAATTTTAGCCTCACGCAGGTAAGGACTATGCAAATTTACGGCTGCTTAGCATGAGCGTCGTCTCGGGCAAGGACATTGCTTCCACATCTGCGCTTCAACGTATTTCAGAATTGATGCAGCCTTATGGAGCGCTAAAGTAATCCAGCAGTCATCAACCAAACAAACCTCACGGTGCCTCTGCGGTCCTCTCGGCCACCTCTGGTGGACCATGTGCGGAGTCTCGACCAGCTCTGCTTCGCTGGTTGGTTACTCAAAAGAGTTTATCAAAGAGTTTATTTGTCAAGCACATGGTTGTGTACCATGTGTGTACTCAGTTTTATTGCTATTATTCAATCATTGTGATTGTACCTTTTTTTTTTTTAATAAACCACTAGGTAGTGAGCATACCGGTTTGCCCAAATGTTTGCCAAGTGAATGTGTAGGTTTTAAACCTCCTTTACAATAAGGGCAAGGTGGTCAAGGTGATAGTAAGTGTACCGACCAGAAGGGTCCAATACAGGAACTGGGCGAACCTGTAAGATGCTGGGGCTATTTGTAGTGGGAATATGGCACTGAAGCAGAAATACAATGACCCGTTCATCCACTTGGAGATGGCAGTTGTTTCTGTGGTTTTTCTTAATTTTTTATCATTTATTGCCCACCTGTCTGAATGAGCCCACCTGTGTGGGAAAATTTGGATGAAATACCTGAACAGTTGGGCAGCCATTCTTGTTCTGAGGGGATTGTGCTGTCCTGGGCGGCTGCTTTCCTGTGTAGGGGCATCCATGTCTGTGTCTGGCCCCGTTGTAGGTGGGCTTGCATCTCAACTGGGGTCTATCACCACCCCTCCTTCTGGGTCAAGTCTTTTCTTTCCAGTGGGAACATCTGGACAGCAGTCTGAGTTCTGGAGGTACTCCAGAAAATTTTCTGTGTTGGTTTGCTCCTTTTTTTAGAGGGTGGGGTTTGCACAGTTGATCACAAGTGAGGAATGAAATGAAAAATGGAATGAATTCAGCTTCCATGACCTGATGCCAGCAAAGCATTTTAGTTGCAGTGGAGACTGTGGCCCGGGCCGGTTTCCCAGGCCAGACACAGTTCTGTTAATGTTTGCATTTGTTTATTTTTATTTAGCTGATGCCCGGTTACATCATGGTTTGTAGCACACAGTATCGTTGCACTACAATCTGGGGGATGGTGTAGGAACCTTGGAGTGATGCTTAAAGATGATAATGATTGTTGCAATGGTTACGATGATGCTGTTATGGCAAACGGCACAATGGCAGGAGTAATAGTAAAATATGTTGTTGAGCCTTCACTAATAAGAAAAACTGCTGTGACATCAATATGTCACTTGGGCACTGGAGGGGGTAGGAAATGTGGTTGGGGAGGTCAGATCAGTAGCAGGCACTGAGACCCAAACCCACCTTGGTGCCCCTTGGCATGAACAGATGTAGCTGGATTTGCCCTGAAAGTCCAAATGACCCGAACTGACATTACTTCTACGAATGCTAAGGTGTCTGTTCAAACATCAGTTCCAAATTTTTATCTTTAGGCTTTTTACTGGAACAAAAACATTGTTTTCTGTGTGGAATTGGTGACAGTTTGTCAGTAGAGTTGAAGTTATGCGCCCCCTGGTGGTGCCATGCAAGTACTAGAAAGGATGTGTGGTAATGTTTATAAAAAAAAAAAAGAGAAAAAAATATTTATTTATTAATTAAAAACTGGAATTTAAAAGTAATGATGTTTTACCACAGACACAAAACTTCTCCCACCTGAACCTGACAGCAGGAACTTATGAGTCTTCCATGTCATTTTTGTTGACTTTATGGAATGGGAGCTGGAGGACTGGGGTTGGAGTTTGGTGTGGTTGCTTGCTTTGGGTTGCATCCCTTTGCGGTTGTGTCTTCCTCCCATCGATCTGTGATCCTTTTAACCACACTGTGTACCTTGAGCAAACCACAGGGTGTAGTTATTTCAGTGGGGGGTGCTAGTGATTTTTCAAAGAACCCTGTAATTAGAGCTCAGTGATCACTTAGTTACCCTGCTGGGGGTGGGGGGAGAGCCTGTGCTGCACCTCCAGCGGTGCAGAATAACATGGTTTTTACCAGGTGACTGACACACACACACACACACACACCCACACACACACACACACAGAGAGTTGCACCAACAAGTTTCAAAGCTCATGTCACTCTCTGGGGTGAATATTTATAGAGGGTTTGAGCCAGACAGGAGGTTCTAGAAGGACAGTACTGTCACTTTATTTTTGGGGGTAGCTCAGAAAGAGCCGGGCCCTTGAATACCTGGGGATGCCCTCAGCGCAGGCATTGTTCACCTTCCCATGAACTTTTCTCCCCCGCTTTTTTATTATGACAGCAGCTATTCTGTGGCATCAGATTCCTTTATCTTTATTCCACATTGATCAACGTTATTGATGGAAATGGTTGCTGAGAAAGGTCAAGCAAAGCAAAATAATTTAGAAAAATTTTTCATCACCCAGAAGGTTTTCCCATACAAGAATGAATAATCCCTTGGATAAACTTCTGAATGTGAAGCTCAGCAACATTTAAAAAAAGAACTTTTTAGTTTAATGTCGCTTTCATTCCCCAATTTCCTAATATAGGAATTAGATGTTTTGTTGACTTTAATGGCTTGTTTACATCATCCACTTATTTTAGCGCACTGTAAACATACAGTTAGCAAATGACATGGGACCCACCAGCCAAACGTGCTGCATAGGTCCAAATGTACATGTCGCTTTAATCTGTAATGGCAGCATCACAAACGAACAGTTTACTGCACCAAATACGGTAAAAACCATTCTCAGAGTGTGAACAGGGTGGGGTTTGAGCAAACATCCATTGTTGCTACATTTACCTTAACTGGCTCAGCACTGACTAGCATCGGTGAGGTACAGGTGCTCAAACCAGAGACTTTCAGGGTCCAATTGGGTACAGGTTCGAATCCATCTCAGGGTGTGTGTAGTTTGGATGTTCACCCCATGTTCAGACATATGCAGAGAAGAAGGTGATGGTCAACCGATCTTTACTCTCTTTTACCACGAAAACAACGTAAGTGGTCATTGCGTAGATGGTGTTGCTCTAAGGTACACTTATGGATGGATGTGGTATTTCTGAAGAGAAGGAGCAGCAATGTTTGGGGTGTCCATGGCCCACGGTAACGGTTCAGGGAGTGATACAATCACAACCAATTGTGGCTCCTGGGTCACGCTGAGCCCTCACTAGGGTGCTTGTGTTGTAGCTGCACCACCAGCATGTTCAGAACAGCGGAGGTTGGCACAGCAGGGCAGCGGAGGTGAAGAGGACCGCACAGGGCAGCCAGTCTCTTTCAGGAAGGTCTGTTGGAAAAACTTAAATGGAACGTAACCTTCACTGTGCAGCTGTGCACACACAAGCGCGCGTGTGTGTGTGTGTGTGTGTGGGGGGACTCTATTAAAGGGACCTGGGTGAGGCATCTGTAAACAGCAGAGTGGACAGCACTGATCCGCAATACGTTGTTGGTGTGCCGAGGGTTTGGAGCTGCGCTGAGTTAATTTAGGCAACCATACGGTCTTCTGACCGCCTTGTCCTCACTCTGCCAGCGACTCTTGAGTCCAGATGATGCCTCTCTGGAGGCCGTTTGTTCATTTTATGTCCCAGGCCAGCCGCTTTATCCAAACTTGGCCGTGTTGCATGTTAAATTTGGCGTGAACGTCTTCAGTGAACATTAACGTTTTTGGGTTCACTCTTTTCCACAATGTATTTTTTGTTGTTGATGCTCTTTGTGTGTATATTGAGCTGTTAAAATATTCAACACTTTACAGTGTTTACTTGTACTGTATACGTTGGCCAGTAGGTGCCTCGGGATTCTGAGGTTGCGGGTTTGGATTTGACTTCCTACTGTAGTACCCGTGAGCAAGGTACATAGAATGGGCTGGGCAGGTAAAATTGGGTGGAAGTCATTTTGGAGATAAACACATGAAAAGAATAAGGGTACAGTAAGTATAAGTATAATCCTCTGCTGCAGTATTTTATCTATCATAAATTAAGCTGTGAAATGAGAAACAGCCAGCAGGCTTAGTGGGTGAGGATGCAGACAGGAGGTCACCTGTTCGAGACCCACCCAGCCGCTTGGTTCCCTTCAGTAAAGCAGCCGTGTAACAGTGTAAATTACTGAATGTTGAGCTTGGATGCACGTTCGTACAAACATGAAACGGACTCAACGACACGGCGCAACCATGGAAACGAGGGACATGAAGAGCAGGTGGGGCCACACAGCACAGGCGAGAGACCCGTGGTGCCTTAGAACAGTAAAACCGCAGGGATTTTGCAGCACGACCATGCTTAGCACTGCCTTCACATAACCAAAGCTGAGTAAACGACACCTCTATTGAATTGCGGTTTACAGTACATTGCTGTGTTGAGGCCTGAAATCAATACACGCAACCTGAGCTGAAATCTGTACCGAATTCCAGTGGCTGCTGGGAACGGATTATGTGGCTCTTCATATCTTCCCATCTATAAAATGGATCTTCTCGGGCCTGTATTGTTCATTATCCATTTGAGTGCCACTTTCCTCACATGTGCACAGTCTTGCTCACAGGTTGACTTCAATGACCAGCGTTTTGGCTACAAATAAAGAAAATTAATAAAATATTTACTGGAGGTGTAGATGCCCATGTGAGTGAGCACATTGCTAGGGAAGGAGGATACCGGTGTAAAGAGAAGCACCACACCACCCTTATTGTCAACAAGACATGAGAGTTTGGCTGATCCCCGAGACATGAGAGTTTGAC
Organism: Heterotis niloticus; assembly: GCA_018136845.1. Lineage (NCBI taxonomy): Eukaryota > Metazoa > Chordata > Actinopteri > Osteoglossiformes > Osteoglossidae > Heterotis > Heterotis niloticus. Next base: position 35,652,742 of record CM030888.1, on the reverse strand, counting down.
TTAGGAAGTTTTACATATATAAGTACAGTTATTTAATACCTTTACTGAGTTATGACCAAATATGAGGCCAATGTGTGTTCTTTAGGTGGCATCAACCGGCCCTGTTGCACTCAGTGCCATAAGAGCAGCAGCAACTTTTTTCTTCCCGATTTTAAAATATAAATCTTTTCTGTTAGTCAGTGAGCCCTTGAATGTCAGACATTTTAACTCCATAAAATTCATTAATAATAATATTGGCTCTGTTTCAAAGATTTTGGTGAGTTGCAGAAATGTTGCCATACAGCAGTGAAAAGTTATTTAAAAAAATAAATAAATTCAAAGCCCACACAGAAAAATTTTTATTAGTTATTAAATAAAGGTTTATTCGTTTCATATTTTAAAAACACGAGACCGTGGATAAGAAACCTGAAGCTGTGGAGGAAGCAGCATTTGAGCTTCTCAAGGCGCCCAGTAGGGGGCAGCACACCGGATTGTGTTCACACTCAGAGCTGCGGACCTGGCGTTGCCTTGGTGATGGGACCTGTGACGCAGGCTGAGCCTCATGCAGACGAGCACAGAGGGGGCAGTGTTGAGCCGGGAGATGGACCTGGAATCTCAATGAGCCGAGCGCAAAATGGCACAGCTGCCGGAATGTTTTCAATGCAGGAGGAGGCGGGAAACGCCGCTAGCAGGACTGTTTACACGCCTGCCTCTTCCCTTGGTCGCATCCCTTATCTCCTGGTTGCAGGAGAGCATGGCAACTGCCGTTTTGCCTCCTGTTCAGAGCGCGCGTGGACACTGGACAAAGGGGTCATCTGCTAGCCCAGATGCGCTGCCAGCTGAGCCCTAGGTGCAAACGCAACCAGAATCATGACCTCTTCTGAAGCTCCTCCAGCGCAGCTTCTGAAGCTGCATTGGTATAAAACTGTGATCAAAAAGCAGAAGTTGGTTTGTCAGGTTGAGAAGAAACCAAAGCTCTTGTAGGTCTCAGCATTGCTGCTCACTGTCATAACGTGTGTGTGTGTGTGTGTGTGTGTGTGTGTGTGTGTGTGTGTGTGTGTGTGTGTGTGTGTGTGTGTGTGTGCGCGCGCGCACACCACCTGCCCCACACCCCCTGTTTCCAGGGTTGGCTCTGGACTTCAATAGCCTTGCGGTAGACCAGGTGGTTATTGGTGCTGGATGGATGGCTGTAGATGGGCTAAAGAGGTGGTGGTGGTGGGGGGGGGGGGTCGTCATAGGATCTAATAATCTGAGGGCCCCTTTTAGTGCTTCACCACAACAAATGTGTAAATATGAGTTGACATTTTGAAAATGCCACCATCTCACCTTCTCAGAAATATTTTTGATGAAGTTCTTGTTTGCTGTTAGCATGTGAGGCTAAAGGAATATATTTCGAAATGTGAACTACACAAGCTTTGCAGCCTTCCACCTGCTGTGTACACACACACACACACACACACACACACACACACACACACACGGTGAAGTGAGCTCCAGAGTGAAAGAACCTGCACACGGATGCTGGATGGTGATGGCGGCCTGATATGTGCAGCTCCTCCATGTCACTGGTGAGGTGGCAACTGACCTACAGTCATGTCCCTGGTGTCTGTGCAGAACATGCAGCTCTGATGGTACTGAAAGATCCATTGCTGGCATTTGTTTAAACTCATTGTGTATTTTTCACACTAGTTACCATCGCCCTATGCGTCTGTTCTTTATACCTTTCTGCCTTTTCCTCCCACGCTGCTAACCTGGGACATGAACCCAAAATGAGATTTATAATTATGTAATATTTTCTGGAGGCCCAGCCTCTATTTAATCCACTTTTTTATGTGGATTAACCCCCCCCCCCACACACACACACACACACTGCCATCTCAGGGGACAAAGTAATGTCGTGCATCGCACAGTTTCAAAGGGTCCTTGCTGGTATGGTTCTCCTGCCGAGAGCCAGTCGAACCCCCAGCGGTTGTGATCACCTTGCCGGGGCTTGGGTTTAGAGAATGTGTGGGTGGGTGGGTGGGGGGGGGGGTTCAGAGAGAGAACAGTGGGCGAGTTAATTGGAGACAGACTGTGCTGGATGACGGATGAGCCCTGTGCCTGGGGTTGAACCATCTGCCCCTTTGAGCTGTGGCCCCCACTCACCACCTGTTGCTTGGGATGTGATGGCCTTCACTTTACTTTCGGTCGTCTGAGGCCAGACCTGCTTCACCACGTTTGATTGAACCTGTGATCAGTCACCATTCTTCAAAAAAACTGTATAGAGCATTCCTCTCTATCATTATACTTGTAAACTTTGTGTGGGCTGGCAGCAGGTGGCGCAGTGGATGGAGCAGCTGCCTTACATGCCAAAAACCTGGGCTTTAATCCCATGTCCTACTGCAGTGCCCTTGATCAAAGCCTGTACGCTGAACTGATGCAGTAAAAATGACCCTGCTGCATAAATGGGTAAATCACAGCAAATGGCTGAGCTCTCTTAAGTCACTCTGGAGGAAAGTGTGGGATAAGTTAAGAAATGTGAACGTAGACTTGTTGGTGAGTGGGTGGAGTATCCACGGTCACAAGGAAACAACAAAAATAAACCGATTTGTCGTTTCTCGCAGCACTAGAACACTCACAGCCCAGCGATGCGGCAACTTACGGGCATGTAGGCAAGCGCGGTGCCTTTGGAGGCTTTTTTTTTAATTTTTTTATTTATTTTTTTTTTTATAAAAGTAATTATGTTTTTTATGCCTGACATGATGAAATGTTGAAAGCGTTAAAAAGTCGTCGTTTCCCCCCCCCCTGCATACACACCTGCCCATTGGGGATCTGGGCCATTTCGTGGCAGAAGATGCACAGTTGCCAGATAAAATGTGCTTTGTGTTTCTCTTGGAGGAAATTTGGGATGTCATACAAAGGCAGTTTTCTCTGAGGGGGGTACAGAGGGTGTTTAACTGCCAGAGTAGCTCTTTATGGTGCAACCCATCACACAACCTGTGTTTGCTTGTGTGGAAGCCATTGGGCTAAAAATAGCTACTCGTGTGATGCACGAAGTCCATTCCTGATGGAGCTGGACAGCATCACCTTACCGTACCAGTAGGGTGAAGGGGTCTCATCCACCGGTGTCAGAGCAAATTAATTGAAACACAGCCATGTGCGTAATTTCTGTTCAAATCTGTCCATCCATTATCATTAACCATTTTATCCTAGGTAGGGTGGGGTAGGGTCCATTCCCAAATCAATGGGATATAGGCTGCGAAACACCCTAATCCGGGAATTACCGCACCTTGTTTATTTATTTATTTATTTATTTATTTGTTTATTTATTTTATTTATTTATTTTTTTTACCTCAACAGTCTTCCTGCTGCTTAGCCAAATATCTTAAAGCTTGTTCTACAAATTTTATTAACGTAAAGCAAAACTACAATGAGACAAGTTTTTTTTTTTTTTTTTTTTTTTTTTTTTTTTGTTTTTTTTAAACCAGCGTGAGGGCTGGGTTTCCACCATTTGGAAGGGAGGGCCAGCAGTTGTGTGGCTGTTTAACTGAGGATTTTGCCTCCATAAAGTCTGGACAAATTTAATTCTTAAGCCTTTTCCATTAGGTTAGAATTATAAATTATGGAACTTTGTAATCTTCCAGCCTTGCCAGCCCTGTCTCCCTCTTCTTATTGCAATTTAGCTTCATTGATTGCAATTACTACTTTAAATCTTGGAAATAATTTGTATGTTTCCAGGATGTCGCCTAGGGGACCCAGATGAATAGTGCTGGGTGGGCGGCCGGCCAGTTAAACATTAGAAGGGTACCCAGGCGTTTGCATCCCCCTTGCCCTGCTGCAGACGCTGTAATGAAGAGGTCCACATCTCAGGAGGCTTCGTCTTCCCCAGCCTGATGGGGCGTGTGGAACGGAGGCCGCAGCCATCAATAAAGAGTCACGTTGATGCATTGGGGGGCCTGAGCCAAGTTCTGGGCCATTTTCCAGAGGCTGTACCAATTAGATTTAATATTTAATGCCCATCTAACCCTACCTGCATGCGCACCCCCGTGCTTATTTGGGACTGGCTGTCTCAATCCTCCAAAACTGTTAAATGAGCCGTATTTCTTCATCTGCCCCCTTTTTAATGAGCGAACCCTCAGCTGTTTCCGCACAGCTCTAATCTGCGACATCCACGAGAAGTGGGGGTCCATATGCTGCCCATGGGTTTTTATCCCGCCTTAAAATCCACCCATAACGTGTGCTCCCCCGACCATCTGTGTGACAACTGACAAAGTCTTTAAATCTCTGTTCTGACGGTGAGGTGCTGCGCGACCATATGCTAGAATGTTCTACACGTTCTGCAGGTTAATGCTCACATACGCATACACAGTGCGGCTTTTAGTGTTGCCAGCTAGTTGTATATCTGTATTTTGCTCCTTTAGACAAAATGGTGAAAAATTTTGTGGCTTTCTGCCTCCCCCAAGACACTCCTGACCAAGAAAAGACAAACCAGGGAAATAATTTCTTTTCTGAAGGGGGAATAAGCATTAATTGTTTGGCCAGAGACAATATTTGAGCATTAATTAATCAAAGCAATTTCTGTTTCCAGTCACAGGCTTAGAGAAGCCAGTGCTGGAGGATGCACTAAAGGAAAGGATGTTGCAGTAACTTTGCCCCACAGAGGAGCTGTGGTGTGCCAGCAGTCTGCTGTGTTCACCCCTCATGTAATATTGGTAGGAAGAAAGTTCCAGAAAGATTGAGCACAACCAGGAACAAAATCTCTTAGGGCAGGACCAGCAGGTGGTGCAGTGGTTACAGTAGTTGTCAGTGAACCTGAGGCTGTGAGTTCAACCCTCCCTTCCTGTTGTACTGTCCTTGAACAAGGTACTTACCCTGAACAAATGCAGTAAAAAAAAAAAAAAAAAAAAGCCACAGTGTGTAAATGAGTAAATCACATCAGCTTAGCAGTGTTAGCCACTTTGATAAAGGATTCATGTACATGAACAATGTAACAATGATGTGAAAACTGCTTGTGTGTAAGTGACTTGCATGGAAATATTTAACACATTCAGATGCATCCGATTTCATAATTTGAAAAAAGTGGCTGATGTCGCAGCCTTTAATGGAGAGCGAAGGGCAGCAGTTTTTAGAATAATTTATCGAGTCCAGAGCAACAATGTTTGAGTCCTGGTCACTTGGACCACAAACGAAAGACCAAGAGGCGCTCCAGTAGACAGACATGTATTGAACCACTCCAAACTTAGACCACAAAATTGGGGGGGATTTTTAATGGCTTAAAATGGCTTTGATGAACTTGTAGCCCCTTGAGTTTGCACACTTAGTGTTAGTTTCAGTCCTGCATGTTATTTACTTATACTGCAATATTTCTTCTTTGCTGCATGACCCTTGTATTGATCATTAAGACTGAAGGAAGGAGGCGGGTCAGAAAGCTTATTTTTTCCATTGTTAGTTTTTCTTTCTTTCTTTTTTATTTAAATAAACGAGTAGTCCAGCTATGGCATGTGCATGCAATGTTTCCACGGCAACCGTTTCTGGCGATTTGAATTCGTCGTTCAGTATTCCAGAGATGTCTGAGAAGAGGACCTTCCACCTCTTGCCGTGACGCACGTTTCAGCACGACTCCCATACAGGAACAGCTTTTTCCCCCAAAACATTGTTTTACTCGACCGGAAAGGTTCTGAGTAAACCTCAGGTTTATGAACCGATCTTGATTCAGCGACTTCTTGCAGTCTAGTTACGCTCACAAGTTGGCATCATTTCTCAATCTCTTCATTGGGACAGTAACACAGCGGTTGGACTCAGAACACTGGTGCAGCCTCACTGCAAAAAGTGCTACTTTTTCATGTTTATGATTCTACTGTGTATGTGGGGAGTTTATTTTGGATGTGTAAGGAGACGAACATTTGGAGAAGTTGCTCTTACTCGTAGGGGTTGGAGTAATGTATAAAGATGAGACTTTGCCAAAAGGAGATCGCGTTTCTAACCTTCCTTCAGATGACACCATTTAAAGAACTGTAGGGTTGAGGTCAAGAATATATGAGGGGTGTCCAGGTGTTACAGCTGGGAAGAGCGGCATTCTGTCTGAAGGGGAAATCATGGCAAAACAAGTGAGTAAAGCTGTGGAGCAAAAGGGATGACAGTGACTGGCAGCTGTGAGGTGCTACATCATAATTCTCTAAAATTATTGCCAAGTTGTGCTCTCACTGCATCACCTTATGACCGTTCAAATGACATATTCTTGACAGGTACAAAAATATTTGTGTTTTTTATTTTCTGCATCTGCTGATCGGATTGTAAATTTGTTGCAGATCAAACATCACCTTTTTAATGGTTTGAAAGGGTTTCCACATCAAACCATTAGTTGGCGGTAAAGCAAGATCAAGTCAAAGCATGTAGAGTGGATTCTGGTTATTTGGGCCATTGGGTGATCAGAGGAGCCGTTTAATTGGAACAAAACCGATTTGAGAAAACAACCAGAATTTTCTTTTGTTTATCTGGGACACTGTTTAATTGCAATAGGTAATGGCGGTGGTGCTGTATTTCCACTCCCTCAGTTGTGTGGCACACTAGCGAACACACGCATCAGTTATGCACTGTACAGATTTTACTTACATTATCAAGGTTACTGATTTTTGTTTTTTGTTAAATTTTGGGTCCCTGCCAAGATGCTGCAGAAACATTTGACTCCAGCTGAGTGACTATCCAGGATTGTTGGATGATAATCGCTTTCATCCAGGAGGGCAGTACAAAGCATCCATTATCCTGGAGTCCATCAAAAGAACACAGCAGCTCAAACTGGATAAGGTTATCCATCTCTAAATATTAGGGACCAATAGTTAGTTATATAGGAAGTGCTTAAGTACATGCAGAGGGTCCCCAAGTTATGATGGTCCGACTTACGATTTTTCGACTTTACGAGAAAATTGCACTTGAAATTTTGAATTTTGATTTGTTCCCAGGTAGGTGATATGTGGTATGGTACTCTCTTGTGATGCTGGGCAGCAATCCGCATTTCCCGGTCTGCCACACGGTCACTAGTGTACACAACCAATACTCTACAGTGTTCTATGTTGCCAGCATTTTTTGATACCAAAACACCATGGTAATAAGATTAAGTTCCCTTAAATTCTTTACTGAGTGTTGTTTCCGACAAAGAGTGTTGACGTTAGTCAAGAGCTAGCTCTAAACATTAATGATTGGCAGTAAACAAAAATGGAAGAAGCCAAAATTGAAAATAAACAAAATACAAAGTCTTTGCACGACAGCAGTTGCAGAAGTTTACAAGGGGCAGCGGAAACTGAGCACTGACAATAAGTCTGGGTAAGAATTAAATCCCATCCATGAGTGATTGATTGGCATAGGAACCAATCAGTCTGAAGTGGGGGGTGGACAGACTGCCTACGTTTTGTTGCTAAAGTGGCCACAGGCATGACAATAGGTTCGGTGCATTAAATGCATTTTGACTTACGATATTTTCGACTTGCAATGGATTTATCGGAACGTAACCTCTTCGTAAGGCAGGGCCCATCTGTAATTAGTTGCTCAATAAAATGGTAGTTTTTAATATGTTCTGAACTATTTACATGAAACGCCATATAATTGGGGCAGCCACTTAACTGGGCCAAAGTAGTCTGGTCCTGTTGTGTCCCAATTAGCAGGAATCAATATATTTTATAATTCCTACATCTGATATATGGTGTAATGGCTATGATAGTAAATAAAGTAAATAGTGAGATCTTTTAATTATTATTTTAATTACTGTATGGTTTAAAAAGCAAACTGTAATTGGCCAGAAGCTGATCCCTTGTGAAAAAGTAGTATATGGGTGGCCAAAATGACATATGGGTAGTATATTTAAATATACTACTGGTATACTACATATACTACTTTTTCACAAGGGATGGGTCGATTCTAATGGACTTTTGAACAGGTTTCATGGCCTTAATTCTTCACTCCACAGTGCATGTGCACGTGTGCACTTATGCTAACGTGGACCCACTTTGAGGTCTAGAGCAGAAAAAGGTTTTGGCATCTTTGCAGCTCCACACTTTGTCGACAGTGTGTGCGCAAGCAGATGGTGTATCCATGGGTGGTAAATTACTCACATTGGCTGTCGTTTTATCATGTACGTTTAGAATGAGGGGGCCAGGTAGCGTCCGGACTGTGAATGAACGCAGGCCTCGCGGGGGCGAGTGGAAGCTGCTGCATCCCGGCACGGTCGTGCTCATTGCTCTTTTTCACATAACGTGGTGATGTAGGATGGTAGCTGTAGGGGGTTTCCGCTTGTGCCCATTCCTCATGTTCATTGAATACAGCTAAGTTGTCAGAGCCATTAAACCTCACTGATGCACCTGTACAACTAAGCAGGTCCAACCCCGCCCCCCCCTTTTTTTTTTTTTTTTTTTTTTTTTTTTTGGCGTAATTTTTAAATTTAAGTGCAAATCCATCTGGGCTTGTAGAAGAAAGGTGGTTGATGTTTGTGAGTTTTTTTTTTTTTTTTTGTTATAGACAACTTTCTGAGGCGATGCCCAGCTTTCAGCCCTCATTTCTGAATATAATAGTAACGTCCTGTAATAATACTATCTTAATAAAGGTTGCATCATCACAGGCTGCATATTTTAATGCCAAAGTTTCCTGTGACTCAAGTAGACTTTGTTTACCAGTATGTAGGGACAGCATTAAAGGTGTCATATGTGTCTCAAAAGGTTGCATTAATATTAAAGACTAAATAGTGTAAAGCACCCCAGGGGGAAATGCTGGGGGGATGCTTTGAGAATATCTGGGCAGTTGCTCAAGTTTTAGTTAGAAATGGAAGATAACACAGAGCGGTGATATGCAAATAGCAGGATGAAAAGGCATTCACATTGTTTGAATTTTCTTGCTAAACATTAACTACTGCTAGAGGTTGTGGGCTTATGCCAGGTTTCATTGGGATCTGTAGGAAGCCAGGTTGCAGGCTGTGGTCTGACTCTAGGCCACTTTTCATAGCTCCACTCACGCCCCTTCCTGTTTGTCCCTTTTGTTCTCCAGGAAACAAGCTCAACAAGGACCTGAAGCACTATCTGAGTCAGAGGTTCCAGAAATCGTCTCCGGACCACGCGCTCCAGCAGACCATCAGAGATAACCTGTACCGCCACGCTGTGCCTTGTGAGTGACCCTTCCTTCCCTATGTTTGCCGCTTTCTCTCCTGATGCTGCCGTGTCCTTCGAGCATCCCGCCATTCTCACCCTTCCCTGGATTGTCCAAAACTCTAACGTGGTCAGAACCAGACGCGTCGTACAAGGCAAACGCCAGCAACGCCGAAAGGCTCAACTACGACAACCCAAGATGGGGTATGAAGACTGTGGTGAGAGGGCTGGAGCCTGTGACTCCGCCCCCCAATGAGTGAATGATCTTCCAAGCGCATTCAATTAGCGGGATGTTCATTCGTGTGCAATTTGATTATGCTGAGATGGTCCAGTGCTCAGCCATCAATACACCAGGCGGGTTTGCAGGGATCGATGGTGGTGAAGTGGCTGACAGCAAGGTTCCTGGCAGGTTTCACACAGGCTTCCTGTGCTCCTCCAGCTACATGCGTGTTACGGCTCCTGCTTCCCTCGCACCTGCTGAGCCGATTCCTCGGTAGCGCGTCAATGTTTTTTTTTTTTTTCTTGCTTTTCGCTTGTTTGTTTTCTCTTCACCTTGTTTTTGTTTTGCTTTGTTTTATTTTTCCTTTAGTGTAAATTTTATGACCTTCCCCAGGTCCCCTAATGAACTTCATGCTGCCGATACGCACCGGAGGGGTCCGCAACAACTTGCGTGGAAAAACGTCGCATTTTGAAAAATCGTTGTGTATGCAGTTGATCTCACATTGTATCCACTCCCCCCCCCCCCCTTCTGCGACTTCTTAAGCCAGCACTGTGGACCAATCCTTGGCTACGCAGGATTATTCTGTCCTGTATGTTCAAAATAGAATCCCCTGGCGATTATGTGGTAAACATGCCGAATGCATAAAACATGGCTTCTAGAAGAGGGGCAAATAGATTAAGACTGGAACTGTGGTGTGAGTGGGAAGCAGAACAATGTTAGTTCCCCCCCCCCCCCCCCTCTCCCAGGCCTGCCCTATCGGCCAATCGATCGGTTAGATTCCATCTTTAAAATGCATTTTAATAAGTTAGTCAGAGAAGTATCCCCGAGCATCTGCAAAGCTGTGCTTTTTTTGCATTTTTTTTTTGTGTGTCCTACCCATCTTTGATTCCTTGAAAACTGCAGGTTCCCAGTTAAGGGTAATTTCCGTCAGAGGTGTAAAGAAAATGTGAGCTACACATATATTTGTGACAAATGATTTCTCAGTTAAGTTTCCAGAGTTTTCCAAAATACAACCGCAACCACTAATAAAACTGCAAACCCAAAGCTGCACTATAATCACTATGATCCACACAAGTAATTGCTGACTCAGTCTTTTGGTTTTCAAATTTTCGGTTTTTCAATTAATATCCTCCGATGATTCACCTCCCGGCCATCTGCATATAATAAATAACTGTAAAATATTCCTATGTACTGTATATTTGAAATTCATTTTGCCATTTTGGTCATGGCTTTGTTTGACTGCTAGCAGAGGTTCATCCATTCAATGAGCAAAGCAGACTTTTACGTGTTGAAAAGAGAATGACAGTTGTTCGACGGCAACCTGTAATACGCATGCAAAACCTCCGCCACATATGGCATGAATCGATAGGAAAAGTCTGCTGTGTATATCTGTACTGCATCTGTTTGGATTATCAGGGATTGACTTTCTGAGGCAGTTGGTTTAGTACCCCAACCTTGACTTGTGTGGCAGTGGTTTGCATGTACAAGGGCCAAACTTATATTTTGTATGTTGAGTGGCATGAGACCAGATCCAGCAAGCGATCACCTTCATAGCGATAGTCTGGCTCGAGCTACTTTAAGTTCTCGATCTCCACTACCCCTTGTTTGCCTTTTTTTTTTTTTTTTTTTGCCGTTACTTTCATCGACCTCCTTTTGTCTACACCATTCAAAGGTGGTATTAATAAATAATGTATGGCTATGAAAAAGCTGGCTGAGATGAGGTATAAACTGCCCTATAGTAAAATGGGGTATTATAGTAAAAAGGGATGCTGCCTTATGTTATATTACCATAACGAATGTTAAATACTGAAGTAACTGTCCATTTTAATTGGATTTACTGATATTTCATAACAAATTGGTGTCAGTTTTGGGGTTCAGTAGCACATTTTACCATTAAAGCTACTCAGGACTTTGATTTGTGAGAATTCACCTCACTGAAGGTTTTATGAAAATGTTACCTTAGTGAAGAAGGGGTAAGACTGTATTTACTCGAGGTTTTAAGGTAACTTATATTTCCAGACACACTGCACCCGGCAGTCAGTTACACTTTACGTTTATGCCCCATTTTGCACTTAGTTGTGTCTTACTGGTTTTTTTGTTCACTTCTTGTATTCCTGGTTTCTTTGTGCCATTGCGGAGGCCACTACTATCAGCTGTGAGGTGCATGAAGAGCTTGAGGGGCTGATGGTTCCTTGGGGAGCCGACTGGCTGATGGATAGAGCCCTGGGGCTGCTGGGTAGCCACTGTGTAACGGACAGATGGGGAGGAAACGGAAGTGTGAGCAGATGAATGGCAGCTCTGCGTCTGCCCGAGGCTGTGGACAGACCCGCATGCCACCTGCCTGGTGCTTTCATGGCGCACGTTTGTCTAGAGGTCTCGGCAGAGGTCTGAAACTCTGCTGCGGCACCGTAGTACATGAAAGATGGCAGAAATGCTTTTGTTGTTAACTTCGGTTTAGTGTACGTTTTATTCTCTCGGGTTTAGTTTAGTTTGTTTTCTCACCTTTTTGCTTTTAATGTGATCATTTTTGTGGCTGAAACCCTACAGATGAAACCTGCTTTCTTCAAACAAAGGATGTTGACAGACAAAAGGCATACGGTGCTTACGAATGAGTTCTATAGGCATCTCCCCCACAGGATGCAGCAGGTCAGCATTTCCATGGCCCGACCAGGTCACCTCAGCAGGTGGCCAGACCAGGGGTCGGTTATGGGGTTTGACCCCACTGGGGGCTCCCTCTCATTGTGGCTCTAGGCCTGGAGGAGCTTGTTTTGACTCTTCTGTGTTTTCCCTTTTGCCTCAAGGGATCCAGGTTTGAATCCCACCGTCTGCTGTAATGTCTTTAACCACATTTCCTTGTGCTGAATAGTTACAGCAAAAATTACCCAGCTGTATACAGTAAATATTTAAATGAGTGCAAGAAGTTTAACATGAAGTCACTTTGGAGAAAAGCAGCAGCTGAGTGAGTAAATGTAAACAAACTGCCTCTTTAAGTAAAATCTGCCTTTTGTGTCTCTGTAGATACAGCACAATATAAACTGTTGCTAACTGTATGGTCCACAGCAGCAGGGTTAGAGGGGGAGGCGGGAGGGAACTAGATAAGACCCCACCCTCACGGCTATTCAGTCCCGTCATCATGGGGGTCGCGTCCACCTCTTAACGTCGCAGGGTTGTGACCTGCTGCTTCCTCCGGAGGCCGACACAGACAGGTGCGAATCCTTATTCCCAGGGGTCCCACGCCACGATCCAGCAAGGCGCGTCCTTATTTCCGGGTCCCGCTCAGCCACAGATGGCTGCTTTTGTCACGTGCCCAAAATGTCACCCACCACATAAAAGCCAGTATGTCCCCCTCCTTCTCATTTCGCACCGTCAGCTGCTCCTTGCAGTGTAGCCCCCCCACCGTCCCCAAGCCCACCTTCCAACATATCGCTCGCTTGCTCGCTCGCTCTCTCTCGCTCTCTCTCTCTCCTTTGCTCGCTTGCTTTCAGCCCTCCTCCCTCTCTCCCAATCTCCGCTTTCTCACTTCCAAATCCTCCGCCGAGGGTGGGCCTCCCAGTGGCTCGCCTTCCCGCTCCCGCGCCTGGATCTTTGTTCCGTGCCGCTTGCCACTCTCCACGCACAAAGGCCAGGATTACTTCACCGTTTCAGGCACGCCTTCCTTCACAAACAGGCAAGTGGAACACTTATTTTTTATTTTTATTTCTTGTGATGGGGCGATTTATTTACACCCCCCCCCCGCAGACATGAGGTCATTTCTAGAATTTGCTCAATGGATTCCAAGGCGGTGCGATCTGTGGAGCCACGAGGATGTTGCCGGCAGCTTCTATGTATTCTAATGAGGTTGTGAGTGGATGCTAGCTCTGTTTGAGGTGGGGGGATGTGGATGCTGGCGCTGTTTGGGGCAGGGGGAGGTGGATGCTGGCGCTGGGGGTTGGGTCGAGTGTTCGCAGTGGGGGTGGGAGCATCGGAGGGAGGGACGCTCCGCCAGGCGCATCCACCCCACAAGGACAGATGGCTGGCGCTTGTGGTCTTTTTTTTTTTTTTTAAACCCCCCCCCCCCCCATTTTACGTTTCACATCCACGTCGTCCTTGAGGCTCTTTGCTTGTCCAGGCAATGATGGTATCAGCATGTGCGGTGTGTGTGTATACAGCATGTGTTTGCATGTGTCGGGGGAGGGGTTGCTGACCACGACCGTGTCACCTGGACAAAGGAAATGTGTCACATGGGTGGCCAAAACCCCGCATTACAGGCTGGATCCTAGCAGCTACTGTTAGCTGCATAACAGGCGCCTAGATTCTCCTCCTTTCCCCTCCTCTCTGTCCTAAGGGTTTTCAGTTACCCACCACCTCCCTCTTGCACCACCTTTGTGAACAGCGACCCTCCGTGTGGCCGAACAGCGGTCGCTCTGTACTGTGGGCTTGTGTGAATGGGGAAGCGGAAACCGGTAGCCGTTTGAGCCGCGCGGGCAGCGCAGAGCCGAGGAAAACAATGGGGTCTGCAGTGCGGAGCGCCGCCACGGGGAGCAGGTGCTCTGGGACTCACAGGGGACTGTGTGTGTGTGCACTGAGATGACTGCGGGCTGTGTGTCTCCAGTAAGTGTGTGGAGGTTGAGCGTTTGGAACGGCCTGGCTTCCGCTTTGCATGAAATCAGAGGTCTCCGCGGAGCCGCCAGCCACGTTTCGGAGCAAATGTTGATATTCATCAGGGAGACCTAGCAGTCGCCATAATAACATCTTTTCTGTGTTGGCTCTGGCCTTTGTGGTGAACCGACAGCGTGTAGCTGTCCAAGCGTTTGCACAGTAGCTCAGCACACAATGTTTGGGAGGGTTCGGAGTAGCGCGACCTGGGGTAAATAAAATTCATACCAACACCGGTGGCTTCTTCTTTGTAATCTCAACCAAGTCGTACAGCCTTCTGAAGACCAGAGGGAAAGCAGATCCTTTATAGGTAGCAGCTGTGGTGGCGGCTACCTGGTGGGGCCTGGTATCTGGGCCTGCTTTGCCGTAATGTAGGTCACGTTCTAAAATAACACGGCATCGCAGAGCCTTTGCTTCCATCTTGGCGCCACTTTCTACTTACGGAAACTTTTGTTCCACTTACCGAGAGGTGCCCTGGTGAACGTAATGTTGGTTTTTACATTTAACTTATGCCATTTGGTGTTTTTATGCCTCCTCCTGCATGTGCTACAATAGTAAAGTTGGATCTTCAGATCCCCAGATCTTCACCTTATTGCTGATGTTCTGCATGCATCCATGTGTGTATTTTTAGCTGTTTGAGGTCAAGAAAGATGTCAAATGTTGAAAATTACCCAAGGGAGGTGATCGGTTGGACACATCGACCTCGAATTTGGACACGAACGGGTAACCTGGTGGTTAAAACAGGCCTGAACACGAAGGTTCCTAGGTCATGCCTCAGGGAAATTTTCTGTTTATGACTAAAAATGAGATATTTGCCAATTTTCCTGAAGGAAACCTACATAAATGGGTTGTGCATAATTTTCGACTCACGTGTTCGTATTCTGAATCAACTTGAGCTTTCTGAAAACATTCCACAAGCATCGTGAGGGATAAAAACTAGCAGGTCCTCTGCATCCATTGGCTTCCTCTGCTGTTGGAGAATACTGGTGCGATGTTTGTCTTTCTCTTCTTTAACCTGAGCACCTCTGTAGCCTGACATCTGAGCAAAACTCACTAAAACAGTCATTTCCCATAATTACTGTTCATATTCCATCACGGTGGTTTGTGGTCTCCAGGATTGTATGGTGTAGAGAAAAGACAAGCTGTGCATCGTATTGCTCATATGACCAGGTTGTGCACAAGGCTTGGATGTCTTGGCTGTTGCTCTGTATCTCACTCCTGGCCAACTCTGGTGCTTCAGCAACTTCTCAAGTTCTCTAGAGCACTCCCCATCCAGTTAACCACTGTGCTCCCCCAGCTTCCTCAGCTCAATCCATCCCTCCTTTACTCACCTGGTCTCCTCCCTTCTGACAACTGGATATATCACTTTAAAGCCTATTCATCTGGCATTGGAGGCAGCTTGTAGAGCTTTTACTGAGGTTCTGAATTGACAGGAGATACCTGATGAGATGCGTTTGCTATGCAACTGCATGTTTTTGAACATAGTGAAGAAAATGATCACAGTCACGTCACCCAGCTACTACAGTTGTTTAATTCACACAAAAACATGTTTGGGAATCTAACAATGATTGATCTGTAAGAGAAAATACGGCCAGCAGTGGTTGAGACCCAAACTAAATTGAGGTTTGCTAGCTGTGGTTGAGCTCCGATTGAGCTGTAAGTGAAAATGTTTCCGTAGCCATAATTTAACTGCATGTATAAAGAAGGTTGGCTAGCTGTGTCTGATTGTTAGCTGGCTATGGTGTGGATTGCATAGGTAGAGGTAACAAAGAAGTGTGCGAAGAACTCAGAATGAGTAGGTTAAGTGGTTCCCATAGATCAAGTACAGCATCGGTCTTGAATCATTTCCTGCTGTGTTGTGAAATTACAGATCTTTATTTACTTTGTTTTTTTTGTTTGTTTGTTTTTTTTTGTTTTTGTTTTTGCAACAATTAGTTTCCCAAACTATTTATTTTGAGATTGGCTGAATTGTGGTTACCAACCTGGCAGAGGTTGAAGACCCGCATACAATGATATTTGCCTGTGTCACCTCTTCAGTTGGTCAGGAATGTTCCGGATGGATGGATGTTGAGCATTTTGAATCTGGCAAGAGAACAAAGGACAGCAGGCTCAACGTCCACCCGAAGGCCAGTGTCCTGGAGTAATGAAGGGCTGCACAGACTTCCGGATGCAGGGCCAGAAGACTTCCTCTTCTCATGCTAATTTGGCATGTCCTCCCCTTTGTCTTTTGTTTTCTTCAAGTGTCCTCCTTGATGGGCTCCTCCGTGGGTGTCGAGGGGCTCGTGTGACGTCCACGTGCGGCATTAGCTTTGAAGACATTTCTGTGCGTCATTAACTTAGCACTGCGACTTGTCCCACACTCCAGATGCCCAAGCCATTTGTTTGCTTAATGCGTTGCAATGAAGTATAAATGACTCCTCTGAAATCTGACGCAACTAAATGTTGTTACGTGAGCTGCTTCTTGTCAGTTTGTCATTGTTGTCATTTTAACACACTAACAAGATTCTAAGTAGAACAAAAACACATCTGATGACTCCTTTCCACAATTTGGCATGTCTGTGCTTTCCATGTTGTGCTTGTCCTCTGTAGCTTCATATATGAACGCACTTTGTATTGACAGTTTTCGGGTTTCTATGACTTGGTCAACACTGCATCGACGTTGAGCCTCTGCATGCGTTCCTGATGATGATGCTGGAGTGTTAGATGGCTTTAAAATAAACGGCACTGTACCACATGAAAAACAAACGGGGGAAAAGAACAGGCGAAACAGTGGATTGAATGGGCACAGACTAGCACTTCCCAAAATCTATAACATATTAAAATATAAAAATAGAGCAGGAAGTAACCATGGAAAATCAGAAAATTTGAATTTCCGTCTTTGGAGCCAAAAACCGTGAAAGCAATTCCAGGCGGAAGCCAAGCGCAGCTGTCTGTTTACGTGCTTGCTATTGATCCCATTATGGGGTGGTGTGCTGGGGAGCCGGAACGCCAGGCCAGGCGCAGACCGGGTTTGGGTCGAGCAGCGGGCCGGAGGTTACGGGGGAACAATGGGGCTGAGGGCACAGGGGTGCTGTCCCAGCTTGCTTTATCTCTAAATCCCGTTGAGTCCCTAATCCCAGGCCGGCCCAGCGCTCACCATCGGAAGTACGGATCGCCTGGGGGTGGGGGGGGGGGGTCACGTGCCGTGTTCATCAGGGGAGCGTGTGCGTGGATGTCTGTGTGTGAGTGCAAGCGTGTTTCTGTGAACGACAGGGAGAGAAAGACTGGGGGAGCGAGCGAGCAAGCAAGTGCGCGCGGGGGGTGTGGGGCAAGGAGACATTTGCTGCAGACAAGCTGGTGTGTGTTGAGCTTGCGTCGGTCTAGCATTCAGGCTGCTGCTCTCGTGGGCTGTCTGTGTGGAGCCGCTGGTCTAAGCATCAGATGCCGGCAAAGATCTCCCGGGTCGCCCATTCAGGCCGTGCCAGCGGAGGCAAGGCTTTTGGTGCCAAGGTATTTATCTGACATTTGCCTTTTGCATTTCCGAGTCAACGCTGCTGCTTCCGGGATTTCGTGGAAGTAGAGGCTAAGGGTTTGTCATGGTGCAGCAGGGAGGATGGTAACTGTGAATTAGGTGTGAAGCCTGAGCCCCTCAGGGGTTGGCAAAGATCCGCCATGGAGAGGTGCCGCCATGCATCATGTGGGTCCATCCTGCACACGGTAGCGGGGGCCAAATTAAGCTGTGATCTGATGACATGTGCTGCTCCCCTCGGAGGCCATTATCCCCCCCACCAGGGACGACACGCAGCAGTCCAGCTCACCCCCTGTAGTCTCCCTCTGTCTGTGGAAACCCCCCCCCCCCCCAGGCGCTGTGCAACTTGGCCCTTTAAACGGACAGTTAAAACTGCTCTACTTGTGCCGCTGCATGGCTTCCCCTTGGTGACAGGCTTTCACTGGGAGAGAAAGGGACGAGCTTCCTGCATCTTTCAGCGTATTTTACAAAGGTTTCTGCCTAATTAAGCTTTGAGTTTTTCTTCTGTCGCCTGTAGGTTAACCTCCCCCCGCACCACCTCCATTTCTGTAGTGTTTTCTAGGATGAAAGCAATGGTCCTGCTGTGGAAAATAGAGAATGGCAGCGATGGACAGAAAAGGCCTGTTGTTTCCCATCTCATTGTGAGCCGGGTCTCTAGGTCTCCCGCAGCTTGTCTCATCCTACCATCCCGGTCCGGGTCTTTCTAAGTAACAGTTTACACTGTGACAATGGAGGACCCCCTTCCCCCACTGGCTCGGCCCCCCATGAGACGGGGCAGGTGGAGGTGCTTGTAGCATGAATGCTGCTGCATAAACCAAAATGCAGAATATGTGGACTGGAAAATGCTGGCACTGCCCTTCTTTCTGTTCTGCAGACAAACCCTTTGGTGGCCGGAGGAGCTCATCGTGCCACCAAGGCAACCCCCCACCCCATCCCGACCCCAAATGACCAGCAGCGATTGTGCCCTGGTTGGCGACCGTGTTGTGAAACATGAAAATAAATTTATTTCTTCACCTGTGTTTGTATAGAATGGGTTTTTGGGTCAGCACTGCTCTGGTATTCTGCTCACATGTTGAAACCCCACAGCTCACTTTGTTGGCACAGAGGGGGCCATGTTGTTTACATGCACATTTACATTCACATTTATTTATGTAACTGATGCACTCCTCCAGGTCTTCTTAGTGTTAAGCTGCACCGATTTACCCATTTTTACAGCAGGTAGTTTTTACTCCATCACTTCAGGCAGGAGGTGGGATTTGAACCCAGGTTTTTTTGGGTGCCATGTGGTAGCGCTGACAGCTGCACTGCAGTTTCTCTGTTCACTCTGTTTATTTAAGATGAGCGGATTGTTTATAAGTTGTACCACAGTACAGGAGGAGGGGCAGCACAGTAGCAGATGTTACGACCAGGCAGGAACATAGTTAAAGGCCTGCAGCTCACAGACGAAGGGCAAAGGAGAGTTTTAAATGTCAGTGGACACCACATCGAAATTATGCACAAGTTTAACTTTGTCATGCCCTACATTTGTTTCTTACTCTGTGTGTGTGCGTACATGTGCGTGCGTGTGTCCACGTGTGCTTCGTATGAGTGAAAGTACCTTTGTTTATGGAAATTGATAAATAAAAATGACCTTTATTTAGCGGTTGCTTTTCTGTGAAGCATCTTAAAATATTAAAATAACACCGGTTTACCCATAGATACTTTGATCAAGGGTGCTACAGCAGGAGATGGGATTGGAACCTGGATTTTTTTGTGTGCAATGCAGCATTTCCAGTCACGGCACCACCTGTTGCCAAAATTGTTCTCAGACGTTGGAACAAAATAATGACAACTTCAGGTCTTTTTCTGCGAGAAGCAGGGGGCACTGGAGGCCAGCGGTGCTCCAGCAGGAAAACTAAACCCGCCACTGTCTGTCCCGGGGGAGCGGAGCTGAGGCTGTGCAGCAGCTAGAGTTTCACCTTTTCATTCCCTGCTTCTTCCAACCCCAGACTGCTAAATGGTCAACCTGCCGAAAGTGGCGACACAGTTCCCTTTTTCAGGCGAGCCATGATGTGATTGTCAGCTGCAGACGGGACTGACAAGAGTGAAATTGGCAGCAGTTGGCGCCATATATTTGCCATTTGCTCCACCTTTCCTTGGCGTCAGCATTGTGTGGGTTCAAATATTCTCAGAGGGTCAGACAGACAAACTGGAGGACAATGTGAGCTTTGATGACTTTTCAGTTTCAATTTGCAAGGTAAGGTTGATGGTGGAAAACTGGAACCAGCAAGTGGTGTAGTGGTTTAAGCTGCTGTCTTGCATTGGAAGGACCTGGGGTCAAATCCTACCTCTGCTCGAGCATCCTTGACCAAGGTACTTACCCTGAAATGATGGTGAAAATTAGCCAGCTGTGCAAATGGGTCCATGGTTGTAAGCAGAGCTAAAGGAGTAAATTTACATGTAAGACTACTTGGAGACACATGGTGTCCATGATGAGCAGACTTGCAGATAGTAGGTGGAAGGGTTTCTGATGCCTTTGAATCCCTGTCAGCTATGATTTTAATGTCTACTAGTTTTGGTTAAGGACTGGTTGGTTAAGGTGCAACCAGCTTGCAGACCCCCGCAGCTGTTTGTTAGACATCATTTGAGTATAAACTGAGGCCGCTGAGCTGTTGTGTGGTGAAGATGTAAACGATTCCATGAAGTTCACCAGGGTCAGGTGAGGCAGTTCCTCCAGCAGCTGCTGTTCTCCAAGAGATGAACTCTGCTGGCTCACGAAACCTTTAGTTTGCTTTCACAGATGACAGCTCTGTCACACTGAGCGAACGCAGAATGCGGCCCAAGGGGGTCTTTTTTAGCGCCGTCCTTACGTTGTTTACATTAGCACAAACAAACAAATTTTATTAGGCAGCACAAATAATAACGTTAAACCTGTTTCTTTTAGCTCCGACGTGATCTCTGTGAGCTATTGTCACCTTAGACCAGCTGTAATCAAGCAGACCTTTAATTTAAAATTCTGCTTTGCAAATGTGCACGTTTTAGAAATGAAAAAAGAAATGACTTAATTAGCCATTAAATAACCCCCCCCAATAATTTTTGTCCTCAAGGACCCGAATGTGTGTTCCCAAGCCAAATGATAATAGCCTCCCTATTCTTAGAACAATGATGATAATGAATCATTCCTAAATGCCTTGTTGTCCTACTTTTCATCTTTTCACTAGGAAGTTGGTTGCTGTCACTGAGGTGTTTTGTTCACGCTCATCGGTCGTCTACATCTGTTTGTCGCTAGCTAGCCGAGAGTGACCTTCGGGGGGGTGTCAGTAGAGGAACGGTCTGCTGTGATGTTCATGCTGTAACAGCTGTCTCATCACTGGAGTCGGTCTGAGCTTCTGGTGTCGGACGCCACGTGACCCACGGATCCCGACGCCTGGGCCTCCGCCATTGTCCTGCCTGTTATTCCTGAGTGGTCACACGTACTTACCCAGGTAGTCGTACAAATAACAAACAGCCTCCATCATCTCTGTATCCTCAACAAAACCCTGAACTCCTGCAGCTCCTCAGCTTTTCTAGAATACCGTTTATAGGTCTTCTACATTTTTAAACATTATTAATAGTCCCCATTATTATTTTTCAGCATTTGCTTTTCTCCAGAGGGCCATGCAGTGATTACTATGTAGAGTTTAGCTGATGGGCTTTAGAGTCACCATTTCCTCCTAAAACACATCTTTGGACTGTTAGAGGAAACAAGAGCCGCTGTAGGAAACCCGTGGGAAGAACGCGCAAACTTCACACAGACTGAGTGGGAGCTGAACCCACGTCCAACTGTGCAATCCAGGTGCTGTGAGACCCCAGCTGTTACCCATGCTTTTAGTAAAATTCACATTTATTGAGGAGTGCTTATCGGTAAGTTACTGCTGTCAGCGGGTAGTGCGGTGATCACAGTTGTTGGTCTGCAATCCAAGGAGTCAGGGTCAAATCCCTGTTCCCGCTGTAGAACACTTGAGTAAGGCACATACCCTGAATTGGTAGAATAAAAATGAACCAGCTTTATAAGTGTCACACTGTGAGTAGCTTAACACTGTAGTCACTTTGGGGAAAGAAGAGGCAGCTGAATGAATAAGTGTACCGTAAATGTTGCAGCCAAGTGTGAAAACCTATCAATGTATGTTGGTTTGGAGGACAAATGAATAAGTCACTCCATTGCCACGATACTCGGGAGTCGTTGCCTGTAAAGTCCGGTGCAGCATGGCAGCGTTCGTGGATGCAGCAACAGCTTTGCGGCCCTCGCATGCGGCTGCCCACATTCCGTGTCTGTGGTGCGGTGCCGTGCCTTGTTGGTCTGATGCAGCATAATCGGGAAACCGAATTTGGTTACATTTGCTTAATCACCGTAAAAGTAAATAAAGCTGAGACAAAGGTGAGCGGACAGAATTAACATCATGAGATGTGCACTTCAGCCTCACGGTGGGTGAGGCACCTCAAAGAGCTGCAGGAGAGAAATGTCCTGACTTCATTAAAGGGGGTAAATACCACATCTTCCCGCAGTAAAACACCCACTGGTCTGTCTTCTCCATCTCCCTTAAGGTTTTTATTTGTGCATTGCATTCATTTATGGAGGATTTTATTCCAATTTACATATTCTGTTGGTTTCTTGCCGAAGACGCAGTATTGACTTTAGAACTTCTTGACTGGAGGTGTGGTCTCAGGCACTTTGTTTAATGTGATTTGTGTTGGGTGAGGGGTTGTCTGCACGAGGTCAACGGGGGGTCCTGGGCTTAGCGTGTTAATAAGGGGCTCAAGCGTGAGCCCTTAACGTTCCATTTGTCCTTGATGTCATCGCAAGACGCCTTTTTTTTTTTTTTTTTTTTTTTTTAAACAGCTCAAGATGTTAACTTTTGTCTCAATGCTGCATTGTTTTAATGTCGATATTCTTTCTAAAAGAAAAAATACATTTTATTAATTTAAATAACTATTATTAATGCATAATAACAGTTGCTATGCTATTGTGTTGACTTTCTGCATTAATTAAACTGCTTGTAATCTATAAGATAGAAAAAAAAATATATACCTCACTTGGATTTGTGCTTGGTTTGGTTTTGGAAAAACAACATGAAAGTGCATTATGTTTTACAGCGACAAGTGCTCACACGCTGCCTCAAAATGTCCAAATCGTGCCAGTCGGTTGGCTGATGTCACATGTATGGATGCTGAGGTGTCCTTAGTAATGATAGAATATTTAGTACTTATGAGTTGGATGAATGAGGCCAAGTCTAAAACGGATACATTTTACATGGTGGTGGTGTTTAGCTAGTTGGTGTCATGAAGTAATGGGAGCTTAATTTAAATCTAGCGCTGTTCTCCATCTTTTCCAGACCTCAAGCTCATTTCAGCAGTGGGTCTTGCTGACTCCCACAGATGGCCAACAGCTTAATAGTTATTATAGGTGTTTAATATGAGCTTCCTTATTCATCCAGCAGATGTGATGACCCCATCACCCTGTCACAGGTGGGCCTGTGGAACAGGAAATACTTACAAGGGTTCCATTGTGGACCTGCTGACGCCAGCTGTACACGCATGTTGGCAAAGATGGACTTGGGTGACTGGAAGCTCAACCGGCATATTTGTGCTTCTGTTGCACCATCAGTCCTGATGAAATGTACCGATGTGGTATTCCAGAGTACGACCTTCGCTTCCCATGTTTGCGCTGACCTGTCTCCGAACAAACCTTCTCCTGAATGTGACTTGCAGCTGCTTCTTTCCCACACACGTGCAGTATATCTTCTGACATGTGGAGTCGTGCAGGTGCTTTGATCTAAATTGGCCTGTATTTTGTTCAAAGCCCACTTTTAACCCGAGTCAGATAGTGTTGGGTGTTCAGTTTTATGTTGGTTGCTTTTTCCTAGCACACACAGTATGAATTTGCTCATTAATAGGGGTTTGGGGCTTGCTGGGTGCTACCGGTAACAGCAAGGAGGACCTTAACCATGAAGTTGGAAAGACCTGGGCTGAGCTGTGTGGTCAGTCTGTTTACAGTGGGTAAAATTATCTGTGAGCAGAATATTTGTATTTAATGTCCTTGCATCCAAAAACTACATCCACTTACGTCTGTTTCATAAATCATTTACAGGCCATATGGCTTTAAAGCCTGTTTTTGTTGAGTAGCCAAAATGATGTCCTGTCCTCTTGTCCCAAGGCTCTTTCCTGTACACTGGTGCCCTTATTGAAGCTGTGCGGCATGTAAATCGCACGGATCAATTTGACGCTTTAATGCAAGCGCGTGCAGTTTTGTGTTGAAAGTGAGTTTATTTTGGACGTGTGCATGTGCAATCACCTGAAGCCTGTTTGAAATGCATGTTACCCATTTAGCCAGGGTCTCATTTCCACCCTCTTTCTCAAAAGGGCCTCTTTAAATCCAATGATCGAGACCAGCAGCAGTGGCCAAGGACCATGTTTCTGTGGTTATGTCTTAGATGAAACTGAAACATACAGGGATCAGGGATGAACGTGGAAGCAACTTGTTGGTCAGTTGTCCTGTGCCTAAGGAATCACGAGCAGCTTCAGACAGGCAGAGGAATGATGATCTCTGCAGTTTGCCTTGTGCTGCATTAAGCCCTCGACCTCCATCACCCTTTGTTTGCAAGTTTCACCTGTTATAAACTCACCAACCATGATCCCTCACTTAGACTAAGCAAACACTGCCGACTTGTTCGGTCAGCATGAACTCATTTGTATTGTTCTTATTGATTTATTTTGTCTTTACTCTTTTTTTCTTTTCTTTTTTCTTTTTTTTTTTTTTTTTGCATTAAATATGAATAGTTATGTAAATGTTGAGTTTATGTGTGTTTGCATGTAAAGTGCCCAGTAGCAGCACAGAGAACCAGTATACTTGCGATATGAAGGGAAACCACCTTATGCTGCGTCATGATCACTGCTGAAGTGATTTCTCATATTTATACCAGATTTGCTGTGTATCAAGTTTTGGGCTCAGAAGAGGAGACTGGGATTAATTTTACCAAAGGTGTTTGGGGGGGCTTTGTCGTCGCTGCGAGATGGTTTGAGTGTTTGTTGTGCGGAGGGGAACCTGGGTTTTGAAGGACTTGATGGGAGTTGAAAATGGCTGTATGACTAAGCTTCAACAAAGGTGGCACCACTGGACCTGAACCTCTCATGAGGGGTTGGGGGTCGCCTCAGCTATGGTTCTGTTGGCGCACGGTAATGTGAGGTCCCCTGTTCTGCTGCTCGTTGTGGTGATCGACGGCCCCCGGTTTGGCCACTGACATTTCCTATTTTCTCCTCGGCCTCCAGACCCCTTGCACTGTAGGCGGAACACCGCCCACAATCTTGCGTGTTCAGGGTGTTTCTGGGGGTGAAGGAAACTTTTAAGAAGGTGAGTTTTGCCCAACACCACGTTGACCTCTTAGAAAAGTATGTGTCACAGTTTTTGTGTTAAATCCAAAATGCACCTGCCAGACTGCGTCACCTCTACACCCTGCAGCTGCACGGCTCGTCCTTTTTAACCACACTTTACCAGTAGGTCCTGGGGCACCAGCCAAATATAGCTAAATCCCTTCTGCAGTAATCTCAGTAATGACATAAACAACAGAGTAACCCTGTATATCTGTGAATAATGGTGTAAAGTAAGCTGCTATCCAAAGGAGCTGTTATTTAAAGAACAAAAAAACCGCCATTGAAATGAACTCATTTGTTTCTGAGAAGGGTGCCGAGGGGATTGGACCCTGGGTTTTGGCTCACTGAGGTCAGAATGGAAGCTGTGGCTGATTTTTGGACTCATGACCAGATGGATGTGGGATAGCTGGTGGTGTGCACTAGTGCATGAGGTGGTTGTGGAAATGTACAGTCATATGATGCTGTTTGTAGTCGTCATTGAGGTGCGTTTGGCCCAAAGTGAATAGCTGTTGTCTCTTCACCTTGGGCTGCGTTCATCTCTAAGAGCCAGGTCCTGTTTTGGGGTCAATATGGAATGCGAGATTTCTTGTGCTGAAAAAGAAAGCCTCTAATCTGCATTTTCAGATCAAGATGCAGCCAAGGTGTGACCATTTGGGTTAGGAGAGTTTGACTCCGCAAGCTGTTCCTTTTAATAACCCTACTTTGGGTTACAAGGAATTTCTTTTGCCCACCATCGGTCAAGAACCACCATGGCCGTCATTATAGTTAGTTTGCCTTGTGCTGCACCAAGTTCTTGACCTCCTCGCACCTTGTTTGCTAGGTTCACCTGTTTCGACCTTGATTTGGATTATCCGACCTGTGTCCGTTTATTCTCTCAGCGTGTATTTGTTTATGTTGTTTTAATTGTTTTAAAACGTCAGCGAATCCCAGATAAACAGCCGCTTTGCACTGTAGAGCGATTTTTCAAGGAAGCTGCCTTGTTGTGGTTGACAGCCAATGTTAACCAAGTAAGAAAGCTGATAACGGAAAGCTTTAACGGAATTTTTAATGGAATTTGGTGATATTTAAGCATAAATACGTGTAGATTTTGGGACTGAGGAATGCATACAATTTTTTCCATTCAGACTCTTTGGTTTTTGATTTATGAGCATTTCAGATATGAAGAGTTTATTCGGGAATGACCGACCTGCGTAAGGAGTCAAAGGACAGTTTGACTTCAAATTATGAACGGGATTCTGTGGCTGTGGTGTTTTTCTTGGGTTCAGTGAGGCTTTGACTGCAAGTTTAACCGTAGTGGTTGTCTCTGCTTGTGGAGAATAATCCACTTTCCATGTCTCCATGCAGAACGGTGAAAGGGAGTCAAGAATTATCAAGTGGTATAAAGCAAAGTTCTGTGCATCGACAGTGACGATGGACCAAGTGCAGGGCGGTAGCAGCTGAAACAGGACGCTGGCCTCAAATTCGATTTAAAAAATTTTAACGATTGGCCTCCCTGGCAGTGTTAACGCATGACGTCCTGTTTGTTTACATGTTTTTGATAAATTGGCCCAAAGGTCATGTGGACGTTTCCGTTCCCGCTGGTGTTTTGAGTTCTTTCCACAAAGGGAAGAAGAGCAGCCCATTGTTCTCTGAGCAACGCGGAGTGGCATTTTTTCAGGCACACTCAAAATAGACCTCAGCTTCCTGTTGGAAGGCCTTTGTGTTCACAGCTTCGGTCTGTTGTGAAACAGCAGTGGGACAGTAACCGATTGACTGTGGAGACTTGGGCCAACACCTTGTTTCCCCCCTGCAGACAGCAGAGCTCGGTGAGAAGAATTAGACATGGAAGACCAAATCGGGACCTGTTTTGGAGGGGTTTAGCACTCCTTAAAGGACTCTAGGATTAGCTTTACTTTTCACCTTAACCCTGTCTAGCAATGTGGTCAAGCTGGAAAATGGCGACATGTGCATTCAAGATATAGAAACGTTGACACTCTTTTCTATATGAAGCAGCAATGAAGGAACTGCCTCACTGTGCCTAAACTGAGTGTTTGGATGTGGGATCTAATCCATATGTTTGGTTTCTTCCCATAGTCCAAAGATGTATGTTTCACATGAACCGGTCACTTTCTGTGCATGTGTGTGCCTGCAGGGCTATGATCGGTGAGAGAATCTGTTTCTTGAGGGGTTTGAGTCTGCGGCTCTTGGTACACAATGCAACCTCAACTGGTGACTACGGACATGTGGAAGATGTTGCTGTATGTCACAGTGTAGCATGATGTTTGGAGAAAAGCATCTGGTAATGAATAAATGTCAATGTAAGCAGTAACATGCAGTCCTATAGGAGGTTCTGGGGGCAGCAGAGCAGTCTAAAGATGGAGTTGGTTTGTCGTGAAGCTCAGCTTAGGGCACTGGAGCTTGGTGCACACCGTGTGTCTCTGATGGAGGTAGTTGGTGGATCTCCGTGCAACTGGGATAATGGATACTGTAGCACAGGGAGTAGAAGTCTGTCACATAGGCCACACATGTGAGCAGTGGAGGTGGGTGTGGGTTTTTGGAGGTTGGTGCTCCAAGCAGCGGCAGAGGGACACGGCATGGCACAAAGGATGACATTGATTCCCTGTGACGCCGCGCTGCTCTTTTGGAGGGAAAGCTGTTCCCTCAACTGTGCCGCAGGAGGACACAAGACGCACCTCAACAGTGGTGTGCAGGGATTTAGCGGGGCTTGCCGCTACCCAGATCCTGGTCTGTGTGCACGCGCTCACCAGAAAGCTGGAGGGAGGGGAGGGGTTTAACTGCCCATTAGGTGATTGATTCTCTCTCTGGCTCAGGACGATGCCATTTGGCTGCGAGCAGAGCGCAGCTGACAGCACTGTGGAGGCAGGGTGCAAACCAGCTGTCTGACAGCCCAATCATGCGAACATTACAGGAATATTCATGCTGCTCGTCACACTTTGTGACAGTCACTGGAACAGCCGTCTGGGGGGGGTCTCAGCATCGATATGCGTTTTCCTCTGGTCGTCCTCCTTTTGTTGCATCTAATAAAGTTACATCTTGCGGCCTTTGTCATTTAACACTGGGCAACAGGTGGCATATCGGTAAGAGCTGCTGCTTATGGGCTTGGAAGCACCAAGGTTGAAATTCCAGCCATGGTCAAGGTGCTTTACGGTGCTGCTAGGTGGAAAAAAGCCTGAGCTAAATAAATGTAGACATTGCTTGGTTGAAGGCAGGCTTGGGGATCAGCGTTTGACCGCATGTGACACTGAACCGCCCATTGGCTGTGGATGTTTGATTTGGTTACGGTGATAGTGAATGCAATTGAAGTTGTAGGAAGAGAGCAACCTTTGTGGGGATCTTTCACACACCATGTGGTTTACTGTTCCGTGTAGAGTCATTGCCCTGCCGGAGCACAGAGGCAAGGCTGAGACACTGTTCCTGGTCTGATGCGAACAGATGTGCTTCCTCGTGTGCTGAGGTGTCATATCTCTATCTTGGCCTCCATATTCTGTTTTTCCTGCCTCCCCTCAAATTGCCTTCCTGACACGAGTGATTAATAAGCCGCTCACACCATAGCTGTGTTTCCTTTCTCCTGTTTCATTCCTTGTGCACGGTGCCCGGTTTTGTAAGAGCCGCAGAATTGGGAGAGTCGTTTCCAAGCGTACGGATCTACTTAGTGTGGGTCTGTTCTTCTAGCGTTGTCCATAGCAACCGAACAGGATGTCTCACAGCGAGCAAAGAGCTCTATTTCTGTGTAGGAATTAATGTACGGCCTTTAGAGCGTCTTCGTGTTTCGCATTCTGCTATGACTGTTCAGCCAGACGTAGCAATGCGAAAGTTGCCCATGGTGGGGAACCAACCGCTGCAGATGGAGACGTTTGTTGAGTGACAGACGACAGGGTGCTGTGGTCGGTGAGGCCCGGGAGTTGACCTCTGGCCCCGCTGCCTGACCTCTCCCTGAAAGGGTGGGTGGGTTTTCCTAGGGGTCTTTGCTTCCGAGGGAGCCCAGGACTTTGGGAGTCACACACTTGCCAGAGTCTTTCACTCAGACCCGGTGGGAAGTTTATTTGCATGTAAAATTAGTTTACATTGCATTTATTTAGCTATTCTCCAAAGCAGTCATTTATCTATTTGTACAGCTGGGTCACTTTTACCATGTCTATATGAGGTACTGTCCAGCCTCAATTTAGTGGAACGCGACTTTATGGATTCTGCCCTTGACAGACTGGCTCAAAAAGTGCCAGGAAAAATACAGGAAAGTCATAGACACTGAAAAAGCTATTTTTAAAAATATCAAGGAAATATAAATATTTAATGAATTGTTAGCTTATTTGGAGATTAATGCATGCATAAAATAATGTTTTAATCAGTGTCCACACTGACTCAGTACAGAGCCATCCCACCGGCTGCACAGTCAGTGATGAAGGCAGCACAGCGCTCCCTAGACCCACAATGGCAGCTATAGTGAGTGAGTGAGTGTATACAGTTGCAGCACTGACCGTGTTTCACTTTATTGCCCGTACATACATATCATTTGGGGTGTAAAATTGTTACTATAGTACAACATTAAAGACCTGATTACTGACCTATCTGCTCCACAAACAGCATCACAGCATCGGTCGCCATCACCTCTGTATTTCTCAGCTCTACCTGCAGCTGCTGGTGTGATGTGGCCAGTAAATACGATGTTGCTGGTTTGTCTGTATCTACAGCTCTTCCATCTGCTGCCAAAATGCACTTTTTTTTTTTTTACTCTGAGTTGTGTGCTGCTGCCTTTTATTATGAAATAATAGATTAAATGTTTGCAGAAAGCATCCAGCGCTGGAGGTGAACATGTCCTGTCGATCCCCTCAGAAGGCTGCAGTGATGTCTTAACCTAAAAACACTTGGCCTATTACTGCAAGTACTTTAACGTGAGGAGATCTGGTTCAAAGTTTGAGCCCACAAATAAGTCACTGGGCTAAAAATGAGGACAAAATGCTTAAAATGATTCTGTTTGGGTGTATTAATTTATAATATTTATAGTTTTTGTTTTGTTAAGCCTCATGTTGCCTTATGGGCTGCGTTCTGCAGAGAGAAGCAGGCAGCAAATCAGGGGATTGGGGCTCCTGTCAAACCCCAGTGTTGATCCCCGGTGAGATGATTTACTCCCAGACCCTAGTGGGGGCCCTGATGTGGATGACACTCGGGGCAAATTCAGACGAGGGCCCGAGTGTCACCCTTGCGACCGAGTATAACTGAAGGAAGATCACAGAAGCCACCGATCCCGAAGGACCGAACTCGTTCTGCTTTGTGATATTAAGAGAACAAAGCTCGTGTTCGCATCTACACAAGTGTCTGAGAAGATGAGGTGTAACAGCCAGTTGCGGTTATAAATGAAAGATACATGGGGACCAAAAGAGTACGCAGATCGATTCTGTAATCCATGGTATCCCAGCTGGTGTGAGTTGTACAAATGTGGTTATGGTGAGATGTGAATGTGCTCAGTTTACAGACACAACTTGGTCTAGACATGTGGTTCTAACTTGATCCAAAATGTCTTTCAGCCCTACGGCATCACTCTTTGTAAGACTTTCATTTATTTCTT
This sequence comes from Heterotis niloticus, assembly GCA_018136845.1. NCBI lineage: Eukaryota > Metazoa > Chordata > Actinopteri > Osteoglossiformes > Osteoglossidae > Heterotis > Heterotis niloticus. The sequence continues at coordinate 35,622,344 of CM030888.1, read as the reverse complement.
TTCTATGAATGGCGTGTCCAATGCAGGGTTCAGTGAAGATGCTTTTTTTTTTTTTTTTTTTTTTTAAAATTTAAACTATATTAACAGTTGGACCCAGTGGTGGAAAAAGTACTGTTAATTGTGATAATGAGTTACAGATTCCAGCAGCTTCCATCTATGCAGATAAAATACAGGTTCTGGACTTTGGGTTTTTGTCCTTCTGCCGTTGGGTGTCGTACCACTGGTCCATGTCCTTGCTTGCCACCGTAATTTATGCTGCCGTTTTTTGTTTTGCCGCATGTGCATAAAGCCTTTCTATTTTTAGAAAAGCTCCTTTGCTTTTATGGGTTTCCTCATGCCAGCGAGTAGCGCAGTTAGACAGGACAGGAACCTTGCATCCTGATGGTTGCTGGTTCAATTCCCCACAGAGGTGTTGCTATTGTGCCCTTGATTAAAACTGTGTATTTTACTGCTGCAGTCATTTGTACAACTGTGTTTGTGGGTAAATCAGTTGTTTCCCTGGGTTAAAAATAAAAATTACATTTCCTCCCGATGTGAAGAATATCATGGCTGTGGTTTCAGGCCTGGGGTTATGTTAAAAATTACCCCCCCCCCCCCCCCAAAACAGTATTTTGTATTTATGGACTAACATCCCATCCTAGATGAAGTCTCCTAGTCTAGCACTTGGTGACTTTGAGCTCCAGACCGCTGCACCCTTAACCAGGGTAAAAATTGATAAGGATAATGGATGGAGGCATGAGTGGAAAATAATGTAAAACACCTACATTTGTGTAGTAATTCAATAAAATTTTGAAAGGAGACGTGCATGTCACACTGTTTGTATTTTTGTGTAAGAGTTATGCTGTTCCTAATCTGTACCATGTGGGGTCTTGAGACCTGGAGGGGGTCCCTTGTTAAACAATATAAATAGGAAAAAATAAACAAAATTAAAGCAAAAATGTTCCTTCACTCAGAACTGCTGACTGGGGTAGTCCACGTCCTCAGAGTTTGTCTGTCTCCTCCTTACCTCATCTGAGATGTTTAATACTCTGGAAATTTTTCTTTAATATAACAGCATGAAACACTGTAGGTTCTTGCATCCGCAAAGTCAGCAAATTTGTGTGCTTCTCTAAATAACTATTAATCTGAGCTGAGATTCTGAGGATCGAGTGAAGGAACCATCTCAGCTACCGCGGCCCATGTTTTTCCGGTTCTGCTGGCAGGAGGCTGTCGGTCTGTTGGCTGAGGACTGCACGCTGGAAGTCTGAGAGCAAGTGCCTTAGCGTGGGCTTTGAATCAATCACCCTGCCTGGAAGTGTGCCCCCCCCCCCCCCCCGTTGTGGCATGAGCTCGGCGCTCCTCCTCAGCCTCTGAGATTCCAATCGAACCCGTGCGTCCTGCTTGCTTCTGACCGAAGGCGCTGTTTGCGAAAAGCAGCCCACGTCGCCTCCATATGGAGTGGAACAATTGGGCCGCAAACACACAACACGTTGGGGGGGTAACAAAGGCAGCGCCTTCATCAAACAGTTGCAGTGTTTGCGTATTTGTTTTATTTTTTCATCACAGCTTGCGAGTCGTCCTCTGTTTGGGGTTTTTGTGCAGCCGTGAGCCAGGCGCCCATTCACAGCAAAGCCAGAGCTGCTTTCTGTCTGCTTTTTGGGGGGTTTGGTGACTCTGCAACATCACCTGGGACCGGTGGGTGACTCTGTGTCTAAGTACTCTTTTACTCCAGGAGTTACTGGATACCTGATGCGTTACTTTGACAGGTTGCGCTCCTTACAAGAAGTAATGACTGATGAATTTGGCACCTATCAGTCTCCAAGTGCAGAGTGTTGTAGGTTATAGGTTCTTTACCCGTCTAGGTCAGTGCAGTATCACAGTGTTCCAGGTGCTAGCTGGTGTCACCATGGCGCCATGTTGCAGCTTTGCTTTTGTGATTAAAGCGTCACAAACAGAAATTAAATATCAATGCATTGGAAGTGCATTTTTCACCACACTTTTGGTAAAGAAGTTGCAGAGAATATTAATATAACAATACTAATATAGAGATGATAATATAATTATATAATATTAGCAAGCAGTTACATAACTCTAATCCAGAAGCTGGTTTTGATGCACAGAAGGAGGGGATTATGCGATCCTCAGATCACCTTGTGGCCGTCATGCAGGCCTTTCTGCTCATCCTTACATCTCCACATGTAAGGAGCACCACGCAGTGAGTGGGGACGCACAGGGAATGTTCCAGCGAAAGTGCTGTCATGAATATAGAAGCAGTCGCTGCAATTCTGCTGCATCACTGATTTATCGTGTCTGTCACTGGAGGGCCGACCTAAGACTATCTTTCATCCGGAGGAAACTATTTTTATCTGCGCCTTGCTGCGGCGCAATGAGGAGATCTGGGAACTTGTGGACTTCTGTCACACAAGAACTTGTTTTCATCACTGATCTAATATTTGACCTCCAGCTCGTAGGGCTAGATGTACAGCTTTGTGTGTGTGTGCACGCGCACGTATGTATGTATGTACGTATGTACATACGTACTTCAGAAGCTGGAGCCAGCAGGTGATGTAGCGGTTGAAGGTTCCAAGTTCTTACTCTGCGTGGATGCAGTAAAAGTTACCCTGCTATGTAAATGGGTATATCAGTGTAAATAGCTTAAGGCTGTGAGTGAGTGTCGGATAAATAAATGTATTTTTTTCTGAGGAGCATGAACCTGACACCCCATCTGGGGGATTGTGCCCTTGGTGTATGTGTCCTGCAGGTCACATACACTCCACCATGTACCTTCAAGATCAAACCGAACACAGGCTTGGTGGACCGTAATGTGAAGCTCCATCTGTTGTCAACGTGTTACCCAGCAGGGTCTTCATCCAGCATCTTGGTCATATGAGTTCCTCTAGGTCCCCCAGGTGGTGCTCGTGTCCAGCCGTTCCCCACACTGTCATACTGGGCTCTTTCACCTGTGCTACTCTTCTCTCCACATTATCTGTTGGCATCATGGTGGTCATTTGTGGGCTTGGGCTCGGTGTTGATAGCATTTGCACAGCAGGGTATTTACAAGGTCTACAAGGTCAGGGTGTGTACCGTGATCAAGGGTACTAGAGATAGAGGTGGCAGTGAGACTAAAACCAGACACCTACAGTTACCTGCTGTGATTCCTGCTGCTATGTAAACCCGTGCCCTGCTGTTTCATTACTATGGAAACCAGAGGTTTATGCTATAATTACTTTATATACTTTTGGGTTGACAAAGGTTATTTGATCCTTTTGGCATCATTTCCATATTTCTGTGGTCATTTCTATAGTGGTTTGGGTTCAACATCTCCTGGCCCCCCAGGACTCACACACAATCACCCAAGCACACGTATGAGATTCTGCATCACTGTATCATGCTCCACCCAAACATCAGACCTTTCACCTAGAAGCTTGAAACTCCTCAGCCTCAAGCCCCAGATTACCCTGTACAGAAGTTATTTTTACTTTTGTCACTTCAGTTCAATATTTGTGTGCAAATGAACCCCTCTAACTGCTATGCCACCTGCTGTTCCACACCGTTTCCTGTGTTGCATGCTGTGCGAGAGACCAGTTCTTGTGTTCTACTGAGTTAATCACCAATAAATAACATTTTTCAAGGAGGATTTAATTGGACGAAATAGAAAATTTGACTTTGTTGCACATTGAGTTTTTCCTATGGCTGCCACTATGTGGCTTGAGATCCTGTGTACGAATGAATGAATAAATGAATAAACCTGTTAATCCCAGAGGGAAATTCACTCAGTTGCAGTTGCATTAGATGCAATGCAAATACATTGTCATAACACTGTTATGCTGTTGTTATTGTACATATAAAATAAACTTAACTTGAAATGCATCATACATGTAACACATATACTGCACATAGTGTGCACACATGCAGTGACTTTATAAAAAAAAAAAAAGGGTAAGGCAGTGAACACGTTGCTGAGCAAATGAATAAGCAGGTAGCCATATTTGGAGGTAAGAGCAGGTGGGGTGAAGCGACATGGTGCACACTTGTCAGCCTGGGGACTTGTGGAGCCTGATGCCTGTTGCTGTAGGTGTGCCTGTGTTTTCCCGCGGTACCGTGCAGAGGGTGTGAGTAACACCAGCAGTTATCACATTCAGCTAAGAATGCTGCTTCACAACAGGCTCCCTGCTGGAGGGGAACATTATTATGCTAAGACGATGTTGTCCATAGCTGCAGTTTTACAGTAATTTCAATAATCCTTCATATTGCGCCAGTGATGCTTTAATATTTAATTTACTGTCCTGTGAAATTGGGAGTCACTGCTTTGCTATGCATTATATAGAGTCGAAGTAGATGTATGACAAAGAACAAGACTGAGTTAAGAAAATTAATTGTTGATGGTTTTTAACCAGGAGGCAAAAAGGTTTCAGGACGACTGGCAGAGACGTGCAGTATTTCAGAAACACCCAGTTAGAGTAACTGCTCTAACTTCATTGTGAAAATTCCCATTCCAGAAGTTTCTCTTGTGCAACATTTTTCATCATGCTTTATGCTGGTAGAGCCGAGCTGGTATCTACGTTAGTCGTTATTTAGTCGGCACCTTAGTCCTAAATTACTCGCGGCTTGAGTTTGTGCACTAAGCTACAGTGGTTTACTCACTTCTAAAGCAGGGTAATATCTACCATACCACTTCAGGGTAAGTACCATAACTGGGGGCTACTGCAAGAGCAATAATTCAAACCCATGTTGCATAATGTACAGGTGATGGCTCTAAGTGCTGCGCCATCTGCTGCCGAATGTATAGAATTGCTTGTTGCATTTGTCCTTTAAGAGCATGGTGCTTTGAAGGAGCTTCTCTTTCTTCTGGACTGTCCATTTTGTGTGCAGTGAGGGTGTTTCTACATGTTTCTCCATGCCTGCCCTGTTCCCAATACTGAACACCAAAACAGTATTACCTTAAACAGCATTACAGGACTTAGGATTGTCCCTTTTATACTCAAATTGTAGCCAGGCCTTCTTGTCTGACCTCACTGATGCTGTTGTGGTCGAATGTGCACAAATTTCCAAAATCTGATGGAAAGCCTTCCCAGAAGAGTTGGGGCTCTTACAGCAGCAAAGGGGGGAACAACTCCGCATTAATGTCCGTGGGTTTGGAATCAGATGTTCAACAAGCACACATGGGCGTGATGCTCAGTGAAGCTCAGGTGTACGTTTGGCCATGTACTTGGACTTTTAGAGAATCAACGCTGGAGGTGGGATTCAAACCTGGGTCCCCGTGCTACCTTCATGTAGCTAAATAACTTCATAAATGAGGGTGCAAAAATGTGGTCATGAACGTTAGCGGCAGCACCCTGCAGCACCCTGAGGTCCATCTACTAGAGATGAAGTTGTTTCGGTTTTTGTGGTTCCGGTCGGCTAACTTTTCCTTCACTCTGTTCCTTGTCAGGTACAACCCGACCGCCAAGAGACGGAGAGGTTCCTGGTGTCGACTACAACTTCCTGTCTGTAGAGGAGTTCCTCAAGCTTGAAAAGAGCGGCACTCTTCTGGAGATTGGGACGTATGAAGGTAATTCATACAGAGATGGCCAATTTCAGCACGACGAAATGCATGCAAGGGGCCGTAAACTTTCTCAGTTCAAGGCTCGCAGTTGGCGGTTTTCCAGTAATTTGCATACATTTTTATAGCATTCCTATACTTGTCTGATGGCCATGTGGATGGTGAATTAAGGTAAAACTCAAAGAAATTCCACACAAACGGTGGACACCCTTTACAGAAACTGTGCGATGTCACCAACTGCATCATCTCACGTCTTCAAATTGCTTTGTTGCTAGAAAGTGCCAACATTTGTCAAAAGTGAAGCAGAACGGCCACTATAACTTGCTGTTTTTATTTTAGGAAATGCTGTTATTAGTGCTAGTGTAACTGACATGCAACACAAGTTATAACCAACAAGGAAATGTACAGGAAAAATAATTATTTAGCTCAGTCACAGATTACAAGAGCCAGGTTTGGCCAGACAGGTGAAACGTAACTGTCAAGAACCAAGCAACATCGATGCTCAGGCCAGTTCATCTGAACTTAACTTTTACAGTTTATGGTGGTTACTTGGAAGAACTGATCCAGTTTTCTCATTGTCACTGTGATGGCATACATTTTTTTAATTAGCAGCCGAGGTTTTTCTCCAGAATCCTGACAAATGCACAGATGTACAGGAAAAGCCCGGGCACAGATTTATGGCCGCCGTGTAGGTCAGGATAGAAAGGGCAATGATGTATTGACGCGGTGGTGGCTGACGAGCGCAGTGATGTACTGCGCTGCACCACAGTATAATCCACACTTTAATCCATAATTCACCGATGAGAATCGACCCTGACAACTTCAGGCTGCTCCTCACAAGCTCACTTGCTTCTCTCAATACGACTGCAGGTCCTTTCTTGCCTCGGAGGGTCAAATTTGCCCTCCAGATGCAAAGGTGGTGGCTCCAGCACATTTCAGCTGCTTGGGCATCGTTGTCTTAAGTGTGAAGTGGACATATTTTGCTTTCTTATGTCATTTGGGGTGCTCAGGTTTACGATTGGTCAGGTTCAGATGTGGTGGAATGAGCACCCTATTTTCCTCAGAGCTGCTGAATCTCTCTCACCATGCAACAAGAGTCTTGAAACACATTTCTTTCAGAGCCGCTTCTCTTCTGACCTCCTAACTGCTCCATAGACAGCATCACAACATCGGTCACCACCACCACCTGTCTTTCCAGTCAGCTCTACATGCAGCTGCTGCTGTGACGCAGCTTTGTTTCCACAGTCTTGTGTCCGTATGTAAAGCACTTCACCCGTTGTCGATGCACTTCTGTTTACTCCTTTTTAGAAAGGCATCTGGTAAATGAATAAATGTGAATTTGGCCATTAAAAATTATTTGCCTTCTGGCTAAGGCTAGATGTCAGTGTCCCGACATGAACTCGGCTGCTCCTTTGTCCTACTCCATTTTGCCCACTTCGTACCGCGACAGTCAGAAGCGGACAGCTAACAAGCTGCCGCGTATCTGTCAACTGTTACCTGCTGCCAGGTGTTTGCTTCCTCCAGGAGCTACGTTTACATTCATTTGTTTGCTTAGCAGACACTTTCCTCCAGAGCAGTGTACCATCCTGCAGAAACCGGGGGCTACAACAGAAACCCATTGTCAAAAGCAAAATTTCCCCTCTGGGAAATTTTAAAGTGGAACCTTTTTTTTTAATTTCTGACCAATTTTTAAAAAGTCCCCACATCTTTTTCCTCGAACAAAGAGTTTATTTTGGAGCACAGTGGGGATTTATGTGGGTGGGGGACCATTAGCATGCAAACAGAAACGCCATTCATTGAAATTCAAACTCGCATTGAGCGTTTGGCTTCCAGTTTGGCCGCCGCATCCCTTTTGCTCGCTCAGCAACCCTGAACAAGGGTGCCTCTCTCTCTGCGTCCTCAGCAACGTGACTGGAGGTGCAGCAGAAAGCACACTTTTTTTATATGACGTCACCTTCACCACCTCAACCACCGTGTCGCATCTGAAATACAAAGACCCAGTGGTTATAAAATATCCCCTTCTACCACCTCTCTTCTCAAACACCCCCTCCCCATTGCCTAGGTAACTATTATGGGACTCCGAAGCCGCCAAGCCAGCCCCCTGGCGGCAGAGTGACACGCGGCGATGGTCTGCAGGACGGCCTCCTCCCCGGGTCACAGCACTCTACACCCAAGCGCACCAAGTCCTACAATGACATGCAAAATGCTGGAATAGGAGCTGCGGACGACGAGGATGATGAGCTCCCTGAAATGAGCAGCAGCTTTACAGGTAACTACTGTACTCTGGGTTAGAGCGCCACCTGGCTGTCACCACATCTTGCATCGGTGCCCGAGCAGCCACAAACCCAAATTGGTTCTTCATCTCCTGGGCTGATGGATGCAGCGAAGGGGAGGGGTTTTGTGTTTATTTTACTCACTGGCTTTCATTTGAACAAACAAGTTTTTTTTTAAAATTATATTTAAATATGAGTTATTATTTATTTGGTTGATCCCCCATGGAGACTGTTAGATTTATGCTAAACAGTTGTCCTTATAGGGACGCAAGATAAGTCAGATAATAAGAGGATAAAATCATTTGCTCATTTTAAATATAAATGTAATTATTAGGCGTGATTTACATATTCATGCAGGTTCTTATAATCCCCCCCGCTTTTTTGTCTTGAAATTAATGATTCACCTCCATTTGGTGTCTGCTGTGCCCGAATTTTCAAATAGAACTGCAGAAGGTTGTTAATGGGGGAGTTTTTTTTTTTTTTTTTTTTTTTTTAAGTTTAAATGCGATTTTAATGTTATACTTGCAAGAGTTATAATTGTTTTGACTTGATATAACTGTATTTTTGCTCCAAATACTAGGATACACACGGCTTATTTATACAACGCATGTCATTTCTGACATGACTTCCTTTGGTTTCATCAGACTATTCCCCCCCCCCCTTTTTAACTGATCACCAATATTTTTTTACTCTAACAGCATATTAATTTTCCTATTTTCCTGTTTTAAAAAAAATGTTTAAAGCTGAGCAGTATATTGTGTTTAAGGTAGAATTTGGCCTAGACTGTAAAGGCTTGTATTCTAAATCCTAACAGAATTTGTATTAGTGATGGTAAATGGGGACAGGTGTGAACGGAGCAGGTGTGGTCTGGGTGATGTTTGTGTGAAGGAAGCCCCGTTTGCAACCCCCATCCCAGGTGTGAGTTGAGGATGTTACATTGTGACAGAGGGGAGCCAGAAAATGCAAACAGCCGTGTGGGGCCTGAGATGTGACTACACATGGTGGGAAGTGGGTGGTATCAGAGCAGTAGGACAGGGACTGGACCCCACCGTTCTGGTCTGGTTATCCCCCAGGTGATTCGAGTGAACCGGACGAGCTGCCCAGCGTGCGACCATTCACCTCCCGTGAGAAAGCCCCATCTTACGCTCTCGATAGCGCCCCACCGTCAATCACGGACAGCTCCCAGCAGACGCACGGCCACCTGCACCCTCCCGAGGAGGACCCTCTTGGACCCCTGCCCGACAACTGGGAAATGGCCTACACGGAAAACGGAGAGGTCTACTTCATAGAGTACGTATCCCTACAGCAGGAGATCCGTCCCCTGCAGACCATTCCGGCATTAATTTAAGCCTCCGAGGTTGGTTAAAAGGCTCTGATCTGCTTAGACGTATGTACAGGTTTGTTACCGAGTATGGGTCCAGGTTCTTATGTAATTGTTGAATTTTAAAACTTGCTTTATTCCCTCTAATCCAGATATTCTGCTGACTATTTTACTTGTATTCTTTCTACCTATCTGCCTCTCTATCATTAGAAATGTGTCTGGTTTTCAGTTGGCTAGAGTTTGAGTCTCTTCCCTCTGTGTCTGTAGCCACAATACAAAGACCACTTCCTGGATGGACCCCCGGTGTCTAGAGAAGCCGCAGAAGCCCCTGGAAGAATGTGAAGACGATGGTAGGTCATGCTGTGCGAATTTTTTGTTGGCTCCACCTCACTGCACCAGCATCCATTAGACTGTAGGCAGCGCTCTCGAATGCCTGCTTTAGGCCCTGTCAAAATTACGTGCATCCTCATGCATCAGTAATTAACGCCTCCTTCTGTGCACAAGAGCTGCCACCCACAGAAATCACCGCGTGTCAGAAAACACGGTTTTACCGCTGCGTTCGCCCCGTTCCTCCTCGTAAGCGAACGCATCCCATTCGCAAGGCTTCGGGGAGATAACGGGGCGCCAAGTCACCTCCAGTGCCACCGAGATCCGTGCAGCCAGAATCATTAGATGCTATTACAGCGTAATCACAGGTGACACGCAGGTGGGCTGTGGGACCTCGGCACTGTTCCCCACGCAGGTTTTTTGTGGCCCAAAGGGCAAAAGAGGAGGGACTTGTACAATAAAACAAAGGAATGTAAATTCGTGGTGATAATGAAGTCTGCCACTGCCATTTGGGTAGAGCTACCGAAGGTTTGATCAAAGAGTTCAGTGCTACTGGGTGTGAACAGTGTGGAAGCCCCGCATCTTCTGGCTACCCTATATCCAAAGTCCACCACTAGCCGGCCAGGTGGGATGTTCGCCTCCCAGTGTCGGCTTCTGCAGGCGATCACTTCCTCTCCCTGTTCTTTAAATGCTGCAGACTTGTCATGTGTTTGCATTTCTGCGTTGTTGTTACTGCAGGTGCCACTTTAGCTTCTGCCGAAGAAAAGCCGTGTTAGGTTGCTGTCGCCTGGGTCTCACTCTGCCCTTCTCTCTCTCTCTCTCTCTCTCTCTCTCTCTCTCTCTCTCTCTCTCTGACCCCCCTCTGTGTGTGATGGTCTCTGCTCACTTGCCTTCTTTCACTTGGAGAAGAAGGGGTACATACTGAAGAGATGGACAATGAGCTAGGTAGGCACCTCCTGTGGAGGAACCCTAGCTGTAGAACCCATGAGTTCTCCTCCCCGTTCTCCCTCCCTCTCTCCCAGGAGGCCCATCTCCCTTTCCCACCTTTGTCTGTGTTTTGTGATCATCCCGATGACAGATCCCGAATCTGTTTTGACATCACCGGCCTCATCATCCTGACCCTCTTAACGTCACATCTGTCATGAGATTAACATCCATTTTGCCCGTCGCCATCGGTTTTGGGTTTGACGGGATTGGCTGCCATCACTATGGGAACAGTTCGGCTGTAGCAAACGCGACTCGCATCGCCTGTGATCGGGGAGTGTAGATCTTCAGTTTAAAATTTGATTTGCAATTTTCTACCATGCGAGGTGCTGTTCACGTTCCAGCAATAATTAATTGAGTGCAGCATCTTATTTGTTTTCAGTGAGAGCCCTGATTTTTATAGCTTTATATTAATGATTATTGCCCTGGTTATTTAGTACTTGTTTGCCACTTTGAAGGAATATTTACCTGCACACCAACAGCACCTGCAGATCTACAGTGAAAACGTGTGCTTCTTTGCTGTAACAGAATTTCAGACATCTCACCTGTAATTATTGATTTGTTGTATAGAATTGCATATTTCATAGTCATCCATGTATAACAGATGTTTTCCACACCTGGCGTTTACTGCAGGAAAAGCATTATTGCTCTTAGGCACCAAATTATCATCTAGTCAATTTTTAAGAGCATTTTTTTCTTTTTTATGATTACGGAATTTGTGCCACAGCTGCAGAATTTACTCTGTTTTGGAACCGTTGCAGCCGTCTGAACTGAGTGATTTTGCCAGGAAACGGAGTATAAATGCTTTTGCCATTGGTGTCAGACTCATGGGGGGGGAGTCAAAGTGTTTCTTTCACCTTTTACTACAAACAGCAGATTCACCTTAATTGGCCACTTTGCTCATCTTTTAGCCACAGGGAGTTTTTGCCTATTGCCTTGTTTGTGAGGGGGGAAAAAAACATTTCACCATGTTGATAAATTGGTTATAAATAGCTGAAACTGTCGGGTTTTAGTGGTTAAAATGGCAATAAATTGTGATTAAAATAATCACTGATGAACACGTTCATTTCTTCTTTTGCTGCAAAATAAACATGATGCTTATGTACACGTCCTGAGTTTAGAAATTAAACTAAAATGATTTCTCCCCCCCAAGTGAAATTTTAAATGATTGAAAATGTTACCAAAATATATGTTTTTAAAATACATTTAAAATATTATCGATCAGTGCTGAAGGCATGTAAACATGTTTTTACACTTAAAGGTGATAAAAATGATGCCGTGTCATGTAAAATTTATTTTAAAAGTGGGATCTGCAAGTAAGAACCTACTTAGTATTTGACACGTTTTTAAAAAGGAGCCTGGGTTCTGGGAGCTTCTTCACTAAGATTCCAGCGACAACCTGGTGGGATGTGTGAGGCCTGTCTCCCTCTGGAGCTCTTCTCCCCGGCAGAATTACAGTAGCGCCCCCCTGTGGTTCTGCTGCTGTTGGGTTAGCAGACAGGGAGGGATCTCTGAGAGAATCAGCATACATGTGCATCAGCAGGCAGTACAGGAACACCAATGAACACACATGCACCACCTTCTGGCAACCACCATGAGGCACTTCAGCACTATTTATACAACCCCAGCATCACCGGACAAAATTCTGTGCCGTACTGTGTAATAATTAAGAAAAATAACAACAATAATAAAGTGCTGCCAGCGTACATTGGGACCCCCTGCAAACAGTTGAGAGGTGTTTACCTTTGACACTCATGCTCCCGAAAAGTGATGTTGAGGTACACAGCATCACTGGAGGAGCCACATGACAAACAGAAGCTTCCTTAGCTGCTTTGTAGGCCCCTTCCTGCTGTCTTCAGTTGGAATGCTTCCTGAGGGCCCTACTGGCGAAGAGATGGCACAGTCGTGTGACGTCCTCACGCATCCCAATGAGGCAGCCGCATCATGGAGGCCGCTGTGGGGCGACACTTTGAGAAATTACCCTGTTATCAGGGCCACGCACATTATAGCCACTGATACCCTGTGGAGGAGATAGTGTTGCCAAGGGAGCCTGTGTGTGTGTGTGTCTCAAGTCTGGGGGAAAAAAAAAAAGCTGTCGCATTATTTAAGCAGTAAACAACAAGGATGCTGCCAGTGATCCTGTGTGGGGAGTGATGTGCTGCTGGGACAGGGCTGAATACACACTGAGACACATGTACCCATGTTTATTGTGCACCTTTGTTCCCCATTTTATACACTGAATATGGACAGCAGGTGGTGTAGTGGTTACAACTGCAACCTTTAGACTTGGATGAACTGGATGTGAACCCCCCCTCCACGTGTAGTGCCTTTGGTCCAGGTACTTATCCTAAATTGAACCTATTGTTTAAAGGGGTAACTCATAGTAAGCAGCTTAACACTGTAAGTCACTCAGAATAAAAATGTCACCTAAACAGTGTAAAAATTATGTAGAACCTGATGAATCATTCGCCCACCTGTGATCTAAAGCAGCTCATACTTTGGTCCTTTTACAACTGAGTATTTCTTTGCCTGGGACCAATCTAGGGTACAACAGCAGCATCCCTCCCAGGACACAACAGGTGATCTTGGTTTAAATTGCATTTGTTTTTATGACACTTTCCTCCTTAGCAACATGCCGATTTATACAGCTGGGTAATTTTTACCATATTATTTCAGGCTATTCAGCTTTATCAATGGCACTACAACAGGAGTTGGGTCATAAACATGGATCCTTCAAGCGCAAGATGACAGCTTTAATCATGGCGCCACCTGCTGTTACGAGTCCTCAAGTTTCTGTCCATGTTCTTGACTGAGTTGATCTGTAGCCCTAACTAGGGTTCCATTTCTGAACAATACACTGTCTCACACAGTTTTACGTATTTACTACATATTTTTCCTCCCTGGGGTCACAACATGGGGTCACTACACATCCAGAAGAGCCTGCTTGTTCCTGCTGTCACCCATGATATGCATTTGGTGAAAGCAGCTTCCTTTACACATCCAGCTCAGTGTTTCCCCCTCTTGTGTTCCAGAGCTGCCCACGGGCTGGGAGAGGATTGACGACCCTGTCTACGGCGTTTACTACGTTGAGTAAGTTCTCTTCTCTCAACATAGCTTTCAACTTTTGTTTAAAAGTACCTGTATTCTTGTAGTTAAAGGAAAGACTATAAGTGCAACATTAAACGTTTTGCCGCACTTAGTGATTTTTGCACAACAGAAATGGGGATGAATGTGTGCGTTTTGATGTCGTTCAAAGCAGCAATACTCTTATTAATATTTCCTCTTAATAATACTTCCTCTTATTAATATTTACTCTTATTAAAATTCTGATCCATTCTCCCAAAAGCATTTATCGCATTTATTCATTTTCAGACGCTTACCTCAAAAGCCATGCTCAACTCTGTGAACAACAGTGCATTTTGCCAGCAGGTGGAAGAGCTGTAGATGCAGACCCCAACTGCAGAAGTGCAGTCAATGTGTCCAGTGCGACCTTTTCTGTCCCTTGACTCTAGCCACTAGCTGCGTATAAAGCTAATGGAGAGAATATTTTCTTAAACTTTTAAAAAGTTTATGGAGCAGATATGAGATGAGTAAAGAAGTGGGCCTGAAAAATATGTGTTTTGGGACCCTTTGTGAAAGTTGAGAGGGATTCAGAAGCTCTGAGGGATGGGAGAGTTCATTCCAGTACTTGAATCCAGATGCCATACACTGGTTGGAATGAAATTCTCCCGTAATGGGGGTGTCGGACCCCGTGTTCAGCTTCCCCAGCTCACCGGGCTGCCATTTCCCAGCACCAGCGAGGTTTAGGAGCGTAATCCAGAGACGCCGTCTTACTGCTTGTACTGTAATTTATTACCATCTCACTGAAACTCCATCCATCTCACTCCATCTTCTCCCTGTTCTCCACCCCCTCCCCTCCCCTCTTTCAGCCACATAAACAGGAAGACGCAGTACGAGAACCCAATTATTGAGGCCAAGCGCAAAAAGCAGCTCCAGCACCAGCAGCCACCAGAAGGTGAGCGCTACATTCGAGGTTCGTTCCCAGCCAAACATGGCATCATTTCTTTCTTTTTTCATGTTCGTGCCTGTCTTTTCTGTCATTGGTTGTCTGCTTTGTCGTGATTATTGTCATAGCAGCAAGTCCTCGACTTACAGATGATCAGAGATTCAAAAAACCAGGGCTCACGTCCAGGTTCACTCCCTGTGTGAATAGTGCTTAATTCATCTGGGTATTTACGGAGATCACCAGTACACCCCACCAAGCGGCCATCAGATGTGCCAAATTACTAATGGGAAGCAGAAATAAGGAAAATGAGAGAGGAGAAAAATTACCCTTATTTCTGGACAACCTTATTTTACCTTATGTTTTGCAAAAGACAGAACTCAAAATCTTAACAGACCTCTAATCCCTAACATATTTGTAAATTGAGGATTTACTCTGTTATTGTGTTAATTATATTATTATTATTATATTTTCAACTGAAAATCATCAATTATTTTATTTTTACTTCTTCCAACACATTACTCGGCTTTGCTTGACCAGCAAAATGTCCACAAGTATGTCTGCTTTTTGCAGAATAAATTTTGAGCTGTTTATAGAGTAAAAAATGTTTATTTCCTGGCAGCATTAGAGTTTTCAGGTGTCTTGAGTGTTTCTATGTGTTTTGTATTTAAACTTTCAATGAGTAATTATGATATTTTGTACAGTATTTCCTCAATTCTAAGACACAGTAGAGTGTAAGATGCATGCTGGAAATGCATCTTTGCTACGAAAAAAGAAAAAACATCAACACCACAGGAAATGCATGGAACTTAATGAGAAATTATTTTTCAAAAGTTTTTACACTGCAAAAAAAAAAAAACATACATTTTTAATATAACACTTGAGGAAAGTGAAATGAACAGAAGTGAACAAAAATAGTTTGCTCACCAGTTTATTGTACTGCAATCATTTCAGGTTAAATTTAACACATTTGGTTTTAGCAACGAATGTAACCCAATAGAGGAAATCCAAGATGCAATCGACAGACGCATTTTGAAATTCAAGTGATTCAAATAAAAAAAAAAATGTGTGTCTTAAAATGGAGGAAATATGATAGGATTTAATTTTCTTATTTAGTCCTTAAATGCAGAACCTAAATCTTTGTATCAGCACAGAATTATATGCTCGAAGTCCATATTGTCGAACACTTTTCAGTATTTCGTATGTAGATACAGACAGTCCCTGACTTGCTATGGGGTTACGTTCCAACAAACCCATCGTAAATTGAAAATATCCTAAGTCGAAAATGCATTTAATACACCTGACCTACCTACTGTCATGCCTGTGGCCACTTCAGCAACAGAACGTAGGTGGTCTCTCCGCCCCATCTATAGACTGATCGATTTATTGGCGTAGGAGCCAATCATGGAAGGGATTTAGTTTCTAGCCAGACTTCCTGCCAGGGTTCAGTTTCCGCTGCCCCTTGTGAACTCTCCTGCAACCGCTGTCTTGCTAAGACCTTGTGTTTTGTTTACTTTGTATTCCGTTTTTTTTTCTTCAATGCCAGTCACTAATGTTTAGCACTAGGTCTCGGCTAACGGCAACACTCTTTGTCAGAAGCAACACTCAGTAAAGAGTTTAATGGAACTTAAATTTGTTACGGTGGTGTCTCGGTATCCAAAAAAAACGCTGGCAACACAGTACACTGTAGGGTACCAGTTGTGTATGCTAGCGACCGCGTGGCAGACTGGGAGATGCGGCTCGCTGCTGCTGCCCGGCATAACAAGAGAGTATTGTACCACATGTTGGTTGCCTGAGGAAAAAAATCAACATTAAAAATTTGAAAAAAAGTTTCTACTGAATGCATATCACTATCACACCATCCCAAAGTTGAAAAATCGTAAGTCAGACCATCGTAACTCAGGGACCATCTGTGTTGATAGCTTATGATTGCTACAGTTGGGTTGATACTTTAACACTGTAACCCTCTCACATCTTCATCTGTTGCTAATGTCCCTGATGGGCATGACATGGTGGCCAGGAGGCCACAGCTCAGATGCTCATGTTGCGGGTGTACTGAGGTGACAGAGCAAGACAAGGTGCTCAGCGGCAGACCTGCTCCCTTGTTCCCACAGAGTGGATAGCGGAGCAGTCGTCAGCAGGAGCTCCACTCGCCGACTACGCCACCAGCCATCAGGAGACATACCGGGACACACAGGCCGCGCCACCACTCCCACCCCCTCTAGGCGTCAAACGTGGGTGCCTTTCTCATTACTAACTTCCCCACACCACCCCCACGTCTGCTGCCTCAGCAAAGAACCAATAACGCAAAATAAAACAATTCCATCTGCCCAACGCTTCCCCGTTGAGACAAGACAAAGACGTGAAGCAGAGTGATTACATGTGAGGTTATGGCTTGGGAACAGGGCTTTGGAACGGGCCGTCATTCAAACATGGGATATGCAGACCGTGTCGCTGTGTTTATTCCCAGTTAGAAGAAGAAGCTAAAGGGATTTGGTTTGGATTAGCGACTAGAGGGAATGTACTGTGCAAGATGCAGGAATTGAGCATCATTGTCTCCTTGTGAGGGCCACTGCTGTGTGCATATAGAGCAGAATCCTGAACAACCAACAGCAGGTGGCATAGCGATTACAGCTTCCCTCTCTGACCTCAGAGGCTGCAGATTCAAGACCAACCTCTTGCTGCATTGAGCAAGTTACTTACCCTGTATTGAGATGGTAAAAGTTACCCAGGGTAAATACAGTGATTAGTAGTTTAGTGGTGTATGATGCCTTTGGGAATAAATACAAATAAATAAATAAAATGGAAGTTGAAAAACATATAATAGCCTGGGGAGTTGTTCCAGAGGAGGCGATAGGGACCAAATGTGCCAGCAGCTAACTGCTGCCTACACCTTTCCAGGTGGGAAGCCCTTCTTCACAAGGAACCCTGCCGAGCTGAAGGGAACCTTCATCCACACCAAGCTGAAGAAGAGCCGGCGGGGTTTCGGCTTCACCGTGGTGGGCGGAGATGAGCCGGATGAGTTCCTGCAGATCAAGAGCTTAGTCCTGAATGGCCCTGCCGCTTTGGACGGCAAGATGGAAACGGGTAGGTTGTTCCTTGTTACACGTTAAGTGTAAAAAATTGAGCTTGTTTGCTGAGTAGGTTTGTATCTTTTTCTAAAACGTGAATTGTGCCACCTTCCATGCAGGCGATGTGATCGTGAGTGTGAACGACACGTGTGTCCTGGGTTACACGCATGCCCAGGTTGTGAAAATCTTCCAGTCTATTCCCATCGGCTCCATGGTGGACCTTGAACTGTGCCGGGGCTACCCACTGCCCTTTGACCCCGACGACCCCAACACCAGCCTGGTGACCTCTGTGGCCATCCTGGACAAGGAGCCCATCATCGTCAATGGGCAGGAGAGCTATGACTCTCCCTCCAGCCACGGCAGCCAGACGGTCAGAGGTGTGAACGGTGCCAAGGAGCCGCGACCGTACAGCCCGTCATCCGAGACGGCACCCGATGTGGTCACTCTGGCCTCATCCATCGCCACGCAGCCCGAGCTCATCACCGTGCACATGGAGAAAGGTGATAAGGGCTTCGGTTTCACCATTGCAGATAGCCCGTCTGGTGGTGGCCAGAGGGTGAAGCAGATCGTTGACTACCCCCGCTGCCGGGGCCTCAAGGAGGGGGACATCTTGGTGGAGGTGAACAAGAGGAACGTTCAGAGCATGACCCACAACCAGGTGGTGGACCTGCTGAGCAAATGTCCAAAAGGGAGTGAGGTCACCATGCTGGTGCAGAGAGGTTTGTATCATCTGTCCTCCAATTGAAAATGACCGTTTTGCTCATAGGAACTGCTTGACGTTGCAGACGTTCGGAGCAGCATGCTGTTTTCACAAATGATCCATACATGTTCTTCAGATCTCGCCATTCAAGTGCACACCACTTAAATACAATAAGTGACTACAGAATATAATTTTTTTAATGTCTGCATTTATTTATGCTTTAGAGAAAAGTAAAAAAGTTAAGAAAATACCTCTTTACAAGGTAAACTCAGAACAGTGGGAGGGTTTTTTCGAAACCATTCGGAATCGTTGTTACAGGTAGCTGACCCTTCTGCTCCCTAAACATTTGTTGTTCTGAGATGTTTTTCTAAATTGGAGCCATGAAGAAAGGTCTTTTGGGCAGGATGGCATGAAGTACATGGTTGTTACTACAACCATGTGTGCAACTGAGGAAAGCTTCACAGATGTGATTGAATAAAAGAAGAGATTTTTCTTCCTAAAATGTGTTCCAAGAACAAACCATGAAAAAGGGAAGCCACAAAAAAATCTGAAATAATGAAGGGTTTTGTGTAGCGTGACTTTGCAGCTTTGCTTTGGGAAAAGGAGCAGAATTTAAAGAACTACTGCCTTTCTGTCTTGGCGCACCTCCCGCGTTCGCCCATGTCCGCTTTCCGCTCCCAGCTCCCCGTCATGTGCCGGGGGGGTTTTACCCTCCAGGACCAAAGCGTGGGCGAGGGGGGTCGCTGCCCCCCAGCATCACTGTGGTATCGCTGCAGGAGAAGGAGCAGGATGTCTCAGAAAGGGTGGGAGGCGCATGAGTGCAGGTGGCCGGACATCTCAAGAAGACGCCGTTGTTGCTGTTTATCTGTTGCAAAGCCACCTGCTTTAGCTTCTGAGGACACTGCCTGCATGATGGATTCCTGAGATATTGTATAGTGTTTGCTGCAGGAGAAGCAAATTGCTCTTTCTGTTCTCGAGCACCACCAAGTGAGCGTGAACCATGGGTATATTTAATTATCGGCTGCTGTGATTAATTTTTATAATTTTTCATTACCTTAATAAATTATTTCTGTGGAGGTAATCATGAAAGGTATGAATGGTAACCTTGACTAGAAGCACCTGCTCGCTGAAGGACATTGGAGTCACAATGCCTGTGGGTGGTTTTTTTGATTGTGTAATTGTTCTGTGTACCGGGATATTTCAGTGTGTTTCTGCGTTCCCCTCCACACACACACACACAGACCCAGGGTCTCGGAAGCAGTCCATTAGGTAGGAGAAAACATAATTTTTACATCTTTTATCAAAGATGGATTTTGAGCTGAAAAGTGACTGGATAGATAGTCAGACAGATGGATAAAAACTGTTGCGATACCAAATGAACACGACGCAGCTGTGTTTAGCCCCGTGTTTTGTTTTGTTTGTTTGTTAACCCAGCTGCCAGCAGAAGTTAGCCACCTGGCAGGTAGCCCTCAGGTATGCACCATACTATGCAGTACGGTAGCGGAGGGGCTGTTCTCTTGGTTCAAAACAGTCGCTTGCGTCCGTCAGACTGGTGTGTGGGGGATCCCCGTTCCTTTTCACCTTTGAGAGCCGTCCTGCCTGGCTGGTTGAGCTCCGCATTGCCATGGCTCTGGCTGGCAGAAGGGGTGCATTAATGTGCATAGTGCACAACCATGCTGGGTCCATCATGAACGAGGCCAGGCCTCACATTATGGCAGAGCTCCTGCCAGAAAGCTAGCTGGGTGCTTTAATTACTCCTCCTTGTCTCGGGTTGGCCTTAATTGGCGCTCTTGATGTCAGTATTGTCCCTCGTTGCACTAAACCGTCGCGAGTTGTTTCACGGACAGCCAATTATTTTTATTTTATTATTTTTTTCTTTGGATTTTGCATGAAAGCCTAAGGAAGAGATCTAATTGTTAGAGCAATTTTTATTCCCTTCTTTGTCTCCCTTTGAGTGTGTTTGCTTCTCTGGGGATCACAGTGGTTACACATACTGTGTCTTGTTAGAGTTCATGTAACACAGAACACACCTGCTGGTGTGCATGCCATGTGGGTCACAGCCAGTACACAACTGAGCGTGTGGTACACAGACCTGAGAAATGGCCAATGCCAGGGTGTCTGCTGGAACTACCAGGAAAAATGTTTTTCAAAACTGCTGCCACCTGCCAGTAAGTCTTCATTATTACAGTTGGTCACCTACGTAAGGACTTAATGGAAGTGACAGTTGGTTTGTTACTAAGTCTGGAAGTGGAATGTGATACAAATAGGGCCCGTGGATCCTTGTCATTCCTATATCCATCCGTGGTATAAAGTGCACTGGCAAAATTGGTCCTGTTGGACTGTGACCGTCACAATCGCGTGTGTTCGTCTGTATCTGTCTGTGGGTGAAATGCGCTGTTCTTTACTCTGAGCCACACATAGCTTTGGAGGCCAGTGTTTGCTAAAATAATAATTCCGCAACCGGAACAGTCTCACCAGGTGGGAGGTAAGAGTGGGGTGTTTCAGAAAGGAACAGATACAGTGCCTGCAGACATTTACAGCACACTGTAAATATTGATAACTGCTGTAAATAAGAAAACACAGTAAAGGACCCTGGCCACTGCTAACGTGGAAGTAGAAAAAGTTTAGGCAGTGATTGCTATTTGCTGTCTGTCACTTATCTGCAGGTGTGTGAGATGAAGCTTTGAGTTGGCTGTCTTTGTGGAAAATGATTAAAAATACTACCTATGTCATGGAAAAGGTTATTATTCAAACCTTTGGAAGTTGGGAACCAACTGTATTTTTTTATTTATTTATTTTTTGAAGTGTTGCTGTTCTAATTTTTCAGCTACCCAACCATCAATGCAAATAACATTCCTTTAGGCAGCAGGGGGCGTAGTGGTCATAACCCAGGTTTGAATCCCACTTCCTGCTATTGTCCCCTTGATCAAGTTAGTTAGCATAAAAATGACCATGCCGTATGGGTAAATTGCTTGTAGCTTAATTTTTAAGTCATTTTGGAGAAATGCATTTGCTAAATAAAAATGATGATTTATAAAAGGTTCATTTCTTGCACACGATGCGTCTTCCCAAGCCGCCCCATTAAAACAGAGCACAGCGTGTGTCCCCCCGTGTTCCATCAGGGTAATGATAGGCTGCCGTCATTGACTCGGCACCCAAAAGAGTTTGCCTAATGCTCATTTATTTCCCGAGCAACCCTATGCCAGCATAAATGTCACCGTCACTCTGAAACAGGGAGGCAGCTGAGAGCAGCTGTTGTGTCTGCAGTAATTTTCGCAGTGAAGGCGGCCGCCCCAACTTCAGGAGTCCGTCTGCTTTGATCCCCTCCCGTTATTGGCAGACATTAATGTCATCTCGGAGCTCGAAGGTGCCGAAAGGTCGGCCTCATGAATAATGACGTTTGGCGGTCAGGGTGGGTGCGTTGAGGAAGGTTATCTGCTGAGGATGGTGTACCTCCAAAGGGGATGCTTCAAAGCAGAAGCCCTCCGGGCACCTGAGCAGCAGTGGGAGTGTTGGAGCATGGCCCACCTGGTGCCATGTAGGGCTCCTGCAGATGCCGCCTGGGCCTGCTTTGTGAGCTTAATTGAAAGGAGTTTAATACGGCGCCTGTGAGCGGCCAGCCAACAGCCGGGAGGGCGAGCCAGGAATGTTGCTAGCTGGACAAAATCAGTACCCATCACAGTCTTATTATTCATATTCATAACTGTGCCCAACTCAAGATGCCACTGCTGTATCCCATTTAATCAACTGTGCTTTAACATTTTTGTTAATGTTGTTTGCTAATTTAGCTGACGCTGTTCGCTATTCACAGTGATGTATCCACTTATAAAGCAGGGTAATTTTTACTGCATTGCTTCAGGGCAAGTACCTTGATCATGGCAACTACAACAGGAAGCTGGATTCAAGCCCAGATTCTAAGTGAGCAAGGTGGCAGCTGTAACCACTACGCCACCTGCTGCTCCAGGCTGTATTATTGTGGCATTTTTAACCATAAAGTCTGTTGCAATTGGAGTTTGACAGCCACACTTCAGTTTGCAAATCGTAACCACGTTCTTATCAGAGATACAAAGTCATCCTTGAGTCTGAAATAAACTGTTTACCGTCCCTTATCAATAATGGAAACCTATTTGTTGTGGATTTGAAAATGTCAGTGGCATCAAAGTAAAACAAATCTTTTGAAAACATGCAAATGATCTGCAAGGAAAGTGAGTTGAATTGATTTATGGCGGCAGAGGAAGGCGTTGGTCTGGCACAAAGTGGAGACTTTTCACGTGCTTGGAATTGAAATTGCTGACAGCCAGTTGAGCGCAGAGGTGCGGCAGTATTGAGGAGCAGTGCAGAACAGTGGCCAAAACATGATTTCCAAAAAAATAAATAAATGCGTTACTGTGAAGTGGCCCCAGTGATGGCTTTCTGATGTGGCTTGTGGTGCGGGGGGATGAATGGAAGGTGAGTCCCTTTGCACCTCTGAACCCAGTGGGCCCAGCTCTAAATCTCTGTAATCCCATCTGCCTCGGTTTCCATGACGATGCTCTGCAACATGGTGCGGTGGAACTGCTCCGTGCAACCCCATGCACCTGGACGTTAATAGAGGGGCAAAATCCGGAGGAATGGAGGGAAGAACTGACAGCATCCCTGCAATTGTGTGATAATTTTTGTGTACTGGGAAGAAGAAGGGTATGGGTAAGTGGCATGTTTAAATTTTTTTCTTTTTTGAAAAATTGAAATCTGTTTGACGGTTCAGACAAGTTCTGTAATGGCTGCCCTCCTTTTTGGGTTGTGGATCCACTAGGCTGTGTTACATGGTCACACCTTTGGAAGACCAAAGCCTTCTGCCCTTGTCATCTTTGTATGTGTGTATTTGCAGTGTCTCTGTTGCCATGACCCAGTGTTGTTGTTAATTAAAAAAAAAAAAAAAAAAGATGCGGCGATTGTGGTTGCCAGGAGACCGTCTGTCGCTCTCTCCCCGTTCATCATTTGGACGTGTCATGGTGACAGATGGGCCACACCACTGGGGACTGTAGTCCTGAGCCCAGGCATGGTGGGGGAGGCTGGAGATGGGGACTCCAGCCCCCCACCCCCCTGCTGTATGTGATAATCTGAGCATTAATAACTTCCATTTAGAGCCCGCTGGGCCGGACACTGCAGCTTGGTCTGGTGAGCTGCGCGGCACGGTGTCTGGTAGGGCTGTGTCATGCCAGCACCAAGGGAGCCAGTTATACCTCACACCCATACTGCGGTACTTAAGCAGAACCTGGCTGACTCTCCACTTCTGGAACCCAGTCAGTGGGAGGAAGAAGTTGGTTAGCATGCAGACATCACCAGTGTAGGTGAGCGTTCCCACGGTGACAGGCTCTCTAAAAGATGCTCTGGCTGTGTAGTAGGTGAGGAATCGCAGGAAGAATGGATGCGGCTGTTGGGCTACGGGCCGAAGGGCCCGTCCAGCATGTTGAGGGTAGGGTGTGTGTGGGGGCGAGGGTTTAAAGAATCCCTGCTCTTCATCTCGTGCCCTTTGACCAGAACAACAGCAGCATTAAAGCATCCCTGGTAGCCCCCCCGTTAGCACAAGCCTTTCTGACAGGCGCATCTCTTCCAGAAGCTGTCTTCTGTGGCCGCTCGGTGGAACCAGTACGCTGATCTGAAAGAGCGGGAATTAATTATAAATCATATGTGGTGTGTGGGGGGGTGCAGTGCTGCTGCGGAAAGTTTTAACTTTTAATGTCTTATCAGCTCTGCATTGGCAGAGCGGAGACCGTTTGTGCAGCCCGGCCAAAGTGGCGGCGCAAGAGGGAATTGCAAACTGACCTCATTTATGCACAACAGCAGGGGGCGCAGTGGTTCCTGCTGCCTTCCTACAGGAGGACCTAGGTTCGAATTCCACCCTCTGCTCTAGTTCCCTTGTTTAAGATATTTACCCTGAACTGATACAGTAAAAATTACCCTGCTGTATAAATGGGCCGCTGTAAGTAGCATACAATGTTAAGTTGCTTTGGAGAAAAGTGTCAGATACGAATGTAGATGCACGGCTTCATTTTTTTCTTTGCATGATTTATTTTATCCCTTGTTTTTTGCCCTGCCCAATTCCCTGCTGATGTGTAAGCATATATATTATGCAGGCCACGCAAGTGTAGCCCCCATTTAATAAAGGAGTGAGATAACTGTGTGTGTGTGTGTGTGTGTGTGTGTGTGTGTGTGTGTGTGTGTGTGTGTTGGGAGGAGAGAGAGAGAGCAAGGAAAAATATGAGCAAGCGAGTGACGAGCGAGGGAGGGCGGGTGCTGCACGGAGAGGGGAGCGGGAGGAGGGTCGGCGGTGCAGAGCAGACAGAGAGAGGGGCAGCACGCAAGCGAACAGGAGAAGTGCCTCCCGATGCATGCGCCTGCAGCGGACAGCTTGCTGGGCGAGCGGACGGTCCAGGATGCTTCCAGTAAGACAGTAACGCTGCCATTTCGTCTCACAATTTATACCTGAGGGGCTTCTCTCCCAGGACAGGACTGGGGGGCTCGGCTCCTAATGTAGATGGGTCCCCACAGCTCGTTCTCATTGCACGCATGTAGGAGGGTTTTGTTGTCACAGAGGACCCTCCCCTCCCAATTTCAGGGGTATTTTTTGGTTGGGGAGCGCAAATGCTGACACCGATAACAATAATTGCAATAATTAAGTGTCTTTCATTCTTACAGGGGTGGCGCCAGCAAAGAAGAGCCCAAAGTTGGTAAGTTCTCATGAGAATCATGTTATTAGTGTCTGTCTGTCTGTCTGTCTGTCAGTCATTTGGCAGGTTGATCTTCAAAGCCTTGGATGCCACCTGCTCTTGTCTGTGTCTCCTAGCAGTGGCACACTGTGACAGGGGGTGGACCAGGGTTCTTTGCCGGGGTGTGGAGGGGATCACCCCTGCACTGCACACACCTGGCTGTTCTGCCTTCTTAATGAGCAGCGTGCCGTGTGTCTCTGTCCACACAGACATCTTTATGACTGCGTGTCACTGAACCCTAATTTATTTTCCTTTTACAAAATCCTCCCACTGTTGGTGCTTTTGCCATAAGAACTTGTGGGGCGAGACCCTGGGAACTGCAGAGCATTTTTGGTGTTTAATGTGTTGTATTGTGAGAGACAAGCTGGTCTGATGCCATTCCACATGAGCATCACAATCTGAGGTGCGGAGGAGGCGTTCCTGGTGTCACTCCAGAGGGGCGAGGCTCAACTAAGCAGCCTGTTTGGGTGTGCAGGGGTCGGCTGTGTGGGTTAGCAGTTCGGGTGATTGTGCGCGTGCGTGCTTGCATGTGAGAGAGAGAGCTGTATGCATATAATAAAAGAAGCCACTGTCTTCATATCCCAAACCTATAAACAAACATTGTTAATTTCAATGAAAGGGGCTGTCTAGCAGCTTGTGTGACTGTGGAAGGTTGTCGGGTTGCAGAGGGACAGATTGACTCCCCCATGGACCCCTGTCACTTTCAATCGAATTAGTCCTGGCGTCGCTGGCTCCATGCCCACACTTGGGCTGTAAGGATGTCGTGTGAGATGCAGCTGTGCATTTGCTCCCGTGAGGAATTCTGCCTTCGGTCAGATATTCCCAGCATGCTCTGTGAGCACAAGCAGCAGTACAGCAGGGGAGCATGCATGTTATAAAAATATTCGGCTGTCAGCTGAACAAAAAGAATCAATTGCTGAACCCCCCCCCCCCCCAACTTAAAACATTTTTTCTCCATGAAGCCTTTGTCAGTAGTAGAGCCAAATCACAGCAACAACAGTGGATAATTATGCTTTTTGCATATCTTAAATCCTGATGCCTTAAGTGGCTTTGATCCGAAAGAGGAAGAAGACGGCAGGTTGGAGTGCCAGTCAGCCCAGCGCAGGTCTAAAGCGTCCAAATTCAGCCTTTCGGCACTGGCTCAGATGAAGCGAGATGGTTTAGAGGCAAATCCTCGGACGTGTCCCGAATGTGCTGACGCCGGTAAAGTCTGAAAGTGTGCGGCAAGCGCTAATTATTGTAATAACCAGTAATAAGAAGTGTGGGTTGGGTTTTAGCGATTCCCTTCACGTCAGGGCTGCCTTTTAATTGGCCCGTCTATGTCAGTGTGCGAGGCGATGGCCTTTGGTGATGTGCGCTCTCTCTCTCTCTCCCCCACACCTCTATCGCGCTTCCTTACCCACCCCATCGTGCCCCCACACCCTCCCTTGGCCCCACAGCAGCAGCTGGATCGGAGGGACAGCCAAGGCAGTTCCCAGCACAGTGTGTCGAGCCACCGCAGCGCCCACACGGACTCTCCCATGCACCCGAGCCAGGCGTTGTCCAACGAAAGCACCCCGCCCATGCCTCTGTCTGCACCGCCTGTCCCAGAGCCAGGTAACCCGGCCTCCCAGAAGAAGCCAGACCCCTTCAGGATCTGGGCCCAGTCCAGGAGTATGTATGAGAGCAGATGTGAGTATTTCTGCATTTAATAATACAATAATAGTAGCATAGTGGTTATAAATTCCACCTTGTACCTCAGTGGAAATAGGTTCAAATCCCACCTCCTGCTGGACTCCAGAAGCAGTAAAAATTATCCTGCTGTGGAAATGAGTAAATCACTGTAAGTAGCTTAATGCTGTGAGTCACTTTGGAGAAAAGTGTTTTTAAAAAAAAGAGGAATAATAATTATTTTAATCTAAAGATGTGTTTTTCAGCTGAATTGGTGACTCTAAATTGCCCTGCTTTACTGGCGCTCTGCCTCATGCTTGCTGCTTCCACAACAGATTCTGGACCGCTGTGACCCTGCACTGATGTTGTGGATCAATGGATTGATGATTGGTTGTTTTTATGAAAAGCATCTGAGGTTGTACTCACAAGGTGAAAGGTTCACATAGCAGCATGTTTTGGTTCCGTGTCCTTGGCCACCGCGCTTATACTGGGTTGCAGCTGTCGGCTGAAGATCTCGAGCTCCAAGTTCCTGCTAATTTCTCTTCCCAGCATCAGGGACTCCTTCGTTTGCCTGAGTAACTTCCTGATCCCCGGCTGTTTCTGCCTCGGTCTGAAGCGCTCACTGCGCTCTGCTTGTCAGGATGACTTCTGGGAGCTGCCGACCAGCTCGAGCGCACAGATGCTCATTATGGCAGCCCCAGCTGGACGCAGCAGCGGGCGCAGTGGCGTACGGTTACTCGGAAGCGGCCACAACGTTGAGGGCGGAATGGTAAAGTGAGGAATGCATCCTGACATCGGATCTTTGAGCTTAACAAAGAAAATATGCTGTGCTGGACATGCGTGCATGCGTGGGGAAGATAAAACTGGAATTTTTTCTTCCTCTCCTCTCTCAGCTGCTTCTTGATGAAATGAATGATTCAAATCCAAGTCAGCTTAGGACCCCGGAGGAGCAATTGAGTTTGTTCTCGGCACGTTTACAGTTGTTAATGAAACTATGAAGGTTTGGAGCTCTGCTCTGTGGATGTTGGCTCACAGCTACCCCTTTGCACTTGAAGGAGCCAGGTTTGAATCCCATCTTCTGCTGTAGTTCCCTTGATCATCTAGCTCAGTTCAGCTCACGCACTACACCCCATAAAACTTCCCCCACGCCGTCACAACCCCCCTCCCCCAAAAAAGCACAACAGGATGTCGGTACTACAGGTGAGCTCTCAGGGAAGTGCTCATCACAGGTCCAGTGAAAAAGCTGAGCATTCTGGGACCCAGAGGCAGGAATAGACCCTCCACTGACTGTTTTGCTTGATCTGCTGGTGAATGGCTCATTACCCTGCGCCAGCAACCTTCATCTGGCATAGCACCGGCTGACAAGGGCAGCAGGAACGCCTGGTTGAGCCCCAAAGAACTGGCCGCAGGATTAACCAAATGGTTCATGCAGCCGAGGACTTTGCCTACAAACACAGCGGCCTCCCTTAGAGGAGCCTTGAAAGTCACTGCTTCCTGTCTGCGGTCGTTGCTGCCAAACAATTAAAGTTTTAATTGTGCCCAGCATTGTAGCTGTAAAGATGCTGTAATCATTAGCGTGGCGTTTAATGTGTTGCTTTGGTCAAGATGCTCGCGTCTTGAGGGTATAGAGGTGACACCTCGGTGCCAGGTGGGAATATCTGCATAGTGCAGAAATGGCTGGCAAATGGTAATGGTGGGTGATCATCTCCCCAAAAGAGGTTACAAGGTCAATGATGGTGATGTGATCTGTTTTCCAGCAGCAAGTGCTGTCCTCTTTTGAGAAACAACGCACCTCTTGCTTTGGCTTTAATGGTGCATGCTGGATCTGCGGTTGTTGTCTAGTTGTGTGCTGCTTCCTCACACCACAATGACTGCAGCGTGTGTGTATGCGTGTGTTTTCCCCAGTGCAATGTGTTACTATTTGTGACGTCAAGGCGCTATGCGACGTCTCTGGCGCCGCATTTGCTGCTGGTGTCTTGCTGGGGGTGGCATCACTCCTGCTGGGGGTGTACACAGTCATCCTGAGCCTCCAGCCATGTGGGTTTCCGGCTCTGGGTTCGCAGGTGGTGCTGTTTAGCCGTGTGGTCCCAGGGTTCACTGTATTGGTGTGGGTCATAGTCTGAACTGTTCTCTTGCTTTGCCTATGGAAGCTGTATCTGAAGGATGTTAATGTTCAGTTTGTAATGCACCCAGTCAGCATGAATATATTGCCAAAATTATCCTGGATAAAAATGTTTAAAAACGCTGCGGGGGTTTAGTCCCCCTTAATATGGACCACCTACCTTAATTGTCGCTCAGCTGGCTGCCAGAAGCCATATTCTGATGTTTGTTTAAATTGCATTAAATTATCTGTCGATGGCAAATGTTTCTGGCTACCTTTTCCTTTTAGTGCTTTTGCTGCTAAATCCCAGCTCCTTAACCATCTTCAGCCTCCACTGCTGCTCAAGTTTGGCACAGAGGGTGATGTGGGGAGGAGGGGCACAGTGACTTAAGGCTTAGCATAGCAGTAGCCTAGCACACCCGTGGTCGGGTGCGGGCTGGATTTGGTGATATCATCCTTCCTGTCCCGCTGTTTCCTTCAGTAGCTGCCACCAAACATTGGAGGGGAGGTGGTCACACCAGATGCATGTGATGGGTGACAGGGGGTGTTTGATGAGGTATTGATCACCACAACATGCTCTTTCTTTCAGTGCCGGATTATCAGGAGCAGGACATCTTCCTGTGGAGGAAGGACACGGGCTTCGGGTTCCGGATCCTGGGGGGCAATGAGCCCGGAGAGCCGGTGAGTGCGGATCCCCTGCTATGCACGCACGCGCTTGGAACCTTTGGTGACTGGTTGGCCTCCCCAGCTGTGCACTGGAAACAGCCTTATGTAGCCAGACAGTAGTGACAAGAGTCACGCAGGAAGGGGCAACCTGAGAAGATGATGGCTAGAAGCAGAAGGGCCTCACAAAAAGCTGAGAATTGGTGGTTCTGACTGTGACCGTGACAGCCAGGGGCTCACGGTTTATATGTAGAACAGGGAAAACGCAGGAGCTGTCTGACGCCTCAAAGGCACCTCTGCAGAGGACACATGGAATACAGTGACAGTACTGGAGATTTGCTGGGCACAGCCTGCATTAAACATAATGCGATTATTTTGACATAAAACCTCAGCTTCAGATTTACAGTTACATTTATTTATTTATTTTATGCTTTCCTCCAAAGCAACTTACACTGATATCCCCATTTATATAGCTGGGTAATTTTTTCACCTTGTAAGTACCTTGATCATGAGCACTAGAGCAGGGGGCGGGGTTCAAACTCGTGTCATTGGAGCTCAGGTTCAGAGCCACAGTCCTAACCACTGCGCCTTCTGCTGGCCTGGGATCATGTGTAGACATGAGTAAGAGTGAAGTGAATTACCAAGCTATGCCCTTTGTGGACTATACTAGCGTGGGGCTGTACCACAGCATGAGGAAGGTTTGGGGATGGTCTCGCTGGGCTGTAGGTTACACAACACCGAGTGCAGATTGTGCTTTTATGGTGCCTTCTGTTTCATTGGATGTATCTTTATTCGGGAGGGGAGGGGATATTCCATTCCAACTTGCCGAATGCCAGCTCCCCCCTATAAAGAGCCCAGACTGTTTGTTCTTTCAATAAACAGAAGTGATTTATACAGCTATTGAAGGAGGAATATAATTATACCCATGAGCTTCTGCGTGCTGTGCTAGCAACTCAGGGAACAAAAAGAGCCAGCAGAGATGCGTGAGACAGACTTGCGAAGTGGGCAGACTCGTACTGGCCTCCTGAGGGCTATGGTGGGTTGGTGGGCTGTGGAAATCGGGGCAGGACAGTGCCATTTCTACCCAGAATCCCTCTCGCTCACACTTAAAATTATTACCCATTCTTTATATATGAGCCAACAGGTGGCATAGTGGTTGGAAGTACCATTTTGCATATCGAGGACCCAGGTTCAAACCCAATCCTCTGCTGTGGTGCCTTTGACCAAGGTGAATTGATACAGTAAAAATTACCCAGCTGTAAAAATGTAAACAGCTTAAGGAGAAAAGCATCAAAATTTAAACACACACAAGGTGTAGTCAAAATGTCCTACACCTCTCTGCTGTGGTTCCAACCCACCGGGTCATACATGCTGTATCTAAACATTTATCAGCTCTATATATAGTGTGCAGCATTTGGCCACACATGTGCCTGGAAGTCATTTAGGTTGAAAGGAAGGAGTGTGTAGCGTGTCAACACAGGGAGGAAGAACCCTAGAGAAGAATTCATTTGGTGTGCTGTTATTCAAGTTGTGGACGAGTAAATTGTAGAGGAAAGGTGTTGCGCCATCCTGTCAGTTTCCAAGGAGACTGTAGTAAACATGCAAGCTGCTTTCACTCAGCCACCAGCAAGCATCCCATCACCTGCAGATTCCAGCATTCACTAAAACATTTTATACAGTTGTCCTTTGCTGGTGTTTACCGGGGTTAATTGTTGCTACCACAAAATTTAGCAGTTATGGACATTTGGCGCTGTCTGTTTCTTGGAACCTGTGTGCAGATTTACATCGGCCACATAGTGAAGTACGGTGCTGCAGATGAGGACAGCCGGCTGCGCTCGGGTGACGAGCTCATCTGCGTCGATGGCACAGCCGTGGTGGGCAAGTCCCACCAGCTGGTGGTGCAGCTCATGCAGCAAGCAGCCAAGCAGGGCCACGTGAACCTGACTGTGAGGCGCAAAACTGGATACGGAGGTGAGGACCTTGCGGGGTGGGGTGGGGGGCGTACACTCACTTTCTCTACGCAGGGGGTTGATTTCACTTATTATATGTCACACAGTGCAATTCTGCCCCCGGTCGCCAAGGTGACCCATGACTCAGCGTGTCCCACTGCTAGGGCTTCGATACCATGAAGAGGAGTCATGTTCTTAGCGATAACGTTAATAAATAGCCTCCACATCACAGTGGCACAGCGGGTAGCGCTGGTGCCACACAGATCCTGAGCCAGGCGATTGGATCTGGCTTCCAATTCTGTGTGTGTATGGGGTTCGTATCTTATCCCGTATTTTGATGGGTCTTCACCCACAGTCCAAAGGCAATGGTAAACCAATATGGTACGTTACCCTATCGCAAAGGCGACACAGGTCATTGCAGAGAGCTGATTTCGAGTCGGCAGGACTTCCCCTCAATGTTGAGCAAGTAGTGCCACTATTCTGATGATTGTAAATTCGTAACTCAAGTCCACAGGAGCTTTGGCACTTTACAGTCCCCACACAGTGCCCCATTCCAGTGACAAACATGGGAGAAACATACACACATTTACAGAATGTCCACATTCAGTTGTCTCACACTTTCAGCATTAAAACATTTACAAAGCAAGGTAATTTTTACTGTCCCAGTTCAGAGTGAATACCTTGCTCTGGGGCACTGCAGTAAGAGGTGGGATTCAAACCTGGCTGCATGGCTGCGGTTCTAACCACTGCGCCAGCTGCTGACCCACATGTGGCAAAGGGAGTTCCAGTTGGACCTGGGTAACTGCATACCCAAACTGCTGAAAATCACTTTTGCTGGAACTTCTATATTAACCTTTTTAGGCAAAAGTTCAATAAAGGATTTAATTCCCCTTTAGCGTTAAGGCACTGAAGTACAAAATGCCCCATAATGATTGGATTTCTGGGTTTTGGCATTTCCCCTTTTCGCCTTTTTTTTTTTTTTTTTTTTTTTGATGTGGCTCTCGTCACGCCGGTCTTTTGTACAGCATGGGATGTGATCTGCCTGAAAATTCGCGTGAAGATAAAGAATACAGAGCAGCGCGATCTTGCTGAGCTTTCCCCAGAGTGGCCTCTTCTACCTTCAGCTCTTGCTGCAGGTTTTGCTGCTCCTCCCTCATGTTGTGTAATAAGAGAAAAGTTTATGTAGCTTGTTTGCCTCTTCTGGTCTAAGCCACCTGAATATGGTGTCAAATCCCGAAATGAGCGTCTCACGGTCAATCTGTGGTCAGAAACCAGCACTCCCGTTCTACACGTTTGCAGCGGATTAAGGTTCCTGCGTTACATGTGGGCTTCACCGTGAGAAAAGGAGGGGTCCACAAACTGCAAAGTGTTGCAGCGAAAACAAACTTAAATCAACTTCAGTATTTAAATTTAATTCCAACTCGTTCCATTTGTGGTGTAAACCTGTACTTTTATGCTCCACTTTCTACAGAAGACATGGAGCTTCCTGAAGGGGGAGTGCACCGACTGCACTAACAATCTCATACCTGCGATGCATGCAAAAATCCAAAATTAAATACCGACACACGTTCCACATTTCAAAAGTGGATAAACGATAAAGTGTAAAGTGAGGGTTTTGTGTGAAATTACTGTGAATTTCACTTGCTGTGTTTGGCATAGCTTGCAAGTTTATGCAGTTTGTTTGCATCTGTTATGGAGAGAGGGACGTTTCTGATGTGAACTGCCCCCCCCCCCCCCGCACCAATGCAGTGTCGAAGGTGGACAGTGACGTCCCCCCGTCTCCAGCCTCCTCGCACCACAGCAGCACACAGGCACCCTCGCTGACCGAGGACAAGCGCACGCTGCAGGGCAGCCAGAACTCCCTCAACACGGTGAGCTCGGGCAGCGGCAGCACCAGTGGCATTGGCAGTGGTGGTGGTGGTGGCAGCGGTAGCGCCGTGGTGACGGTGCCTCCCGCCATCCAGCCCTACGACGTGGAGATCCGGCGCGGCGAGAACGAGGGCTTCGGCTTTGTCATCGTCTCATCTGTCTCCCGGCCCGAGGCGGGAACCACCTTTGGTGAGGAGCAGCCTTCAGTCCGCATCCCTTTACCTTTGTTCATCTGTTCTCTGCATGGATGTTTAGGGCAACAGGTGTACAAGGCTGGCAGTAAACAAATTAATTATACAAATATTAATATAGGTGGTCCCCGATTTACGATGGGGTTACGTTATGATATCATTCCCAGTCGCTAATGTTTAGCGGTAGCTCCTGGCTAACGGTATCACACTTTGTTGGAAACAACTCGGTAAAGAGTTTAACAGAACTTAAACTTATTACTGCAGTGTCTTGTGATTGCTTCCACCCAACACACCATAACACCTACCAAACATCATAGCCTAGTCTAGCCTACCTTAAAAGTCATTACAGGCTTTCTGCTTTCATGCTGTTTTCAGAAAACACAGATGGGTGTTTTGTAGACAAGCTGAATGCACAAAACATAAAGTAGATATGGGGGGGGGGGTATCCAAAAAAACATATACACTAGCCACCGCATGGGAGTCTAGGAGATGTAGTTCTCTGCTGCTGCCCAGCATCATGAGAGCATCGTATCATATCATGTCGCTTGGCCAGGAAAAAAATCAAACTTAAAAATTCCAGGTTTCTACTGAATGCGCATCACTATCGCACCATTGTCAAAAAATTGTAAGTCGGACCATCGTAAGTTGAGGACCATCTTACTAATAAATCTGCTATGCATATTACGCTGCTACAGCCTTGCTGTGGCACAGCAGCAAAATGCTGCAAAGTAACAACTTGAATTCTTACATAAATAACAGACAGAATAATCAGTATTCATAGCCCATTTTTGTCTACTTTGTACTTTATTTACATGTCTTTACATGGCTGTTAAATAACATATATTTTGCGCTTCATTTACCTCAAGAAAAAGTCGTAGCGCAGTAAAATTCAAATGCCATGGTTTCTTTTTAAACTGTCTGCACAAATGTGCTTCCAGAAGGCCTGCTCTGTCTGAATATTCCAGCGTACCACACTGGCAGTTGATGTTCTGTGTTTGTTTTGTCTCAGTCCCTCCATCTGCGTAAAAGTGAGTGGCCAAATGGTGCCAGATGACTGCCGGCAGTCCGCACAATATTTTCTTAAGCCGGAGAGTGACGGTTTACACCTGGGGTGTCCAGCATGCAGCCTGAGGCCCACAGGAACATTTGCTGAATCACTGATGTGTTCTATATCCACTATAGATATTAAATTGAATAAAATTAAAATAAACCAGTATTTTATTCACTCACCAAATACAGTTAGATGGCTGCACCTACATAAAATGCAAATAATTTTTGCCAGCATGATTTGGATACATGTACTGCAAACTGTATGAGGTCCACATGTTATCACATGTGGACCTCATACAGTTTGCAGTAATGACTATGGACACCGCTGGTTTAGACCCTACTTGCAGCAGGAGGTCTGGAATTTTCCAGTGTTTTGCCCAGTAGCTGTAGGGATGTTGATGAGTACAGTGAACAGAGTTCTTGCTGCTGTGCATTTACCATAGTTCACTTTTGCATGAATCGTGTCACATGGGCCTCGTGTATTGGTTTTGCACACCCTCCACTAGACACCCCCCCCCCCCTTCCTTTCTCTGTGATTCTATGCTTCCCCCTATGGGCTCTGGGCACTTTCCTCCCTGGGTGGGGGGCATTTGGGTTCAGTGAACACACCGCTTTCCTTCATCTCCGCAGGAGGGAGAACCCCACACCTTCCCAAAGGGGAATGCGGGGAAATGCTGTGAAATCCTCTCAAGTTTTGGTGGAGGGGTGGTTTCAACCTCCACTTTGAGCCCCAACCCTTTCAAATGGAATCAAAGTGATGCAGTACCAGTTAGCATCTCCACAAACGCCCAGCAACTGTGATAGGTGGCATGTAGGTTGACCTGCAGTGGGGGGGGTTCATGCTGTGTGTACACAAAGTCCTCAGGCAGTAAGGGGCCCATGCATGCGTTTAATTGATTTATTTGTAAATCCAACCTCCACATCACAATTAGCACAGCTTAATAATGTACAGGTATCTTAATTTATCCACAGGTAGGTTGTGAAAGGACTTTGGTTAAAAAATTTAATTAAAAATCAAAAATCCTAAATACAATTTTTATTTAATCTCCATTTTTATTAACTACTCCATTTATGTAGCATCGCAGTGGTCCAGAGCAGCACAGGACATGAGGTAGGTCCATTGCAGGACTTTAATTTTATTACTTGTTTTATTTATATCTACATGAAACAGCGTTTGTCAGCATCTGGCCACTTTCAGTTAGCTTTAGCACCGGCATGATAATAAAGGAGGAAAAAGATAGCTCAGTTTATTTCGGTGAGTTATGTCAAAGACTTCAATAAAGCTGTAATGAAACATATGTGTTGAGACTTGTTTTAAATGTTTTTTCTTAACTTTTAGCTACATTAAAATGAACATTAAATGACAGAATAAATGATTATTTGCCATAGTGTCTTATGCAACAGGAGTACAAGGGAGAATGAAACAATGTACCTCTGGTCCACAGTGCATAGTATGATTAATAGGATAAAAATAATATAGATAAATAGAGAAAATAAATAATACAGTATAAAGATAAATGCTAAACAGAGGTTCTTAACAAAAGTGCCACGGACCAGGCTGAGAACCGTTGCTTTCCTAGGCTTGGAAAATGTATATAGTGCCTAAATATTTCTGTGGATAGCGTAGAAAAAATAATTTATTAATTTATTTTCATAAACTTTTATATTTATCAGTTGCAGAACGTAAACCGTATTTGGTTCTGGTTCTGCTCTCCTGTTCTGTTTAGGTGCGCTTTACTACTCATTTGTGTTAGGATACGGACACACTGATGACATTCGCTTGGCTACATACAAATTTTGGAAGATGGACAAGAAAAAATAGACTTAAAAATGTATGAACAGAAACACATTTGTTTTTACAAATTCGAATCTTCAAACCACCAGGAGCCAACATACAAACGTGGACAGGAGGAGTCCAGGATTTGTTCAGACACACAGCATGAATAAAAGTGCACAGTCGTCACGTTTTCTGGCTGTGGGCATCAGAAGAGCATAGGGCTCCTCAGAAAGAACATTACTATGCAATGAACCCAAATTTAATTTCCGTCCATGTCAGAACTGGCAGAGGTGCCAATTGATCTGAGGGGCACATTTTGTATCTGCCATCACAGCCATTTCTGGCCTAGCACCATAATAGGCACCAGTAGCACATTGGCTTTGCTGTTGCTTCAGCTCACATCTGTAGTGTTTGGGATCTGGTTTGAGTGGGATTTCTGCCACTGTCCGTGCTTCGCTCTACTCTGCATAACCTGACGTCACCTTCACTGATGTTTCTCCATCAAAAAGTGGGCGGTGCAAATAATCCTTTGGTGGGTGGGTTTTGCTTGGTGGCTTGGTGAATTAACCCTTAACCTTTTCTTCCCTTTTTATTCTCCTCTTCTCTCCCACCCCTAATCTTTTGGGGGGAAAAAAAAAACTTTTTGAACTCTGATTTGCGTGAATGCAAACGGATGATGCCAAAAAACAAAAATGAAAATACGAAAAAAGCCGGCAACACGTGTGTGGCCATGCCTCACAAAATAGGCCGCATCATCGAGGGCAGCCCGGCAGACCGCTGCGGGAAGCTGAAGGTGGGCGACCGCATCCTGGCCGTCAATGGCTGCTCCATCACCAATAAGTCCCACTCGGACATCGTGAACCTGATCAAGGAGGCGGGGAACACGGTCACGCTGAGGATCATCCCTGGAGACGGTGAGTTAGCCCCTCCCCCTGCCAAGCACTCACCCCACAGCCCAGTAGGAGGCGTTCCAGTTTGCTCTGGTTTCCCTGTCTGGCACCTCCTTCAGCATCACGTGTGCTTCATATGGTTATCGCCACCATCTGCCTCTCCAAGGTCATAGGTAACCCAGCTTTTTAATTTAGAAACAATTGCAACTGCTTTGGTTTACACACCAAACGCTGCAAGTTACCTTGGACAGCATTGTAATTTAAATAATGATTATGTACATTTTTATTTTTTACAGGCAGCAAACAGTCCTAAAAATTGTAGTGCAGGTGCAAGCAACAGCTTCAAAATGAAATGCTATGAGC
Source organism: Heterotis niloticus (assembly GCA_018136845.1). Lineage (NCBI taxonomy): Eukaryota > Metazoa > Chordata > Actinopteri > Osteoglossiformes > Osteoglossidae > Heterotis > Heterotis niloticus. The sequence continues at coordinate 35,584,892 of CM030888.1, read as the reverse complement.
TGGTATTTAAACACATTTACATTTGTTTAGCAGATGGTCTTCTTCAAAGCACCATGCAACTCACTGGTGATTAACAGCAATTATTTATTAATTATTCTTCATTAATTGATAGTTTTTACCTGTTTACTGTTTGTAAGCCTTTAGTTGTAAGCAGTGTTAGTTACTGAAAGGGTTCGCATGTGTAACTAGCACATCTTACAGATGCGAATTACAGATTTGCAGACTAATCCCTTCGACTATAATCAGTGCACCCCAAAGTCTTGGCAGCAGCAGCAAACTTTAAAAATATCTTATTATTGGCCTTTATTAAGCCTTGATCCCTGGTTGGCTGCTTGTAAATGGGAGCGTGTACAAAGCAGCAAGGCTGGTTTTGTGAATCTGAAATGAAGCGGCTCGGGCTGAAGAGAGGGAGAAAATGCAAACCCGGCGAAGTGTAGCTGAGCCTTAGAGATGAACACAGGCAGGGCAGCTTAAGCCAGTTCACTATTTGCGTCTCACCTCCGTGATTTAGGAGCGCTGATGTGTCTGTGGTAATTATGGCTGAGCCCTGTTGCCCTTATCTGGGGCGACCTATATCAATGGAGATTTGCGGCATGGCCGCAGAGGCCTGGGTTCGACCCCCACCGCAAACTTAGCCGTTTTGCCGCTCGAGCGTTGAGGTGGAGGCGGGATTCTGCTGTCCGACGGCCGTCTCCAGAGGACCTCACAGACAAACTTTAATTGAGATGCAAGTAAAAGAACTGAAACAAAGTGTGAACCAACACAGCTCTCTGTGAAGCTCCATACCAGATCAACCAGGGTGTTTTTTTTTAGGGCTTTAAGGAAGTTCGGCCTCCCCCGCACACCCACCCATCTCCCCTTTGGTCACGTAACACAGCTACAGTCCAGGGTATGTATGGCAATGGGCAAGGTTCATTGTCTGCGTCTGTTGCAGCGGCAGGCTGGAGAGCCCTGGCCCATCGCAGGGACACGAGCAGATGAGGAATTAATGACTCAGGCTGACGCACAGACTTATTGGGGGCACAATCAGATTCACGCCGAGCCCCAGTGGATGCATAATGCATGGCCTGCGCTTGTGGCCTAATGCGATTGAATTTGTGAACAAGGACGGCATTTCTGCTGCTCCTCGCCAAACGTTTAGTGATGACTTATTGTTGGGCTCGTGGGGGAGGCTTTAGCATGAGGTTGTCCCCCTACCCCACCCATGAATGCTTGTTGTCTTGTTTAGCTTTTGGCTGACAGGCTGGTGCTCTGTCAGTCATTTGTTTGGTGAGCATTTCACCACATGCCCATCATTTCTGAGTAGGAATGAGTAGATTTGCACCACGTTCTTCAGCTGAGAGTGCGCAGGTCTTGTACAGCCCATCTCCGGCCAGCGGGTCGCGGTGTAGTAGGCTCTGAAAGCTGAGTTGTTGCTAGGAGGATGATGAAAGTGCTCTAGCAACAGGCTTAGCAACCGCGCCGCTGCCTCCGTGCAAACGAACAGATGCCGCGCTCTTGTCGGCCTCCGTCCGCTCTCCTTGAGCCAGTGATGTGTAGGAGTTGTTTTTGTGATATTTGAAAAACTCAAATGGGCGCCTTCAAAAGAGGCTGATGTTTGTCTCATTGTTCCCAATTCAGCCAGTTAAGGACTTTGCGGAGTTCAGCTTTGTACTATGGGGGTCAACTAGGAAGAGCTGTTCATGCTTGAAAATCTGAAAATGTCACAGTAGAAAATGACGTGGGATATTGGAAAATAAATTCCTCCACAGTGATGTAAGGCGCTGGTCAACAGCTACAGGCAGCATTTATTTGCAGTTGTTGCAGCTGAAGGTGCTGCAACCAGTTACTGCCTGAATAATTTTTATAATTATTTTTTTACTCTGACACACAGTGCTGGTGTCATTTTTTCTTTCTCAGGCTCCGTTCTTGTTCTAGCAGAATTTAGCAAATTTGGTCTCATTTAATGTCAAAAAAACTGAGAACCAGAAAGGGCGCTGCTCAGATCAGCATCAGCATCAAGCTGGCTATTATGATCTAAGTCTTGGACACAGTGCTGTAGACACACTTACAGTTGGCCTCAGAAATGTAGGCCCCCCGATCTGTTTGGCTTATTCAAGGTGGTGTAATGGCTGGAGTCGATCAGCTGAGGTTGGCATTCCTAGATTTGCATCCCTCCATCACATTAGTTGCCTCAAATAAAAAATACCCTGCTGCATAAATGGGTAAATGTAAGCAGTTTAGTGTACAAAACCAACACTGAGAGTCTCCTTGTACGAAGGTGTCAGCAAAATTATGGTTAGCTGTATAGTAATTCCCAGTGCGCTTTATCGGGTCAACAGTTGTTACCCTTTGTAATGGAATTAATTTTGTCTTCTGAAGGTGTATAGTGAAGAACTTTAATAAGTAATTATAAGTCATAAATAAGCTAATTTCTTTGGATGTGGGTTTCTACATGTCTGTCTTCTTCATGCTGTTGTCTAATGTGGTTCACGGCCAGGTTTTGTGCGCTAACCGTGTGTTTTGGTGCTGCCGGTTAGAGTCCTCCAATGCATCTCTGCTGACCAATGCCGAGAAGATCGCTACCATCACCACCACGCACGCTCCTCAGCAGCAGGCCTTGCCCGAGTCGAGGTTCGCGGCCGTTTCATTCTCTCTGACATAAGAGATGGACTTGCATTAGCATGGAATTGTGAACATCACTATTTATTATTATTTTTGTTATTTATAGGAGCAACACAAAACCAAAACAAGAGTCGTTTGAAATAAAGGCACAAGCACCTCAGACAGCAGCTCCACCTCAGTCGACAGCCCAGGTAAAGATCTGCTCATGATGTTCCTTTATTTCTAGGACATCAGTTCCGTGGTTGCCGAGGAATTTCGCCTCAAATTATCCCGGTTGGATTTTGAAGTTTCAGTCCATATATAAGCGGCTATTTAAAGCACATGAAACTTCCCCACTAATGTATGCTAAGAAGTTATCTGGTTTATGATTAAGGCTGAAAAAATTCTTTTGGCTTGTGCTGCATGAGCTTGGCAGTGCTGGGTTTTGGTTATTGCAAAGAAATGAAGGAAGAGGCAAAAAATTGTAACCTTCGACCTTCACGGTTATTGCTGAAGAGAAGAAATAATGCCAGGTGATGTGAATGAGGCGCAGAAGAAGGAGTGGGGAAAATGTGTGATTTCCAAGTCTTCGCTCCTCCGCCATGGTTCCTCATTAACATGACTCTGTCGCAGTGTCCTTGTCGCGTTCCCCAAGGCCCTTTCAAAGCCGGGAGCCACATCACAACCCAGGTCATCAATGATTCATCGGACCCTGATAATTGCAGCCCTATTGATTGCCCGAGGCTCTCGAGGGCACGGCCGCCGTCCTCCGTACCCACACTTGACACCTTTGTCCTCAAGGGTTCTGATGATGAGCGCTTCCGTGCACTGCTTCCCGTTTGCTTGTCTCCTCACAGGAAGCCGAATTGTACTCCGTCGACCTGGAGCGTGACAGCAAAGGGTTCGGCTTCAGCCTCCGTGGGGGCAGCGAATACAACATGGACCTTTACGTCCTGCGGCTGGCGGAGGATGGAGCGGCTGTCCGAAATGGGAAGATGAGGGTATGTTCATCTCGATGTTATTCCGAGGTGTCTGACACCGTAATTCTGTAACTGATTCGTCAGATTATATAACAGTCAAAAAATTTGGCAACACTTGTTCATTATGGACAAATGCATGAATGTGATAGAAAAGTACCCAAGAATTCTGTAGCAGCAGCGTACCGTAAAGGACGCTTTGGGTGGGAGTTAAAGGTGACAGCAGGTGCCGTAGTGGTCACAGTCGCCATTTGTGCACTCGGAGGACGTTTCTCACCTTCTGCTTACCCTGAAAATGCTCTAATATTACCCAGCTCTATAAAAGGGTAAATTTTATTTGAGTGCATTTAAAAATATAACCAGTTAATGAGTGTAGTAAAGACTCGATGACCAATGTGGACAGACATTTAAGATAAAGAATAATGAGGAACAAATGTAAAAGCATCAGAGTGACATTGCTGCTGTCTTCTGATGATGCTTCTGCACCGTGTGACCAGGTAGTTTTTCAGGAGATGACCTCCCTCGCAGCTCCTGTTTACTTTCTGAGGGGCGATATTAATAGCCGGGCAGCGTGGGGAGAGACACGGGAAAGTCAGGAGGAAAGTCATGCCCAGCTGCAATAGTCCCCTGGCAACAGGGAGAGAGAAGGGGACCCCTGGAAGTGGGACTTTGGGAGAAGTCCTAATGTCATGACCGTGAGGAGGCATTAAGGGAGGGGGTCCCGTGTGTTTCCACAGGTGGGGGACGAGATCCTCGAGATTAACGGCGAGAGCACAAAGAACATGAAGCACGCCCGTGCCATCGAGCTCATCAAAAACGGCGGGCGCCGGGCGCACCTGGTACTCAAGCGGGGCGACGGCTCCGTGCCCGAGTATGGTGGGTCAATCTACGAAAACATTCCCTTCTCTCCCGCCTTCACCCCCTGACGCGCTCTGGGGACTTCCTTCCTGCTGCGGCTCCTCCAGCTTCCTCTGGCCTTAGCGCTCCGCTCGCCTCTGCGAGCTGCCCTAATGCACGGGTTCAGGAACATCTGAGTCCCATGGACATGACAGAAATAAACTGAAGTAAACACGAGCGGCCGGTGTCTGAAAGTTGAGCATGCAAATTGTTCCTGACAAAACTGGCCGCATTTCACACAATCCCTCGAGCTCCGAAACGCTCCCGGTTTGAGGAAGTGCTGTTGCAAAGTGACGCATCTGTGATATTTATTGAGGTTGAATGTAAGCTTTTAGAGAGGAGATGCTATGGAAATAGGAAAATATCCTTAAACCGTATGCCATTTCAGTGGGAATTCACAGTACTGTACCTGTCTAGTGTGAACATTAGCAGTTTTTCCTCATGGTGTGAATATCACAGGATCTGCTGTATATCTGCTCTTGGCCTCTCCACTTTCCTCACGTCTCCATGTTCCTGTTTTATGCCTGAAACTTACATTTTTCCCAGTTCATTTTTCTTTTACCTCGAATCATACAGAACCACTAACTGTCCTACTTGAGCCCCAATCTGTTGCTGCATGCTGCGGTGATCATGTATGTGGATGGAAATGTTTGTTCATTTTTTTCCTGTATTTTTTTCCATAACATTTATGGAAATGTCATTTTTAAATATGTCTGTTGAATAATTACATGTGAACTTTTGGTTTGGAACAGTGGCCATCAGAACCACCCGTTCATGTAATACGTTATGTTAAGAATATGACTTTTGTCCTTCCTTCATCTGTGAGGCTGTGTATTTTTCTACGGTTTTTGTACCTGTCCTCCCTCCATCTCCTCACTCCTCACCTCTCACAATGTAAATTCTCAATACGGTGTTGTGTGTGCCTCTGTTTCTGCTTGAGTTGTTCGCTGCTGGGTTCTTCTGTGGGCACCATGGTGTTTGGGATTGTGCTACTGATTTTTTTTTTTTTTTTTTTTTTTTTTTACTCACAGGGGTCATTTCCTGGGAATTTTATCTCTTAAAACAAATAAACATGTTTTCCATAAACCAATGAAACCAACGGATAATTCATTTCCAGCTTGTGTGAAAGATCTAAACCTTCTGCTTTTCTCTTTTTTTTCTGTTTGATTTTATTTTATTTCTCTCCCTTGTTCCCTTGTTTTCCACTGGGCTCTTCCACCTTCCCTCAGCGATGGTTGCTCCCCATCTCGCTGCATGTATGAGAAATGACAAGTTGGGGGAGCCCTGCTTCTACCTTATGGGCCAAAATCAAACTACGGTTTGTAGCTGAAGTCCGTCCCCTCGGCGTTGTGTGCGTGCGTGCGTGTTCTGTGGCCTGACTCACCTGTCACCTGTGCCGTGTTCCATGGCGTGCGAATCCATGTTTCCTAGAATGCTTTGTGAATCCCTCAGCCAGCTCCCTCCCTGGCTCCCGGCTGCTCTCACGTTGTGCTCCACTGACGGATTCATGCATTCGCTTGTCGCATTTCACCTGTGGGTGCCTGTCCACTGCTCCGGTGTGAAGGTGCCGCTGGTTCGTCGTTCCTTCATGTTTATTGGTAGCTTATTTAATTTTCCTCGCCCAGCTCATTAACAAACCTCGACCCGGTGTTTCTCTTCTGTGTAGCTACCGGTCACTGTATGTCGCTTAACCCAGAATCCAAGGTAGCCGTGAGCTCCCGCTTCTGTAGTCCAGCTACGTAGAAAGTTGATTTTCACCACTGCTAACTGTAGATGTGTTTATCAACCGTGGTTGCAGGTGGTATGTTGTGTAGTGTTAGCCTTTCGTAGCTAAGAGTCATTCCAAAAAATGCACTTTTGTGTTGAAATTACAAACTATTATTTTAGTTTAATAAAAATATTTACTGTACTTCATAAATTTATCGTAGTTAATTTACCCTTTCAGTCAGTCACTGAAAGATATATTATAACATGTTATTAATATTTTGTTTTCCATATATACGTAGTATCTGTCTTTTTCGTAGATCACGTGGTGCATTGCAGCTAAATTTGGCATCCTAATATGGAAAATTTGTACATTATTCAAAAGGTTTAATTACGTGAAGAATGTTAAACAGAAGGATTATTTAAATTTCAAGCATTTGCTCAGTTTAAGCACCCATTTCGTATGGAAGCTTGCAACTCTTTGAAGACAAATAAATTTTAATCAATACCATAGCTAAATATTTAATCGGCAGTGAAGTAAATTGCGCATTAAAAAAAAAGGCGGTTAGCTCTTACCTTTTTGTATCAGGATGTGCTGTTGCGTTTAATTAAAACCAGAGGCTGGATCAGAAGTGGTTTAGAGGTTGTTCTGCTACCGGCTTTGGCTGTTCCACCAGTCCTCCTGCATTATTGCTTTTGGCTCATAAATACTAAAACTGTTACAGACTGCAAGCGCTGTGTCATTACATTTCCAGTAATAACATAATAATGGCTGCTGTTGTTGACGCACGCGTTTACTCCTAATAACGTTAACAGCCTGGTTGTTGCTCACACGGTAAAAAGGCAGCTGAAATCCTAATGTCATGTATTTACAACCCCTTATATATGTTACAGACGCCAGCAATGACGGCAACAGCCCCGCCGGCGGTACACAAAATATTTCGGAAGTGAATGCAATGCCGCCGGACAGTCAAGCCCGGGCCCGGCACTCGCAGCAACACCGTCAGCACCATCACCAAGACCACCATAACCGCCATCACCACCAACTCCGCCACCACCACAACTCGAGTAGACACAGGTCCCACGGCCACCATTCCCATCATCGACACCGCTCCCCCGACAAGAAGAGCGCATACCAGCACCGGGGCCGCAGGTCAAAGGAGAGCGATGGCCACCGCAGAAGACACCACAGTCCGGAGAGACGCCGCGGGCGGACTCGCAGTGCCGACAATGTCTTGGACCGCTACGAGAGGAGGCATGAGCGCTCGCCGGAGAGGAGGCACCATGGCCACCACCACCACCCTCACCAACGCAGGGGTTCTCTGGACAGATACAAAGGCGGTGTCACTTCCACAGACCGTGGGAGGATCCAATCTCCGTATAGGCGCCGGGCCCGGTCTGTGGACCATATCCTGGACTCCTCCCCCGACAGAGAGAAAGTTAAGGTTTCGAATCAGGCACCCAGGGTTGAAAGGACCCCGTGGGCGGCCCCGGTTTCCGAACCAGATTATGGCGTGGAGGAGTTTGACCAATACCGAGAGAACACCCTCCCGAATGAACAAGCCGTCGATCGATACCGAGGAAACATCTTCCAGAAGGAACCGGCCATCGATCGATACAGAGGAAACACTTTCCAGAAGGATCCTTCAGCTGTCAACCGTTATAAAGAGAACGGCCTCTCCACAGAATACCCACATGCTGAACGTCTGCTCCTGAAGGAGAGCCGAACCAGGGCCCGGTCACCTGACAACGCCTACCGGATGAGCGATCTATTGAGAGAGACCACGGTTGAGCGGAGCAACAGGGAAGAAAGGTTCCCAGACAGCCGGTCACTCAGCAACTTGTACCAAACTCAGAGCCTCCCGCGGGGACTGTCTGCAAGCGAAAGATACCCGTGGGAGACTGCAACATCCAGAATCGTGGACTCTTACAGCACTCTGAGGTCCAACACCACCTATAGATCCCAGAAGCTCTCGGAGCCCAAGAGGAAGCCCTACAAAGAGAGTCCAAACGACCTCAGCATATGACGGCGCTCCCGTCTCCTCTCTCGGCGATGTCTTTCTCGGTGCAAAGTGTGAAATCCTGGATGTCAACATTACCGATTTAACTTCATTTTCTGAGTTGTCAAGTACAGATTGAAAACACCAACTCCATCGGAAACACATGCTTAATTTTGCAATTTTTGTCGTGCGGATTATTTTTTTTTTTTTATTTCTGTCATTCTACAAAAAACAATGACATGAAAAAATAATGTGCCTAAGAGTACCATAAACAATGCTTTGACGGAAGGACAGGCTTTTTTGGAACAACTGTCCAGTTCTTTTTTTTTTTTTGTTTTTTTTGTTTTTTTCCTCCCTTCTTCTTCTTCCTATGACCCCAGAGGACCCCTACATGCACCAAAAATGACCAGGGACTGGTGCTCAGATATATGCTGTGCATGTCTTAATTTTCAGTGTCCGGTCTCCCCAGTGCCACTGTTTTTCTAGACATTTGACCATTATAGAGCACAAGCCTGCATTTGTTTGTATATTTTTTTGACAATACGTGTACATTCAGAAGTGATCCGAAAGTGATTTGAAGGGGGAAAAAAATTAAAAGCAAACCTATGATGATGTTAAAAATAAAATAATATATTCAAATTATTCTGTTAAGCATTTGTTTAACTATTTATTGAAGGAGTGGTGAGCACACTTTTTATTTTATTATTTTTATTTTTTTAACTCTTTAACTGCTGATGTGTACTGCTGTGCTGACAGCGGTCGGTTGTCTTGGTTTCCCTTTTTGCAGTGTCAGGAAAAGCTGGGCAAACCAGCTCAGCCGCCTCTGGAATGACCACAGGGGGGTACCTGGCTGGTAGTCCGTGTGACTATGGCGCGCGCAGGGGGGATTTGCAAAGGTTTCGGAGTCAAGGCCAGCAGGAGGAGCGGAGGGGAGTGTGATTTGTGTCAGTCCAGGTAACAGGGGTGACACTCAGCCAAGATGCGGGTGTGAGGGCCACCGACCACGTGATGATCCCCGCTCACAATGGTCATCACTCCGGTCTCTGGAGCAGCCTGTCTCCGGCACGCACCCATGTCAGCCTCTCCGACCGCTACAGGACCACACGACGATACCCAACCGCAGCAGATCGACCACAGGTCTCATCGCTGTTGTTGCCATGGTACTGTAACCACACCTGTAACTGCCTGCACACAGTTTACTGTCCTACCTAATGAGCCCGTCAGGGAAAACGGTTGCCTTCTTCTTGTACAAAAGAGACTTTATGATAAACCCGATTTGTGAGGAATGTGACGTGTTTATATTTCTGAACTGGAACAAGTGGTTCACTGAAAATATTTTAATGTATCTGATTCAGGTATGTAAAGCAGTTTTAAAATGGAACCAGAGGCTTTCCTGACCGTTAACCGCCTGACCCGTGTGTCATGAGAAGCATTGTATGCAGTAAATGTTTTTTAAGTATTTTTCTTGCTCTGTGCTCTAGACTTAATGCTATCTTGTGTGTTGATTTAAAAGAGAAACAGTATATGGGCCAATCTTTTTTATGAAACGCTATGCATATAGAAATATGACGTTATTCACAGCTTTATTGGACCAGTGGAGCTACACACAGCATCATTAGGCAGAAGTGCAACCTAGATGTAGAACCCAGCAAAGTTCCTTTCCTCAAACTGGATCGCCATGTGTATGTAGCTAACGGAGAGTCTGTGAATGCTATTTTTATTATCAAATAAAGTTTTCCATGCAAATTCACGAGTGTGTTGGAGTGTAGAAAGCAAAATGGAAGGCAGGTAGACGGAAGGGGAGCGAGAGAGCGGACAAAGGGCGAAAGGGGATGATTGTGACCAAGGACTCGGCAGGAGGAGGTTTGGACAGACGGCATGCGGCTCCCACAGAGGTGAGGAGTTGCTGAGATGTGCACTGTCGCCACCGTCGTGGCTCACCGGTGCCACCCAGCCGATCGACCCCAACCGAACCGCTCAAGGAAACACCTTTTGGTCACATTTTTACCCTGTTGGTCCCTGCTGGTTGGCCATTCACTGTGTTTACGGGAATGTGCGTCTGTTAGCAGGTGGAAGCCGGACAGCAGGTGAAGAAATGCACTGTGGAGCCTCGCTGTCAGTCAAGTTGTGTATTAAAATAATTAAAATGTACAGTTAATTTGTGACAGCGGCAGATGTTGAAAACAGTTTGGTGAATGCTGTGTGGTCAGGGCTGCGTGCTGTGGCTGTCGAGTTTTGCTTTATAAATTGTTGTCAGCTTTTTAATTGCAGCATTTCTGCTTGGGTGACACTACTGTTTTAAAGCAGTTCACATCAAGTGACCCGTTTACATCGGCAGGCATTTTCAGGGTTGGTACCATCCTCAGGTCTCCAGCAGTAGTAGTATGCTCAGAACCAGCAACCTTCAGGATATAAATTCATTTCATTGAGTGTTGCACTGCCCACCACTGCTAGAGATGGAAGCCTTTGTGGTGCTGACCACCAATGGGGAATGGAGGCGTACGAGATGTAATCCTGCTGCTCAGTCGAAGCCCCTCTAGAATGCTATGAACAGTAGCACTAGGCCTGCTTGTCTAGAATCCACAATCACCAGGATGGCAGCAGATCCAGCAGCTACCCTGTCCACTTGCAATAACGCAGGAACTGAGCAGGAAGGATTATTTGAAGTCGTAAAGGGAATTTGGGAAAACAGTGCCTTCCCCACCAAATGACTCATGATGATTCTCTTGCAGACGTCAGAATCAACTTCTCAGCTGCAGTTACTCTGCTGCCCTAGAAACCGAGGTTTATTGCTCCTGCTGTCAACTTAAATACTTTTGTATGTACTTATTAATTTGGTGGAGGACTTAACTTATTTATGCTGTAAGATTTCTTTTTACTGTGTCTGTTCAGGGTAAAGTAGCCCTGCTTTCTCACATCGTCTCAGTGGATCTCAATTAGGGTTTAGTTTCTTAGTCCAGTGATTCTAGGTTGGGCGCCGTATCACCATGACCCTGACCGAGATGATAGATGGATGGTTGGTCAGTGTAAGTACCTTTGCTCAAGGGCACTAGAGCAGGAGGTGGGATTGAAACAGGTATTTCATAGCAAGCCAACAACTCCAGCCACTACGCCAGCTGCTGGAACAGCTTTTCTAGAGTCTGTGTGTTTAAATCTAACAGGTGTCAATGTTTGTGTGCGTGAGAGAGAGAGAGAGAGAGAGATATCACTGAAGGCAGTCATTGTGGATAAAGGGAGCATTCTGGGAGCTGTGTTCACAGAACCTAGCAGTATGTTGATGCTTTTGTGAAACCGAGGTACGTTGCTGTGCCGACATTAAGCGCAATTCTGTGTGTGAAATTCTTTCCCTGGCAGTCCAGCGCTGTCTTGAGAGAACTCCACTCTGCCCGCTAAATCCTCTGGCCACAGAGGAAAGCTGTGTGGTGCTCGCATGGCACCTTCAGCATTGCAGCGCGACCTCGGCACATGTCACGCAGTTGCCATAGAAACGCACACATGACAGCATTATTCCAGGCTAAATAATAAAAATAAAAAATAAAAATTCTGTACAGACGTGAGTCAAAAATGAATCGGAAAAGCAGGTTGGGAAGCTGAGTGGCACCGAAGGGAGGCCCGGCTGAACAACGTCTTGTTCCTGCCTTTTGCCACCTCCTTTGCCGTTTATGCATTTTGGGTCTTGCTTGTTGCAGCCACGCAGCTTCCCAGCCTGCTGTCAGGAGGAGCAGCACATCTCACTCAGGTGCCACACATGTCCCGCACCTGCAAGTGTGTGGGTTTTTGCAGGCCTCCACATGTTTGTGTCCCGAGAGCGAGCAACCGAAAGCACGCAGCGGTGCAGCAAGGAAAGTGCTTAAAAGATGACGCTCGAGTTATTTTAAGGGAAGAAGAGCAGTCCAGATCTGGTGCTGTCTAGCCAGGCAGAAACTACATTTTCATTAATTTATAATCCGGGAGCTTATTGGATTTTAGCTCAATTTTTTAATATTTTACACTGAAACTCGGGGGTCTGAAAACGCCCAGAGGATGGTGTGTCTGCTGAGCAACAGTAGCTCCCGAGTTGCTAGTCTGAGGTGAGGCACTAAACATCATGAATGAATGTGTGTGGGCCAGGAGGTGGCGTAGTGGCTCAAACCACCGCCTTTCAGCCAAATGGACGCAGGTTCAGATCCTTGCTGCAGTTCCTTTGAGCAAAGTGCTTGTTCGGGCATGGGCTGAGGAGCAGCTTTTTCCCGCAGGCTGCAGAATCCAAGACACTTCAGAGGCCGAGCACTGCCTCCCATTTCACCTCCACTGCCACCGCTCCCTCACTTCACTCATTTTCCTTACCTGGTTATTATCATATTCTCATCTTCTCATCTATAACTTATCTGTCAGTCTGCTTTGTACAGGTAACTCTTGATTTACTTATTTAACAGCTAAGTGTGTATGCCCCACCCTGTACGTTGCTTTGGAGAAAAGTGTCAGATTAATGGACAAATTCCGTGGTGAGATATTTTATTGCTGGGGTACATTTGTGCCTTGGGCTCGCAGTCAGATGTTTAACAGAAAAACAGTAAAGTCACAGAATAAGCATTAAGTAGCAAAGTTTGAAAAAGCTGCCAGGGCACATTATACAATATTAACTTGATAAAATAATAATAATAATAATAATAATAATAATAAGCTTCATATGATCATGTGGCCTAAACCGGTGTGTAAAGTAACTCAGTTTCCTCTCAGTCTCACAGAAGCTCGATACACCTCACGTTTGTGTGATGCCGACTTATTGGGTAATAAACATATGAAGGTGTTCAGTTCTTCTGGAGTCTTCAGTAAAAGGAAATGTGTTTAGCAGAGGTTCCAAAGATAAATCAGTGTTGTTGGTGACACTTAACATTTTTATTTAAGGTTGTACTGTATGAAAAGTCTTAAGCCTAATCTGTTAGTCCGAGTGCAACCAAGAGCGAAATCTTAATGTCCTTTCAAGTGCGCTTATAGATTATAACGTGTGCTTCTGAGTGATATTATATTTACCAGCTTATTGTTGCTTAGCAACCAGGTACAAAGAGGCATTGCAGGGTGACTTGATGACCGGGACAGACAGAACGCCCAACTGTCGGCATGCTGTGCACGAGAATGTTCTGAAGAGCTCTCCCGAAGGCTCAGTGACTCACTTTTGAAAGAGGACGCGGCTGTTAGCTGCATGTCCGGGTTCAGTCATTCCTGTCAGCTTCCCCCTAATACCCCCTAATGCCATTTCCATACGTTTGTGCGAGTTATGATCCATCTTAAGCGCTAATGACCCCGGTACCTGCTCACCTTGATGCCCCCCCAGGTGCTTCCGATCCCCCGTGAGCTCAGTGCTGCCGCTTAAACACCGACTTGAGTGAAAATCATGCCCAATAATGAGTTTCTTTGGAAAGTGTCAGCTAAGCAGCCCAAATCAACACTTAATAAAACTGCACTTATGTCTCAAAGCAGCAGTAATGAGACAAAGATTTAATCTTCCATAAGAAAACCAAGTGGTTTTTAAATCGGGTTGAGCACTTTTAAATAATTTCTGTCCCATCAACCCTTGACTTACCTGTAAGCTGCAGGGAACGTAAACAAACTGCAGCTGGCGACGCTGCTCAGAGACAAGACAACAACACGGTGCACTTACATTAAGGTTAACATTTAATGTACATAGTTTTGCCATTTTTTTTGTAGTTTTTCTTGGTTGCCAACATTACAAATTCTACACATTTACATTTAGGGAGTACAGTTTCTCCAACTTTCACCTACTGGGAAATGACAGAACGGCTGATGGTCATTTGCAAATTGCTGTTTATTATACTTTGCGTTGGTTACAGGCTTCTACAAACAGTTTAGCACTTGCTGCCGACGTCAGGTGACTTTTAGTATTTGCTAAAAAAAAAAAAAAAAAAGAAACAAAAAAACGCTTTTGTCTTCTCTTGCACAATTGCATACTATACATACAGAATCAACCGTGCGGTGGACGTTCGTGTCCCGTTGCCTTTAGAGACCACCCGGCTTGTACACAACAAAAAGGTAATAATTCAGCAGCGTTCTTAGCATTGTTTCTGTGGTCGCAACTGACGGCTGGTACCGAAAACGGAAGTCTTGTTCGTAAACAGCGAGTCGTCCAACAGGTCGCCGCGGGAGTGCCTTTACGCCGGGGACACGGAGGACACTGAGGAGGCCTCGGTCTTGGAGGCCGTGGTGGAGGCGCCCTCCTCCTCCTCGAAGGGGTTCTTGCCGCAGCACAGCGTGGTGATCATGCAGTTGCGGAACTGCTTGTTCATGCAGATGTAGATGATGGGGTTGTAGATGGAAGCCGCCTTGGCGAAGAAAGCCGGCGCTGTCATGAAGACTGGCCCGAACTCACTACCTTGGTGGGTGAAAATCCACCAGGCGACACCTGCGTACGGCAACCAGCATATCAGGAAGGAGATGACCATGATGACGACCATGCGGGTGACTTCCCTCTCGGCTCTCTGGGTGGTCTCTGACTCCTGCTGCTGGGCGGCAGCCTCCTTCACAGTGCACACGAGGCGGCCGTAGCAGAAGAACACGATGATCAGGGGGATGGTGAAGTGGACGATGAACATGTAGATGACGAACGAGTAGTTGTTGACCTCGGGCTTCATGGTGTAGTAGTCGATTCCGCACGAGCACTGCATGCCCTCGGGGATGTAACGGGACCAGCCGAAGAGCGGCGGCACGGAGCAACTGCACGCCATCACCCAGGTGAAGGCTACGCCCATGATGGCGTGGTTCTCGCCGAATCGGAAGTTGCTCATGGGCTTGCAGACAACTACCCACCTCTCAACGGCCAGGACGACCAGGGACCAGAGCGCGATCTCACCACCGGTGGTAGCAAAGAATCCTTCGAGGTTGCAGCCGGTCTGGCCGAAGACGAAGTAGCCGTGCATTGACGTGTACATCGTGGTGGTGAAACCTCCGAAGACCATGAAGAGGTCGGCCACGGCCAGGTTGAGCAGGATGTAGTTTAGGGGCGTCCTCAGTTTCTTGTGCTCGATGGTCACATACAAGGTGAGGAAGTTGATGGGGAAGCCGAAGAGGATGAGGAAGAACATGTAGGCTGCCAGTGCGGAGAACGCCCATGGTTCAGCGAGGTAATACTGGGGGTGCTCGAAGGGGCTCTTCACCACGCCCGTGGCGTTGGAGAAGGGGACGTAGAAGTTGGGGCCTTCGGTGCCGTTCATGACTGCTGTTCGCCGTCAGTCCCTCAGCAGTGGTGTAACGTCTGGCTGCACGGGAGACAGATGAAGGGGGACTCTTTGCTACGAGAGGAAACGCTGACGGTCCGAGCTGTTATAAAGGCGGCCCAGGGATTAGCAAATATGACGCGTCAGCAGAAAATAATTTAGGCCATGGTCATAATCCAGCCGCTGCTGCAGACCTGAGCGACCGCTCATCTGGGTATTTGGACCATACCTGTCGATACCTATTTGGCGACTGCGCCGCTGAGTGATGTGATTATGACTAATCAGAAAGTAAATCTCGGTCACGTTGGAAAATTCATAGTGGAAGGACGGATTCTGAAGATACCGAAGTCATCCCCCCCAACCCGATTCTCTTTGTTCTGCCAAAACAGTGGACCCAATTTGTTGTTACCTTGAACTTTTGTTAAAGTTGACTAGTTTTCAGGTATTCAATGTAATTTGATTTATTTAATTAGAATTATGAAGAGCATTAGGTCGCAGCTACAGGTAGGGACTGGAGACCGAGGAGCTGCTCGCTAACATGAAGCTAAGGTTCAGATGGTCATGGTGCGACATATTTGGACCCATAGCACCGTCTGTGGTCCACACACCGGGTGTCCAGACATTCTGAAAATATTTTGTGTGGCCATGCAGATGCAAATGAAGATGAGATGAAACACTGCTGTCATCCACACAGAGAGGGAACTTCACACGTATTCAGCAATGACTTAAATACGCGGAACACCGTGTCTCAGTTTGGCTGATATTTTTTATTTGAGGTTCATTATCAGTCTTGTGACACTGTGCCTGGGTTTACCACAGTAATGTACAGTACTAGTGATGGTTGAAGAGAAAATACTTGTTGGTCACCAAACTTCTGCCAAATAATAACGATTCTTTGAATTATTAAACATTGTCATTTGCTATGAAATGGGTTTCGTGGGGTCACCGAAACTAAATACTGTCCCATACCCAAAAATATATATATATATAATTTATATAGCACCGTGGTAAGTTTTACTTGTAGCCCAAGTGGTTCTCCAAAGCCAATTTCCGTAAAGAGATTTGGGGATTAAGGGCTGCTCCTTGGCAGGTGCTTCTCAGGTTTAACAAAATGCCTCCTTGTGCTGAGTCCTCCAATCGGCACCTATTGGTCTCCCTGAATGCGACCGTGGGATTAACCACGCTGGGCTCTCACCTCCGCACTCACACCTCACCTGGGTGTAGCACAGCCCTGCGTGTGTGTGTGTGTGTGGCAGAATTTAACAGAAATGTTCTGTTCTACTGATACTATTTACTTGGCTCCTCTGGCATTGAAATATGGCTCTTGATGGTCATAATTCAGTTTGAGTGTAACACCATGCGGGGGTCTTGTACGCTGAGCAAGCGGGGCCCTGACTGCTGTGGACAATGACTGCCCCCTACTGGTAAGATTTGGAATGCACAGCTAATTTTCTACCTGGATCCACGCTCACCTTAAACTAAATGCACTTCTCCAGTTAGCTTGTATTGAATTATTTTCACAAGTGATCATTTTTGTACCTTAGTAACTGAAAATATTTTTTTTTGTCATTGATAGGTTTTGGACTGCTTTTTTTTCCCTGGGCTTCTTACTGTTCATTTATCACTACTTGAAAAAATGGATGTACACAACGAACTGAAAGTAACCTTGACGTGAAATGAAGACTTTATTAATCCCAGAGGAAAGCTCACTCACTGCTACCGATGGGGATTCTCAGCTTCTTGACCTGTGTCACCAGTGCAGTTGGAGACATTGGTGTCAGCAGTGTGATAGGAGCCCATGCTTGGCACCCCTACAGGATGCACATGCAGCAAGTTCAGGGATTTCAGCAGACCCCTCCTGAAGACCAGGGACCTTGTCTCAGCCGCTTTACCACACAGGAGCACACGGTGGCGCCACATAGCAGGGGGCGGTGAGAGGCTGCAACCCTCGGCGATGCAGTCAGGGTCACAGCCTTCAGTGGTGGACATGAGAGGGTTTACTCTCTTTGTGCTCTTTTCCCATCAGATTGCTCTAACATATGATGCTGTGCTACACACACAAACTGCAGCTTAGTGTAGAGGTTTTACCTGGTTTGCTGAAGCCTGAGTTCTGTGAACCCTTTAAGACGGATTTGCCCCAAATGTAAGTACAGCAAGTGAAATTTAGCACTTTGTAATATCTATTTCTTCAGGAAGGGGCACACTACAAGGTCACATTGTTACTGGTCATGAATCTGTGCTTTTCCCTAAAAATAACCATTGGTGCAGGGCCATGATTAAATGGGTTAAACTGAGCATGTTGGTAGTAAAGAGATGGGGGAGCACTAAAATCTGCAAATAAAAAAAAACAGTTTATATGTGGTGTGTACTTTTTTTTATGTACACTGCTGAGTATAGTTCACAGCTCTGGCTGTTACGGACACATTTACTGTATATATTTCTTCTCCCATCCTTTGGTTGCGTTGTGCTTTTTCAAAGAGTGTCATCCTGTCCTCTGTGTGCACCATGTACTCTGCACCCCCCTGCTGCGTTGTTGTAGTACAGACGCGGGGCCCTCTGGGGATACTGGGAATTCCTGGTTAAGTTCACAGCCTGACAAGATTATGAAACACAAAGATGCACAACTGGGCGCTGCTGTGAAGAAGGCACTTTGAGGGCGATTACGCCCCCTGTCTTCACTCTGCCCTGTACAGCTTTAACACCCCTGCTGTAGAAAAATTAAGAAACTTAAGCCCTTGTTTGGAATATTTAGGTGTGTGTGATAGAAGCTCTGAAAAGAAGGCAGCTTTTTTCCAGCGCTGTGTTTTTGCCTCAACCGTTTGCCAGGGAACTCCAACCAAGGTGATCGCATCTGTCGGAGGACCGACTACTTGCAAACAATTTTTTAGACAGCTTCTTTTCACACAGTGACCCAGAGCCCAAACAGATATACAGCAAGTCTACAGGTGCGAGCGTACCTGTACTGTACATTTATTGATAAGAGGAACTGCGCTGGCCAGAATAGAGCAAACCTGCCAGCACCTGAGGAGGGGGGAGGGGACTTCACGTCATAAAAAGTGATGGAGAAGAATAAACCCTGGGGGGTCTTGTGCCAGCAGCTTTGAGTTTGTGTAACGGCAAACAAGACTCAGGATTTTTATCCACATTAATTTTTGTGATTTTTTTTTTTTTTTTATTCCCCTCCCCCTCCAAATTTAAAGGGAGCCATGCAAATGGTCAATTTGCTCCTCTCAGGGGTCTGCTAAAATGCTGAAGATGGCTCCCGCAATGACTGGTAGCTCCAGGTGATTCTGAGGTATGAGATGTATTTAGAAAGGCTGAATCTGGCTGCCGGGCTCCTGCAGGGTAAGCGGAGGGAGGCGGGTGGGGGCCAAATGGTTTGAGTGCCAAATTCTTTCACTAGCGCTTCTGGGCTCCATACATGGGCCGGACATCTGTGGTCACCCGCAATGGCTGGAGTCCATCCACGCTGAGCAGACATTTGTATCCCTGGTATCATCTGGTGCACTTTGCGTACGAGAGCTACTTATCTTCTTCAAACATTTGAATGGTACTTTTGGGACTTATCTCCAGGAGCAGAAGGAATACTGCCTGTACCAATCAGTTTATTGATGTCTGGTGAGGACTAGGAAGGGAGGTGGGAAGAATGCAGGTGAAACCCTTGCGAACACCAAGCCAGATGTGCGGTGGCGTCGTATTCAGATGTGAGCCGGTTAATAATGATGAATAATACTTGCCAATTTCTTAAACTCCGTGAGGTAATTTTTCCCATTGTTCCAGGACAGCGACAGTCTTTTCCTTCTGGAGCGGAGGATCAGCCATGATCCTTCCAAGCGCACGGCCTTGGGTCTGGTGGCTACGGTGTCCCAGAATTCCATGGGCTTCAGCATAACACGGCACTGAACCATAAATCCAGGTGCCCTCAATGCATGACAAACGTACTGTGAGTCACTCAAGCGAATACTGTATTTTAGGGTTGTTCTGATCAGCCAACATTTTTTTTTTTTTTGGAATTGGTGATGTGAGCCGTTTTCCCAAGGAGGAATTTAGCATTTATGGGAAATGTCCAGAAGTGGTGATGTGTCAGGTTTGGTAAGTTTTGGAAGGGAAAGAACATGTGGGGTGGGAGGGGTGGTATCCTTAGCGGAGATAACATCTGCTTTTCACAATTACGGGGCGGGTCGCACGGCGGTCCAGCTACCCGTTGAGTTGACTCTTCCTGTCGCCTGGCTGTGGACGCATTGGGGAGGAGTCGCATGGGGAACGCTGACGTCAGCGGGGTGGGCCGGTCGCGTGGAAGGGAACAGGAAGTGACGCTCCTACTGCCCCGCTGACGCGGCACTGTAGTAAACAATGGGCCAGTGGGAATGAATGTGCTTAAAAAGGTTCAGTGCTGTGGGAAAGAAGCACTGGGCATGCGCCAGGCAGGCATATGCAAACCCAGCTGCCCCCCATAAAAAACCAGAATGTTCTCCAGCACAGACACCTTTGCAGAAGGACTCACTGTTGCACATCATCCTTGCAGAAGCATTAAATGTTTGGTGCAACAGCCCTTTTGGATTTTTGTCATTTTGTTTTCATAACAACCCACTATTTACCCTGAACTAAAACGGTAAAACTCACCCAGCTGTAAAAAAGGGTAAATCAGTGTAAGTAGCCGAACACTGTATGTTGCTTTGGGCTACAGCATCAACTAAAAGTTGAATGACTCTTTCTGCCCTTTGGTGAAAGGATTCTTGAAAGCCAAATTGTGAAGGCAGACCCAGGCTTTGGCACGCTTGGCTTTCAAGCCAAAGAAACTCTCTGACATCATGATGTGGACCAGACCCGCACAGTGTGTTCCAGCCTGCTGCGTGCTGTCAGATCCCAGGTCTGACGGCTCACATCTGCCAGTAATGCCGAGAGAAACTCTGGCCTTAATGGGTTGTGTGAAAGGGAAGTTATACAACAGATAAACACGTCTGGCTGCGCGTCCCAGTCCCACTTGCCAGATGAAGGCCTTCCCTCTAAAACTGCAGAGTGAATGAACCAGGCAAAGCTGAAAGGGAATTTGAGACCTTTGACAGGCAAATTCACAGGGTGAAAAGTCATTATGGCTTTTTAGGAAAGAGTAAACACATCTTTGGAAAGGTTCTTATTTTGCAAGTGGAGACAGCAAGGGCTCATAGTTCACCATTAGACTGCAAAATAATAAAAAGCAGGAAGGTCACTGGAATAACTGCCATCTTCTTGTTCTTTGTTCTGACTGGTGGTCTTAAGGATTTTCTGGAAGTTGTCTCAGGCAGTCACAGTGATGTTATGATGCTTGTTTGTTTGCTTCCCAGATTTCTTCTTCATCTTACGTTACCAGGCAAAAGTTTGAGTAAATTTGCTGCAGACAATTTTTCATTATGCACCACATTTTACATTTGGGTCATTAATTTCAGTTTTCCACTTTTCGTCGGCTTGAGATGAAAGTCTACCCAACTCGCTGTAATTTTGATGGCACAGCAAGCCTCTGACGTATGCTTCGATGACAAGTTCTGGTGGAGATTCCCATGGAATCAATAGAAATGACCCACCCCAGTGGACCAGGAAAGCAGCCCCGCATGAAGATGCTGTCACCACCATGCTGGACAGGCAAGTACCACACACTTACCAATCATACACTCTGTGTCTTACAAATACTTTGACAATTTTTCTTCACACTGAGCTCCACTCCTTAGATGCTCAGTGTCTCCCAGTGTTTTTGACCAAGCAAGTCTTGTTTCAAGCAGCTCTGCTCAAAATTTTGAATAAAACTGTCAGTGCTTTCTATTTCCTGACAGCTTTTAACTTTAGATCCATCTTCTCAAAAACTGCTGTCTGCTACTTGAATTTTGCTCTGTGCATCAAAACCATCATATATGAGGCCTTTACTGAAAGAGTGCAAAGCTAATTGAAAGTCTTAAGATCAGTTTTTGCGTGTTGGTTTCTGTGCATCATAGGTTACTGAAGGGAGAGCCAAGAGGTCACATTTGCTGCCAGGACTTTCCTCCTCACATGTGGGTACAAATGAAAGCCATAGATCAGACTGAAAGGTACAAATATGTGGTTTCCCGAGCAACATCCCCTCTAGATGTGGACACATTTGTAGGAGTCCATGCGATGAGAGACACAGTGATTAAACTGGAAGGGAGCTGATCCGATCCTGTTGTGAACTAACCACCCCCAGTCTGCCCACTTGCAGCCATGGGATCCATCCATGTTGTCTCCTGGAGACCAGCACCGTATCATTGTTTAGCTGCATCTCCCCAGCATCGCTTCTGATGTCATCCTCGGAGCAGCGACTGGGGAGCCCCAAGCTCACTCCTGTAGGAGGGTTACCTCCCCTGTATCTGGGGGCCGTGCCATCGACCTGGTGGGAGAGTGTTTTCCCTGAAACACATTCCCTGGATGCTGTTGCTATCAGGGCTGTATAATGGCGGAGAGAGAGGAGCAGAGTGAATGCAGACGTTGGAGGTGCTGTGCTGGTGTAACTCTTTTGAGGCTCAAACCTAAAGGCATGGCAGAGGGACATCTGAAAACAAACCATAAGTTCTGAGTTCAGCTGTGGCAAACAAGGATGTGTGCCTACCCAAGAATAAGTCATGCAGAGGCCAGTGAGAAAGGGGGAAGCCAGTCCATCTCCCTTTCTGATCTTTCCTAAATGGGCATGAAAATTAGTTGTACTAATTTTGGAAAAATATATGGACCTTGTTTGCCTGTCAAATTTGTCCATAACTTTTAATAGTTGATCTGAGGCATTGAGCCTCCTACCATCTAACCTGAAAAATTAGCCAGCTGAACGGAAAAATTTAAACAGTATTATTGCAACTTGGATAAACGGAAAGGAAGATTTCCACATTTCCTGGGTGGCCTGAGCCGCAATACCTACCGCTGCACTGCTGTCGCACACTCTGTGAAACAATGTAAGCTGGGGGTTTAGGTTGTCGTCTGCCTTGCACCACAGCACATCTGGTTCACCTTATCGGTCACATAACTCGGATAATTAGAAGTCCTTTCATCTCCCTTCGGTCTGGCTGGTCGAGCTGGCTGAAGGGTGTCCAGCCTGCAGTGGAACCGTTTGCTATCAGCTGACCGGGTGGGGAAGCAGTTGCTCTGGTGGAGCTGAGTTTGTTCGAGCTGAATTGTGATGAGGAGCAACTGAGATGCAGCTCTACGGGGTTTGTTTCAGACCAAGCAGCAGTGGCTTGGAAATGGAAGGATGTCTCAGTCTATCACGAAGTCCATCGCTTCTCAGTCCGCTGGATTTCCAGCACACAAGGCACAAACGAATGACATGCTTTCAAGTGTTGCGTTGTGTTGGGTCAGCTCCCAAGATAAATGACCTGTTAGAAGGCCAGGAGCCTGGCTTTTAAACCCTCCCCTCCCACACCATGAAACTGAGAAAGTGTCATCATTGCGCAGGTTGACGCTAACTGACTGTCGCTGACCTTGCTGGGCTTCACCTGACTCAACTCTGGATGGGGGCAGAGTCTGATTCTTCAGGCAGGTAATGCTGTACAGAGGAATTCAAACGCAAACATGGTTACCACTGAAGCCTGGTGGCCATTTTATGCTGCATTAAAAGCGCAAGCCACACGTTTGACAGGAATCCAGCGAACATGATACGTGTGGATCAAGCCTTGCTTTACCCCCGCATGATGGACACCGGGCAAACGGCTTCATTCGATGTGCTGAATGACACGGAGCGGCTTGCCCGCTAGGAACGACTATGGTGGGACCTGAAAGCACAGCTGAAGCAGGCGGCCTGGGCCATTTCTGTCAGCTCCGTTTCATTTGGTCCGATGAGACGTCCCCCACACCTTCCAGCATTGCCAGGTACAATGGAGGCACAGAACTTCAGGCAGTACCTTGAAAGCAGGGTCTGGTCTTAACCAAAAGGGTCCAGGCTCCATGGGCTGTTGAGAGCCACATGATTACTATTGTGTTTTCTGTAGAAAAGTGTTGTGCTTGTATTTGAGTGCGTGTATCGAGGGTTTGGGTTGACAGAATAGGGCTGTTTTACGGTGCCTCTCTTAACGCTCCCCCCAAACACGCACTTTCCCTCAGTTCCTCTCACTTGTCCTGGCAGCCAGAATGGAGAGCAGGGCAGTGGGTCATTTGTGGGCAAGAGCTCCACTCAATATGGAGGGGGGGTAATGATGGGGGAGGGGGGCGTGTGTTGCACTTCCTGGTGGCCACTCCTGCGGATGGTGTCCTGTTCCCGGCCTGTTTGCTCAAATGGGAGCACGCCAGCAATGGCCTTCGTCCAAGATGCAGCGGACCACCCGTACACACCCCAGTGCTACACCCCCTGTACGTGCTTGGCTCAGTAGCAGCTCCACCCTGCATCGCTGACCCCTTCATTTTCTGCTGCCCTGACCGTCACCCAACCCTTTAGTCACCCCTGCTGGACATCACTGATGACCTGACAGCTAATACTTATCCTAAGCATGCCTGGACCTCCGTTTTGACCGCTTCTTCGTTGCTGCTTTACCGTGGATGCTGTAATCACTGACCCACATGAGCAACATAATGTTCCCACCATACTGCTACCGTGAGAGGAAGTATGTGGAGGAAATCCTGGCAGTCAGTTCCTTTTATAACTTGCTGCTTGCGCTGTATGCGGATTCAGAGCCAAAGCTTCATGCAGCATGAGTTGTGCTCCTGGTCCAGGTTGCAGCCACATCCTGCCTGATCTACTCCAGCCCCCTCATGTCTGGTCCTTGAGCATTGCCAAATCCTTCTCCATGTTCATGAGTCTTAGAATGAGTCTCTTTCAGGTCCACCTTTCTTCTGATTCTCTAACTGCTCCGACCAAAAATCAGATTCTGTTGCAACGCTTGTTACTTTGGCTCTACGTAAAAATACAGTATGATTGTTTCACTTTTACATAGGGTAGCATTTTCCAAACAAACAAGACAACAGTAACAGTGTTTTACCTCAACAAAACAGCTCAATTTAGCACATTTTCTGAGCCATTTGATTTGCCCTCTTTTTCATCAGAGATGGATGATGCTGCCAGGGCAGAGATAACATGCAAAGACAGCCTGCATGTGGTCCGGATGTTGACAGGTTCTCTTTGCATTCTTTGGTTGAGCATCTTCCTCAAAGTTGCTTGAAAAAAAAGGATATAAACACTTAAAACTGCTAATGACAGAACTGGGTGCCGCACACGCAAAGCGAGAAAACATAGCGCCGTCTCTGCTGAGGTTTTCAGACGGCACTGCTGCCCGCCCAAGACAACCAGCTGTCAACAAGAGGAGGAAACCACAATCATTGCTCTTTCTTTTCATTCTTTTTTGCTGACTTTTGGAGACGGTTTAAGACACTTGATGTTTTCAACTTATTTCTCTAAATTTATATTGGCTCAACAGAAAAGAAAAAAAAAACATTCCCCCAGTCTTTGAGTTTGGACAGAAATTGAGAAAAAATGTTTCTACGAGAATTCCTTGTGTGAAAGCAGACGTGTTTGTAGGGTTTTTTAAAATAAAATTATAGCAGATTTATATGTATTTTAGCATCTGCTATTAATTACTGACTAGTTGAAGATGAAGGAAATGACATTAAAGAGCTCTGGATTGGAAGAATGCTATGGAATCCAGTCACGTTTTGAGCTGGCAGACAAGAAAGTCTGACTTGTGGGTCCAGCCAATGGCTGAATGGGTCCAGCAGAGCAAAGAGGATCGAGAATGAACATTTATGGACAAATTTCATTAACCTATGAAGTTACTAAATTGGGGAAAAGTCTGTTTTTTCTAATTATAGGGGACTGTAGTTGTGCAGAAAATATCAAGCAGCCTACAAGCAAGAAACGATTCAATATATTAATTTCGCCATCTTGTGATGTTTAAAATACAGTTTATTCTTATTTAGTCCTCTAAGCACTGTTACAAATGTTCAAGTGACATAGATATGCAATTAAGGACAAAGGCAAGCTGTGAAATAAATGGATAAAAATGTAAATAAATATAGGAAATAGAAATTACTGATGTACTTTATAAAGATACTTGGAATGTTAAGTGTGGATGAAGTGGCCATCCAGCAAAGAGAGGAAAACAAAAAATCCAGACTGATGTCATACTTGAAAAAATAAACTTCTGAGGGGCCACGGTCAATCAGCACATAAATCGGATTGACTTAGACCAGATGGCTGCCCACCCCCTGGTGTATTAATTCACTTCAGACAGCTTATAGTAAATAGTTGACCAGTGCAAGGCCCAGCATCTACAAAGATCTTTCCGGTTGTGAGAAAAGATTCGGAGAGCCTCCCATATCGCACAGCAAGATGCATTCAGTGTCTGTGGCTGCTTCAGGGCCACCTCAGGGCACCAGGAAGAGGGGATAGCTGCCTCTCAATGTGGTCACAGATGTAAGTTTATTCTTGTAGTAACTAGCGGGCAAGAGGGTAGCACGAATAGTCAAACCATCCACTGCACAATGGATGTGTTGGACTTTAAAAAAAAAAAAAAAAAAAAAAATCTAAAGCTTGGATTTCAGCTGCCACAGCCCAACACAAGGTCTGCATCCCAAACTCCTGGTGGGGTCTACCCTGTTATAGAACCCACAACTGAGTTGCTGAGTGGTTACAAGTACAGTTCTCACACTTATTAAGGTCCAATCCTGTCCAACCCCAACCCTATCCCTTACACCTAACCCTATGTTTTCTACGTTCCTGTGTGGGGTAGAATATGGATTCCTGAAAGGCTTCTTTGTAGAGTAACACATGACCATTGTGTGCAGATATTTTAAATAAAAAAAGGACTGAAAAATGCTGTGTGCATAAATATTCCAATCCCACACATTAATATTCGATAGAACCACCTTCTACTGCAATAACAGCTTTTGGGGTAAATGTATACAAGCTTTGCACACCTTTTGAGTTATTTTTCCCATTCATCTTGGCAAATGTGCAGCAGGTTGTTCAGGTTGGATGGATGATGCTGTTGAGGCACAGATTCTCAATGGGACTGAACTTGGGACTTTGACTGGGCCATAAAAATACTGACTGAAAATGTTTGTAAGTATCATCCTGGCATCTGGGTTTCATTTAAGTTTTTCTGTTTTTTGTGAAAAGGCACAGAAATGTAATATCATTTGCAAAAACCTTGTTTGACTGCCATTGTTTGGTTTTTGTTTTGCAGAACAGAAATGCAGCATGAGAAACATAACTAGGAAGATGTCAGCCGTGGTCTGGGGAAATCATGCCAAGCATCTTCTCAGGGTCAAGGACGGGACACTAATGCCGCATCCCATGGAGAGGGTGTATGGTAATAGGAATCCAGGTGGTTATAGAGCCTCTGTACACCATAATTCTTAAGAAATTCATTTTCCAAGAAATAGCAGATCAGGCAAACATGAAACATTACAAATCACCTTTCACTTATGAGGGGAAACATACTGCATAGTGGACCTTCATGGTCCAGCTATGGCTGCACAAAACCTGTATGTTTAGTCTTCTGTTTGAAACTTAGTTCTCAGGAAGCGCTCTGTCTATGAAGGACGATACACAAACAACTTGCCAGAACTCAGATATCCTGTGGGATTGCAGCTGATCTGCTGTACCGAACCCAACAGGAAATTACACCTGCTCAGAGGAGGAGGAGGAACAGGAGGAGAAGTTCTTCTTTCTGCTTATTTTTTCTGAGATGATTCATCTGGCAGACATTTAGTTCATCACTCTGAAAAGATACAAAGCGTCAACTGATTCTTCTGGTGGCTGCTGAGCCCGCACTCACATCCCACGTTCCAGTGCAGAATGACTTGGTCCTATAGGTTTTCTCAGTCTTGTCCCCAAAAGGCACCCAGGTTGTCCATCCCTCTACGAGATGGTTTTCTGCCACTCATCACGTTTTCTGTGGAGCTCTGGGGACAAAGAGAGATGCCTGCCCTCGGGGTTTTCAGTGTCTTAGCACTCCACGCTAGAGGGTGAATCGCTGTCAAAAAATGTTGATTTCCTTTAATTTCCAAAGTGCCTGAAATAGGTAGATAATTCGTAAATAAATAGATGTTTAAATGGCACACAAGGTTTTGTTTGAGATCTTGTAGATTTATGTCAGGTGACCAGTGTTTAGGTGACCCCAGTTTAGTTACTTTGGAGATGCAGTGTAACTTGCTGCTTATCTGGGCATCTGTCAGTTGTTTTTAGTCTTTCATTCTATTTTAAGATTGTTTTTAGTATTTTTAGTTGGTAACTGTCCTATTCTGGAGCCCACATATCCCACCTGTCAGGACAGAATGAATGGGCTTCCTTTCGGCTGCCTGTCGTAGAAGAAATGTTCAGCAAATGAATTTGCGCCGTTTCCTGGAGGCCTTTTCCTGCTCTTTCCTCAATGTTCTGGAACAGCTTCAAACAGAGGTTCTTGATTCTTGCTGTCTACTTGGGTCTTTTAAATACATGTGCTGACCTCAAAGGAGTCTGAGTCCAAAATTTGGCTTCCATTTGTACGTAAGTGCCTTCTAATCAAATCTCAGTTTTATGTCATCAAACATAAATGACGTTGTTTAATGAAAGTCCTCCAGAAAAGAGAAAAGTTAACACAATTTTCTACTTGGTATCCTTTATTAGCAAGATGTCCCCACCTAGTGTAAGACACACCTGAATGAAGTCAAAATCACAGGATCCTCAATCACAGATCCCAAATCGCAAATTCTGGTATGACTAGAACCTGAAATTGAAATGTTGAAGATAAGAACTACGTTTGAACTTTAAATTCAGGTTTCTAAAGGATTTTTTCCTTATGGTTCAGTCAAACTTCCTTGATTTCCATTCCTTGCGCAAACTGGACAGGCCTGTGAAAAAGACCTTTCAGAAGCAGCTTGTACCACATTAGGAGTGGTGGCACTGGCACACGGCAGCTTTTTCCTGTCTGCAGAATCAATTATTCTGGACTTCCCAGCAATGAGGCGCAGGACATTGGAGAGCCTTCACCTTAGAAGGAGCTGTGAGCTCCCTGAGTCACCTGAAAGGAAACAAGTATCTGGGCCTCGAAAAAAGTGAATAACTATCTTGAAACAAAAGGCATGTTTCCTCTTGGAGCTCTTCCCATCATCTTGACTTCCCGCGGATGAAACATCCACGAGAGAAGACCTGAGCTGGAATTCTTCTGTCAGGCTACAATGCCATCTTTTGCTGCAAAAATTCAAAGGAGCACAAACATGGCCCTCAGCAAAGCCCTGGCAGGGCATGGTTCAATGTTTGGTGACAAATGACAGTTAATGTCCCCAGTTTGTTTGTCTGACAGGACAGGAGTGCATCTTCCCATCGTCAGAGAAAGGAGCCGTGGCTACGCTGAGATCGCAGCAGCCCTCTTGTAAATGCTACTTAAACACGCCTACTGTGGTTCTTCACACCAAATATACAGCAGAAAAAGGAGAAAGGAGAGAACATTCCGGTACAAACGGCTTTCAGGCCTGTGAGCACGTCTGTTCCAGAGCAGAAAGTACAGGAGATCATCTTGGACCAACATCACAAGAAAGAAATAATAAAGCCAAGTACATGAATATACACAGTAGTGACATCAGCTGAAGACCAGAAAGTCACTTTAGTGACAATCGTGTAACACTGAGCAAACAAGCTGGTCCTCAACATGTTGTAGTAGGAGCTTCTGATTTTGGTAGATCGTCCCTGGGTTGGGAAAAGCTACCAGACAATCTTCTCTTTCCAATTTTCAAAGTGGATCAACCAACAATTGAACCAAGGTCTGAGGATCTGCATGAAGTTCTAAACTGTTGTTACTTTCCTTGTTCAAGAAGGAAAGCAGCAGCAACTCCCTCGGTGTCCTTGTTTGCCTTGAACTGTGAGGTCAACTTTTATTTATCTTTTATTCATTAAAGAGCAACCCTCTTTAACTGCTCAGATGCTTTTTAGCGCTGTGCTGTGTAGCGTTGCACCCGACAAACTGTACCGTGTTACAGCACCACAAATAAGGTGCATTTGTTGGTGCGTTTACATCTGTTTTTCCTCTATTATCTGAATTGATCCTTCAAAATACCTCTGAAAATTATAGCCTTTGTTCAGTCTTCTGCAGCATTTTTTGTTCCAAATGGAAGATCAGGTTTTGCCATGGATCCTGCACTTGAGCAGTTCTTTAAAAGTCCAGAATTTGGTATCTGAATTGGCCTTCAAATGCTAATTTGTCCACACAAAATATAAAGAACAATAAAAGGCCAAAACATAGTCTCCTGCCGTTTACCTTTACAGTGCAAGAACTTTAAGGAGACCAATTTGTGGAATTTAATTTCTATTCTAACTCATGGTGGCAACTAGGTGATGGTTACGGTGCCATGTCGTTGCCTTCCATGCTTTTTCGATAACCACTTATCCTGGCCAGGGTCACGGTGGTCCAGAACCTATCCTGAAGCAGAGGACCCTGGGCTATGAAACTGCCTCCACGGGGACACCAGTCCATCGCAGTGTCATGTAGTTTACTGTAATATTAAGAATTTCCTTTAAGCCTGCGGCATATGAGTGTTTTCGTAGTGAAGAAAGGTGCCTGTTGAGCTCCGCACACTTGTTAACCATGGTTCTGCCAAAGGTCAGCAGTTTTCAGCCAGAACATCCAGAGCTTGAAGCACAAAGGTGAGCATTAGCATAGCATTTGTCCACATTCCTCTGCTGGCATCCATCTGGCATCACCTGGCAAATGAGAATTAATCTGCACTTTAGCTGCGGTGTTCTGTTGCTAACAGGCAGTGACCTTCAGCCAAAGATGTACTGATCTTGGGACACAGGTCTCGCAGCTCTGTTCTGCTTCCAGGGTTGCAAAAGACCTAGAGAACAGAGAGGAGTATTTAGCAGACTCAAAAAAAGAAGGAGGGAGAGGGAAGCTTTTAAATGAAATAAAAACTTTGCTCTTTAATGGATTATGACGGCCTACTGGGCTTGTGGCTCTGATTCTGGCCATGAGGCCCAGGGTGCATTTCACATTATTTCAAGGTACTCCGTTCTGCATGCCAGAAGTGCATTATTACTACTAAGCACTCTGAAAAGATCTCTTTGCTACCTTTTCTCATCTCTTCATCTCAAAGATGAATACTTTATAACTTCAGAATGAAAATCAAGCAGGAAGTCAGTGTTGCGGGTTTATTGTTTGCAGGGAAAAAAAAGCAGAGCGAAAACATGTTTGCTCCATACAAACCATGACTGTCTTCAAGCCCAGAAGGAAATGGGTCTTTTTACAAAACCTCACACTGAGGGGAGTGAGCGGGGGAAGCTGACATCCATGTTGGGAGTTCAAATAAAAATCATAAAACGATAATTAGCCATGCAGTGGTTTCACAGTTCACACGTGATATATTGCGCTGCGCTGTTTTCTCTGTCTGATGAAAAGCAGCCGGAAGAAATAAGCAATGGTTATTTTTCGCTCATGTGTTAATCAAAAACTGTGTGCAACTCAGAGTGAAGGTGGGAAAAAGCTCAGCAAAACTATAGTGGGGACTTCCTTCCCCCAGCATCTCCAGGTATGATGTCCCACTATACAATACACTGTTAATTGTGTTTAGGGGGGCATTATGAGCAACAAATTACATGAATGCTTCCCACCTTGAAGCAAATTTTTCACCAGGATATGAGAATATGAAGTGCTCTAGCAAAATATTCAGACCCTTGACCAATTCTGTTTACATAAGTATTCAACCTCCAATTATTAATACCCAGCAGAATCAGCTTCTGCTGCAATGAGAGCTTTATGTCTTCTAGGGGAAATATGTACCAGCGCTGCACACTGTTCAGGAGTGGTTTTGGGCCATGGTGGGAATGGGATTAGGTCTTTGTCAGGGCAGACATTCATATTTGTGTTCTTGAGCCATTCCAGTGTTGGTCTCACACTGTGCTTGGAATCATTGTGTTGCTGGGAAGTGACCCCTTTCAACTTTATTAAATTTTTTAGCAGGATTTTACTGCAATTTGCCCCATCTTCTCTTCCTTCTATTTTAACAAGATGTCCCTACTGATGTATACCAACCCCACAGAATGATGCTGCCGCCACCATACTTAGCAGCAATGGTATGGTGTTTCTTGAGCCACAGGCAATGGTGCTCTGTGCCACACAGACCAGGGTTATGAAAAGCTCTTGAGATGGTTTATTAGGGCACCTTTACCCCTCTCTCGGCTACACTCATTCTTGGTGATTCTAGCCTCTCTGTGATCGCTCACAAGTCTCCTTTTTGTTTTCAAACTGAGTTTTGGCAAGGAAGCTTTTCCAGTGTCTGAATGATGCTTTTATTTTATTCCTTTAACTTCTGTAAAATGCTCATTATTTCTTTCATTTTAACACATTTTTATCCAGATTCCAACCCACCCTAAGATATAATAGCTGTGCTATACTATGCAAGAAAACTGTAATATACTATAAAACCTGAATACTAAAAATATTTTGTAGCATGAAAACAATGTTGCCATAATTTCGGTGTCAATACTTTGGAGCAAAATATAGCAGGAAATGAAATGTCACCGTAGCGTTTATAATCTGTAAAATTAGAGGAATAGTGAAGCATTTGAACACTTTTGCATGGTACTGAATGCATTTGTGCATTTTTTTGGATCATTTGGGGAATATTAGCCAAACATATATTTTTCATTCACATCTAAATTTGGGTTTAACTCTGGTTTGGAAGCTTTTAATTTAAAAGTGCTGCATTCTTTTTTCAGACGTCTACTATGCCCGTTCTTAGAAATAATTATAACTTTGCAAAGTCTAAACAGCTAATTATAATGAGCTGATTCTTTAAGTCTGTTTCAAGTTTGTTCATCTGAAGCCATTATTCTTGTTCTGAAGAAGGAGGTACAAAGGACTGGCTGAGACACTAGGCAAAAGTACTTCACAAGGAATGAAAAACAGCAACCAAATGCTGGAAGCCATTTCTGCGGGAAATGAAAGCATACGGAAAACTGCAGACATCTTCACAAAATTACATTATGCCAACTTGCCCGACCTGCCCACTTACCCACTGAGTAAATCTAAGGCTGTCACCTGAGCAGCCATCTGCAGTTGTGATTCATGCTATTCTGGGGCCTTCGGGGAGTCGTGGCTACATTCACAGCCACACTTAACTTACTCATCACCAACTGTCACATCTCAGCGCACATGTTTGTGGATGTGCCATGTTCGCCGGGCGCTCTGCAGGCATTTCCTTTCGATAGGAGAAACAAACATAGAAAGTCTCCTGCATCGAACGTACGACGGGCAGCTCTGTGTGTCGGGTTGCCATGAGAAACGTTCTAGAGCGTCACCCATTGTGGCTCAACAGACAGGCATCCCAGTACATCCTGGCACCTGGCAGAGCACAGTTCAGACAGCATGAAGGTGTTTCAGCATGTTCCTTCTTTGAAAGCACAAACCTGCATAGATGAAGTGGGGGAGATGTTTGGCATCAACGCTAAAGAGAGCGATTCGCTCTCTCTGTCCTCCCTCTCCCTCTCTTCCTCCCCTGCTCTCAGAGGATGAAAAACTTCCCTGATTGTAGTTGGCCTCACACACAGATTAGGAACAACCCAGTCGTCTATTGTCCTGTGCTCCACGGTCCCAGAAGGTTCCGCAGGATGCTCGATACCAGATTGTAGTAAGGGAGATCTTTTAAAAAAAAAAACCCATTATCAGCCAGTGTAGCTTCCTCTGAGGTCACTACCCATCCAATTTTGTGGAGCTTCCCCCTCCTCCATTTAGATAATTAGGTCATTAGTTTAAGGATGGAAAGCTGGAGGAGTTGCTCAAACTTCTTCCAGGCTTCTTGAGGGTCAAGCGCTACGTTGCAAACAGTCTTTATGTTTACCAGTCCACTCAAATTGATTCAAAGCCACAGTCCAGCTGAACGTAAATTAAGCATTGCGTCTATGAGTGCTTTGCATCAGTTATCCTCACCGACTGTCATACACGTTTTGGTGCTGAATGGAAACTCTAATATGTATGAAACGCTCCCCAATCCGCAAAATCTCAATGCTGAAATTCTTTTTAAGGAACCGTTTAAAACGTTTCCCTTTCCTTTTACTACAGAAGAGTAGCTGTGGCCACAGGATGTGAAAGAGACCGCTGGCCCCATGCTGGGAAGAGCCTGCAGTGACCCTGGGATCAAACAGAGGCATCCAGTTTAGACACATGGACATCGGATTGAATCCCCAGTGCTGGGATCAGTGGGTTTGGTACCATCCAACTAGGCCATCCCCCACAGCCAAAGTGTCTGCTGCGTTTTCTGAGCTAAATAACAAAATTATAAATTTGTGTTTTGGCCAGTTTTGGCTTAGTGAATGTTGGGGCATGGTGGCACTGAGGGAGGGGAGGCGCCTCAGCTTTTCAGCTAAGCGATCAGATGTTGGTTTGAATCGGGTTGCAGTCTGTTTGGAGTTTTCATGTTCTCTGGGTATCTGCGTGGGGTTTCCTACCGCAGCCCAAGCACACGTTTCCCTAGCTTGCCTGTAAACACGTGTGTCCGCGAGTGTAAAAATGTATGCGTGTGTGTTTGCCTTGTAGTGGACTGATGTCCCACCCAGGGTTTTCCCTGATTCACGCCCTGTGTTTTCAGAATAGGCGCTGGACCACCATGACCAGTCGACGGCCAGCTGAATGATAACAAACAGAGGAAACAATTTGGATGAATAACAGAACAACTGACCAAGATGCTGACCGCTAGCAACTGTTCCCTCGTGCATCCACAGAGCTGAGCCACAAAGCACCGGCACTGTGTAATGCAGGACTTTTTGCTGACTGTTAAAAAGTCTAGCTGTTATTTTCTGGCTTTTCATAGAGTAGAAACACCGCTGGGAAAAATATTTTGTTTCAGGAAAAGCAAACCCGATTGCCTAATCATCTGAGGGCACATGTAGTGCAGAGAGATTTATTCTCAGCACACTGCTGGCTTGGTGTGGAGCAGCTAACACTCCCCCAGATACCAGAATGCAAAAGTGATGCATTTTGCTCCGTTTCCTCGGTGACCTTCACACACCCCCTCTCCCCCACTGCAGCAGCGCTGCTTTTCTCCAGACAATAACTTTAATGAAAATGGCTGCCCTGCAGCTACATGTGCAAATGCTGAGGGTCGCTCACTCGCCTTTTTCCCCCCTTTTTTTAATCTCCTTCCGCCCATATCAGTCTTTTGAGGTTAAAAAACGTGCTCTTTGCTTGGAAATGGATCACTGAACTCGAGAGCGCTCTTGTCCACAATGCATTTGTCCAACCATCCTCGGTGCGGATGAAGGACAAATGCATGTGCGCTGTCCGTTATTTAACTGCTGCTGGAGGTTCGGCGAGCAAGGAGTGGGTTTGCGCTCCTGCCTACAGACTTGAGCTTTTGCTTCTTCCAAAGATATCTGATGCTGCGCAGCTGAAGTTGTCTGGACTTGCATTTTGCTGCTGCATCGCAATGAGGATTTAAAGATACTTTCAGCTGTAAGCATAGTAGTTTTACACAGCTGCCCTCACCTAATAGCTAAAAAGCTGTTAATATGTTTACATTTTTGGATTAGGCAGGTGGCACCAGGCTACTGCTGTTCTGGCATAGTTTGTTGGCAGGATTACAATAGTAAACGGTGACAGAATTTGGCTAAAAGGCCCTGAGTGGTCATTGCCAGCTTATTATAGTATTAATCATAATTTTTCATTTTTGTCTTGTAATTTTATTTACTGCACCTGCTACAGTGAATACCTGAAGAGATTTGGTGCTCAGCAGTTTGCAGTAAACCCACGTCCACATTTTGCCTTTTGGAGACTTGGAACTTTTTCTTGAGTTTCCATAATTCCCCTGGTGCTCTGTCCTGCCCCTTTTGACCAGTCTCTCCCTATAAGAGACTGTAAGTGTGGTCCATGGCCTTATTCACAACAGCCTCACAGCTATACTTCATTGCCCAAGGTGCACTAAGCTACCCTGTAAGTGGGCTCACAATCTGCTTTGCCACTTTTTATTTATGAAAGAAATACATCCTGTAAACTTTAGCAATATCTTTTGCTATTCAACGTTTAAAGCTTATTAATTTGCTTATAGCAACAGATAAGCACACCGGTGTGCCAGTAAGGGGAGTCCTACACAGCAGTGAAGCTGCATGTCCTTCTGATCCAACATCTAATCTTTATATCTCATGACCCTGAGGCTGAACACAGAATTGAAAAGGTTCTGGTTCCCCACTATGACCAACAGTGTAGTTTCTCCTCCCCACTGACACAGTTATGTCCTTCCTCCTTTCCTGAGAGGTGCACCCCATGCTGACAGAACAGAGCTGTGCATGGCAGAACACACAGGGCCCAGATTTAGGACCGTCACCCACCTGGCTATGCTCCAAACCTTCCTCTCCACTCTCTGCTGTGCTGGCGTCTGTGCCAAAGTAAAATTCCTTCTTTTTAACCCCCCAGCCCTTCCCTTTACCTCCTGTCTTACTGAAGAAGACAGCATCACACTTGCAAAAGGTGACCACCACGAGCAGCTGGTTCTACAGACCAACCCTCCCAGATCCTCCAACCTGACACCTCAGAAAGGTCAGTAGGCCAAAGTCTCAACTGATTCGCTTATTACACCTTTTATATGTAAAATTAACATTTCACACAAGTTTTAACTGGCAACAAAGGTCAGAGCAGTTAATGCCACGCTGGACACTGCCTGCCTCGTGCGTCTAGTTGCACAGACCTGGTGTTTATCTGAGTGTGTAATGTAGCCATAGTGAGGCTCGTGCGTGGTCTGTGATCACATGACCACAGCCATCCTGGCGCTCATGTTGGGTAAAGACATCGGAAACAGGGCGGTGCAAAGCTAGGTTGTGATATCAGCCCTTTGACTGACATTCCTCATCCTTGTCCATCATCTGATGCAGGTAAAGTGCCGGCATTTTGGAACCATGGTGTATCGAGATGCTGGTTCTCATGCTGCTGCCCTAGATGTGCCTTCAGACTTGTACCTCTGTGAACTACGTATTTAAATCTTTCCTTTACTGTTTCCACTGTTGCCTACATTACATAGCAAAGTTCTGTAATTCCCATGAAAATGCGAAATGAATATGCAAAATATGCTCCATTAATATTTCATATTATTACTGGTCTACAAAACTGCTTCAGAACATATGGCTGTCCACTGTGTTATTGGCATAGGAATGTTTTTGTTTTTTTTTTTGCACGGCCATCTGATATTCGGTATTTCCTGTACCTCGGAACCATTCATTCTGAACAGAAATACATTCTCACAAAAAAAAAAAAAGAAGGCCTGGTCAAAAAGTCAGTGCCACTGGGGAAAAGACAAGGAGTCACACAGCATACGGCCATTTTTCATCTAGCCGCTGCATTTTCCTCCATGGACCAGGGTGCTGCAGCATTTTTTTCCACCAGCACAGTACAATAAATATAATTTCAGAGCATCTGTAGGATGAAAGCAGAGGGAAACAATTGCATGCAGTTTGCTGGAGGAAAGGCCCACATGACAGGTCCATTGCAGCCGTTTCCTCCTCTCTGCTTCATGTTATATTTTCCAAAGGAAAAGAGTGCATTAAAAGCCTGTTTTGTCCATCAAAGGAAAACTGCGCAGAATCCTACTTTAAATTGAATGTATATGTTTTGTGGGATTAAACAGAAAACATCCCTCACTGTTTAATGTATTCTCGCAGATCACAACTAAAATCCTTGAAGCGTGGAGGAGGGAATAGGGAAGTGTTTGGCGGCGTTTGGGTTAGTGGGTTCAACTTTTCCACTGTTGTGACCCGATGACAACATTTAAATTTAAATATTAGTGTTTGTTACAGGCACTGAAGGCAGCAGGGTTTCACTCACTGCAAAATCCTGCTATATAAAACAGAAAAATGCAGGGTGAGTGCTTGAACCAAATTTTGGTAAACGTGTTGCTC